>JASJET010000280.1:337500-1537500 GCA_034092305.1 Diaprepes abbreviatus
GACAGGTATACGTAGCGCGGGGGAACTGTTGTAGCTAACGCAGGACCGTGAAAGACTTGCCAATGTAATTGCCAACGTCAGGGGGACCTGATATGGCACTTGAAGAAGAAGCTCATATATAAGCAAGGTTTAAAAAAAATTTTATATCAGAGAATTGTAACATCTCTGGATAAGTTTTCTGTAATATCAGATAAACAAAATGGCTTTAGAAAAGGAAAATCTACAGTAAGAGCTTTGTAGAAAGCACTTACACAAATTTTAGAATCACAAAATAAAAAAAGCAAACAATGAACATGTGCCTGGATATGTCTAAAGCTTTTGATGCTGTGGATCACAAAACATTATTATTAAAACTTGAAATGAAATTAATAAAATCGTATTTGACGGACAGGACTCAGTGTGTGCTAGAGTCTGATCTCCAGAGTAGGGTTATAGTGTCTCAGAGGGTTAAAATGAAGGGTTCAATATTTGGACCAGTTTTGTTTATTATTTATACAAATGCTTTACCCGAAATCTCTGGAGAGCAAACTGTACTATATGCTGATGATACATCGCTTATATTCAGTGAAAGCACGGCGGAGTTGCTATCGATGAAAGTTCAATCTGTGATGGATATTCTCGATGGGTACTTTCGGTCCAACAACCTGTCGCTAAATGTTTCCAAGACACGGTGCATTATGTTTAGCAACAGATTAAATAATCAATTTACGTTATTATTTGAGGATACAACAATAACATCAGTTGAGAGCGCTGTTGTTTTGGGACTAAACATCGATAGAAGGTTGGACTGGGAGGCACACATCGAGAGAGGTGCCACTAAAATATCTCAGTATTGTTTTGTATTAAGACTTATTTCAGAGAGACTTGGAATCGATGCAGCTCTGTCAGCTTACTATGCATTTGTACAGTCCAGACTCAAATATGGTGTAGATTAAAGTGTATCCTAAAACTCTTCTGGTGTAAAAAAGCCTAATACACATTGGAAGAGTTTTATGAGTGTGATAAAGGCATCATTGTCTCGAAGTAGAATTTTTGTTATTGGCTGTATAATTAAATTTTAAATGTGTGGAAGTTTCTTTGTTATTTAAATTTTTTTCATTTATAATATTGCCCTTTATCTTAAGTTTTAATTGTTTTGTTTTTACTACATAAATTTGATAGAATTACTCAAGAAAGGTATTTAAAACTGTATAATTATTGTTGAGGTTTTTTTCCTTTTAATTTTTTTTTATCTACAGCTGAGAATGAACTATAATTTTTATTATAATGTTTATTACAGTAATGATGTTTTTTTTTGGCATTGTTCCATGTCCTTATGTTTTTTTTTGTGATACTTATTGGAATAAATAAAGACTTATCTATCTATCTATATAATATAATCCCTTATAGCCCCCCTCCCTCGTGCTAGCTGTCATTACGTGACCATATTGATTTGGCAACATTGAAATGTCTAAATTTTTATTATATTGGTGACGACGTATTACTGAACTGATTACTTTTGCTATCAAGCAATGCATTAGAGAGATAATTAAGCACTCCTCCACCCCCAATCATTTAATCATCTCTGATTCCCTCAGCTGCCTGAGATCGATCCAAGCCATTAACACATCCCACCCTCTCATGAATCAAATTCTCGACCTCCTTAAAATGGGATCCCAACGTAATCTGTACATAGCTTTCATGTGGGCCCCAAGCCACATCGGCATAGAGGGGAATGAATTGGCCGACACTCAAGCAAAATTTGCAATCCTTGAGGGCACCCCTTTCTTCTCTTTACTCAACCCCAAAGAATTCAATAGATACATTGATAACATTATTCGCAACATTGCGCAGGCTCGCTGGGAATCTCTAGAAAACCCCAATAAACTCTTCCACATCAAGAGAAATTTCTTAGAGACATATCACTTCCCCCAACTGTCCAGAAGGGAAAATGTTGTTTGGAAGAGAATCGCCATAGGACATTGCAGAATGACTCATTCCTTTCTCCTTAAAAACGAGGACTCCCCTCAGTGTCCATTTTGTCTTTCCCCTTTGTCTACCAAACACATAATTTCTGACTGTCCCTGATACAGAAACGCTAGAGAAAGGTATCTAACTCCTAATGACTTTGTGACAGTTATGTCTTTTGATCTTGCTAAAATCAAACGCTTATTGTGTTTCTTGAGGCATACTGATCTTTATAATAAGGTTTAATTGATCCCAACAATTTCTACAGTAGGCGCTAAATGGTCTGAGTTACTGATGCGCCTTTAACCTTTAAACTAACTAACTAACTAACTGATTACTTTTTTTATTTTAATAGAATTATTTTCTTATTTTTCTTTGTTTTATGTAATCCTTTACTAGGAATTTCGAACAGGAACGTGATTTTTTTTTTTATGTGTTTCAGAAAAATGCATATGATAATTTATTTCATCATTATTGGTAAATTTTTAAGCATTTATTAATATGTATTTAATCTATGGATCTAAATGACGATTCCAAGGAGAACATCTATGTAATTTTATAGATATGATATAGGAATGTTCCTAAATATTTTAGTTTTCCCAAAGACAAGAAACTTCTAATTAAACGGCTGAAGCAATTACGCAAAAATAATCCGATTAGAGTAATTCGAAATCCATTATAGCCATAATTAATTTATTTCTCAAATATTCATTTCATTATATCTTATTATATTTTCTCTGTTAGTCACAAATAATGAAATACATCTCGTCAATAGAAGACAGTCCTTAGGCCGCTAAGGGGAGTATGTACGTGTCTTTACGAAGTTTACGCCGTATAGACGAAATAACAGATATTTTTGTGTCCAGCCATCTAAGAAAAAAAGGAAAGGAGAGTTCTGCTAATAATTATTATTATTAACGCCATTATTCCAATCTCTCTTCTCCATGCTGTTTGAGAACGTTTCTATACTCTCAGAGTAAAAGTTGTTAAAATTATCCTCAACTGTTCCATCATAACTGTCAAAATCAATGTCAGTAAAATCTACTAATTTATTATTGTTACCGACAAGTTCTTTCAATGTTTTCCACATTTTTTCCCATTTCTTTTATATTTGCCAATAGTATTTTTGTTTTTCTGCCCTTATCACAGATGTAACTTTGTTTCGCTTAGTCTGATAGTTCTTTCAGTCGTGATTTGCGTTGATTAGGCAAAACTTTTGTAAGCTCTATCTCTGTTAATTTGAGCTTGACGTACTTCTTTATTAATCCAAGGATATTTTTGAAAAACCTGCCTCTCTTTTGGAATCACCTTATCTATTGCTTTTTGAAGAATATCTAAAAATTCAGAATACACAAGATTAACATTATTAAAGTGTAATTCCATGAGACACCCGTTACATTTACAGTTAACTTATCAACTGTACTATCACTGAAGTTTCATTTGTAGATAAATTCTGACTCTACTATAGAGTCCTCTATTTGTAATTCAGTATAAATAATTTCATGATCGCTCAATACAGGAAAATCCTTCGGTACCTCTTTAGCATTAAAGTCATTTACCATTTAGTCAATTAATATAAATGATTTATTAATCACTCTAGTTTCTTTTATTACAATCTGTGTAAATCCAGCTGACTGAATTACTTGTTTTAATTTTTTAGCTGCACAATCATTTTTAAACAAGTCTACATATGAATCACCCAAAAATATAGATATCTGTTTAGAAACTACACCGTCATTATGAAGTTCTTAAAAGAAACTCCAAAATTTCCTGCTTATCTCATTAGATCTGCAAATTGCTCCAATTATAACATTATCTTTTATACAGTAAACCTTAATAACCAGACTCCAGTAGCTGTAATCAAGGGCTTTATTTGATATTATGGAATATTTTAAAAGTTTTTATGTAAATAAGAGTCCCTCCAATATATCTGTTAATTGAAGAGCAAACAACTGAATTTTACCCAAAAATTGCTATTTCATTTTCATTTATATCATCTGTGACACAGCGCGGATCCAAGGTAAGGGCATCGCCCCCCCCCCCCCCCAAGAACTTAGAGTTCAGGAAAATACACCCGATTGTGCCTCGTACACTAGAAATGTGTATGCTGTTGGCTTCCACCTTCCCGTCGACAACTTGTTTTTCTTGCGATCGCCCCCCCCTCCCAAAGAGCTTTGAGTTTAGGAAAATAGACCCGATTCTGGCTCTTATACTTAGAATGTGTATGCTGCCCCCCCCCACCCCTGTCAACTTGTTTTTTCTTGCGGCCGCCTTTCCTAAGAACTTTGAGTTCAGAAAAATAGACCCGATTCTAGCTCTTATACTAGGAATGTGTATGCTGCTGGCTTTCACCCCCCCCCCCTTCCGTCGACAACTTGTATTTTCTTACGATCACTCCCTCAAAAACTTCGAATTCAGAGAAATAGACCTGAAAATAGAAATGGGAATGTTGCCTGGCGTCTCTCCTCTTCCCTGGCAACTTGCTTTTGCTTGCCATACTGCACTTTTGTGATATTACTGCTCCCCCCCCCCCCCCGAGAGAGCGGCTGGATCCGCCTCTGCTGCGATATGAGTTTCATTAACACGTACAACTTATGGACTCCTGCTATGCAAAATTTTGTAAATTTTTTCCATGTGTGTTGTTAGACCTTGGATATTAAAATATTATACTATAGTACTACTTATTACTGGAGTGTTATTAACATACTCTCCCTAGTTGCTCCGAATAATGTGTCCTAGCCTTGATCCTTTTTTACGCCTTCAGAAAACAAATGTATTCCTTATCAAAAACACTGCGGTTAAAGTCAATATTCTGTATTTTTTATTACACCTGGACAAATAACTGTAGACTGTCGACTTTGTGCCCATATTTCCAATATTTAAAACATCGCATAACACCAATGTATTCGCAAAACTGGAAAACTGCCCCAGTCCATGAAAATTATTCCATTCCATTAGGTATTTAAATACTGCTGGTGTCACCTTAACCACAACACTATAAAGTCTATAGTTGGTTGGAACATTTTTTTAATCTAATTTTTAGATCTCTGTTCACGTTACATCCCATTAAAAAAAACTGACTCTTAACTCTTACTATAAAGTCCTCACTATCAACATATTTTTCATCTACATTAACAATAACCAATTTAATAAAAGCCAATTTTGGAATTTCAGTGATGTAACTGTCTTATTTTGAAATTTTTTACGTGAATCCCTATCATTACATTCAATAATAATATTATCTTGACCCAATGGTTCAACTTTGTACACTTCCACCAACATTTCAGATGGATTCGTTTTTTGTGCGTTTTTTTCTTTTTTTTGGTAATACTATCTTGATTCGCATTTTTCGGTTTTATTATCAGCGATCATGATTTATTCTTCTTTACAATATTTGACCATTATTTATTACTGGAATTGTAGCACTTATTCTCTTTAATATTTCACCTGCATTTAAGGAATTTTCTGCTACAAGTTATTCTAAAATTTGCAGTTTTTTTGCTATATTCAACTTTTCATTCCCTAAATGAACACATTTGTCCCAAAAACCAAAAAATAATTTTCTGTCATTAAATAATTTATAACTACACAACGCAGATGATAATTCTGATTATACCGTTTGCAAGCAACCAATTTCAGAATTACAACAAGGTTGTCGGAGCAGTAGCCATATGTCGATCGATATCTCAACTATTGCCAAGTCAAGGGTAGTCCCTTACATATTCTGATTATTCCTTACATGTATCACATTCTATCCAATTTTCTACACCTATGTAACTCACCAATGAAAGGTGACGAAACTTTTAATAAGTCAACGCAATTCACCGAGACACATTTTCTTTGAAACTACTTTCTTTAAATTAAATCGCCAGCACCGTCTAATGCGAGATCATAAAATAAAAAGGGAATTAAAAATCCGAAGGTTTTTTGTTACGTACTTATAATTATTATTGAGAAAAACTTTCACCGTCATTATACTTTTCCTAATCGCATCGTGAGGCAAAAACTGAAGACAGACGTTGGTAATTTTATCTTCAATAAAAAATTATCGTAGCTTTAAATGAAGAAGTCAATTACCAAAATGGTTAATGGTTTTTATATTGTTTATAATTAAGTATAGGTTTCATTATTTATTATTATGTTTGACGGTTCTAAATACACTGTAATTGGGCGTTCATTGACAAGATGGTGGAGTTAATTATTATGGTATTGTAGACGTTACGGAATTGTTGGCCATATGAACACATATTGCGTTTTTATATTAGAAAATTGATTAAAAATGGGCGAAAGTGAAATTCTATCTGTCGATTTCGGAAACAACAGGTTGTTTTGCGATATCTAAAAGCGCGAGAAGCTGTATAGTCTTTCTCCGCGGCTAGATTGATTGATACTACGTGTAAATAATACGGCGTAAAATTTTTCGAGAGTTTAATATCGAAATTATCCATTCAGATCTGAATTTTGTGGAGAGTGCTAATCGATGGTTAATTCCCTAGTAACGAGTAATCTCTAATACTAGAGTACACACATCTACGAGATTTCCTGGCCTTTCCGAGCGGAAATCTTCGTTAAGTCTTCTTGCTTGAACGATTTTCTTTCTTTGAATTCTTGACTGTCTCGTGGAATAGATGAAGACCCTGGAGTGCTTCTTATGCTGTCGTTACAGCGCGGTAGTCCCACGATGACCTGGCGTAAACAGCTCAGTGATCCTCTTGAAGCTGAAAAGGTCGCTGCAGGATAATTTCTATGACTTATGAATTCCCTACTCGCGTGGTAAGTAATTCCTGAATTGTTTTGGCGAGGAATTAAAATCGATAATTGCGTTAGAGATTGCCGAGACGATGGGCTTCCTATTGAAAATTCTTCATGCCGTTCTTCACACTTGTGTTTCATACTATATGATAACATAGATTCGCTGACTTTGAATGTTCATTGAGATCTGGACACAATCCATCAATGGCTGACAGGATCTTACTACTGATTGCACCTTCTTGGTGTTGTGAAATGACAGGCAGGGAGAATAAAAATAGGTGGTTGTACATTAAAATAAGAACATCTTACCGACATTCCCCGCCGCCAAGTCGATTCAAATATAAGTTTCAAGTATACGAAAGCACGATGACGGGTGTCTGGGGAAGGCATCGACGGACCCAATGATGAATCCACCGCCAGCGTCAGGACGAAACACCCAAACTTTTAGTGGTAAATTTAAGTTCGTAAATAGTGGCAAGGGACACGCGATTACAAAATGGCATCCCTGGGTACCTATTCTCGTTCTTGAGAGAACGATCATCTTGATGGAAAGTGGGCGTGGTTCTCACGAAAAAGTATGAAATCGTATTCTCGTAATTTTAAGCGATGGTCACATCCATCAAATCTTGAGAGAACTTGTTCTCCTAGTCCGAACCAAGAGAACGGCGAGATTTTGAAAGAACGATACTGTCATTCCTGTCATTATGCGGTATTTTTAGGTTATAAAAGTTCAAGAAAATTCATGATTGTTTTGAAAATATTATAAATTTTATAAAATATTTTTGTTTGCAAATATACATATATAAAATTGATATTGAGGAAGTAATTTTGAACCACGATGGACCTGAGGATGTCAGATTAACGGAAAAACAAATGGCAAATTATAATCGTCGATTTCTACCACGGTTGGGTCGATTTGGAGATTTAAATGATTCAGAATTCACGAAGCTGTTTAAGTAAGTATCTATTATATAAATATTTGTGGAACTTGACGGACTCTACTACATTTAATTTATTTTACTGACTTGGTAAAGATCGAAGAAGACATCTTGTACTAAAAATAACCCAATTTATAGAATTCTCTGGGCTTGAAAGGAGGCAACGTCATCTTTGCCAGAAGTCATGGTAATATTTGGTAATTATAAAGTTAGCATATGCAAGAGTAGCAAGTCATTAATGATTTTTTTACTTGGTTGGATTATACATAATTGTCATATATTACCTGCTTTAGTTACTCTTAGAAAATTTGGAGAATGTTAAGCTAATATTAATTTTTCTTTTTAGACTTAGGTACCCATATTAATATAATTTTATTAAAATATAAATATTTGTAGGTTTTTGGATTTTTTGCGACTAGCAGCTACCAAAAAATAATTGGGTTGAATGTATTTCTGGAGTGAGTCGCCCAAGTGTCAGTTGGAGTATTGTAGAAGAAAAACCGAGATGCTTTAAATAGAGACGATGCTATTTCAGAGTGGATCTAATTGCTACAAAATTTAAATGAATTATGAGTTTGTCCAATTGGGTAATTTTCTATTAAATTGGAAATTATATACAGCTAGCAGTAATATATATTTTGTAAACTTAAAATTTAAATGTAATTTGTTTTTTAAAAAAAGAATTAAAACTGGTGTTAAATAGGTAATATGTAAGATAATTTTGAAATATACAAGATTTTTATAATGTTTTAGGTTTTATACTAAGCATAATTTCCCTGGTATTTTAGGGTACATTGACGGCACTCATGTTGCAATTACAAGATCAGTAACAGATGACCTAGAATTTGTGATGAAACTATACAAATCATGAATATAAATGCTAAATTTCTTAGTAGTACCCATGATTCTTATATTTGGAATGAATCTAACATTTCCAATATAATGGAAATGATCTATAGAAGAAACCCAGATTCATTTTTCCTCATTGGAGATTCAGGTAAATTAATTGTACAGTAAACTGATAATTTGTTATTCATTTAGAATATGCTTAAATATATAAAGGAAAGTGAGCCAAGTTTAATTTTTTCAGGATTTCTTTTAAGGTCATAGCCTTTAGAAGATATTTCACAACTGGGGACACCAGAGGAAAAATTTAATAGATATCTGTTCATTATGGAGTACCGTTGAAAGATGTGGTGTCTTGAAGAATAAATTTAGATGTTTTTCAAAAGATAGATAGATAATAATTTTTTAATATGGGAATTTCAAGTATGCAGAATGTATTTTATTGATGAAATAAATGTTTACACATTTCATTTTGTTTTTTTACTTTGTATATTCATTCCCTGATATTTATGGGGAGTATAAAAACTAGCATTTTTACAAAAATAAGGGAAATCTTTCTTTTCCCAACCCAGTAGAAAATAAACTAAATTTGTATTTTAGAAAATGAAAATGTTAATTTTATTTATATCCTTTACATCTTTGTAGGTGATACTAATTTCACGCATAACGGTTATTTTACCAGTAAAATATTTCGATTTGTTTTTTTAACTATTTATTTTTTTCTCTATAAAACTCCCTTTCTAATTCTTTTCTCTCATTAAGAATATTAAATAGGTTAAAAATATTAATTATTATATTAATTTTAAATTCGAACATTTGCTTGCTAAGTAGGGTTATGTCCATATTCACATTCTTTTTTAGGGTTAAATGCACAATTTATATGGTTACATACACTATTGACGCTTGGCAATATAGCTTACTAGATTTTGTTTCCGATCTCCCATCACATCCTACGAGAATACCGTAATACACGATCCAGAGAATAACCGTAGGATGGGATTGTCCCTACTCTCTCAAGGGAATGATCAGAACCAGAATAGCTACCCTGGTAGGGACTCTTGCAGTTGGTGAGTGCTTTATCGAGTGTCTGAATAAGCACTGGGTCCACGGAACCACTAAGGGTGTGTGTTGTTCGTTCTACAATTTATCTAGCATATCCGGTTTTCTATGTGGTTCGAGATTACAATACAAATCTCGAACAAATATAAAGCGGTTGCCTTGGCGAGGCTCATGTGGTGAAATGACGGGCACGGAAAATAAAAATAGGCGATTG
The DNA here is from genome assembly GCA_034092305.1 of Diaprepes abbreviatus. Taxonomy (NCBI): domain Eukaryota; kingdom Metazoa; phylum Arthropoda; class Insecta; order Coleoptera; family Curculionidae; genus Diaprepes; species Diaprepes abbreviatus. The sequence goes on from JASJET010000280.1 coordinate 347,257, forward strand.
AACATTAAAATAAAATAACATTTTACCGACACTTTCCGCGGCCAAGTCGATTCAAATATAAGTTCCAAGTATATGAAAGCACGATGACAGGTATCTTGGGAAGGCGCCGCACTAACGAGCATTTGGCCTCAAAAACCGGATAAAATTAATACCGTCGTTGTTTTTGACTCTAGACGTGTCAAAATCAGTATCCGGGGATTTTTGAGGACGTCAAGTTGATTTCTGGCATTATTTTACTAATCGGGTAAAGGGGGGCTGACTTAGGGTGGGGAGGGGAAGGGAAGTGATATCAAAAAAACGTAATGGTTATCGTTTTATATGTTTTTAAGTGTTCCGATTTCATTTCTGGCTTTATTTTACCAATCGGGTGAAGGAGCGTTGACTTAGGGTGGGGAAGGGAGTAATATTAAAAGAACCTAATGGATATCATTTTATATGTTTTTAGGTGCTCCGATTTCATTTCTGGCATTATTTTACCAATCGGGTGAAGGAGCTGACTTAGTGTGGAGAGGGGAGGGGAGTAATATTAAAAAAACGTAAGTTTGACATTTTAAAGTTTTCTACCGTTACGTCTCCGTAACTCGGATTGACTCTGGTTTTGGATAGCAGAGTTTCTTTGCTTCTCTAATTAGAGTAAAACAAGGAAATATACACTTATCGGAATCGTGTAACAACTCCCACTGCCTCCTTGTAAAGTCACCTTCAATAAAGATTTTGCAAAGCTTGCTCAGGTGTGTAATTTTTTACTTTCGGTTTCGGAGCAGTATTTATTACTTTCCTGTAATGTTTGGCTCTTGTTGGTGTTGAAGTTGCATCTATTATAAGTTTAGAGGCCGCGGCATTTCCAGACATTCGTTGACTTACGCTGATCGCATACGTAAGCTCCTCAACAGGTACCTGATCGCGGAGTTCTTTTGTATTTCGTCGTTTACTATGATCATATAATTCTTGGAATTGCTTCCTTGGATGTCCCGTAGAATTCGTAACCCAGTTATCTACTGATATTGATGTATTAAACCATTTCTCGTTTTTTTTTTCAAAAATCTTTCTTCAGTATAGTTAGACGATATCCATCTCTTCTTCAAATCACTATTAAAATGTTTTGAATCGGGACTTAAGGTATGGCACTCGTTTTGGGAATATTTCATCATTTCGCGGAGCTTATGTTCCATAAATGATACCTTATCTTCAAGTATTTTGGATGTGCTTTATTTAAAAAGCATGTATAGTGTTTTCCGATATACCTCAATAACATTTGATGTCAAATCTGTACCTATAGGAATAAAAATATGTATGTAAGTAAAAAATAACCAAAATTATTGCAAGAAAAAAACCGTGGAACTCAAAGCGGTTTTTTTAAGAGGTGGAAACATGTGGAAAATGTTTTGACTGTTATGATATAGCTAATGTCTATAGTTTATTATAAAAAAAGAATTGTGGCTCGACCTAGCTCAGAATATTTTCAAAGACACTAATTAGTTAAAAAAAAAAACAAAAAAATGAAATTTTTTTTTGCATATTGTTTAAGGTCCATAAGAATACTAAACAGTCATTATATTTTTAAATAATATATATTAAAATTAAATACATACCTTGTTCTTCAGATTCCATCACAAAAATTTGTTTTTTTAATATTCACTTTCCAAAATACCAAACATCAAACACAAGTCTAAAAAAAATCTATCAAGAACGAATGCGTGCGTATTGAACGAAGCTTAGATTGCAATTAACTGTGCGGAGCGTAGCTGCGTGGAGGGGCCACTTTATCATATTTTTATGATAGTAGGGTTACTCAGGTATACAAAAAAAAATTTCGATGATTACTTGTATAGTTTGCATTTTAAATTTAAGTTTGTAAATCATGGCATGGGACACGCGATTTCCCATATAATTTCTGGATGCCACGCCCAGTCCCTTACTAGGTGACCAATCAGAACATGTTCCACTTTATAGAAAATACTTGTCGTGTTTTCCGTTCTCTCAGTGCATTTTGACTGTTTTCCGGGAATGCTAGATCGTGAATTCTACGTAGAACGGGTTTTTATGCAATTTTGCAACATGTATCTTACGAATTTGTTCAGTTTCACTTCCAGACAGCTAAAGAAAACTACGTGATGAAACGTCATTATATTTAACAAGAAATAAAGACAATAGAATCTTATTTACTACTTCGCGTCTCTAATATAGCCTAATAATATTCCTTAAAGTCAGATGGTACGGAACACAAGGCGCAGCGCGCTCTACTCGCGCTTGACTGATTTTATTTATGATGTTCTTCAATTAACTATTCCATACCATTCTAAATCAAAAAAATGACATTGTACATAGATTTATGTTAAAATAATAAACCTTTAGACCAGATTGCCTAAGGTTTAACACAAAGAAAGAGAAATTTGTAGATGGTTCTTTTCTTGTTAAGTGTTAAGATGTCTAAGATTATTAGGTATTACATACACGCAGTAACTTTTCTACACATTAACGAACGAAGGTGAGAGTGTACGATTGTGTTTTTTTTTTCTAATGGAATGGAACAACCGAAGTAGTTAATACCTTTTGATGTAACATTTCGAGTGAGGTGTGTGAATGAACTTTTGAAATGTCAGGAGTAATGACTTAATTTGTACTTGGAGAAAAATGTTTGTTTTCTTAAGTTTATCGTTATCTGTAGCTGTCAAATAAGTTATTATCATGTACAATGTGCTGTATAGGTAAAAATGTTCTTTTTAGTTCAAGAGACTTTTAAACAACAATATAATTTCAGAACAGTGTATTTAAAACGGCAATTGTTTATTTTTACAAAAAAAAAACTAAAAAAGAAAAATAAATTTCTTTAACAAACTGTTTTATTGCTTTTTTGCCAGTCTGAAGTTAGTATCTTGTCACAGTTCATACGAGAGCGAGTCAAATATTAACCGGACTTTTCTCTTTAGCGCTCTCTATGTGAAGTAAGTAACGTGAGGTCTGGATATATGTTGGGTGGGGATATAAAGTGAAGGATAGTAAATCGGTTCGGCTCGCCAGAGAAGAATAGCTGTTAGTAGCATCACGCCTAAGCAAGAGGTGTACACGTATGTCGAGCACCGCATTATTATTAAATTTTTGTCGCGGGAGGGAATAATACCAAAGATTATTATAGTAGCGTTAACTATATTAATCTTTGGTAATACCTGCTGAAATTTTGCGTCGACTAACTGCACAGTTCGTTGGAAAAACGCTTTCAAGGAACCAAGTCCACGACTGACACAAAAAATTTTTCGTCGGCCGAGCATCAGTGCAAAATGAGACGTCGTGTCGCATGGAAGTTAGAGGGGGTAATATTGCGCATAGGCCTTCCCTACGATCTTCTCTCCCTAATTAACCTGAACGAAGTTAGACGGGCTTAGTGGGTCAGAATTTAGAAAACGACCAAAATAATTTCTAGTTAAGAAATTTAAAATAGAAGGTTGGCTATAGTAACGTTTCTATTGAACCTCGGTAATATGAACGGCCAGTCTTTTCTTTCTAAAGTTTCGTCTCAGGTCAAAGGCAACAGTGTATTTGACATTGGATTGTCGATAAACAAATATCAGCGATTACAAAATTGGGCTAAACAGAAAGGCAGGAATATATTTTGGATGGACTCTGGTGTGTAAAATACAAAAAACAACATGTTATCCACATGACGAGTATCTAAATTTTACTAAATCAAAAGCCGCGGACAAGCACCAGTGAGACGAATATTCTTACGATCCGTGAGATGATTGAAGGAAACCACCGCCGTACAATATAGGAAATTGCTGCACAAGTCGGAATATCGTATGGGAGTGTATCAATCATTTCAGATGATTTAGGTTATCGAAAAGTGTCGGTTAAGTGGGTTCCTCGCCTCTTGACGGAATATCAGAAAACAAGCCATCTTGCCGTGTGTGAAAGACTTTTGGCACGATATCGAACAGAGGGGGATCATTTCTTGAGGCACATTGTCACCTGTGATGAGACGTGGGTTCATTATTACACTCCGGAGTCTAAGCAGGCAAGCATGGAGTGGTGAAAACCTGGAGAAGCAGCCCCGCGGAAAGCCAAGACCCGTTTTTCTGCTGAGAAAGTTCTCGAAACGATTTTTTGAGATTACAGAGGCATATTGCTCGTTGATTTTCTCCATGAACCGCGTACAGTTAATAATGCGTAATACTGTCAACTGCTTGATAAAATGAAACTGGCCTATCGACGAAAAAGGCGAGACATGTTTATTCGAAATGTGATTCTGCTCCATGACAACGCGCGGCCATACAGAGTTGCCTTAACCCAAGAGAAATTTGACAAAATTCATTGGAAAACACTGGAACATCCGCCCTACAGTCCCGATCTGTCGCCATGTGACTACCAGATGCTTAGTCCACTCAAAGAAGAACTGGGAGGTCATCACGTTGACGACGACGACGAAGGTGTAGAAACGTTCGTGCGCAGACGCGACCAGATTCATTCTTTGATGACGGAATTAAAACACTTTCGATTAGGTGGGAAAAATGTGTGAATAAAAGAGGTTATTATATAGAAACATAAGGCGTATTCAAAATTTTATTTACTGTATCAATAAGTGTTCTAAAACAAAAGTCTGGTTCATATTTGATTCGCCCTCGTAGACTGTGAAGTCTACGATAGCTTCTACAGGTAATGAAATTCACTGCCCATGCACTTTTTGGAGTGACATTTAGGAAAAAAAAGAAGTGGTTAGTGATAAATACGGTCAATAAGGCAATAATTTTATTTTTTTCTCCTTCAAATAATCATTTGTTTGACGTGTTGTGTGATGAAGAATGATGTGAAATTTTCGGTTCTTTCCTGATTTTATCGATGTCGTCTGGCAAACAAATTATTGTGCACCATTCAGTGTTAACTGTTCTCTGATTCGCTAAAGGAATCGTTGCCACATGTCCAGTACAACCGAAGAAACAAGCGATATTATTTTTTAGAAAAGTTGCGTGAACGATCCAATTTTGTGGGATTCGATTTATCTTTAAACGGTATGCATCGGGAATAGATTTTTCCACAGCAAAAAATTTAATATATTGCAGTTTTCATTTTGCTTAAGGATGCCTTTTTCTCATGGTTACGTCCCTTCATTCATACTGCGTACAGCCTCGATGTTTTTAGAATTACAACCGATTTTAAATGACCTTAACGAAATTCATTACTCACGGGCGCACGACCATGATGAAAATCTGCAAATCAATAGGAAACAATCTTCTTTGATGATGCTTCTTTACTTAAAGGTGAATGAAGTGACTTTATCCATTGTTGTTGAGTTAGGCCTTTACTAAATTCGTAAAAAATCATCCAACAAAAATCTTAACGTAAAATTTCCATTTTTTCTCAAAATATGTTGTTTTTTAACGCTTAATTTAAACAAACAACAGTCAGTTCTAACCTGCAAGTCTTTTCACAATGATAAATATCTTCTTTTACAAAAACATTAATGACATACGAGGGTAGTTCCAGAAGTATTCCACTTGACAAAGGAAACAAAAATTGGGAAAAAAATATCGTGATTTCTCAACATAGTCTCCTTTAAATTCGATACATTTTTTCAGAGATGTTCAATAGTAGGAATCGTCGAAATTCTCAAAATAGCTTCAACCGCAGACACTTCTTCATTGTTAGCAAATCTTTTACCTCTGAGCCAGTTTTTCAACTTAGGAAAGAGAGCTAAATCTGGAGAATAGGGTACGTGAGGAAGCAATTCGAACATTAAATCATTGATTTTAGCCTTCGCGATAAGGGTGTGTGAACTGGTGTATTATGTTGATGAAATAACACTTTCCTTGTCGACAAATCGGGCATTTCGTCTTAATTAAATGAAGCCATAAATTTGCATAATACTCACCACATGGTTATGATTCAATGCCGAAACTCGACTTTATTGCTGTGAAACATCGCCAAACACTCGATTAAAATATCTTGACTGCGCTGTTCTTGTTAGATTATGAGCACACGCGGCATCCATCAATCAAAACACTTTTTGAAATGCTTACCATTTCTGCTAGTTCGCTCACTTTTTGTAGATGGTCATATAATGCCATTTTGTGGATTTTCTTCACCATTTCTGACATGCTTACCCACATTTGGTCAATCACTACGACGATGTTCGTCTTGGTAGTTCGTACGGCCTCCATTAAACTGTGCCACTCAATATTTTATTATTGTAAATGAAAGAGCAGAGCCTACCAGAGTAAAATCTACCTAGGTATTAATATTGATTGATTAATATTTTTTTTTGGAAAAAATTCAAATTTGACATATAATGCTAATCACGTGACTACTATTTCTTTGGTTAATTTTCATCTCGATCGAAGCAGAAATTGTTGCCAAAGTCAAATTTCTAATAAAGCTATTAATAAAAAAATCCCATATGATGCGGAACTTACTGGTCATACTATATAAATATAACATAACTTTGCTCACTATGTAGAGCGAAACGTCAGATGAGTTGTCGTCTTTTAATCTTCAAATAAGGAAACCTATACCCAAGAATATATATATATATATATATATATATATATATATATATATATATATATATATATATATATATATGTTGACAAATTCCGAACGATTAAAATACTTTGATCTTGGTTAAGATCTTAATTCTATTTGGCTAAAATGTTACAGTAATGTTTTTCAGAGGATATAAATATGAAGACAGTTTAGATACAATGTCTACACCCGGTAAGAACCCCTCTTAAAGTACGGGAAATGTACACGACAAAGCCATAAAGCAAGAAAACGTAAACATAAATTCTAGAAATATTTTTAGGCAAAAAAGAGTATGAAGATGGCGTTGAATAAAATGCTCGTAAATTACACAACCAGGAAGCGTAAGTGTCGAGTTATAAATAAAATTAGAATTTCATCTTGAGAGTTAAGTATTTCTGACATAATATATTGCAAATGCGATGGAATCTCAGTTTTAGCAAGTATTCAGTTCTGCTTGCAGTTAAAGTCTCGTAGATACAAGTCAAAGTAATTTTCGAAAATGTTTAATATTTTTAAAGGGAAAATAGGGTGATTTTTTACAATTTTTGCCAATAAAACGGATAATATAATATAACCACCAAGAAGGAAAATGGCGTACAAAGCATTAACAACCTAACTTTTAAAATTTTACATTTAAAGAATAACTAAATGTTTCCAGGAAGGTATATATAATATATATATATATATATATATATATATATATATATATATATATATATATATTTGCTTATATTATTAATTTAGTAAGCGAATATATTTACTGTTTCAAAAAAAATAATGAGTCATAGTGATTTGCGTGTGTATTTTTTTTATTTTGAAACAGCCGTTGGCCACCAGTTAGAAACAGTAATGGAGTTAATTTACAGTATGGAATATGAAATATTTTATTTGTTACTAGCGACCCGCCCCGGCTTCGCACGGGTGCAATGCTGATACTAAATACACTACAGAAAAACTGTGACTATTTATTTTATTTTTACAACAATTATTACATCGGCCTCCGACGCGCTATTTATAGGCATACTGCCGCCGCCCCGGTCGGCCAGTACCGCCGCAAGCGCTACTTCCCGCAATTTTAAATCTGTAATATCTTCGAAAATATTCATTTAAATCTTGTGCTGTAAAGGACCATATAGATCTATATTAAATCAACAATGTATTTAAGCTATTTAATTGGATAAGGATTAATGCTGTATTGGTTAAAATCGCTTCAAAATTTGCCATTATTTGTCGTAAAAAGTAAATGAGAAAAAAATATTATTGTGGGATATCCATGAGAGATAGACATATACCATCGCGGAGTTTTCTGTAGACCTTTTCAATGTGTACAAATAATTAGTACATTATTTTGATAAATCTAGTAGGGTTCAGCCTGCGTTTGCAATGTAAGCGGAAAAAAATATGATAATTAACGACATCACATTAGAAACCTCAAAAATAACAGTATTTCTCCACTATTTAATGGATGTTATTATACATATAAACCTTCCTCTTGAATCACTCTATCTATTGAAAAAAAACCGCGTCAAAATCCGGTGCGTAGTTTTAAAGATTTAAGCATACAAAGGGACATAGGGACAGAGAAAGCGACTTTGTTTTATACTATGTAGTGATATTCTTCCGCTCTTGCAAGAAAGTAGGCATCGCAGGATATAATAGTAATAGGAGTAAAAATAATTTATAACATTACGTTATTTTCAAACGCAATGTATATCTATTAAAGGTAAAATCTTTACTTATCTATTCTAATTTCTAAATGATCTTTTGACAATATACCGAAATGAGTTTTTGTAACTATAATTTCAGTGTATTTTTATTCTTAAAAAAGAATAACGACATAACACGATGTCATTATATCTAAAACCCAACCTATAATAAATAGCTTGAACTTATATCTGATAATTAAATACTTCAGTATATCTAAACAGCTTAAATGAACAAAATTTGTAATATTTCAATAACTTTAAAAGTTGAAGATTAATTTTATGTTCCAAACAGGTGACATTTAAATCGTAAAAAATATCTTCGAAGTTAAATTCGGGTCCGTTATTTCCCATTCTCTAATCTTCCGTTAAAATTGATAATCATCTATACCATGATACGTTATGATCTGTTTGTTTGTATGCTTTAATATATTTTTGTGATTTTTTGTAGTTCTTCTAACACATTCAATACTATATTGTAACTTAAACCTTGTACATACTTAATGCAAAAAATTGTTTAAAAAAATACTGAATAAACAAGTGAAGTCTAGGAAATTGACGTTGTTTTTTAATTCTTTACATGTCGTAGAACACCATTCTCTTTAATTTTTCACAATTTTTCTTTAGTTTTTGGAAAACAAAGAAAACCACTTTTCCCTTTAGGTTCAATTTTTTGAAAAATGGCGCTTAAAATATGACAAAAAAACAAAATTAATATTGTCCGATTTTTTTTTTAAATTTTTTAAATTAAATAACGCCGATCTAAAAAATTTTTATTTTATAATTTTGTTCAAAATTAATATTATAGGCCAGTTGAATTATTATTATTTTTTAATTTAGTATTTCTAGCCATCAACCCGCTTGATTTTGGTAATTCATAGATTCTTAGGTTCCAATTTTTTTTTGGGCAAAAATGGTTATTAAACAATTGAGATCTGAAAAAACAATTTTTTTTTGAGTTGTAGAAATAACTATTGCTTTTTTAAAAAAAATTGAAACAAAAGTAGTGCGACTTAAAAATACCTCCAAAAAAATCAAAATTGGTTTAGTTGTTCGTTAGTTATTGCAAAAAATATGTTAAAATGGCTGTTTTTTCAATTGTTAATAAACAATAGAAAAACATATTGCATATATTTCATAGTGCAGCAAACGAAGGTACTTATGGCCCAAAATCAGCATGCAAAATTTCAAGTAAAAATATTCAATAGTTTTTTGCATAGCGAATTTGTTTAAAACATTTGGGATTGTACTAAATTGTTTATTCTCATCGATCGGGAGATCTTATGGCGATCTGCGGGTACATAACTCAAATACCGAGGCTTATACTAGTATCATCAAAAAAGAACGAAATGAATTGTTGATTTTAAATTGTTGAAATAGGTTAACAAAGTCTGCATTTATTTTTTCGTTATAAACTAATAGAAAACCGCCTCGACAAATTACGATATTGAAATGCTGACAACTGGACGTGATAGCTGATATTTTGGCACTATTTAAAAAATGGTTCTACGACCAATGGAAGCCGAGATAATTTTTTTAAATCAGTGGTGTTATTTATTAACATAAAGAATTATTTTAGCGGAGATTCACAGGACTTGATAAAATACGAACAATGGAATATATATTTTCCTGAGAAAAAATATTTTTAAGCTTAGCAATAAACAAATTATTGGATTTTCATATATTTTATTCATTCAAGTGTGTGTGTGTGTGTGTGTGTTATGCATTTGAAATTGCGAAAATTCATTGACATTGGTCAGTAATATACCACTGATTAGAAATACTGAAAATCAGATTAATTTTTAATATACCACTAATACTTATCGAGACGTAGCAGGAAAGAAATTTTCACAGTCATTTTCCGCCAAATAAATGATTTTACAATTTTTTATATATTTTATCGAAATGAACATTATTTATATACAACATTTTTCTGTAGCATTGGTATTTTTCGAGTAATTCTATATATAATATTTATTCGATTCTCCGTTTCTTGGAGATCAAGAAAACCTCGTTTTCGAAAGACTTATCCTTTTCACTATTATCATTTTATGATTTATAAGCCAAACGGCTTCGCACTCCCTCCCGGGATTATTTACTCATACCAGACATACAAAGATACCAAAAGTATGAAGCTGTGTGGGAACCCTTTCCATGTTATCGGGTCCTAGGTGACGTGGTCTGCTGTATTTTCTACGAACTTTCGGACGGTTTGCGAGGTTGCTAGGAGAATTGCTTTCTGCATCGGCTTATACAGATGCTTACTAAGGCCCAGTCCCTTGATGTTCTGCAGGAGGTTCTTTGGTATAACTCCAGTTGTTGAAAGTATTATGGGAATCGTTTGGACGCTGTTCATTGCCCATTGTCTTCGGATTTGGACCTCCAAATCTCTGTATTTTGCGATCTTCTCGTTGTATTTTGGCTTTAGGTTGTTATTGTTAGGTACAGCAATGTCGATTAGTGTAGTTCGCCTAGAAATTTTATCTATTAGTATAATGTCTGGTCTATTATGAGCTACTGTTTGATCCGTCAGAACCGTTCGGTCCCAATATAACTTGAACTGGCTGTTCTCAAGAATAGGCTCCGGATTGTACTTGTAATAAGACACTTTTCCTACCTGTAATAGGTTTAACTTTTCTGCTAACTCTTGGTGGAGTATCTTAGAGGCTGAGTCGTGTCTTTCCTTATACTCGGTTGCGGCAAAGGCTTGGCATCCTCCAGTTATGTGTTGAATTGACTCCGATGTTCGACAGCCATATCTGCATTGGTCATTTTCTATTGAGGGATCTCTAATGATGAACTTCCGATAGTTCTTCGTCGGAATAACCTGGTTTTGGATAGCTAACAAGAAGCCCTGTCCTGAAATCAACCAGTAGTTCGACGCTGAGTTGTCGACATTGTCGTGATTGACCTCATTTGGATGCCGTCCATGAAATGGCTTCCGTAGCCAGGTTTGTAACTTCTCTTGGTCTGTTTGGTGGTGAGAAGTAATATATTGTTCCCTCAACTGTAGCGGGGTTGAATCGTCTGCCTCGCATATTGCTCGATCTAGTGTGGAAGAGTCCGCTAACCTGTGGAAATCGTTTATATTTCCACAGTTTAGTAAGTTTATTATTTGTTGGTCGAGCTGCTTATCAATATCCACCAATCCTCTTCCTCCTTGGTGTCTTGGAAGCATTGTACGTTCAATAGCATTCCGAGGGTGATGTTTTTGTGCTTTAGGAGTGTCCTTATTTTTCTTTGTAGGTTTTGGATGTCCGTCCTGCTCCACTTCACAATTCAAAAAGAGTAGCTCAGCGCAGAGCAAGCATACGTGTTGAGCGCCTTAAACAAATTTCTACTATTTAAATTAGTTCGTAATACTCGCCTTACCCTCCTGACAAATTCGGTTATTTCATACCTAGATATTTGAATGTTTGGTCTGCTTCCATTGCAGCTATAGTTTCACCGTTCTGCATTTCAAAAGCTCCCGGTTGTATCTTTCCTTTAACGATGTTCAAAATACGGCACTTGTCAAGTCCAAATTGCATTCCGATATCCCCGGAGAACTCCTCTACAATTTTAAGCATTTGTTCCAGCTGGTTTCTGGTAGCAGCCATCAGTTTAAGATCATCCATGTATAGAAGATGATTCACGCTGACTACCTCTTCGTTGTTATTTCTAACACTAAAGCCGTATCTAGTTGAGTTCAAATGGCGTGATAGTGGGTTGATTGCAAGGCAGAACCACAATGGACTTCATTATCATTATTACCACCTACGATATCACTTTGATTCGTTTGAAGTGATACCGCAATAATCTTCAATCACGTTGGATTGTGAGTTCTCGATGGCCATTATTACTGGATTATTACATACAACGTCATCGCCAGAGATTAAATTTCCACACAAATAGATACATCAATTTCTTCGACATTCGAACAAGTTTCGCCATTACAAGTGAAACAAAACGATGAACAACGTAAGCCATTTTTCCGGTAAGTGCAAACCTTTGTTTTAAAACCTTTTTTACATTTGCAACTTTTGTGTTTCAGTAACTCTTGCGGAATTAAGTCATCAGTTGTATAAATAGGTTGCAGTATGTTGTTATGTCAATGTTAATGAATTTTCGCAATTTGAAATGCAGCAAGTGTGTTACAAATATCGTTAATCGATTAATTATGCATAAAATATATTAGAATTTAATAATTTGTTTCTTATTAGGCTTAAAAATAATTTTTTCAGGAAAATATACCGTGTGATCAGTAAAGTCCGGATCATATAGGATTTTTTTTATTAATAGCTTTATTAACCAAAAAAAAAATAGTAATCACGTGATTAGCATTATCTATTATAGATTTTTTGCCCATTTTTGTAAATTGCACCACTGTTGCGAAATAAGACTCAACGCAACCTATACAAAACTTTTTAGTTTTGACAAAGCTTCATCCCAGACATATTTTTTTTAAAGTAGCGTCATATTAAATGTGTGTTTTTCTACAAAATCCAAATAGGACTATTAAAATTTGGTCACAGGGAGATGCTTTGTCGCCAGTACTGTTTAACTTTGCACTGGAGAAAGCCGTAAGAACAGTATCAGTTAACGCGGAGGTTTTTGGGCCAAGTAGCCCTAAACTTATTTTGGCCTACGCGGATGATATGGACGCGATAGGAGAAAGCACAGTCAGTGTTGAAGGAAAACTTCATACAGATAGAAAAAGAAGCTCAGAGAATAGGGCTCCGAATAAATCAAGAAAAGACCAAATACATGCATGTCTCCCGCAACCCCGCCCGAGACAGAATCAGGCAGAACGTCACCATGGATGACTATAATTTTGAGCATGTGCGAGTTTTCAAGTACCTGGGCGCAGTGATAACGACAAACAATAATATGCAGGAAGAGGTGAAACAGCGCATCACACAAGCAAATAAATGTACATTTGCGATACAAACCTTGCTGAAGTCAAAATTTATCACTAGAAAGGCAAAAACCGAAATTTATCGAACAATAATACGACCAGTAGCAATCTAAGCCAGTGAAACATGGACCCTGATCGTCCACGATATGGAGCTGCTAAGAAGGTTTGAGAGAAAAATCCTGCGCATAATATATTGTCCATACCGAGACCTTGAAACAGGCCGTCACAGAATGAGAAGCAACATAGAGCTTGCGCAAATATATCAAAGCCCTGACATCATTCAAGAAATAAAGTCCAGAAGACTACGATGGGCAGGTCATATACAGCCAAAACCCACCCTGGGTTGTAGTGCTACGGAGTCAGTCAGTCAGTCACATGTGATACGAAGTTTATTTGTTTTTGACCCTGTATAAGGTACATTATTATTAAGAAAATAGTTTAATCGAAGACCCAAATTTTCTAATGAAAAAATCATAATATAAAAATTAAACGCATTTAAAATTCTACTTTTTTAATTGACTATTTTTGGTATTTGAATATTAAATTTAAAATAAAATAACAAAGAACTATTTTAACTTATTTAATAACATAGCTTCATAACAAATTTTAGTAATGGACTTTTAAATTAAACAGATGAAACTAGATAAACTTTACGTAAAGTTAAATAAAAATTTATTTTCCACCTAACGCAGAATTTACTGATGACACTGTGTACTTCTTCTTCTTCTTCTTCCTCTTGTTATAGGCTTACAGCCTGTTTTTTTCAACTCAATCATTCATCTCATTTGATGTTGAAATCCAGGACTCTCTCCATCTTTTAGGTGGTCTTCCTATTGGTCTTCTGGTTTCCGGTGTCCATGTCGGGTGATTCTCGCTATCCCATTTTGCGCCATTCTTCCTACGTGCTCATTCCAGGCTCTTCTGCGCTTCCGTCCCCATCTTACTATATCCTGCATTCCATGTTCCTCGAGTATTGTTGAATTGCGTATGTGATCTCTTAATGTGTATCCCGATATTCTTCTTAGTACTTTCATTTCGGCAGTTCTTCGAATTGATTTTGTTTTTGTGTTGTCAGCTCTCGTCTCTATTGCGTACGTCATTATCGGTCGAATACAGGTCTTGTAGATTTTTGTTTTTGCGTCCTTGCTCATGTATGTGTTCTGCCATATTATATCCGCCAGGCTTCCTGAGACACTATTTGCCTTGTTTACTTGGTTTCTTACTTCTCTTGTTCTGTCTTGGTTTGCGGATATCTCAACTATTAAGTAATTAAAGGTCATGAGTTGTTCTATTGGTTTGTCATCCACTACTAGTTTGCATCTTAAGGGCACTTTGCTTATTACAATTGATTTAGTTTTATCGATGGATATTTTCATGTTGAATTGCTTGCTTAGGGTGTGGAATGCAAATAGAAGTCTTTGGAGATCGTCTTCATTTTCCGAGACTATGACGGCGTCATCAGCGTAACATATTATTGTTATTTCCCCGGTATTCATTCTGTACCCTGGTGCCGCACTTTTCACGTTCTCAATTATTTGGTCCATTACTATGTTAAACAGTAATGGACTCAGTCCCCCTGTCGTATGCCCGACGCTATCGGTACATCCTTAGTTAGGTTGCCGCTTACTGAGATTTGTGTTGTGGTGTTGGAGCTTAGCTGTTCAACTATGTTAATTAAATTGTTTGGGATGCCTTTAATTCGCATTATTTGCAGATTATTATCCAGTCTCACCCTATCAAGGGCTTTAGTGAGATCTACAAAGCACATAAAAGCCGGCTTAGTAAACTCAATAGATTTCTCTGCTATCTGTCTTACGATGAATATGGCATCTACTGTAGATCTGTTTTTGCAGAAACCTTGCTGTTCTTCTGATATTCTGCAATAGACAGTTATTATACCTTCAAGGTGTGGTGAATAATTTCATTATTGAATTTACTTATTGTCTTAATTATAATTTGTATTACTTTTAGACACAAACTATATTTTCAAAAATAGTTAACATTTTTTCCAGAAAGGAACAACTTATTTTACAACTCAAAAAAAACTATTTCTTCACCCCCTAATTGTTTGATAAAAATTTTTGCCCAAAAATAAAATCGAAGCCTAAGAAATCATGAATTACCACCACCATTCTGAATATCTTCTCGCCGGCTGATATCTCGAAACACTAAATGTCAAAATTACCTCATTTTGAGGCTAATTCGACTGGCCTAATGACGGGCTCTAAGAGGCTCAATATGGGGAAATTAAAATTTTATATTTCCAAATTTCGCTCACGATTGGTATTGGAGGTTTTTGGAAGTGCCGATTATGAATTTAAAATTATCTTCTTTAAATTAAATGTGACAGATCCAATAGATAGATAGATAAGTAATTAGAATACTTAGGACAGGCTTCAAAAAAATAATGAAGGCCAAAAATTTTACGTTTCTAAAATTGTTGTTGGGGAAATTTGCGGACGTAAATTACAAATTTAATATTATTTCAAAACAAATATTGATATTTGGGGGTTTTAAAATTACAAATCTCAAGTTAATTTCTTAAAAATCAATATGGCGGTTTAAATATTTGCTGGTAAAATTTTTAATTCACTTCCTTTTTTCGTAGAATAAATTACTTCCTATTATCTCTCTACAACACAGATAACCTTAGATTCCTAGGTACCTACCTAATTTATGATTCCCTATTATCTTCGCCTAATAAAAAGATGCTAACTAAACAATAGAAACGTCGAATAACGTAAGTACTACAAAATAAAAACAAATCATTTAAACCTAAACCCATTATTTTAACTACTTATACGTTCGCATATTACGAAGTACTGTCAAGTTCAATGTCCGGTACACTTTATTGCAGTGGGTGTGTACCCATTGGGATGGGTACGATGGGCATGTATTTCAACACAATACCGCAAAATACAAAGCGAGATGAAATCGAAACTGAATTACAAAGTACTACCAATTTTCTTTCATCTCGCGTACAATGGACCGAAAATTACTGCACCGTATTTTTTTACAGTTAAGTGGATATATTGGGGAAAGTTTTATCATTTTTCGTTTAATAACGTAACGTAATTTGATGTTATTAAAATTATTACACTCCACAGTCTTTATGTGTGCACCGGAAAACGTGATTATGAGCATAATACATAGAGTGTAAGGAAACTACTTCAGAAACATTATATTTTTCCATATGAAAAAATTATTTAAAAATATCAAATTCTCAACGGTTTTCAAGTTAAAAGTAATTTATTTTGATTTTATCTAATATTTAAAAATGGATCATACTGGCATTCTACATGAAAGACTGATTAATGAATAGCTTACCGGAAAGTAAGACGCTTTCATATCACATAAAATTATTATAATGGAGTTGTTGTATTTAATGGCACTAGATGTTTGGTTATATTTGGTTACCCATGGCTTATCATCCAAAGTAAAGAATTTTGTTCACAAATATTGAAAATCTGACAACATCATAGGTTGATAAAATTTAGGCATCGTGTTTCTATGAACTAGTTTAATTTTCTTCATGGAACGATACACATTGCAAGAGCGTATTCATGTTGTTAAAACTTATTATGGAAACAAACATACAGACAACTTTGTGACTTTTTTGGCGTGAATAATAGTCCATCGGGCAGAGTATTTACAGAATGGTGCAAAAATGAGGAGAAACTGGGTCCGTTGCGGGTATACAGACACCGATTTGTACCCGTCGAGTCTGCTTAGCTGAAAACATTATCAGGGTCCGAGAAAGTGCAAACGAAAATGTCTACTTTTCGACGTTCGTCTCAACTAGGACTAAGGCAAACATCAACCTGGCGTATTCTAAGAAAGGATTTGGTTCTTAAACCGTATAAAATCCAGCTGACGCAGGAACTAAAGCCAAACGATCATAGGCAGCGACTTGAGTTTGTTCGATGGATACAGCAAAAGCAAGAAGTTGATAATGATTTTTGTTAAAAAATCATTTTCACCGACGAAGCACATTTTCATCTTTCAGGTTACATCAACCAATAAAACTGCCGGATTTGGAGTGATGAAAATCCAAGGGAAATTGAGGAAAAATCTATGCACATCAAACGTTTGATGTGGTTTTTGGACGCGGACAAACCCTTACAGAAAATGGCGAACGTTATCGCACCATGTTACACGACTTTTTATAGTCAGAACTGGAAAATATTTATCTAGACGGTATTTGGTTTCGACAAAACGGGCGACGTGCCACACGGCCCGGAAGACAATGTTTTTTTTGCAAACCAAATTTGGGAACAGAATCCTTTCCAATAATGGTAATGCCAATTGGCCGCCGAGAACTTGTGACTTAATGCCACTTGATTATTTTCTGTAGGGCTACGTGAAAAGCAAGTTGTATGTCAACAATCCACAAACAATTCGCTATTTAAAGAATCAGATTAGGCGCGTAACTAGTGAGGTAGAACCCAACTTGTGCTTAGACGTTATTCAAAATTAACATATCCAGATATGTTTCTTACAAGATATTTAAACTTCATGAGCTGTTCTATGCCTTCATCATCGATAGCTAGCTTATACCTAATCGGTGATTTAGACGTGGTTATACATTTTGTTTTTGCAGTAATTTTTGTAGGTCGTCCTCATTCTTAGGAATCAATACTGCATCATTGGCATATCACCGGATTTTTATTTCTCGAACTTGTATATTGTCAAAGACTTTTTCCAAATCAATAAAACACAACCATTGTCGATTGTATTCCGTGCAGTATCTACCCGACCTAAACCCTTGCTGTTCATCCAATGTAGTGTTCTCATTTATTTTGTTTGTTATGATCTTGCAAAGAAGATTTATACATCTACATTTTAGTAGTATTTTTTTGTTACCTTTCTTAAGCAATAATATTATCGTACTTTTTTCTATTCATCTGGGACTTGCTGCAACAGTATTATTCGAACTAATGTCGTTAGTTGTTAACTCAGGATTTTTAAGTCGTTACAGAGCTGTCTGTATCTCTTTTGGTTCTAATGAAACTTCGTCATTGGTTACGATTTCTGGTGTGTTCTGTTCAGTATTATCTCCGTATTTCTTGTAGAACTCCTATAAATATTTAACCCAGGGATCTTTTTCTATGTGGCTGATTCTGATAAACTCATTAGTCTATTTTCGTTGGCTTCATATAAGCGGCCATATCTATTTTTGGCATCCATAAAAATCATCCGCTATCCTTTTTGAGAAGATTTTCGAGAGTATATTTTTTATTTGCCTGACTAACGCTCTAGTTTCATTTCGGATTCTCTAGTATTCCTCATATTCTGTTGTTTGAACTGTGCTCTGTGTTAAGTAAGCTTTTTTCTTTCTCTGACTCTGCTCCTTGACTTGTTTGTAAAACCATGGAGTTCTATTTGGTCCTCGTTTCTATTTTGTTCTAACTGCTGGTAATGATATTTTCATCTAATATGAGATTTTCACGCTTGAAGTTCATTTTTTTTTGTATATGTCTTGGTGCTGTTGGTGTCGTCTTCTTTTTAAATCCAATTTAATCTCAATCTTTTCCAGCAGTGAGCTGTGGTCACTACCTACGTTAATGGAATTTAGGATTCTTATATTGTTGTCGGTGTATGCGTTAGTTACAATGTAATCGATTGTTCATTATTGTCTTCGATTATTTCTAAAAGTATATTTATATTGTGGTTTAAGGTCAAAAAAAGTATTATTGATTCGAATGTCATTCAAGAATCTGAGATTGTTCATAAGCTCCCAATATTATTCTATAAACAGAACAAATATACAAATGATTATGGAAATCTGAGACATCGTGGGCTAAACCCTGATATGGTATAACATGGAATAATCTAGAAGTATAAAATTTGGTAAACACTAGGAAACTCGTCAGAAAATATTATACAATTATATACATACGACCTGTTTACAAGAATTGTTAAATAGAGTATCAGAGCAAGATTATTTTACGGCGTCAAGTCATGGACCCTGATAAAGGCGACAATAAAAAAAATAGAAGCTGTTGAGGTTTGAGTGTATGGACGCTTATATAAGATTCCATGTGCACAAGATGTAAGGTACAATAAAGAATTTAGGAAAATGAAAACAGAGCCTGAAATAATTAAAACGATCAAAACTACAAATATCTTGGACATATGAGACACTCTAAAAAATAAAACTTCTAACAGTTAATATGGCAAAGGAACGTCAAAGAATAACGAGGATCTACAACACTAATAAATTCCTGGCTCAAGAATTTAAGAACTTGGTTTAACATAATAACTAGTGAACTATTTCGAACATCTGTTAAAACAACAAAAATAGTTATGTGAATCACTACCATTAAGTAACGGAAAAGCTCATCAAAAAGAAGATTTAATTTGTATACTTTTGATTTAAAAAAATTATGAATAAGAATTCTGTAATCGATAATAACACTTGGGAAACTCCTATTGCAAATCCATGCACAATAGAAAAATTTCAAAACATAATTTAATTACAGGAAAAAATTCCTTGTTCGAAAACTTTACACAATCCTCTACCATCGGTGACATATTGTGTTTTATTACTCCTTTGTTTTTGACACACCCTCGAAATCAATTTCGAAAACGTTTAGTTGGAATTTAAACAACCCATAATTAAATAATTTCTCTTTAACTACAATCCGAGTTCATTGTCTTTCATACAATTTAAGACGACATGCCCACATACTAAAAAGTACATAATTTTTTTGGCAATTTCCTATTAACATGTCATCTATTTGATTGTCATTTTTCATTGTTGAATCGATGTTCTTCATTATACTGTTTCGAAACGGTGAAGATATTTATGCAAATGTTGCGAAATGAGATCGAACTCAAAAAAGGTGGAGGTTATAAATTCGGTGCAGTGTCGCATTTAGAATTTTTAAAGCCCACAATGAATATTTTGTGGTAATCCCTGCAATTTTTTAGTCTATGCTGTGCACTCTTATTCAAATATATTATATTAGAAATTTATACAGGGCCCGCCAAAAAGTATGCACCATATTTTCTCCTAATTTGCTTAATGAAGTTGTATTGAAAATAATCGTGTCTTAATCTTCGGGAACTTTGAAACTTTTTCTCTCTCACACTTAGTACCCTATCCATTAAAATAAAGTGGCAGGGAACATCAAACTTTTTTTTATTTAACTGTCGAGATAAGGCTGTTTAAGAATGAGAAGGAACCCATACACTTCATTCATTCACGACGAAATATACATACATACATACATACATATACATATATATATATATATATATATATATATATATATATATATATATATATATATATATATATATATATAAAGTTAGTGGGGTTGCAGTCTTGTATGGCTACGGTTTGAAGAAAAACCCTTTTTTGTTAGTCAAGCTTTCGAGTATTCATTATGCTCTTCATCAGGACAGTCTACAATTAATATGTTAATTAACATTAAATTACCTAATTAAATTTTAAAGTAAACTCGTCAAAGCGGATTTAATTTGAAAACAGGAAAAACATTACTCAACAAAAAATTAAAATTAGTAGTTAATAAATATACCTTACACTTTTGCTTAACAAAATGAAAGTGATCGACATTTGACAAGTTAAAGAATTTGGTTTTTTTACATATACATCTTTTTTATATTTATTAGCTTTTATGCACATGTCGACATGACCAAGATAAACCTATAGAACTGAGTATGAAACGAAAAAAGAGGAAATGAAAAAACTGAAATATGAGAAAAGTGTCAAATAAGGATAGATCTATTGTTTATTATGTGAGTGAGAGTGAGAACGGAGTAACAAGTTAAAAATAGTTGCTTGATATGCAGGAATTTATCGTACCCACAGGGTAGTGAGAAAGTATGGGTAATAATTTTATTAATTAATATTATTAATTTACTTATTATAAGCTTGACTTATCTTTAGACTTTATATAATTATTATTCGTCTGGGGCTGGAGAATCTATCAATGATGGGAATTTTTCCTTCTGTAATTTTAAAATATAATGGTAAATAGAGCTCAAATTTTGAGTTTTTTTTCTATATTAACTTTATTGAGGTGTATGTGTCATGTGATTGTTTTCGATGACATGTTGTGACAAGGCATAACTTTTTACATTTCTATTACAATCACTTTTGTGTGATGTAATTCTGCCTTTAAGATTTCTAGATGTCGGACCTATATAGGGTAAATCACATTCTAGGCAAGGGATGCTATATACAACATTATTAATTTCATCCAACTCTAACGGGGTTTTGATACGGGAATACATTAAACTTAAAGTTTTCATTTGCTTTTTGGCTATTTTGACGTCATAACCCTTAAATACTTTGCACAATTTGTAAAATTTTCAATATAAGGTAGTGAATGATAGTATTTTTTACAGTCTGTGAATCTGTCTGCGTGTTAGTGTGCGCTATCAAAGATTGAGAATGAATAAAAGAATTCTGAGAAATGAAAGGTAAAAGTGAGTGTAATTTACCTTCCATGGTGAGTTTACTTTAAAATTTAATTAGTTACTTTAATGGTAATTAACATATTAATTGTAGATTGTCCTGATGAAGAGCATAATAAATACTCGAAAGCTTGACTAACAAAAAAGGGTTTTTCTTCAAACTGTAGCCATACAAGAGTGCAACCCCACTAACTTTCTTATATTTTTTCTTAACTAGTCAGTCGCGACTACTTTTACGTTTCATATATATATATATATATATATATATATATATATATATATATATATATATATATATATATAACCAAAGCCGGTGGTTACAAGTATATTTTATGAGGTAAATCCTGCTTTCGTCACAAACGCTGCTGGTACTGTCAACAATTGTTTTCTCTTCATCGTTAAAAGGAAACTGTATTCGCCCTAGTAGTGTTTGTGGTCGTCAGTCCATTGTTCTTCGATTTTACACCACGGGTAAAATCTTCAAGAATGAAAAAAGTGTATGGGGCTCTTTATACTGATATCTCTATATCATAGAACATTAATTTTTTGCCCGCCATATCATAAGCGCCATCCTGAATTTTACTAAATCAATTTCAGATAAAATTCTGTGAGACTGCCACGTAAACATTCTAAACATAACGCAAAAAATTATTCAAATCTCTGAGGCGTTCCAAGCTCGTTGGTATATTACAATAATAACCTCCTCTTCTTTTAAGAGGGCATCCCACTTTATCAATTTCAAAAAAAATAATTTTTTACATAAATTTTTCAATAAAATTTTTATAAAAAAATTGAACCGACTTCTAAAAGTGCGCTAAAAAGTAAAAAACAACCATAGATTTTTATATGAATTTGAAATTTTTGAAGTCGGTGCCAAACTAATACCTGACAAAATGGAATTCGCATAAACAGATTAAAAATACTTTATTTGTAATTGCTTTCTTAATTTCTATATATTAGTAGCTATTTATTTCATTAAGAAATAATTTGGCGCCGACTTTAAAAATTTCAATTTCATATAAAAATTTATAGATATTTTTTACGTTTTAGAGCACTTTTAGAAGTCGGTTCAATGTTTTTATAAAAATTTTATTTTTCGATTTTTAGTTCTGAATTCATTATGATATCCATAAATTATTTGAACTAAGTACTATCGAGATTAATGTACCTCGCAATGATTCCAAGGTGGAAAAAAAAGTACCCATTTTATCCAAAGTTATAGATCACCCTAAAAGGAACCACTAAATATTCTTTGATTCTTAGAGTTTTCCAAATACCAGTGAAATTGTGTCAAACAAATATTTAGTCTGTCATTGTAAATCCTCTATCCTAAATTTCAAATTATTTTAGATTGGTAACATAGTAAACCTTCCAATATTGATATTTAAAGAACTTGAGACGTAGATTTCTTAGCCCGATATATATGTTATACTACATATCGAGTTTGAATACGCCCCAAGAACACCGCAATATCAATTTTAGACAAAATCGGAAAATGAAAAATTTTCAGAACTTATCAATCTAATAGTTGTAAAAAATTAACTTCATATTCATAAAACACGACCCCGAAAACCTTCTAATACCAAATCTGAAAAAATGTGAATAAGGTAAAATTTTCAATCCACCATACTGAATTTCAAAAAAATAATTTTAACGTCTTAATCTAATTTAAATCTAAACCTTTCAAAGCCCCCTAGTACCAATTTCGGATGTAATCCGAAAACTTACAAAGCTCGTCGTATTGCATCTGACATATTAGATTTTCTTAAAATAATTTTATACTCGCTATTTACATTCTCAAAAACGATTCAGTCCCACCTTTGAACAAAATCGAAAAATGTAAAATTTTTAGTCCGCTATATTGAATTCGCCATATTGAATCCTAAAAAAATTCTTTTAAATTCATAATTTACACCCTCAAGAATCCCCTATATCAGTTTTGGAGAAAATCGAAAAATGTAAAATTTTTAGGACGCCATATTGAATTCACCAGATTGTTTTTCAAAAAATATTTTAAATTCGTTATTAACACTAACAAAAATCCCCCAATACTGATTTTAGACAAAATCGAGAAATGTTAAATCTTTAATCCGCCATATTTAATTTTTTTTTTAAATAATTTCGTAATGTGCGATCCCAAAAACTTCCCCATATCAAATTAAAAAAAAATCCGAAAAATTAATTTTTTGGTCCACCATATTGGATCTGCCAAATTGAATTTATTAAAAATAATTTTAGATTCGTTATTTGCGACCCCGAAAACTTCCTTGTACCAATTTTGGAAAAAAAACGGACAAAATTGCCTTTTTTGGCCGCGATATTGGATTCGCCAGGTTGAATCTTTCAAAAATATTTTGGATTCGTTATGTGCGACCCCGAAAACTCCACCACACTAGTTTTGGAGAGAATCAGACAAAATTAGAGTTTCTTGTCCGCCATATTGAGTTTTTTAAAAATTGTTTCAGATTCGTTGTGTACGACCCCGAAAATTCCCCCGTACCAATTCTGGAAAAAATCGGACAAAATTAATTTTTTTGGCCGCCATATTGTCAAAGCCATCTTTGAATTTCCTGCACCAATTTCATCCAAAAAAATATGGGACCACCGCAGCAACTTCCTGAGCATAACGTAAAAAATTTCATTCAAATCGGTGCCGCCGTTCTGGAGTAATCGGTGTACATACATAGTCGACGAATTGAGAACCTCCTTCTTTTAGAAGTCGGTTAAAAATACGAACAATCAAGAATGTTCTCAGAAAATTTCTTAAAAATCCACGCTGTCCCTCCATATTTTTGAGAGAATTATTGATGGGTCTCCAAATATTTGAAAAAGCATGGGCGTGCTCCGCGACATGGATGCGTGCGCGCCCTTAAAAACTTCCGAACCGCTTCAACTCTGAAGCTTCCAGGGAGTTCAGAATCCAGAGAAGAGATGCTAGATCACAAGAATATGAGCTTTACGAAAAGGGAGAGGGCATCGCTTATTTCTCATAAAAAAAAAATTCAAACGCGTCTTGCAGGAAACAACGTTTTTTAATACGGCGTTAAGGAATTTTTAAAAAACCATTGGATCGATTCTCTCCGAATGTTAACCACATATTTAGCTATGCCCGGTAGTAAAACTAATAAAATATTCATAGTTGCTATTTTCCCCGGTATGAAATATACAGAAAAAGACCTCCGTTTTTGCAATTTTTTGTTTAAAAAACATTCGCCATTTCATTATTTTTGCATGAAAATGCCTAACTTTACTACCAGCGATGGCTATAAGCAGACTGATTTTGAAATTAATTTGTTTGCTATTTGAGATGAATCAGCATATGTAAACCCCAAATGCCAGCGATTTATCCTTTTTTGACATTACATTTTAAACTAGATTTTTTTATAAAACAAAAAATCAATAAAAAAAAGTTTTTTATATACCTTAATAGCGCATTAATATAGGTCAATAAGAATTACATTGATATCTATAATAGGAATCGCTAAAACACTAGCCAAAATTAACTTTATTCCAAGCGTCTAAAGTAGGATGTCCGCCTAATGAAATTAATGAATATTGATACTTCACTGAATTTCGATAATACAACTGTGGAATTTCTCCAAAATCATCGAAATCTACTAGTTCTATGTAAAATTTTAACTTTCTATGTTGAAAGGTTTCCGAGAAAAAGGGCTATGATAGACAGAGGGACGAAAGAGTTTTTCTGTGGGTCTCTTTTAAAGTATATAACCGTAAAAACGTGATGACTAGAAAGATTCTCAAAGTTGCCTCTTCTAACGTATACAGTTTTCGTCGCTCTCAATTTCGCTTGCCATTAAAAGAGACCACAAACTGCAAAAACTCCACAATTACTAAAAAATAATGACGACGATCTTTTTACCCAGATTACGCTCCTTGTTTGATTACACCTCGTCAGTCGGAAGAAGTGAAAGTCTTTCGCAATTTTTCCCCGAGCTAATACGTCGGCAAAACTACAAAAGAAATCGTGCTTTTCGTGTGTTTCTGTATATGAGTACGCGTGAGTGCACGAGGAACGGCGACGACGGCGGCGGGTGCACGTGCAATACGATATATTCGTGTTTTTATCTGATCGAATGGGAGGTCCATTCATTTTCAGTGAAACTTATGCGTTTGTACAGAGTGAACTACTTAATTCAGTGATTCTCAATATGTAGAGTGCGCCTCCCTCTTAGGGAAGCGCAACGTAACAAAAGGGTAGCGTATCGGTGCAACACAGTTTGCATTTATACTCGCAAGTACATTTCTGGTAAATTTACCTTTTCTCGCACGGCGGGAACGGAGCACCTCACAGGTTGAGAATCACTGCTATAGGATTAATTGAACTTGACATGTGCAACTGGTCCATGCCATTTTGTCACTTTTAGGTTAGAATATCTCAAAATCCTGACCTTGTAGGTAAACAAATTTAGAATCATTAGACAAAATTACGTAGGGAATGGTTGTTATCATAAAAAAAGGAGTTCCTTTGAGGTCTATGTATTCCCACTTATTATTTTGCATATAATTAAAAATGTAAAAATAATATAAATTTCTAATAGAAATCAATACATTACAAGGGAAAAAAGATATTTGCGTAAATCAAGAAACATTGAAATTGGATCATCACTCTATGTATATACAGTGCTACCGGTAAAGTCCGAATTATTTGGGATTTTTTTTATTAATAGCTTTATTCGAAATTCAAATTTGTCATCAATTTCTGCTTCGATCGAAATGAAAATTAACCAAAAAAATAGTAGTCACGTGATTAGCAATATTTGTCAAATTTTATTTTTTTTCCAAAAAAAATCAAAATATTGAGAAAAGTTATTGGAAAAAGTTTTTCCAAATATAATGTTTAGTCCTAATGCAAAATTTCAGCTGTATAAGATAATTTCGATTTTTTGCCAATTTTTTGTAAATTGCACCACTGTTGCAAAATTAGTCTCAACACAACCTACATAAAACTTCTTAGTTTTAACAATGCTTCATCTCAGGTATATTTTGTTTAAAGTAGAGCCATATTAAATGTGTGTTTTTCTACAAAATCCAAATAGGGCTATTAAAATTTTGTCACATGTGATGCAAAATTTATTTGTTTTTGACCGTGTATCAGGTAACTTCATAAAATAACTATTTTTGAAAATGTAGTTTGTGTCTAAAAGCATTATAATTAAGACAAACAAGTACACAGTGTCATCAGTAAAGTCTGTATTAGGTGGAAAATAAATTTTAAATGCGTTTAATTTTTATATTGATTTTTTTATTAGAAAATTTGAGTATTTTCAATTAAACTATTTTCTTAGTGTGTATTATTTTTAGACACAAATCACATTTTCAAAAATAGTTATTTTATGAAGTTACCTTATACAGAGTCAAAAACAAATAAACTTTCCATTACATGTGACCAAATTTTAATAGCCCTACTTGTAGAAAAAGAATGAAGTACTGCCAAAATTAAAACGTTTTATGTAGGTTGCGTCAAGTCTTATTTTGCAGTTTACCAAAAATGGGCAAAAATCTAAATTATCTTATACAGCTGAAATATTGAGTTAAAAATTTCATTTGGAAAAACTTTTTTTGATAACTTTTTTCGATATTTCGAGATATAACTTCACTTTTGAATTTTCTTTGGAAAAAAATTAAAATTTGACAAATAATGCTAATCACGTGACTACTAAATTTTTATTTCGATCGAAGCAGGAATTATTGCTTCGAATAAAGCTATTATTGAAAAAAAATTCCATGGGTAGATCGGTGTCACGGCGATTTAGGACCATGGTTTTGGGGAGCATCCTGGGTGTCTGAGTGAATTTTGTGCAATTTCTCTGGGTATGTCTTTGAACCTTTCTTTCTTCCATTTAAAACTTATTAACATTGTTTTTTTGAAAATTAACATTGAGCTGTATTCAAATTAATATTTATATTGTTAACTAATTTTTCGATAAGTTGAATATTGTTTTCCTTTTCGTATATTTCGTAACATTTTTAATTTTAATTTTTTTAATTGTTTTTCATTATATTTAGTTTTGTGGATTAGCTGGACAGACGTCAAAGAAATTTTATATCTAGGACGAACTGAAACTCACCCTTTATTTCTGAAAATAACTGTAGAATAACTTATTAAAGACCTTTATTATTATTATTATACGGACTTTACTGGTCACAATGTATGTATATATATATATATATATATATATATATATATATATATATATATATATATATATATATATATATATATGTATGTTTATGCGGCTTTCACGGATTCCCCCGTGTGAGATGCAATAGCAGTGGATATATCCACATTATGCCGTTGTAGTGCTGAAATCACATTCAACAAACGTACAACTATATGCAGCTCCGTACATGAATGAAGTCAAATGCGAACAGTAAATACAAACTTTTCTTGATCATATCCTTTCTGTGTTAGAGGTTGCACAGTTAGAATAAGTTGTTATAGAACACAATTTATCCTATTCCACCACCATCGAGATGATGGCCTACCTGTACCACCATACCGAGAAGAAAGTCAAAACTTACCCTCCCCGCCACAGTGATACGGCAGAGGTACATGTTTCGTCTCTATTAGACTCATTAGGGTACCGACATGCACCTGGCTGTGCAAAGGACAGATCAGAAGGAAGCATGCAAATATTGACCTTCACCGACCTCCCGCCGGATGGCGTATATATGTTTATGCGGCTTTCACGGATTCCTCCGTGTGAGATGCAATAGTAGTGGATACATCCACATTATGCCGTTGTAGTGCTGAAATCACATTCAGCAAAATGAATGAAGTCAAATGCGAACAGTAAATGCAAACTTCTCTCCATCATATCCTTTCTGTGTTAGAGGTTGCATAGTTAGAATAAGTTGTTATAGAACACATTTTATCCTATTTCACCACCAACTTATTCTAACTGTGCAACCTCTAACACAGAAAGGATATGATGGAGAGAAGTTTGCATTTACTGTTCGCATTTGACTTCATTCATGTACGGAGCTGCATATAGTTGTACGTTTGCTGAATGTGATTTCAGCACTACAACGGCATAATCTGGATATGTCCACTGCTGTTGCATCTCATAGGGAGGAATCCGTGAGAGCCGCATAAATATATATACGCCATCCGGCGGGAGGTCGGCAAAGCCGCGTTCAGTATTTGCATGCTTCCTTCCGATCTGTTCTTTGCACAGCCAGATGCATGTCGGTACCCTGATGAGTCTAATAGAGACGGGGTGGCGTAAGTTTTGACTTTCTTCTCGGTATGGTGGTACAAGTAGGCCATCATCTCGATGGTGGTGGAATAGGATAAATTGTGTTCTATAACAACTTATTCAAACTGTACAACCTCTAACACAGAAAGGATATGATGGAGAGAAGTTTGCATTTACTGTTCGGATTTAACTGAATATATATATATATATATATATATATATATATATATATATATATATATATATATATGATGTAGATTTATATAAGCTTTAATAAAAAATTTTCTTATTAAAAATGTTAAAGATTTTATGTGATATTTTTTTCAAATTTTAGTTCAAATTATCGTATTTTTCTAAAAGTAGTAAAAAAGGGATATTTATAGTCCATTTAGAGCTCATATGACGGCAGGATTGTGTTCAACAGACAAAAATACATAAGAAATGTAATTTTAGTGTATTTTTTTATGATGATTTTCGATAAAAATATCTTCTATTAAGCGTTTAGAAATTTTTGGAAATTTTGTGATTTTCGTCAAAAATTGGCATATTTGACCCTAAGCCAAAGGTACTGTTAATTATTACTTCAACTTCAATTTTTGCTAATTGGGAAAGCCGTATCTCATCATACGAGTGGAATAAAATTTTTTGACCAAAACGCGAAAAATGTTCCACTTTGCTTCGTGCTCGTAAGAAAAAACTTCCATGAAAATCTTTTTACGGTAATTTGGCATGATATCACAGCAGGACGTAAAAAAAGAGCTATTTAGTGGCTATATATTTCCAGTTCTTCCTTTACTATCACAATAAAAAACATAGTACTATAGCTTGACAACAGCCCTGGTCAAAACAATAACTGGGCCTCATTTTCATTTTTTGTCTATTTAATTAAATCGAATCATGTTAGTACCGAAATGATAATTTTAAAATATTTTGAACTAAGGCACACTTTCATATCTGCGGACAATTTCCACCACCAGGTGGAAAACGCGTTTAAGCAGCAGAAGAAAATATATAACTTTCAAAATGCTGTTTCCGTTGCAAAATCAAGAAAAGTAATATTAAATCAATACAATTTTCTAATTTTTATCACTGGAAAGAGCATTCGTCAAAAATATTCCGAACAGATTAAGGTCCAAAGTCTATGTATTAAAACTTGTGCAGATTGTAGTAAAACGCGGTTTCCTCCAATCCGAATACAAGATCGATTATTTATATAGTGACTTTAAACAACTAAATTTTCTAAAAATTTCTAATATTAAAAATTAACATCAAGTAGCAGATCAAGAAAAATACTCTAATAGTCAGGAGATATCTTGAGAAAATTGTCTTTAGCTACGCCTGAAAATAGATTGGTCTTTGGGGAAAATATTCCAGTTTCCGATACGTCCAATGATCTAGTTCCTAGTTTACGATAAATTGGTTTGTGTTGGTGTTTAAAAAAGTTGTTCTTTAATTATAAACATATTAATATTGTTGGTTTATCTCAACTTTTTTGAAGTTACACATCTTTTCATTGCTTAAGCGACTCTGCAAATCTTGTAATTTTAAACACAGTAAATGCATTTTTACCCAAAAATTATGAATTTAGAATTATTAAATGATTTATGTTGCTTCTTCCTTGTCAAAATGAATAAAAAAGAATATGCAAGACATATCAATTAATTGATCTCAAGGAACATAGAATCAAAATAAATTTATACCGGCTTCTCAAAGCTGAGATTTAGCAGATACAGCCCTTGTTGCTATAAAGGCAGTGTATGTCCAACAACTCCTCTGTAAGTTTTGTATTATGTAAATTTGTTAAAATTTTTATAATTTACCACTGAAAAATGTGACGATGTAAAAATATTTCGTTATCACCCTATACAATATAAACCGACCACATATTATGCGGGTCACCATCGCAAACCAATTATTACGTATCTCGTAATGATAATAGCTACGAGAAAGTTCTTGCATTTTAGTTATATAGTCCCAAGGGCTTTTCAAATATTTATATTTTAACAAACAGACCCAGCACCACACCTGTGTTTATTTTTCTCAATCAATTAAGTTGTCAGTGAAAGTTTGATGAATGCCGCGAATGATTTCTGACGAGCTAGTTACGTAAAAAAAAAACAATGTTTTCAATTATATACGTGTACTTGAATAATAAAAACGGTAAAACTAAAAGTATCGTATTTTATACAATGAGGCATCTGTGCTATTGAATAAGCTAATAAAAAGCGAGTGAAAATTTTTACGCGTCTTTTCATATTGACAGATTGACCTTATACTTTTTTTAACGTTTTTATTAAATTCTTTATTTTTCTTCGCTTACTGTCCCCACTTATTTTTAAACTCACGTATTTCATAAAAATATCATGAAATACACTTACCAAACTTATTGTACTTAGCGAGAAACTGCTTACCTGAAATTAAAAAAATAAAGCATTATTTAAAAGTTTTCACTAATGAAAGATTTACGCCTAGTTTCACAATGTGTGGTCACCGAAAGGTTAGAAAAAAATCGATGGTTATTTAAAAAAATTGTTTCACAATTGATGATTTACGTTTTACCGGAAGTTAACCATGAGTTAAGTTTACCAATAGACAATCCTGTGGTTACTTACTTAACCAAAACAACAAAACCTCATTGCTTTGCTTACGCTTTTTATTTTTTGACGGTTCGGATAGAAAAAAGTTTAAAATTCCATTTAAACTAAATTTCTAAAATTAAAGGTTTAATAAATTAAATAGAGCTCCATTACAAAAATCTGTATTATATAAATAACACGATAACGTTGAATTTTTTTTGTTATAAAATATTCGTTATAATAAATAGTTACCAATAAAAACTGTGTTTTATACTATTTTTAAATAATTTTTATGAACCAATACCTTCTGGAATTGATATAATTTGTATCAGTTTTATATTATCATGTAGGTATCTAAAATACATGGAGAGGGGCTTTTTAGGATGCTGGATAAGAATAGGTCAGTATTGTTCGTCAGTCACAAATATGATAGTGAAAAAATACATTTTTTGATATATGTGCCCCTGGATAATTTTAAATTTGAACTTTTATTAGCCACCCAGATTTGAAAATACAATAAATAATAGAATATAAGGATAGTTCCATGGAAATTGGAGCAGACACAGGCTATTTAATAATAGGAATGTACACCTACTCAAACTGCTTAATAAATGAAATTAAAAAATAAAAATGAACTTTTATTTCTTCACAATATAACTAAATATTTCTAATATTTATAATATAATTACATTTTATGAGATTCTTTTTTAACAAATACTTAAAGGATATTTATGTTGCTGTAAAATACCGAAATGGAGTAACTAAAATTAATTTAGAAAAAAGTGACTAAACCTTAATGGACTAGATAACATTTACTAAATATATTTCGGGTTAGTTTAGATTAGTTTTTTCTAAATCAATTTTGGACATTTACCAGGGAAACTTGACAACTGCAAATTCTGGACTTTCACAGTAACATCTTCATTTATTAATATAAATTTTAAAATAAAACATAATAATTCCGAAAAAATACTAGACACTCTTAACTTTCAGTCAAAAAAGAACAAAAATTTTTATAACTAAACTTTTTAGTAACAACATAAAACAGCAAAATTCTAGAAATTTATTCTTTTTCTAATATTTTTCCTTAAAATCTGCATTTTTACTTCGTGTTCTTCTAAGAACTTTTCTTTTTGAAGTCTTAAGAACTCTAATTTTTCTTCTATTAGAATTGCATTCAGGCTTTTGTACTTCTTTATATATGTATTTCTTCCAGTTCTTGAAGACTCAGCAAAACCTACAACATTATATGTTGTGTCCTTTACAAAATATACTCGACTATAATACTAAACAATTTTCATAAAGAAATTTATAATTTATTACATTTTACAAGAAACCAGAAAAAAAAAATACTTTTCAGGTAAAAATTAAAAAATAAATTTTTAATGGAATATAACATTATCTTACAGTTACAAATATTTATAAATTACTTATCCCAACCTTTACTTGTCTTCAACTTCTTGGAAACCGTTGTTCTAAGATTCTTTGCTGCATAACTAGTCCAATTATTTGACTGTTCTTGTTCGTGTGTACAGATTTGTTCCAAAACAGTGTGATGGGTTTCAAGCAGTGATTCTAAATAAATAAAATACTAAATACAAAAAAGAATTGTTAAGATTCCCTACCTGCTACAATAAGATTTTCTTTTGATGAGATATTTAATTGTTCTACATGATCATTTTCATTGCTCTCGTCAACATTTTCTTCAACAATGATCATTGGCAAATCTGTCGGAGCATCGCAGTCATAGTTATTGTGGGAACCTGAAATTTGTTCTTTCCCAAGTATATTTTTGAGGGTTTCATCCATTTTGGTTATTATAGGGGCTCTATAGGTTCCTCCTCCCGTTTTGTTAATTTCCATTTTATTTTTTGAAAACTTTTCTTTGATTTTTTTTTAAATTTCTATATTTTTTTTTTCAAAACTTTGACATTTCTTGTGCCATTTGCAGTACAACTGGCGTTGAACTTATTTTGTAAAATTTTCCAACAATTTTCTTTATCACTCCAAGTGTATCACTCTTTTTACTTTCAATAATATTCTTATATTTGTCTACCAGATATAAGAAGGATTTCTTCTTCTTTACAGAAATTTACAGCTCTTTTTTCTCTCTTCTCAATGATTATAAAATTTACACAAATATTAGTTTTATAATAATAAAATTATTTTCGAGGATTTTTTTTTGAAATACCGGCGTAAAAATAGAGGTTAGTTGTCAAACCAACATTAACAAATAAAATTTAACCAATGGTTTCGTAACGAGCCATCAGATCGTCTTTGTGAAACACCTACCTTTGAAAACTCATGATTAACTTGCAAGTGTTGATTATTTAACCACTTCATGTTACCATCGATTGTGAAACTGGGTCTTAATATATTAACATGGTTTAACTTTAAAATTGGTTTTTATTCGCAAGTTCAACAATAGGTCAATCAAATTTTGAGTTTTTAAATCAAAAATAAAAATTCGTTGTTTTTATTGTAAAACCAACAAAATGCAAAAATCTCGTTCATTTTTGGAGACAGCCATTTCTGTTCCCTGAATTCAAATGGGCAACTACAACTGTATATTAGACAACAGAATGAGCTCTTAAGGTTAAGGTTAGTAGTAGTCAGCCATTAACATACTAAAATTTCAGAATTTTAAAATCGTTGGCATTTTACTACAGAATATACAGTCACGAGCAAAAGTATTAGGCACCCTACAAAACTGATAGTTTTGGAGTAATTTAACATACGATATATTATAACTTATATGATTTATTATATTAAAGTAATTAATATTTGGTCGGCCACCTTTTGATTTAATGACAGCAGCGACAGAATCAAAACTCTGTAAACATCATATCAATTATCCCAAAATATTAAACCATATATGTAAACTGACAAAGCTGTATCGATTTAAAGTCAAAAATACAATACTGAGATATTTTAGTAGCAACTCCGAAAACAACACCGTTCTCTACTGATATTGTTGTATCCTTATATGTTAATGTAAACTGCTTATTTAACCTGTTGTCAAACATATTGCACTGTGTCTTGGAAACATTTAGCGACAGGTTGGTGTACAGAAAATATCCATCGGGAAGTCCATCACAAATTGGACCTGTATCCATAGCAACTCTGCCTTACTTTCACTGAATATAAGTGATGTATCATCAGCATATAGTACACTCTGCTCTCCAAGGATTTCGGACAAATTATTTGTAGAAAGAATAAAGAAAAGAAGTCCAAATATTGAACCTGGAGGGACGCCCTTCTTCATTTTAATCCCCTGAGATAGTATAGCCCTACTTCGGAGATCTTATTAATTTCAGAACATTACCCCTTATACCATAAATATCAAGTTTTAACAATATTTTTTTATGATCTACAGCATCAAAGGTTTTACACAGATCCAGGTACATGAAAAATGTTTGATTTTTATTATTTGATGATTCTAGAATTTGTGTTAATGCTTGGTACAAAGCTTTTATCGGGAATTTCCCTTTTCTGAAGTCATTTTGTTTATCTGATTTTACAGAAAACCTATCCAGAAATGTTACAATTTTCTGATACAAAAATTTTTCAAAAATCTTGCTTATATTAGGGCAATAGCAAATTTGGTCCATATTTTTTTTCTTCACATTTCTCCCTTTTACTATAAATTGCTTTCAAATGGGAAATTTTTAACTTCCTTGAAAAAATTCCTATTGTAAAATACAACCTTGCAAAAAAGGATCAGAATATATATATATATATATATATATATATATATATATATATATATATATATATATATATATATATATGTTATGTCGGATATTCTCACGGGTGTGATGTGTAATCGAAGGTTTTCGGGCATCCCATGTATGTGCTGAGTCCCTCTCAGGACTGAAACGTCAGCTGCCATACAGTCCTGAGAGGGACTCAGCAGATACACGGGATGCCTGAAAACCTTCGATTACATATATATATATATATATATATATATATATATATATATATATATACAGTGCCTTCATTTCAAAACGAACCATCCTTAATAACTTTGTTAAATAGAAAAATTTTAAAAAAATAAAAAACACGTCAATTTAGATATACAGGGGGAAGTTTAATTTTGCATTTGTTAAAAGTCTGTCAATCACCTCCTCACCTCCAGCTAACCTCACTTTGATATGTCAAATGGGAACCCCCACCTTGTGACACATCATTGTAAGCAGCATAAAATTGTCTATCTAACCGTATAAAAAAAATTAAATCGGTTGACGTACAAGCGAACAGTGTGCAAAAATGTCTTGTAATAATGCATAATATATCGGCCTCGAACTTTAGTATGTCAAATGATTACCCTATAGTGTGATACATCATTTTAAAGGGCATACTATCTCCTATTTAGCCAATAAAAAAAAACAAAATCTATTGATGTACAAGCGAATAGTAAGAAAAGATGTGTGGTAATAATAGACACCTTATCACATTAAACTTTATTATGTCAAATGGCTACTTCATAGAGTAAAATATTATTTTAAATTTAAAATAAATATTTTTTTAAAATAATAAACAGTTAAAATATTTGCGAGAAAAAAACTAAGCCTGTTTTAAAATTCATCGCAAAATTCATTGCAGTCTAATCAATCTAGTGTATTTATTTCAATGATATTTTTTGCGGTACCTGATAGGTACAAAAAATCACTGCAATAAATAAAATTTTTAAGATCTTTAAACACCAGTTGTTTATTATTGTTAAAATTGTCATTGTGACGCCTAGTTGAAACGTGAATATAAATGGTGTATACGCTAGCCGAAAGAATAGAAATAATTTTTCTCTATGGAGCCGAAGATCGATGCGCTCGTAGAACTGCCAGAGCATTTAACGAGAGGCATCAAGACAAAAACGTGGGCCATAAATATGTACTCGAATTGGTACGAAAGTTTGAAGAAACGGGATCCGTTTGTAATAAAAAATATATTGAGAAAAGGGTTGTAGATGAAGCATGCCAAATCGAGGTACTAGGACAGTTTGCAATAGATCCAACTTTATCCATCTCAAAGGTCGCAGATTTAACCAACATTTCTGCTGACTCTGTGCATAAAGTTTTAAAACAAAATAAGTTTTTTCCCTACAAAATTCAAATTCTTCAAGAACTCGGAGAAGACGATTTTGATAGGAGAATTCAATTTTGCGAATTAATGTGCCAACGAATTGACGAGGACCCCCATTTACCTAAGAATATCTGCTTTAGTGATGAATCAACTTTTTTTCTAAATGGACTGGTTAACAGACATAACTGCAGATACTGGGATAATGAAAATCCGCACCTTTTCCGAGAAGGGCATACTCAATATCCCGAAAAAATTAACGTATGGGCAGGAATTTATGGCAATGAAATCATCGGGCCATTTTTTTTGGAAGATAATTTAACTGGGCAAATTTATTTAAACCTTTTAGAAAACACAATATACCCTGCCATTGTGCAATCTTTAGAAAATCAAGTGGATGAAAATGCTGTTATGGTACTAAATGAAAATAATTTGCATTTCCAGCAAGATGGAGCTCCCCCGCACTACGCTTTGGCAATTCGAGAGTGGCTTGATGAACATTTTCCAGGGACGTGGATTGGCAGACGTGGTGCAATTGAATGGCCAGCACGGTCTCCAGACCTAACCCCTCTAGACTTTTTTCTTTGGGGGTATTTAAAAAGCAAGGTTTATAAAACCCCACCTGAAAATATTGACGATTTAAAAGATCGAATTGTTCGGGAATGTAGAGGAATTAGCAGAGAAACCCTTGCCAATGTTCGTGGGGAATTTCAAAATAGGCTTTTTTATTGTCTCGCTAATAACGGCGCACATTTTGAACATTTAATAAAATAATTTTCTTCAACTGAATAAAACTGAATAAACTGCTTATATTTAACACACATTTTTGCATCCTAATTGCCTATAACGTCTATTAACTTAATTTTTTTTGACATCGTTGGATAGCAGATTGTACGTCCTTTAAAATGATGTATCACACTATAGGGTAATCATTTGACATACCAAAGTTCGAGGCCGATATATTATGCATTATTACAAGACATTTTTGCACACTATTCGCTTGTACGTCAACCGATTTAATTTTTTTTATACGGTTGGATAGACAATTTTATGCTGCTTACAATGATGTGTCACAAGGTGGGGGTTCCCATTTGACATATCAAAGTGAGGTTAGCTGGAGTTGAGGAGGTGATTGACAGACTTGTAACAAATGCAAAATTAAACTTCCCCCTGTATATCTAAATTGACGTGTTTTTTCTTTTTTTTAAATTTTCTATTTAAGAAAGTTATTAAGGATGGTTCGTTTTGAAATGAAGGCACTGTATATAAAGGACTATGAAGAACTCATTAGTGCCAGAATTTTGACTCAGTTACAGAGAACTTATTAAGACCATTTACACTTAAGCTTAGGAATAAAACAAGATGATATTTCGTCACAAGAGTAATCAAGAAATTGAGTTAGTCTGGCATGGATTTTTGGTCAAACAAGTAAGGGAAAGGGTGTGAAATTCACCATATTATTATTCTCTTGCGTCAAAAATGGAATTGATCTAGACATCTTTTATGGTTTCAAATACTAGTTTTTCAGTTTAAAACGCCAAGGACTTGTTTATAATACAAATAATTTATTTCCAAAAAGTAATTTGATAAATCAAAATCCACTTTGAAAGGTTTGCGAATTCGTGCTTTTTCTGAACTCGCCTAAAAAGCCTAAAAAACCTTTTGCTAACCAGAAATATTGAAAGACAGTGTTCGTTCATGCAAGGAAAAATCAATTTTTCTCATTCATGGACCTAACAAACTTAGGTATAATGAGTTAAAATTTTTACAAAAATCGAATAAATAAAGAATAAAACGCTGCTTATTTTGAATATATATATATATATATATATATATATATATATATATATATATATATATATATATAACTAGGGCAAATTAAGTATTTGCATACTTTAAAATTTAGATTCACGGGAGTAAGATATTAAAAAATTGTAACTGTTAATCCACAACCAGCGATTAAAGAAATTCCAGTCCTTCCTTTAAAGAGTCCAAGCGATGATATAAATTTTCTAAAACCATTCAACAGTTTTCTAATAAATAAATATAAATAAATATTTTCACTTAGCTGTAAATCATTTTATTTATTTATTTCTTCAAGAGACATTTAAAATAACCAAATATTAGTTTTTTTACAACATTTGTTGATTTGTGTTATTCTTATGTTATTGAGTGAACTATCGAGATGTCGATACGAGATGATGGTTTGTACCGAATACAATGACCTTACGAGTCCCATACTAGGACAAAACAGCGCTGTCATTTTTCGGACCTGGAGTTTTTCCATGTTCTTTGGAGATCTCCGCACTTTTTAGCATGAGAACAATATTTAACAACGGTCTTAGTCTGCACAGCATATATATATATATATATATATATATATATATATATATATATATATATATATATATATATATATATATATATATATATAAAATAAAATAGAATCAAATATTGGCGAAGCGGACGTGAAAATTTGTCAATCTACATGATTCTCGTGTTAAAAAGTGCGGAGCATTCCAAAATATGGAAAAACTCCGGGTCCGACAGATGGCGACAGCGCTGTTTCGTCCTAATATGGGACTCGTCAGGCCACCCAATTGGGTACAAACCATCATCTCGCCTTGGCATCCTATAAAGCTGAGTTTAAAATCAAAAAACAGCAAACAAGACGACAAAGGCGACATCTAGATGGTCCACTTGATAACAAAAGAATCACACAGATTAACAAAGTTTGTAAATAACCGTCATATGGTGGCGCGACGGTGGATTAAAACAGAAATATGTAAAATCGAGTACACGAAACGCGCTACCCAAAGGATAGGGGTCGCATTTTTTGGTACTGGCAACCAAGCCTACTGCTCATTTCAGTAGCCAAAGCCACGTGTCGCACCAAACGATCCCACCATGAGAGCAACGTTCAGCGTGTTTCAAAGCCAAACAAGTAAATAAATAAATAGATAAATTTTTGTCCATGTAATTTAAAATAAAATAGAATCAAATATTGGCGAAGCGGACGTGAAAATTTGTCAATCTACATGATTCTCGTGTTAAAAAGTGCGGAGCACTCCAAAATATGGAAAAACTCCAGGTCCGACAGATGGCTGCTGAAATGAGCAGCAGGCTTGGTTGCCAGTACCGAAAAATGCGACCCCTATCCTTTAGGCAGCGCGTTTCGTGTACTCGATTTTACATATTTCTGTTTTAATTCACCGTCGCGCCACCATATGACGGTTATTTACAAACTTTGTTAATCTGTGTGGTTCTTATGTTATCAAGTGAACCATTGAGATGTCGCTTTTGTCGTCTTGTTTGCTGTTTTTTGATTTTAAACTCAGCTTTATAGGATGCAAAGACGAGATGATGGTTTGTACCGAATGCGGTGGCCTGACGAGTCCCATATTAGGACGAAACAGCGCTGTCGCCATCTGTCGGACCAGGAGTTTTTCCATATTTTGGAGTGCTTCGCACTTTTTAACACGAGAATCATGTAGATTGACAACTTTTCACGTCCGCTTTACCAATATTTGATTCTATTTTATTTTAAATTACACGGACAAAAACTTATCTATTTATATATATATATATATATATATATATATATATATATATATATATATATATATATATATATGTATATATATATATATATATATATATATATATATATATATATATATATATATATATATATATATATATATATCGGTGTAACAATTTTAATTGTAATTGTCTCACTTAGCTGTAAATCATTTTATTTATTTATTTCTTCAAGAGATATTTAAAATAACCAAATATTAGTTTAAACTTTTTTTGCCCACCATATATACCCATATTATTTAATTGTATTATTAAATTTTATTATCAAACATAATATTTTTTTGCCAGCAAACAACCATGACTTAGATGTAAAGATCTTTGTACTTTGATTTAACATTTGGGTGCATGTTGATATTTGTAACACATTTTATACGATTTTTTTGCGGTCACTGCAATAAATTTAAACAATTGCAACATTTTTTAAAGTCCGCATAAAGCGTTTACCTACATACCTAGATTAAAAAAAGAACAACAACGTAGGTATTATGAATGATGACTCATTAAAAAAGATATTGAACTAATTAGGAACAACAATTAAAGTGAATTATGAAAAAAGACTAGATGTAACTAGGACTATAAAATGCGGATTATGTTGGCAGTGGAGCAATTAATTTTTGTTATAAAAGGTAATAAATGTTATCTGTAATCGTCTAAATGTCCTCTGGCATAAAAATTCAATTCTTTTGAGGAATATAACTCGACTGAAATTAAAAAAAGTAATTTTGGTTCCATTAATTTGTACGGAATGAATTTTTTTATTAGAAAAGTTATTAATTTTTTTTTATACATGGTATCCCAGGGTTGAGCCGCCAAACGTTAAGGATCTAAGATGTTTTACTTATAAGCGTGTGTCCCAATTTGATTTGTTTTCGAGATACAGGATGTCAAAGTTTTAAGGAAAAAGTGTTTTTTTTTAATTACTTAAAAACTTTTAGCTAATTTTGATAACACTTGATATACCTATTTGCGCTAATAAGGAGTTTTTTTCAATGTACTTAGAATTAATTCATTAATTCCAGTAGCGTCGCAAGGGTAATTTAATTGATATTTACAGAAAAAATTATCGTATGCCACTGTTTGTTTGCAAGTTTATATATTTTTTTTAGATTTAGCAATTAAAAATAAGATTTTTTGTCTTCAATGTTTTTTGCAGCTCGCTTCGTTTTTGAAAAAAAAAATTGAAATCGTTTCCCTGCATGTAACAGGGAAAATCTCATCAGTCTGAGTCAAGGGAGCCCCTTTTCTTAGCTTGTGCACTCTCCTCGCCTGAGTTAACCCCTTTAGAGTTTTGTATGGGGTACAACGAAAACCAAAGATTATGATGAGCTCATTAACAACGAAATAACTCTTTGAGAAAGGACTGTTGAAACAGTCCCAGAAATCATACCAGCAGAGTGCCGTGCAGCTGCAGAATTTGTCGTCCCGAGGGCGTGAACTTGGCAATGAAAAAGATGATGGTTATTTTGAGCAAGTTTTGTGAATTCTTTAACGTTACCGTTTTGTAATAAAATAAAAAAATAAATAAATCACATAAATCGAGACGCATTTCTTTTTTTTTTTCTAATGTTGAATGATGATGTTCATTTTTTTTCTGTTGCAAGAAAAGGGGACACCCAACTTTCTACTTCTTTTAAATAGTACACATTTCATAAATTTTAAGGATTTTTGCTTGAATTTTTTTTTATTTTAAGGGGTCCAGGGACATGTAGAAAAACAATTTTAATTTTTTTCGCAAAAACGCAGTGAGATACGGAAAAAAATCGAAAAGACAAAAAGTCTTATTTTCAATTGCTCAATCTAAAGAAATATTGAACATTCAAAAAAACAATAGCGTATAAAGATTTTTCCTATAAATATCAATTAGATTATCCTCTGGGATGCCACTGGAATTTATAATTTTTTTCGAATTAGATTGAAAGAAGTCCCTTATTTCCGCAAGTGAGAATGCCAAGTTTTATCAAAAGCAGCCAAAAGATTTTTGAGTAATTAATAAAAAAATATTTTTTTTTCTAAAAATTCTGACATCCTGTATTTTGAAAACGAAGCAAGTTTGGACATATGCTTATAGGAAAGAAAAATCACCCTGGGTCAATCTGTATAATAAATAGTACGGTGGCTATAGGAACTACTGAACAGAAGAGGAAGTAACAGAAATAATAGTAATAGTATAATTAGTAGATCGGAAAAATTTTCAACAAAAGAAGGATAAAGGCAGGGAGGGGTATTTAGCATAATGCCTAATATTCTTTACAATTTTTATTGGCAAAGTAATAAGGTAGCAAAAATTCCATGCAAGCGTTAGATATTTATAAAAAAATAGATAACTCAGAGGGAGCATTCACTGATGACATAGTGCTTATAGCAGAAAAAGAGAAGGATTTACAAACTAATGTGCAAAAAGGAATACTCTATACGAAACCAAAATAAAATAGGACCAAAGTAATAGTAATAAGAGATAAACAAAAAATAATAAATATTCGAATTGATGAGATAAAAATAAATAAAAGAAAATAAAATTAACAGCAGTATAAAGAAAGTATACTATGTAATGAAAAAAAACATTTATAAGTAAAAAAGAAATCTTCAGAAAAATGAAAATAAAGGTGAATTTTAGGTATTGATGACGAGGCTAAAAAGCAAAATACGGGCAGTCGAAATGAAGTATATTAGATGAGTTAAAAGTGTTAATTAAAGACAGAATAAGAAACACAAAAAAATAAAGGAAGACCTAGAAATACAAGTCACATTCGATTTTACATCTAGGATAAACCTGAGTTCGTGAAGTCACCTAAAGAGGATGATGAATAAGACACTACTCAAACAAGTTTGAAAATTAAACACAAACAAAAAGAGAAAAAGAGGAGGACAAAAAGAAACAAACGGAGAAAAAGAGAAAGACAAAAACAAACAAAAAGGGAAAAAGAGAAAGACAAAAACAAACAAAAAGAGAAAAAGGGAAAGACAAAAACAAACAAAAAGAGAAAAAGGGAGTTGAAGTTCCTGGAAATATATTGAAGAATAGAAAACAATCAACGCCAAGGCAAGAAACAAGAAAGTATGGAAATAATTTTTAAATGAGAAATAGGTATAGAAAATGGTTAGTATTAAATTCTTATATTAAGTTTGCACATAACTTTTTTGAATTTGGCACCCTGAAACAATGGTTGCTCCGGGGTGGGTGGGAGAAGGTACATTCGAGAGAGAAAGGCGTAAAAATGTAGAGCTCCTTGTTTTAATTGGCATCATGGAGTGGACAAAAGTGAAGCGCGCCTTTGCTATCGAGGTATACTTTTCTAACGGTCGCAGAATCATCGCCACGCAACGTACAATCTATACCCATTTCAATATTGCACCCTGTGGTCTTGTTTCTGACCGGCAGTTGTCTGTTTAGGTAAACAATTTCAGGCAAACACGCAGCTGCTGCTGGGTTGTCTGCTTATTCTGTGAGACGAATCTTTCATGAAGAACTAAATTTTTTCAGGAACTTAACCCATGCGATTTTGTTGCTCGGAAAAATGCATGTGAGGCGTCTCTTGGCATGCCTCAGGACACACACGTTTTTTTTTTAGTGATGAGGCTCACTTTTATAATTGGGATCTATAAATAAGCAGAACATGCGCTATTGGAGCCCTGATTACCCCAGATAACGTCCCCTACATTCACAACGTTTAAGGATTTGGGTGCATTATCTTGAATTGGAATAATGGGTCTACGGTCTTTGGAAGAAAATGAATGGGCAGTTTCGGTGACTTCTGACCATTACGTCCACATGAT
The DNA here is from genome assembly GCA_034092305.1 of Diaprepes abbreviatus. Classification (NCBI taxonomy): domain Eukaryota; kingdom Metazoa; phylum Arthropoda; class Insecta; order Coleoptera; family Curculionidae; genus Diaprepes; species Diaprepes abbreviatus. The sequence goes on from JASJET010000280.1 coordinate 391,067, forward strand.
TCAGGAGTTTTTCCTGTCAACACTCTACGACATGAATATGGGAGATGTATGGTTTCAGTAGGATGATGCCACGGCACACACAGCACGTGTTTCAATGACTGTTTTGCGGCAACACTTCCCAGGATGCTTCATCTCCTTGAGGGGCCACCTGTACTGACCAGCACGGTCGCCCGATTTATTCCTCTGTGACTATTTTTTAGGGGGCTATTTAAGATCACTTGTTTACAACGATCGTCCCAAAACTCTGGCTCAACTGAAGAACAGCATTCGTCATGCTGTCGTCAATCTACCCGTCGATATACTGAAAAGAGAAACTTCGGAGTTCGATTAATACAGTATGTTGAGAATAATGGACGCCATCTTCCTGAAATCATCTTTATAACTAAAAATTTAAATGTTGTACTTGAGGTTGTTCAGAGAATTCAACATATATATATATATATATATATATATATATATATATATATATATATATATATATATATATATATATATATATATATATATATATATAGTGTCTCGATATCTAACAAGGATAATTCGATTTCTTTATGAATAATTTAAAAACAGAGAAGATTCACATTCTTTAAAGATTATTTTATTGTCTTCTATTACGTATTTCATCTCTGTTCACTTTTAGAGAATTGAAAACAGTTTTTATGAACAGATATAAACACAAAAACCATCCAAACAAGATTGCATTCGATAAGTTAACTTTAAGATTCGAAGTACTGAAATTTAATGATCTAACTCCATATATGGTTCGTAATCTATAATATTACAAATCAATTTTAACCATAATGTATGCATTACAACCGCAACTATTCTTTTAATATTAAGTACAACGAATTTTTTTTTGTCTACCTACAACCCATTGTTATAATTTCTTTTTTCGTGTCACCTATCAAAGCAAAACATGACTAATAATTACTAATGATTGTTTAAAAAAATTGCCCAATATGTCTAACGGATTTACAACAATAAAACGTTTTTGAATGAAACGACGTAAAATGTTGCAAAACTATTCTTCTTTTGTTGGTAAATTTGAAACAAATGTTACCGTTTTCATTGTCCGAATAATAAAATATCAATATATACAGTTTATTCATAAAATGTAATAGATAGTCCAGGTGACTTGGTTAGTTAGGTCAATCAATAAAGAAGAAAAGGTGATTCTGTGACTAAAATATTATCAGAATACTGACTGCGTCATCACACTAAAAACAGTCCGAATATTTTATTATGTTTATATATATATATATATATATATATATATATATATATATATATATATATATATATATATACAGGGTGATTCAAAAATCGATCACGAAACTTAAGGGGGTGATTCTACTTGACAAAATAAGGGTAGAGCTTCATATAATTTTTTTTCAAAATGTCATTCGTTTTCGAGTTACAAGCCGTCCAAGTTCAAGTTTTTATTTTTTGTTTTTTGAATTACTCGCTTACAGGAAAACCGATTTGACTAATATTTGAAAGATAGGCTAAGTCTTCTGCGCTTCATCATTTTAGTAACAATTCACATTGATTGTTTGCCGCTAGAGGGCACTTTACCTACATTGAAAATTGTTTTTTTGTCATAATTTTTTAGTGTTGACAGCTACAGTAGTTTTTGGCATAATTTCTGAAAGACTGATGCCAGGCCTTTAAAAAAGGTGCTCTTTATTTACATCGCTAAATCCAACGGTTTAGACGTAAATCACCCTTAAAAATTAAGTGGTAAATTTACTTTTCTCATTTCATTACCACCAGCTACCAGGTAAATAGCTATCAAAGTATACTAGAGCTGTCAGTTTAACATCAAATAAATTCGCTTTTTAAACTATTTAATTTATAATCTTAAAATAACTAATAATGGCTAATCACCAATATTCAAATATCGAATATTGTGATATCCATTTTTGTTATGGAAAAGCAAATGGTAATGCAGAGTTGGCAAGAAGATATTATATGGAGAGTTATCCGGAAAGAAATATCCCTCATGCTCAAACATTTTCCAGTGTGCACAGGAGGCTTGCGGAATGTGGTTCCTTTAAAAGTTATAATGGAAATAGGGGAAGACCTAGAACTGCTAGAAACGTGCAACAAGAAGAAAGAGTGCTTGAAATTATTGAAGATAATCCAGGTATTAGTACTAGAAAAATTGGGAATGAAGTGCGGCTCTGTCAGGCTAGTTCATGGAGGATACTAAGAGAAGAACAACTCTACCCGTTTCATTCAAAAAAGGTGCAGGCTCTTTATGACGATGATCGGTCGAGACGGTTGGAAATGTGCAATCAGATCCTAGCTAAGTATGAACACGATAATCGATTAATTGGCGTCATATTATTCACTGACGAAGCTGGTTTCACTCGTGATGGCATAACAAATCTACACAACATCCACACATATGCTTACGAGAACCCAAACAATGTGGTAGAAACAAAACATCAGCGTAGATTTTCACTAAATGTGTGGGCAGGGATAATAGGAGATTACCTTATTGGTCCTCATTTCTTTGATGGCACATTAACTGGTGACGTATACTTAGATTTTATCCAAAATCGTCTTCCATTGTATCTGGAAGATGTGCCATTGGAAGTAAGGACCAACATGTGGATCCTCCAAGACGGAGCTCCGCCCCACTTTAGTATACGTGTCCGACAGTATTTGAATGCAACGTATCCTGAGCGATGGATAGGACGAAGTGGACCATTGGCATGAGCAGCGAGGTCACCAGACCTTAATCCTATGAATTTTTTTTTTGGGGTCATTTGAAACAATTGGTGTACGATATTCCAGTAATCAACGTCGAGGATCTTCGCTTCAGGATAATCGAAAAGTGCCAAATTATTAAAGAAACACCAGAAATTTTTCATCGAGTTAGGCGACATTTTTTGAAGAGTGTTAGGAAATGTATAGAAGAAAATGGGGGACATTTTGAGAACCTTTTTTAGTTTGTTTAGTACTGTTTCATTAATTTTTATCAATTAAATGTATATCGCAATAATCCATAATATGAATATTTACTGATTAGCCATTATTAGTTATTTTAAGATTATAAATTAAATAGTTTAAAAAGCGAATTTATTTGATGTTAAACTGACAGCTCTAGTATACTTTGATAGCTATTTACCTGGTAGCTGGTGGTAATGAAATGAGAAAAGTAAATTTACCACTTAATTTTTAAGGGTGATTTACGTCTAAACCGTTGGGTTTAGCGATGTAAATAAAGAGCACCTTTTTTAAAGGCCTGGCATCAGTCTTTCAGAAATTATGCCAAAAACTACTGTAGCTGTCAACACTAAAAAATTATGACAAAAAAACAATTTTCAATGTAGGTAAAGTGCCCTCTAGCGGCAAACAATCAATGTGAATTGTTACTAAAATGATGAAGCGCAGAAGACTTAGCCTATCTTTCAAATATTAGTCAAATCGGTTTTCCTGTAAGCGAGTAATTCAAAAAACAAAAAATAAAAACTTGAACTTGGACGGCTTGTAACTCGAAAACGAATGACATTTTGAAAAAAAATTATATGAAGCTCTACCCTTATTTTGTCAAGTAGAATCACCCCCTTAAGTTTCGTGATCGATTTTTGAATCACCCTGTATATGTATATATATATATATATATATATATATATATATATATATATATATATATATATATATAATATACATATATATAGAGTAAGTAATTGTTTCAATTAGTTTATATAGGTCAGATTTTCAGACTCACTTCCCATCGTAGTGACATTAATAGAAGGTTATCCTCCTGTGCTCTGGCTGAACACGTTTTTCACCAGGACCACAATTTAAACTGGGATTCTGGAAAGATTTCCTGCTTATCACAAAAGGCTCTTCCATGAAATGATGCACATTAACCACGAAAGTGATTCCACGAATAAAAAAAGTGACACCGAGAATCTGAAAAAATTATCAAACAACTAATTTCTTAACGTTATTTTCGATTTTTGCTAAATCTCTTGCTTCATTACGCCACTGTTTACGGATCCGCATTTTCCCCCACTACTTACACCAGCCACTACACTTCAAGGTTGACACATGACAGGTGTCACTATAAAATGGTGGTATAGTCAAGTAGGACGTTTGGCTGTTTTCGAACTTTCCAGAATTTCAATGAATTTTTACAAATTCATCAAAATATGCCACTAAATACAATTAAAAAGTGCTAATGTTGGGTTTCTTCCCCTGTTTTTCAAACGTGTACTTGTTTAATATTCAAACCATGTTGGTAAGTTACTTAATAAAATCCTTGCTAATATCTGAAGATACGTCGCGATAAAACTGGCATTTGATTTTTTTACTGGTGGGTAATTTTTCCCCTTTATTGATATCATGGTTTTAAATAATTTTTAAAGGTAAATTATAAAATAGATAATTAGTTTTTTACAATACGGTAAAATAAATATTATTAAGTAGGTTTATGTCTGACTTGTTTGCCCTATGTAAACTCCATTGCAGTTGATGCATGGGATTCCGTATACAACATGAGTTGTTTTATATTTTTTAGTCTTTAGTCTTTAGCTTTGTGAACAGTGAATTCAAACAATTGTATCCCCTGTGTGTGACTGGAATGTTGTGTTTTGAAAGCATACAATTTTATTCTTCGAATAATCCGTTTATGTACGGCAGTATTAAGTAAGTTTGTTTTTATAATAATTACGAAAAAACAAAAATCCTAGAAATTGAGCCTCATAAAAAAACGTGAAATCTACGAGACGATCGAAATCAAAAAAAAAATGCTATAAAGGGCAAAAAAACCTACTATATATATATATATATATATATATATATATATATATATATATATATATATATATGTTAATGCGGATTTCACGGATTCCTCCGTGTGAGATGCAATAGCAGTGGATATATCCACATTATGCCGTTGTAGTGCTGAAATCACATTCAGCAAACATACAACTATATGCAGCTCCGCGTATGAATAAAGTAAAATGCGAACAGTAGTTACTGTTCGCATTTTACTTTATTCATACGCGGAGCTGCATATAGTTGTATGTTTGCTGAATGTGATTTCAGCACTACAACGGCATAATGTGGATATATCCACTGCTATTGCATCTCACACGGAGGAATCCGTGAAATCCGCATTAACATATATACGCCATCCGGCGGGAGGTCGGAGAAGCCGCGTTCAGTAAGTGCAAGCTTCCTTCCGATCTGTCCTTTGCACAGTCAGGTGCATGTCGGTACCCTGATGAGTCTAGCAGAGACGAAACATGTACCTCTGCCGTATCACTGTGGCGGGGAGGGTAAGTTTTTGACTTTCTTCTCGGTATGGTGGTACAGGTAGGCCATCATCTCGATGGTGGTGGAATAGGATGAATTGCGTTTTATAACAATTTATTCTAACTGTGCAACCTCTAACACAGAAAGGATATGATGGAGAGAAGTTTGCATTTACTGTTCGCATTTTACTTTATTCATACGCGGAGCTGCATATAGTTGTATGTTTGCTGAATGTGATTTCAGCACTACAACGGCATAATGTGGATATATCCACTGCTATTGCATCTCACACGGAGGAATCCGTGAAATCCGCATTAACATATATACGCCATCCGGCGGGAGGTCGGAGAAGCCGCGTTCAGTAAGTGCAAGCTTCCTTCCGATCTGTCCTTTGCACAGTCAGGTGCATGTCGGTACCCTGATGAGTCTAGTAGAGACGAAACATGTACCTCTGCCGTATCACTGTGGCGGGGAGGGTAAGTTTTTGACTTTCTTCTCGGTATGGTGGTACAGGTAGGCCATCATCTCGATGGTGGTGGAATAGGATGAATTGCGTTTTATAACAATTTATTCTAACTGTGCAACCTCTAACACAGAAAGGATATGATGGAGAGAAGTTTGCATTTACTGTTCGCATTTTACTTATATATATATATATATATATATATATATATATATATATATATATATATATATATATATATATATATATATATATATATATATATTGTGTTCTTTATTTATTCTTTGTATTGTATGTATCGTTGTAACTATTTTAATTGTAATTTGTTTTACTGACCAAAATATAATTTGTGACGTCAAAATGAAAACGTGTTGTGTATTCTATTAATTGGAATGTAGTTTGTAGGGCAAGTCTGATGTAAAAATATTGCTCTCTTGCCATTGTAGATGTCTAAAAAAAGACAAGAACCGTGTCGAAACGTCGAATATATGATTTAAACAAAAAAATATATTTTCTTAAAAAAGAACCTTATTCCCAAGATGAAAAACTGACTATATATAATATATATATATATATATATATATATATATATATATATATATATATATATATATATATGTATATATATAGTTTAGCTAAGGTAACTATTTAAATATGTTACGAAATTTATTTATTTTTTACAGAAATCTTAATTTTTAAATGTCTATTAATTTGTTATAAACAATTAAAATCAAAATATCGCGTTCTTTTTCGCTTTTTGTTCATAAAATCAAGACTAATGAAATAATATTGATAGATCGATTCAATTGGATCATTAGTAACGGAGAATAGAAGGAACTGTGTAAGAGTTGATCATTACTGATTTCAGACATCTCCTCTGAACCGACGTTAATATGTTTTTGGTTTAAAGAAAACGAGATATGTTTTCACATATCTAATGCACCAACATTAATACGGTTCAAAAATTTCTGAAACTATCAAGAAAAGATGGACATTTTCCCCATAGGTAGGGTCCGCCACATAGACCGGTTTCGAATGCATTGGCTCCCGTCACCATGGAGCAGACATGTACACCTCACCATAAGAAAAGAGAGTGCGTTAAGCAACTTATATCCTACTAAAGAAAAAGTTCAATACAAGTTGCGCCATCTCCCGGATTCTCATGTAATGTATACTGAATAATAATGTATATTCCTTTATTATTAGGGTATGTGGGAATTAATTTTAACGCACAAAAGTTGAAATATCTTTTCAGTTACTTGATTGAAATTTAAGATATCTTTTAATCAAATTTAATATACATCGAACTGATATTTGAATGAATTGCTTTAAATTCAAAGTAAGTGTAAATTATTCACGATTTTTGGTACAAAATCATTAAATTTAATGTAGAAGGACATTAAATTTGCATTAAATTTAAGGTTATTTTTACCAGTGTAGTTGCATATATGTTATTATCCTTTCCGGCACAGAAAAAAGAAAGAATAGAGTTTATTGCCTGCAAATACAACTCTGGTCCTCTCAATACGTGTTTCGACGACCTTATGGTCTCGTCAGTGGAGCCACATTCACAGGAAATAACTACTATATAAAATATAAATAATGTTTCTAGATATTATTTCTTTTCTCACTGCTTGAAAGGAGAATACATATAGGCAACTATATGAAAATGCAATTGAATACAGCGAAAATAAAATGCGGAATCTATAAGACATGTATGACACATGAAGAAGAAGGCGATAATGATGTTACCAAAAGACAATTGAATTGCCCCGCTATCTCTCGGCGTTTTCAAAATGGGACAGGCAAACTAGGAAGCCCTCTACAGATCGCGAAACAGCTGGTAGTAGATATTGCAAGAATAATAATATTAAATATGTATTATCAATATTTAACAGGCGGTTCTTATTAAAGAGAAAGAAAAATAAAAATTGTAGCATAAAATTTCTCCAAAAATTTTAATATGAAACATAAATCAGGTTTTTTTGGTATTAGCATTACATTTAATAGGATAACTTGAGGAAAAATAATTTTCACACTCCCTTTCCTCGATTTAATTAATTCACTTCAATTCATGTAAGAGATTATGTTAGCTGCTCCACCGCCTCCTATAATACATTTTACATCAGGTTAATTATTAACGATAAATGGATAATTACCACATAAAACTGGTAATTTACTAAGAAAAATCTCATTGCATCATCCAAAACCATTCACACATCAACACCTGCAAACAATGTTTAAAGGAATTTTACGAAACTCTTTTATAAAATATCAGATGCGGAGATTCGGAGAAGAAAATTCGTTACGAAGAGACAGATGCACGTCAGTTTTTTTCTTTTAAGAGTCTCAATTTATCTTTAATTAAAGTAGCAAAATAGAAAACAATTCGCCTACAAAAATATATATATTTTTAGGATTCCATAACCACTAGAAATGCTTATAATTTCGCCAAGTTCATCCGTCTGTTTATCATAGCATCGTAACCTCGTCGTTTCCCTTTCATTGTAGGTAAATCTGTTGTTCCAAAGTTAATATGGTCAATTTGTTATTTAGTAACTATTTTTTGGTAAAACACAAATAATGTCTGTTACGCTGACATTGACGGGAATGTATCCATTATCGAATTAATTAACTTTTTAAATCAAAAATAGGAATTTTTATTACAATGCTTTAACTCTAAAATTTATTTTTTTAGGTGAAAATTAATTTTTATTTTTTTATCCATGTTTCTATTTCAAAAAAAAAATACGAATAAAAGTATTTATTTAAGAAAAATCAAATATGTATGTATGTATATATATATATATATATATATATATATATATATATATATATATATATATATATATATATACTCCTCGTTTTATATAAATTTTATTGCGCTCGTATAGCTGCTGGAATGACCTGGAAAACTCCTCTTCTGGAATAGTTTTCAGAGACCTGATCACATTCTTTTCAATTGCCTCAATGTCTTCAAAACGATCTCCCTTATTTATTAATAATGAAATGAAATTTTTATATCGTCTATTTAGGTACTTAGAATACATGGAATGCGAGTGTGTTTTACTTTTTATATTTTAACAATGGACCAAAAAGAAACGAAAGAAAGCATACATTTAATTTTATGTTTAAGAAGATATTCAATTTTTGATTTATTAACAGGATCGAATACTTAATATTTTTCTTTAAATTAGTCCGGTGTACATGTTTGTGTATGAATGTTAATTAAAAATATTTTTAGGAAGATCAATAAATAAAAAAAAAATACAAAATTTTTTTGAAGATGCCTTAAATAATGAGCGAAACGTTAAATTGTTTTTGATTTTTTATTAAATAAAGAACCTAAACCCAAAAAAAAAGACAAAATAAAAAGAAAATTATGTTATATATATATATATATATATATATATATATATATATATATATATATATATATATATATATATATATATTGCTCTTCTTGTTTTTAACCTACCAGGGGAAAAATCTACAGGAATAAAAAAAACAATCTACTATTGTTACATATTCAAGTTCATGTTAGCACGTTTCAGTAACCAGAAAAGTTACGAAGTTAATATAACCAGGACAAATTTGTGTAATCTAATAACAAAATTTCGGAAATATCCGTAAAAACAAAAAATCGACTATTCCGCTTTTTCCTGATTTTATTTGAAGAAATAGATCTAAAAACTGCATTTTCTTATTCTTACTCTATACTTCGGTTCTAAACATGGCTTAGAGACTTGCTTTTCTAATAATTTGGCGATTTCCAAGCATATTGTTGTTGTTAAGAGCTAAAATAACCAGTTTTTTTTTTATTAAACAGTGATACATGAATTAATGTATGCCTGAATATGGGGATATATACACTGCAAGGGCGGAACCAAAAAAATGTTTTGGGAACCTCAAAATTTTTCAGGTAATATATATATATATATATATATATATATATATATATATATATATATATATATATATATATATATCTGTTCCTCGTACAAAATAGGTGCATGTTGGTACCCTGATGAGTCTGGTCCACAATAGATAAAACATATACCTCTGTGGAATAGGATAAATTGTGTTTTTTCGCAACTGTGCGACCTCCAGCAAGGAAATGATATTATGAAACGAAGTTTGCATTTACTGTTCGCACTTCACTCCATTTATGTAAGGAGTTGCATATAGTTGTACGTTTGCTGAATGTAATTTCAACACTACAACAACATAACCACTGGCTATTGCATTTCACAATGTGGGATCCGTGAAAGTCGAATATATATATATATATATATATATATATATATATATATATATATATATATATATATATATATTGTATATCTTCTCTCTGGATCCGCCCCGGAAACTGTGATAATACACCAATCAATCAATAAAACATCCCTAAAGACTGCCCTGCTGTTCCCCGGAATGAAATTAGGTATAGCTCTAATAATGTGTCATGGCATCATTAATTTTTAAATCCAAAGTTTCGAACTTCGTGAGTTATCATCAACTTCATTTGTTTAAATACATGCCTAACATTTGCATTACATTTATAAAGTTTTCTATCTCCCAAATTTAATGATAAATTACACTGGGCTTAAAATTAATATTTTGATGCCTTTTCATGAAAAACATGTTAGATAGAGAAACAATAATGAAGGTAGCACCCTGTGTAATATAATACTAAAAGTACAGGTGCTACTGGCTGGCAGGTCTTAATTTCAATATTTATGGTTAGGACCCTTAAAATCTGGTGGTCCTAAGAAGAGAACTGAACATACTGACATCTTTATGAGCAACAGAACGAGCTGATAGGATTTTATACACAAAAGAAATTTTGTATGTATGTAAAATTGTAAAAGATTTCTACCTGGAGACATTAAAACTTATATGGGGTTGATAATGCAAGACCTAGTATAAATATTTTTAATTGACGAGCATGAGAAATTTTTTCGTTAAAAATCTGTGAACCTATGGCATAATAAGTAAAAGATTATCCTTTGTTTAGTTATATTGAAATCAGTGTGTAACCAAAATAACGAGTTCGCTATTTGAATACAAATCTATTCAAAAAGTCGCTAGGAAGAGTTTTGGTACAGAGTTTGCGAACATCAAGCGAAATTTTGCTAAAATCCTCAGTTTTGGAGAAATTCCGTGAAAGACCATGTAGTTAGTAATCAGATTTTTCTTCTTTGGGTTTCGGTAATAATTTTACTTTATAAGAAATTAACACATGTTTTTCTTACGTTTTAGTTTATTTTATTTCTTCAGAGAATTACTGTAAATATGAAAAGGAATTTATCATTTGTTGTTATATAAATTGATCATAATAGTAATTCCCTGAAGATGGTTTAAACAATAAAATAAACCGAAACGTAAGAAAAAACATGTGTTAATTTCTTATGACTTAATATTTTGACCGAAATCCAAAAAAGAAAAATTTACTTAAAGTGAATTGCAAAATTTTTTTAAACTATTGTATAACACAGCAAGACGTGAAATTTTTACATTGAATAAGAATAGTTTTTCTTGTGGATTTTGGGTCTCTGAATTCGAATTCAGCCTCAGAATTGCTCCATCACATCAGGTTGTTTAAATATCCTAACCTAAAAGTGCAAAAAACGCTTATATTTGTGGTTATCTATGATCGCGATATTTTTTTTTCTCAAAAAAAAATCGAATTGCATGAATTTTTCAAGTATTGAAAACCTTCACCGTTCGTCACTGCTAAGCTTTTCTTTTAAGTGACAGTTCTGATAGTTTTTAACGCTATCAAAGCATCGCTAAATCATAATTTCTCATTAGTTTTGCAAAATAAATTTGTTTAAACAAATCATTGCACAATTCATTATTTTTTGAATAAATGCTTCCATTGCATTTTACAAAAATAAATACGTTTAAAGGAATCGTTATCGATATTACGATACATTTTGTTGTAAACAAAATCATAAACAATTAATGTTGTAATTAAAAAAACCTCTCATTAGAAAATAATTAAGAATGTATATCCAGAATTCACAAAATCATATTCTACAAATCAATATCGTTAAATAGTTTACAGGGTGTCCGGGAAAATGTGAGAAATCTCCCCGATATGAAAAAAAAAACAAGTGGAAAGAAAACTACAAGTTCATATACACTTTTTTCGTATAGGTCTCCTCCTCGGAGATATGGGCTCCCAAAGAGCTGCAATGGAATCAAGTTTTTTACACATAATTATTGAATCACCAGGTATATTTCAATTTTTTTTAATACGAGGTATACCAGGTAAAACCCTTCAAATTACTATTCAAGAAAGTGTTGTGAATTCTCACAGTTACAGCGACGGATTAGCTATGACACTCATGACCCCATTTTTTTTCGGCATGTATTATAAGAACTTGGGACAACGTTTTTTCATACCTTTAACTATTCACTAAAAGTTAAGTACTCTTAATTCATGTTGCTAATCCTAACAGTTTTCGAAAAAACGTCATTTTATTTACACTGTTAGTCTCCTAACTTTGTCGGGTTGAATATGAAAAAGAGGAATTTTCCCATAAATTTAATAAATAGTTAAACAAATTGCTTAGTTAAAGACTTCGTAAGAGGGTTCAACATGGGCTCCGTGAAGTCTAATACACTCGCAGGCACGACGAATTGAGGACTGTACCCGGTTTTGAGTTCCCACAAGTAAAAATCCAACGGCGTTAGATCGGGAAATCGAGGAGGCCAAGCAATAGACCCTCCTCTACCTATCCAACGGTTTGGATAGATGTTATTCAGGTGTCCCCAAACAGAAATTTTGGTATGAAGTGGTCCCCGATCATGCATGTAGTACATGTTTCGGCGAGTTTCCAAATTCAGTTCTTCATTTAGTCGTGCCGGCAATACGAATAGTCCAATCAAAAAATTGCCAATGATTCATGCCCAAATATTAATTAATTGGAACTGATGCTGATGATGCGAAACAATAGCTGCATGAAGATTTTCATCAGCCATATATGTGAGTTACCTTTTTTGGTAAACCATGCTTTATCTGTGAAGAGAATAGTGCTAATGAAGTTTGCATTATTACATTGCTGATCTAATACAGTTTGCAAACTGCTTTCTAGGGAGAAAATCTTCAGGAATCAGTTCATCTACTTTTTAAATGAAATGGATATAACAGCTTTTCTTGAAGAACTTCATGTACTACTGCTTTCGATGTATTAAACTGCGCTGCTAATTTTCGAGTGCTCTACAGCATTTAAAATAATTTCCTCTAATTGCGGCGTAAGTATTCTTCTTCCCCGAACAGCATTAGTACTTCTTTTCCCAAAATTCCCTAAGCTTATGAAGAAATTTAACAATATTACCTTATTACCATTCTGCCTTAGATGTTGGCCAACTCGTTGAAATGGTCTCTAATCTGAAAGTACGATTAGGATATCTGTTGTGATATAACCTCGTGACCTGCGATTCTATAAGAGTATAGGGAAAGAGAATGTCATCTTCTATCTTTGTTTAGTCTGTATTACCACATTAGTATATCACTGTCCTAAAAGAGATAAGGAAAGGGAGTATCAAAATAAATGCTTACAGAATTGGGGTTCTGGCTTTCAAAACATCGCAAGATGCAAGACCATACATCAGATGCATATCTGCATACTCAATAAACGTGTATTTCATATTTCGAATTACTTTACAATTAATTTCACCATGAAATCCACAAATCAGTAATTTAATATCCAAGTAAAGAATCAATGTGTCAGCGATATGAAAGTTGATAAGTTTTAAAATGTAGGATATTTATTTTTTTAGTATCTAGCAATGTTTGCACCAACAATACTTTGTTTTTGATGCCATAAAATAAAACGGACATTTTGTGCGAACCTAGGTCGAACTGCAATTCACAGAATTAGACGTTTTTAACTAACGAGGTCAACTCTAATTTTGAATCGAATTTATTTTATCATAAAGTTGAAAGTTGAACATTTAATAGGAACAAAGATGTCTCTTTTATCAAAAAACGCCACATTCATTATGTAAATAAAATTATATTTTTTCGAAAACACTTAGGATTAACAACACGAATAGAGTAATTAACTTTTAGTTAATAGTTAAATTTATGTAAAAACGTTTAAAGTTCTTATCATACAGGGCGTAAAAAAATGGGGTCATGAGTGTCACAGCTAGTCCGTCCCTGCAGCTGTGAGTAATTCACAACACTGTCTTGAATAGTAGTTTGAAGGGTTTTAACTGGAATACATCATATTAAAAAAATTAAAATATACCTGGTGGTTCAACAATTATGTGTAAAAAACTTGATTCCATTGCAGCTCTTTGGGAGCCCATATCTCCGAGGAGGAGACCTATACGAAAAAAATGTATATGAACTTGTAGTATTTCTTTTACCTATTTTTTTCATATCTGGGAGATTTCTCACATTTTCCCGGACACCCTGTATATCTAAATTGCAAAATTTGTTATATAACATTTTTTTTATAACAAAATATATCGTAATAACGATAAAGACTCCTGAACGTATTTATTTTTGTAAAATCCAATGGAAGCATTTATTTAAAAAATAATGAATTTTGCAATAAATTTATTTTGCAAAACTAATGATAAATTTGTGTTGAGCGATAATTTGATAGCCTTAAATCATCCATAGTTTATTTACTAAAATTGCTGCGTAAAAGCTTATTGGTCACGAAAGGTGAAGGTTTTCAAAACTTGAAAAATTCATGCAATTTAGAATTTTCAGAATTGAATATTTCGAAGAAGAAGAGAGATATTTGAGCAAGTTTAGCGGCATTTGAAACAGTAAGACTTATACTTTAAGACATTATGTACAGTTCTTTGAGAAAAAAAAATATCGCGATGATACACACCTCACTGTTAGGATATTTAAAAAACCTAATACGATGGAGCAATTCTGAGGCCGGATTCAAATTCAGCAACCCAAAATCTACAAAAAATTACTATTCTTATTCAACGTACCAATTTCACGTCATGCTGGGTAATGAGTACTTTATTCTGTGATTGATAAACAGTATTAAAAAAGTCAATATTCAATAATGATTAACATTAAAATTATACCAGCGCATATTCATTTACATCAAAGATCATATTAAACTATTTAATTAGGAGTTATTGAGGTCATTTTGAATTTATATTAATATAATGATATAACTGGTACCAACAACAACAAAAAAAATCCAAACCTTTCAAAACTATTTATCATTTCAATCTTCGACACAGTTAATTTGCGGCGACATAATTTTTAACAAAAAAAATGGCTAAAATATGTCAGTGGCGTGCTGTTCAAAATGGACACAAACAATTGAGTACAGGGCTTGGAAAATATTCGGTCAATGAACAGGGTGAGTCAACGATTGGATGAAGTAGGTTTGTGCCTTTTCGGTGAAATTAACAAAGAAACTATATTTATTGTTTGATACAGTTTATTTTTACGCAGATTTTAAAAATATTTAGGACTCTACAGGGTGAACCAAAAAACTAAGACAGCATAAAGTTGTATTTTTTTAAATAGAACACCCTATATACGAATCGTATTTTCGATTTAGCTTATAATTTTAAATCTTTTTTATTAAGGGTTTACTATAACAAAACTTTATAGTTTCTGAGATAATTAAGTTTAAAGAAAAAAAGTCACATTTTCAAGCATCAATTCAATCCTAAATAACGTTTTCAATTTTGTGACAAATATATTCAAATTTGGAATTAAGCAAGGCCAAGGACAAGTTAACATAATTTTTACTTAATATTTGCAATAAAAGCTACAGGGTGTTGAACACATCGGCTTAAATTTGAACAAGTTTAAATGAATAAATATCTTTTTTTTTAAATGGTACACCCTGTATATTTTCATGTTATTTAATAGAGTAATAAAAACCCTAAAAGTTTTGTTCAATATATTCTATACCTATTTATAATAGTTTTTGAGATATTTCAGTTTTTCTTATTTTCCATACTTTTTTACAGAAATAGTCTACATGATCATAGTAGCCATGTAAAATAATAAAAAGAAACTACAGAAACAAACAGAATGTGGTTAAATATGATGAAATACATTATTCGTTATATTACAATGGCAATAGTTTAATTAAACATAATGTGAAAAAATTAACACAACAATAACGACAAGGCAAATACATATTTACTTTTATACTAAATTGAAACAAAAAAATTACCTATTAAATACTGAGATTAATTATTTCTTTTTAATAAATGTTCGAATAAACGACCCTCTTGTGCAATGCACAAATTTAGTCTTTTTTGCAGATTTTCTCGGACCCTGGACAAAATTAGTGGCGTTATTGTTCTACAGGTATCCCTAATCCTGTTTCGCATATCTTCTACTGTTGTTGGTGGATTAACATACACCTTATTTTTAATACAACCTAATAGGAAGAAATCTAATGGGGTAATGTCGCAAGACCTTGTGACCACTCAATGAAACCCCCACGTCCAATCCATTTTTGCGGATATCGTTGGTCCAAAAACGCACGAACTTCACGATGGTAATGCGGAGGCGCACCATCGTGCTGGAACCACATACTGTCGAGCTCATCCCTATCGAGACCTTGAAGCAGTTGGGGTAGTTCTTCTTGTAGAAAGTTCAGGTAACTATGGCCATTTAGTGGTTCATTAAAAAAGTGGAGTCCAATAATTCGATTATGATGAATACCACACCAAACATTTAATGACCAGTGGTTTTGATGTTGCACCTCTCTAATTCAAAATGGGTTTTCTGTGGCATAATAATGCATGTTGCGTCTATTTACAGCACCGTTACTTCTAAAAGTAGCTTCATCACTAAACATTACCTTGCATAATAAATTTGGATTTAATTGAATCTCCGCATTTATTGTACGACAAAAGTTTACACGAATTTCAAAATCCTGTCCATGCAATTCTTGGTGTAATTCCATGTGATATGGATGATACCTATATTTCTTGGTAGTACGATTAGCAGTGGATTGTGATGTTGCACATAAAGCTGCTAACTGACGGCTACCAATATAAGGATTTTCCTGAACATTTAACAATACTTGTAGTTCTTTTTCTTCATTAGTTACTGGTTTGGTGACCACTTTACGTTTTGGATAATCAACAGTACCAGAAGAATCAAATCTTTACATTAAGTTTTGAAAAGTATGGGTATTAGGCTGGCGTCGATCAGGATACTTCATTTTGTAAATTCTTTGAGCAAGAAGGCAATTTTTTTGAGCCTCTCCTATTGTATAAATCATATCTATTAACTCATTTTTGGAAAATTCATTTTACAATATAACATGAATGCAAAAAAAAAACCAAACTACACTACATAAAAACCAAAAGAAGCGATTGCGGTTATAAATTTGATACACAGAAAAATGTTCTTTTACATTGTTTTTGCCATGGCTACTATGATAATGAAGACTATTTCTGTAAAAAAGTATGGAAAATAAGAAAAACTGAAATATCTCAAAAACTATTATAAATAGGTATAGGATATATTGAACAAAACTTTTAGGGTTTTTATTACTCTATTAAATAACATGAAAATATACAGGGTGTACCATTTAAAAAAAAAAGATATTTATTCATTTAAACTTGTTCAAATTTGTGCCGATATGTTCAACACCCTGTAGCTTTTATTGCAAATATTAGGTAAAAATTATGTTAACTTGTCCTTGGCCTTGCTAAATTCCAAATTTGAATATATTTGTCACAAAATTGAAAACGTTATTTAGGATTGAATTGATGCTTGAAAATGTTACTTTTTCTTTAAACTTAATTATCTCAGAAACTATAAAGTTTTGTTATAGTAAACCCTTAATAAAAAAGATTTAAAATTATAAGCTAAATCGAAAATACGATTCGTATATAGGGTGTTCTATTTAAAAAAATACAACTTTATGCTGTCCTAGTTTTTTGGCTCACCCTGTAGAGTCCTAAATATTTTTAGAATCTGCGTAAAAATAAACTGTATCAAATAATAAATATAGTTTCTTTATTAATTTCACCGAAAAGGCACAAACCTACTTCATCCAATCGTTGACTGACCCTGTACAACATTTAGGGCAGTTAGAAACATAATTAGGATCGTATGATAATATCGATCTCCCTTATTAACTCAACAAACGAATGAAGTTCCATAAATATTTTGGGTATATGTAAAGATATGCTATACTTACGGAATAAAAATTATATAGATTGTTGTAATATAAATATCTGATATGATATTTATACGGTATTGTTCGATCAGAACCTCCTATTTTTAATACTACGGCTAGGGCAAGGTATCTTTTTACGTGCGTAAAAGACGCAGTGCCATGGTAAATATCGGAGTTTTAGCATAGTCGACAATCAGATTTAGGATCCTAATTCAGGAAGGTGTAATTGGCTCACACTAATTTTTCCCCACTCCTATATCCTAATTAACAATCGTGTACTCTAATACCACTTTAAATCAATCCAATAGTTTATTTAAATGATAAATTGAGCGATAGACCTCTTGCACAAACGCATAAATAAACACCCACTTTTTTGGCATCTAGAAGTCAAAATATTAGTCTACTAAAGTCTCAAAGTTTGATTTTTTGCTGTATATAATACTTCATCACGCTTAGAGTTACATAAAGTAACAAAAATATAAATATTGCTTACTTCGTTAACAAGGTAGTAAGATTACTTGATAATAATACATGCGTTTTTAGGCGCAATTGCCTAACAAAGACCAAGAATAGTGTTACTTGATGGTAAGCAATATCCTGTTCACAAATACCCATAGAAAGCTAAACAACGATCATTTACATATCGAGAAATCATGTCGTTTTACGCATTATATATTCCTGCAACGTCGCAATGCTACGCAGTGTCCAACAATAAATTAATAATAAAAATTAAAAAACACGACGACAACAACAATACCTATAAACATTCTATTAACACAGGTATACAGTGACGTAGGTAGGAAAAGTGAAGTTCTTAGTCTTGCTTTCAATGCATTTTGTTTTGTTGAAACATAATTTTAAAGATGTCCATACAAGAAAAATGTTTTAGTTTTATAAGAATAGCAAATATGAGAAAATCAAGTAGTTTTTAATCAAGTATAAGTAGCAAATGCATTGAATTGTTACAAGCTATTGCATAATAGTCAAAACTGGGCTCTTGATGATTGTAAAAGATATAAAAAGGAAACGAAATATCGTTGAGTTAAGATTAAAAAGGCGATGGTCCAAGATTCAAAAATGTGACACATTTCGCAAAACTTCGAAGGATCTTCTGCAAAATGCTGAAATCCGAAATAAACTATCTTACTTCTATCAAAATTTATGCCCATACAAGGGGGCGAAATCGAGTTTTTTAAATTTTTTTCACATTTTTTCTTCTTTTTTTTTAGATTACTTTTACTAATTTAAATGTTCAAGAGTTCCAATTTTTTTAGTGTTGTTTTTTCAGAAAGAATTTCTAAAACGAAAAACAAAAATATGTTTTTCTTGCATTAGCCCCCTGAAAATAAAACATTTTGCAATTATTCAAAATCGGACCTCCTTTTAAATAATATCACCGGTTCCTTTTCCTGCCTTATAACAAGGACTCTGGTCCTGTAAGGCAGCGTAAATAAAGAAAATGAAATAAATAAAATAAAAATGTAAGCTCTTCAAAACAGAAATTAAAAGTCTCTCCACAACGAAAAATATAAGATCTTGTAATTCAAAAAGAATCAAAATTCTAAATTCTATGGGGGTTAAAAGCGTGTATGTATAAAAATCACGAAAATGATCAACAGCCTTGTAAAAATGGTACTGTAAAAAAGCTGATTCAAATTATATAATGAATAAACAAATTGGGAAGGCCTTTTCAAGAAGAAAAAAGTGCTTTTTTCAGAAATCAAATCGAGACAAAACTCTAGATTTAGCGAGCATTTAAAATAGTAAAAGTAATCTAAGAAAAATAGAAGAAAACTCAAATTAAAAGAGCTATATTTTTTTTTATTATTTCGAGTGAGGGTTTAGGTCTCTAAAATAAAAAATAAAAATATGTGTTTTTTTTTCGCAATAGCCTCCTAAAAATAAGACATTTTTTAAATTTTCGAAAAATACCTTCCCTTAAAAACTGACATTCTGTTTCTTTTTAACCAATATGTGTTTATCAAAATAAAGATTGACGGCCTTTTCAAAACAACAAAAGACCATATCAATCAAGAAAGAATTAAAACTTGACTGAAGATACTAAACTTGCCTAAAAATAGTTAAAAGTTGCAGAAACAACGTTGCACGATTGGCGATATAAAAAAGTCCGTACGCACACACTAAGGTAATTAAAAAAATTTGAACTTTAAATGCGAAGCATCAAAATCTTTAATAGCAACGAAAAAAAAGTTTTCCTCAAAATTTGAGAAAAATCGAAGACGTTTTAGAGGTTGTTCTAAGCCACTGTTTATTATCGCTAAATCATGCACCTTAAATACATCTGCACAAACAAATACGTTTATTTCCTACAAATATCGAGTTCAACGTCTGAAATTTCCCATGTAGCATTGTTAAACACTACAAATTCCAATACCGTTAAGATTTTTACGTTAATAAATAAATTATTAATTAACAAATATTACTTAATTAGTTTATAAATATTTGCCATAATTTTTTTAACACAAAATTGAGTAAAAACCTTCAGCATGGATCTCGAAACAATAATATTATATATCATAAATTATACATTATACATTATACAACATACATTATATATTATATATCATAACAAAAACATCCTCACTTTCAAGAGATTGCTGAAAGAAATTTTTTCCGACAAAAACATTTGATACTTTCACTGTTCTCGGAGGTTTCTTTTAAATGCTTGTAACTATGTTATTACTTCAATAATTAGTTAAAGATATGATGCCCTTTATGCACTATTTTTTCGTTATTCCTGAACAAATAATTACGTTTATATTTATATTTATACTTATATATAAATGTATGGTAACTTCTCTGGATTAGGTTTCAAAAATTAATACTACTATTCTGTGCTTGACGTTTCACCCAAAGTAGTGGGCTTTTTCAAAAGTATAGTCTCAAATTGAGATATATCATAGTATAGTGATCCATAACCAGCAAGTACAGAAGATGACAAATGGAATTTTGGTGAAATGTCTGCAAATTTCTACAAGAAACCAAACGAACGAACGGATGGATATTAATACTGAATCACTGAAGCCAATTTAATTAGATCTAATACTATACTATTCCTAATTGTTAAATAACCTGTTTAAATCTTATCTTCATAATAATAGGAATCGGTGTATAATTAATAATTAATTTCATAGTTTTCAAGTTATGGTTAAAATGACATTTTGCTCCAATTCAAGGGCTCCGCCACTGCCCATTAAAATTCTTTTAATACAGACGCACTATTGTAAAGAACCGCGATCAAGAAATTAACTATTCATGTAACAGCCCCGTGTGCATGTCACTGCATTTGTAATACTCTTGATAGATTGTGAGGTACATACGAAATTAGAAGAAACTGAAGGTGAGCATGAGTTTTACTTAAAAACGGTTACAACCGACTTATTAGCTACTGAAATAAAAGCTTTCGCAGGCAAAAATCGAAGATATTTATTTTAATATTTCGATTAATTATCCAGATTCACGTTTTCTATTTCACGAACCCATATTTTAGAAAATAATTGATAATTTATTTTTTAAATTAATATACAATTCCAGACATGCATAAATTTTTCGTTCATTTTAATTTTTTAAATCTCAAAACTATTTTCATACTTGCTTTCTTTAAAAAAACTCTATTTTATGTTTATAATTGCTATAAAAATTTAGTGTTCTATATCGTTAAATATATAATTAAAAATGCAGTTATATATGTCATATAATATTTTTTATTTATTCGCCTCAGTTACAAAATAAAAGCTTCCAACGTTGCTTACAAATGTCGTCCAATTTTAGGGGTATGCTTACTTGGTGGATGCGCTGGGTAAAACAGTTAAGTCAAGTATCACATCGGCAAAGAAGTAATTTCGATTTTGTAGTGTAAAATAAAACTAATTTTTTTTTATCGAAGAATAACCTATAATCAGTTATTTATTTTTCATCTTTTTCAGTGATCTTTTGCCATCTTTCTTGCATACAAAGTACTTCAAACAGGCATCCCCTAGATTGATAAACAAACGCGAAAAACGACCAAGTCTTCCGAAAATGTCAAAATTGTCTTAGGTATAGAGATTGATAATAATAATTTGTCACTTTTGAGATTTGTTTTCAAAGAAGTAAAACTATCCGGTTGAGATCTCCTTTTTTCAAGTTTTGGTTTAATTATTTTTTCTTTTGATGTTCACTTGGGTTTAGCTAGTTGATTTAGAAGAAATTTTGACGATCTTACATGGATAAATTCCCTGTTTTTATGGAGCGATCTATGAATGCCTGAACAAGCAGAATTTTTATGGTGGACTTGGAGTACAAGTTCGGTAAACAAGTCTGAGATAGACAATGGCCCTATTGATGAACAGATCACTATAACTTTTTTAACATAAAAAAGTAACAAATTTTTTTTTCTTGTTAGAAGTTTATTCTTAACGTCAATTTAATTTAAATATATCTGAGGCTATCTGTAGCCTCTGTAAAAATGACAACAATTTAAACTATTACGCCACAATATTGGGTAAAAAAGATAGAACCACGCCTTGTTTATTTATAAAAAATTCGAAAATAGACGTCTAGAAATATCAAAAGTTAATAGAATTATGAAACACAGTCAAAACACCTTTCTATTCTGTAAGCACTTAAAACTTCCAAAATTATTCAATAAGTGTTAATCCATCTAACTATCCTTTCTCTAGAATATTTTGAAAGTCCGGACATTCTGCTATTATTTATAATGGTTTTTTTTTACTTATATTTTATTATATATGACAAAATTTCTTACATGTGCTAATTAAAAAGCCTTCATTCTTAATATTCAAAACTTAATTCATAGTAAGGCATAGAAGTCCTTAAGAAGTGCAAATTATCAAAGAATTTTTTACATAGCTGTTTTAAATTTATTCTTTATTTAACAAAATATCCAAACAATTGACGTTTCGCCTTTTATTTAAGGCATTTTCAAAAATTATTGTTTTTTTATTTATTTACCTTCCTAAAAATATTGTTTATATAATTAAACACATTTATACAAAAACATATCTACAATTGTAAAAAAAACAAACAAACACTTTAAAACACTATACAATTTTTTTTTTAAATATGTAATTTTACCAGTACACCCCTTGACATTTTGTTTAATAATTAATAATGACATGCAACTGTTACATCGTCTCTTTAGGTACTGAGGGCACATGGAATGCGAGTGTGTTTTATTTTATATTTTACAATGCACCAAAAAACCAAAAAAAAGCATACATTTAATTTTATGTTTAAGTGGATATTTAATTTTTGATGTTTATTAACAGGATCGAGTACTCAATATTTTTCTTTAAATTATCCGTTCTGTCGTTAATACTGTTTTCATCTTTTTTAATTTCTGAGTTTAACAGTTTCGACGAAAAATTGTAATTCACATCCGAAACGGAAAATAAATTTTCTAGATATGATACTTATACGCAGAAAAAACAAAATTTTAACTGAATGGTACACCAAACCAACTTGGTCAGGTAGAAATCTAAATGCGGCTGAAGTTTGGAAAAGTGAGAAACAAAATTTTATTTACAAAAGTATTCCATCCTATATTGTTGTAAAAAAACAAATTTTACCAGTTAGGACTATCTTGGAAAATCTTATAGTAATTTAGGACACCTGACTGACACTATATAACAAAAAAAAAAAGATTTTAAACACACCCTTAAATTCATTTAAAAAAATCGTATATGGCGTTTCACAAGTTACATTCCACACATATTTTATATTGACCGGCTAGATATATTCATATTAAAGCCCTATATAAAGAGATAGTTCTAAAAACGCTTGCGGACGGGACACAACCACCCTTAAATTCATTTTAAAAAAATCGTCTATGGCGTTTCACAACTTAAAATCCGCAAATATTTTATATTGACAAATTTTTTTTTATTAGGGGCTCTAGGAAATACATACTTTGCCCATCAATATAAAATTTAAATGGAGTTTTGCATATGAACTCCCATAGAAAATGTTTTCGCTATAACGTCGGTTATATGTATCCCGAGCTAAGTCAGTTTTTAATTTTTTTTTCACAAGATGTTGTTATATCAACCGGTCGAGTCAGTCAATAACAAATTTGCTTACATTTTTATTTGTCAACTCTCATAGACGATATTTTTAAAATTATTTTATTAAATAGTAACTTTCAAGTGAAACCAAATATAATGCCCAAGTTTTATAAACAGGTCAGGTAAAAAAACAAGAATAATTCATTTTTTAAATACTTTACATTATTTTCTTCTTTTAATATGAAGTTTTAACAATTTTCTCTAATTTTTGAAATTATTTTTTACTGTACAAAATTCGTTCGCGTGAACGTTCCAAACTTCAGCAGCATAAATCTAAACTGTTTCTCTAATCACTCAAAAACTCAAAAAAATAGTGTTATAATCGGTCTGTCTGATCGTGCTATCTCTCTAACGTCTCCAGAATGCCTAACAAGAATACTACAAAAAGTGAAAAATACACTAATAAATAATTATTTCAATGAAAAGACTATTACTGAAATAATTAATAAACGAACATATAAATTTTATAATAACCTAATAACAAGAAACATAATATAAACAGCAAAAATATGTAGCATTACCTTACACTAGTGAGCTGTCAGAAAAAATAAAACACATTTTAAAAACGCATGACATTATCGTATGCCACAGGTCTCATTATAAATTAAATACACTGTTCAGTAATTTAAAAAGTAAAACTCCTCTCCTGAATAAATCAGATGTAGTATATTCGATCTTTTACACAAATTGTTCTAAAAATATATAGGCATAACGACCCAATTACTAAAGAACAGATTGAATGGCATAAATATACGAAAAACGTCTCAACAGCAATAAATAAACACATACAGGACGAAAAACATACTTTTGATTATAACAGTACTATAATTAAAAACAAAGATATGAATTACCAAAAATTGCAGATAAAGGAAATAATAGAAATTAAAAAAGATAAAAACACTGTTAACGAGAGAACGGATATAGGAAATTTGGGCCACATTTATACCAGCCTAATTTAAACGAAAGTATTAAGTATTTGATCCTATTAATAAACATCAAAAATTGAATATCCTCTTAAACATAAATTTCGGTTTTTTGGTGCATTGTGAAATTTAAAAAATAAAACACACTTGCATTCCATGTACCCTCAGTACCTAAACAGATGATGTAAAAGTTGCATTTCATTATTAGTTAATAAACAAAATGTCAAGGTGTGTACTGGTAAAATTAAATAATTTTTTTAAAAATTTGAAGTGTTTTAAAGGGATTGTTTTTTTTTTTTTTTTAATTAGAGATATGTTCTTGTATTAATGTTTTTAATTATATAAAAAATATTTTTAGGAGGGTAAATAAATAAAAAAACAAAAAATTTTGAAAATGCCTTAAATAAAACGCGAAACGTCTATTGTTTGGATTTTTTGTTAAATAAAGAACCTAAATCCAATGAAAAATAAAATAAAAAAGGATGTATATATATATATATATATATATATATATATATATATATATATATATATATATATATATATAACTGTATAATTTTTAAACGAGAGTAGAAATTTTTCGGCTGTTAGTAAACGACAGCGTTTTTTCGTCCTCATTGGCATTCATCAGGTCACTTCATCCGGTACAACCAATTATTATTTTGCAGTCGCATTCTACCTACTATTTTGAAGCTGAGAAAACAATAGGTTAGATCTGACAGCGACATCTCGACAGATCACTCAATAACACAACAGCAACACCTACTAACCACGGGCTTTTGACTGTGCGAACAAGGGTTATTGGTAAACATTACTCTTGTATTAAAAAATGTGGAGAACTCTAAGACAATTGAGAAGTTTCGGGCCCGGAAAATGACGACGATGCTGTTCCGTTCTCATTCTAATCGCATGTATAAAATAGATATTCTTAATTTTGATTTTTCTCCACGAGTTCCTTCTCATAATTTACTTATGACTTGATTCATGAAAATTTATTTTTTTAACAAGAAATCATGAAAATTTATATTTATAAATATTCGATTTGATTTTGTCCATGAATTTAAACAAAAAAATAAATACTTGCACTCCCAGAGCCGCTCGAAAATAAAAATTTATTCAAAAAGCCTGAAAGTAACCTTCACACTTTAAAATAAAAAACAAACATAATTGAAAAAATGCAAAATATCGATTTAATATCCTTGATATAAACTGAACGGGTAATACAATATCCACCTGTTAAAAATTTCGAAAGATTTTACGAGCTCACTGAAATCAAAATTGTGCCACGTTCAAGGTAAGTTTATGTGCGATTTGTGTAATTTAAATGTTCCGAACTCAACTAGTATTTAAATCCACTCTGGCATTGATTGCGGAGGTGTTAACGAATGAAAATCGTAACTGACAAATTACAATTATTGTTACTGGCGCACCAGATCTTAATCGACCTAAATTCGTTTTATTTATAATTTTCTTTAATAACAGACATTTGTGCTAGAGAATAAAGATGTCAAATTTTATTGACTCGCTCATAATAAACCGATATTTTTCAATAAACCTACGAAAGTGATTGTAGGTCATTGTCAGATGTGACCCATGAAATAGCTGACCGCATAGGCTGTCGAGTTACGGGGCCTTATAAGGAAAAACCGTCTTTTCATTAATTTTTAACGGTAACGGATATTTGTAATATCGTTTTTAATGTTCTAACTAGATCTCTATCTGTTCTAAGTAAGGTTTTTGTTGAGACATCTGTCATTAAGAGAAGAAGAAAATAATGAATAACACCAATAATTCCAAGGATTTTTTCTAAAAGGTGTTTTAGTGCTGAATTCAAACTTTAAACTAAAATATCTCGGTAAGCAGTGGGGCTAGCGGAAGGGGAGAGGTAGCGTTTAATAGCTGATTGTTACGGATTTTTTAGTCGTCATGTCGTAGTGATCTGGCAGGCACCGCGCTTACGCTGTGGAAGCGAATTTCTGCAACAGGATGTAAACTAAACCATTCAAGTGGAAGATTTGTAATTCGAGCTATATGGCCCGCTTAATTCCATTTCTTTACCCCTCTTTTCGTTACGTAGATTACTTAAGTTCTTTGTCTTATATATTCATTCCATTTTTATCTCTTAAGGCTAGGCCTATCATTTTTCTTCTCACTGTTCATTCTTCCAATTGTTCACTATCTATCTTGAAAGAGTCCAGGTCTGTGCTCCATTGGATAAGGATGCATTGGTTGTATAATCTTGTTCGTAAGTGTTGTAGAATTTTACTGTTGGTTAGCGTATTTTCAAGTTTGCAAACAAAACTCATTCTAATTGCATTCTTTAATCTAATTTTAAGAGCTTTTTCTTAATTTCCAGAAACATATATATATATATATATATATATATATATATATATATATATATATATATATAAGGGCCCGCCAACAAAACAGCTACAAGATAGCAACAATAAATAAAGCAATAAAATTGCAACAAAAACCAACGCCAGAAACAAGGCCACCTGTCGAGGATAGACAAATCACCATACTTCCTTACATAAAAGGCACAACAGACAGAATCGGCAAATTACTCCGGAAACACCTACAGCCTACAAGCCATACAAAATAATAGGCTCTTCTTTAGGAAATCCAAAAGACAAAATCAAGACATATATAAAATCGCATGTGGCACCTGAAATAAAACATACATAGGCCAGACCAACAAAAGAATATCAGCGAGACTAGAAGAACATAAACTCAGAATAAGAAACAGACAGACATCGGCGCTTTTTCAACACCAGTACGAGACAGGATACAAAATTGATTTTGACACCGGCCAGCAAATCGCTAATATAGAATACTAAAAGGCAAGATTGATTCGTGAATCCATCGAAATTGAAAAGAACGGCATTCTGAATAAAAGAGACGATGCACCTACCTTCTACTTGGAAAACTCTCTTTAAGCGGGACCATTGTACTGACACGCATGCCACGCTTAACTGACACCAACGGCGGCGCTCTAGAAGGAGGCGGAGCCAACGCCAACCAACCGTTACCATCTGCGACCGCGTATAAAGCACGCTGCTATTGCAAATATATAACAACAATTATACATTTCCAATGCTGTGGGATTATGCATAGAACGATTATCTAACGATTTCAAAAAAAATCTCGTCAAAAGAACGAGTAAAAACTCTAAAATTCGACATAGAAATTTTTCCCATAAGAAAAGCATAGGCGTGGCTTATAAAAGCAAAATGAAAGAAGCAAGCTGATTGGTTATTTCGAGCATAGTTTGGTCCAACTTGGCGTAGTTGGGTAAAACTATAAATTGATTGACAAAACGACTCAGATTCAGCATCGACTTGGCTAGAAAGAAGAAAACTTGGAAAAACATCAGTTGTGAAGAAAGAAGTCATCAGTTGTGAAGAAAGAAAAAAGAAGCGTGAAATGTTGTCTCAAAAGTTTCTGTTCTCTGTTCGAAATTTCTATCAAGAGCAAAAAAATTCAGGAAATAGGACGATTCCCTCGCAGATTTGTTGAATTTCAAGACCAGACCTTCCCCGCAACCGCGACGATTTTTCTGAAGGCAAGATAGACCTTCCAGAACTTCGTAGAAGAGCCAATAAACTTAAAATAATCCATATACGGAACCTTTGGGCGTTTAGTAGCCATCACTTGTACCCCGATAGTGAAAAACCTAAAGCGAAACGCAACTTTCCGGTTTAAATACGGTGTCTGAGGATTCCCTAGGTATAAACTAGAGTGAATCAGGACAGGTAGTATCTGCTTACGAACACTTGAGATAGGTTTCCGAACTACCAGGCCCTCAGACACTACAGTTCGAAAGTCGGGTGCTATTCGAGACTGCATACGCGAACTGGCGTTGCAGTAGCGGATCATCGACATAAAGATTGCGAAACCGCTTCTATAACTTTTGGAGTTTCCCTTACTCTCAAGTCTCAAACCAGGGGCTTGCCATAAGCCCTGAAAAAAACAAGAAAAAACCGATCATTGTCCTATTAAAAAATCCCTTTCTAGGACGGGTCACGCCCGTTTTTTCTTCTAAATTTCTCCACGAAAACATCATTTTTGCTCATTCAAACCGCGATTTAAAGCACAACAGCCTCCCAAGAACATTTCCCGCAATCCTTCTCACAAAACAATAAAATCCGTGAACCGGAAAAGACCACAAATTTTTGGGTAATATTTCGGATACAATTTTTACAAATTGCGTATTCTTTTCCGATACAAAAAGACTGACAAAAATACGATTTTTGATTGACTTTTTCGGATAACTTAACATACAAAAAACCAAATCAAACTTTTCCTAGTTGCAACGAAAAAAGCTAATTTTTTCCAAAACAAATTAGCATACCCTGTTATCTTTTTGCACAAAGACACGTAGAGCTATTTTCGCTCACTTTCCATACGCGTCCTTTGTATTAAATTGTCCCTTTTTTATTTTTTTTTGGCAATACAAAAAAACAATTTTCAAACTTTTCAAAATTTAAGAGCATGCCTCAAACACAAGTGCCCATTCCAAAAAACATCAAGAAAGGTGAGGCGGCTCGGCCTTCAGCTGGGTCGGGAGGTTATGGTGGGTCCTCTCCGGCACCCACCACTGGGTGCCCTTTTTCCACAACGACACAAAACACAAACGATTTGTTGAATAACTTTCAGCAAAATTTTTTATCTTTCGACGACCCTGTTACATATGACGTTCGTTCCCGCAGACTCGTCCCATATGACTTCGAAAACGAAATCGCGAATCCATTCGATATTTCGCCAACAATTTCAACCCTGCCTTCTTCTTCCCTTCACAACAAATCACCCTCTTTTATCCCTGGGTTACGACCTTTAGATAAAAGAAGCCAATACGCAGCGCTCACAGAACTTAAACTACAAGACGACGATCCGTACGCACAGTATTTGGATTCGAGTTCAGAAAGCTCTCAACCTTCAATACCAGCAGAATTTCAATACAGAAGTTTTGACACGACAGATCATTTTGACGCAGAACGATACGTTGCAAGCCATGGCTACCATGCAGATGTGCTCAAAAGTGACGAAATCGTAAACGCCAAAATAAGAGGGCGGTCCTCCGATACTGCACGTTGAATTTCTGTCAGTTGATCTACAACCACCAAACACAGAAGATGCCAAATGGGATTTTGGCGAAACGTCTGCAAACCTCAACGCTTTCTTATTTTATGTTATTTAGTTGGAATGTTTGGATTGTTCGGACATATCAGTTTAGACATGGAAATGTTCTAAAGACTTCCACTTGGTGAATTGGCGGATAGGAGGGGCAAAATATCTCATATGAAACATAAAAACAAAAAAATATTGCATTGTTATTATCATTCCATAGATGTATCGTTGAAAATTCTAAGGAATTTTGCATTTAAATTCACAATTTTACTCAACGTTTAGATGTTCTGCTACATTTTTACGAATTTCAATGAACTTCTTCTTACGGCAGTCCCATAAACGTTCAAAGTCACAAAGCTTTCCTTTCACAGATTGAAACCAAACAAAATGATTTTATCTTATAATAATATTTAAATGGTATGTCAAGGTTGTTTATCAGCGAGTTTTACGCTTTTTATTCTCAGGTAACAGGTTAATATTCTTCGAGGTTTTATTATTGTACAATATGGTAATTAAACACATGTAGTATTTATAGCAACACATATGAAATATCTTGATGGCAATATTTGGAAACCAGTTGTGCAGAAATAATGGAATAATTATTACAAGGAGCTTATTTTTTTTTTTTTTGTTAACAATACCGATTGCTACAATTTCAAGACATATTACTAAAATCTCGACATAACAGAGATGAAGTGCCATACGTTGTCCCTAAATATATATATATATATATATATATATATATATATATATATATATATATATATATATATATATATATATATATATATATAATAATATATATATATAAATTGCTACAGAACACAATTTATCCTATTCCACCACCGATGATAGCTTACCTGTATCACCATACCGAGAAAAAACTTAAATGTGGCTATATCCACTGCTATTGCATCTCACACGGAGGAATCTGTGAAAGCAGCATAAACAACTGTACACTATTCAGCGGGAGGTCGTCGAAGCCGCGTTCAGTGTTGCATACCTCTTTCCTCTCTGTCCCTTGAACAAACAGGTGCATGTCGGTACCCTGATGAGTCTAATAGAGACGAAACATGTACCTCTGCCGCGTATCATTGTAGCGAGGAGGGTAAGTTTTAACTTTCATCTCGGTATGTTGGTACACGCAGGCCATCATCTCGATGGTGGTGGAATAGGATAAATTGTGTTCTGTAGCAATTTATTCAAACTGTGCACCCTCTAACACGGAAAGGATATGTTGAAACGAAGTTTGCATTTACTGTTCGCATTTTACTTCATATATATATATATATATATATATATATATATATATATATATATATATATATATATATATATATATATATATATATATATATATTCTTTGGAGGTTTCTCTCCTGGGTATAGGTTTGCAATTTTAAAAAATAAAATAACTTGTTTATGTTGACGTTTCGCCCATGATTATGAGCTTTTTCAAAACGTTTATTATTTTCAAGAAATCTTGTAACTACGTTTTGATTCCTTCGAATCTTTTTCAACGGAGTATATAGAAAGCTTCTACAAAAATTTACATTTTAATGTTATTATATATGGAATTACAGGTTAAAAACTTACCATGAATTACGGAGATTTTTGTTTTAAGTAAAGATTAATTACAACACAACAATTATAACCACGCACTCTATTAGATTTATATATTAACTTATAAAAAGTATTGTTAAAAGTCCAACTGAGAGAGTGGACACTACATTTTTAAATCTATAACTGCATTGACTTGACTGAAATGTGGAAACCAGATGGTGTATGTTTTAGATGGTTTAAGTGACATAAAGATTTGGGTCTTAACTGAAGTAATATTTTTCTGAAAAAAATATCGGGATCCAACTTAGAAGAATTGAAAGTGGAAAATTATTCTTATTTAATGTTTTCTTTAATTTAGAATTTCTATTATATTGGTTTATTTTGATATGTTGAAGTAGATGTAATTTAGATTACTAATGTGTGTTTTATCGTTTACGGCATTCGGATTTTTTTTATTGCGATTATTTCGTAAAATTCTAGTTTTCCTTTGTGTGTTTTTACGAAATGATCGCAATTTAAAAAATCCGAATGCAGTAAACGATAAAACAAACATTACTAATCTAAATAACATCTACTTCAACATATTAAACCAATATAATGGAAATTCTAAAATATACAAAACATTAAATAAGAATAATTCTCCGCTTTCAATTCTTTTAAATTACAATACGATATTTTTTGAAGAAAAATATTACTTCAATTAAAAGACCCAAACCTTTTATGTCCCTTAAACCACCTAAAACATACACCAGCTGGTTTCCACATTTCCGTCAAATCAATGCAGTTATAGAACTAAAAATGTAGTGTCCACTCTCGCAGTAGGACTTTTAAAAATACTTTTTATAAGTTAATATATAAATATAATAGAGTACGTGATTATAACTGTTATTTTGTAATTATTCTTTACTTAAAAAAAAATCTCCGTTCTTAATGGTAAGTTTTAATATAAAAATGAATCATATACCCAAGAAAATAACCATATATATATATATATATATATATATATATATATATATATATATATATATATATATATATATATATATATATATATATATGTATATATATATATATATATATATATATATATATATATATATGACCTTTAAAATGGCTAAAATTTGTATAAATACTGAAGATAACATCTAAAAAGAGCCAAAATTTTTTATTTTCTATTTTCTAAAAACATCCTGAACCCCAAGGTACATTTTTATTTAATTCTCCTAATTAGGATTTTAAAGTATTAAGTACATTGTCCAGCAATAAAGTTTACCTTAATAATGTACTCTCTGATTTAAAAAAGAAATAAATTAAAACCAAGTAATTATTTTTTTATCAAAATGTGACTACAGAACCTTCCACCTTAAATTTCCTTGATTGTTCAGTTTGAACTAAATATTGAACATTAATTACGAAATTGATAAATTATAGGATACGTACATAAAAGGTGTTTATTCTAATATTACTTTCGAAGAAACAGGGGCTATAATATATTTATAGTGTTTCCAATTTATCTTTGTCTTCCGTTTCTAAGATACAGGGCAAAATATTCATACTGACAAATTTTTTTTTTAAATAAATCCAAAATTATTAAAATTAGGAGACTTGGAAGCAAAATTTTTTCTTACCTATAAAATGACGTTATTTACTTTATTATAAAATCTGGCATTTTTGAATTTGACATGAAAATTGCTGTTTCTTAATATGGACTTGAATTTCTAATTTCTTGTTTTAAAAGGATTTCATATTCCGAATACAATCACGTGCCACCTCATTTTCTGATGCTTCATCCAGAGAATATTTTCTTTGTACGTCCCTGGCATTTTAAAATTAGATACGTTACACGTAACCAATATGCCCTAAAAGTACTTTATTGAGTAAATGTAGAATAATCCTACATGAGCACTAATAATAATAATAAAACATAAAATACAAAAAGTATTATTAAAAAAAAAGAAATATTATATATAATCAAAATTGAATAAAATTATACAACATAAATAAATTCAAATTATAGTATCTTTTGCTTTTTTAAATGTTAAAATTGTGGACCGTTATTCTTTAGACATAATCTCGCGTTTTTATAATTTTGTTTTGAACATTTCTAAACCTTGTCGGTGTAGTTTAATTATAAGCTATTCAAAGTCTTTCTTTAGAATCTTCCACGTTAGTAAAGTATTGTTTTATAAGCCAGATCTTTGATGGAAACCGTATACTCAAAAGTCACCGGGACTTAGGTCAGACAAATATACAAGCCAATTTACTAAATTTTAACTATAAAAATAATTGTAGGCGAATAAAATTGACAGCTAGAATCAGTAAAAATTTTATCTTTAAATTGGTAAGAAGAATGGTTAGTCCTTCAAAATAAACAAAATTTCCATTTCCGAATATAGAGAACTTTGTAAAAAAAAAAGAAAATTATTTTTTTTATTTTTACATTTTTAAAATTTAAAACTCGTTTGACTTATTATTATACATGTCAGTTTACCTCTTTTAAGGTCGAAACGTCAGAAGATGAAATTAAGTGATACACTATTGTATTCGGGATACTTTGACAACAAAAAATAAAAAACATGTCAAAATCAAAAAGCTAAACAAAATAAATTGTAATCTACATAAATTAAAAAATATTATGCTAATACTTAAAACAATATAAATTAAAAACACAAAATATAAATGAATCGCCATTCCGTAAGGCAATTTATCAAAGAACATAGGTTAAGTAATATCAAAATGATTAGCTTAGCTGCCCCCCCCCCTAAATCACAAACATGACACATGAAATAAAGAGAGGAATAAATATGTACGAAAAGTAAACAGATAAAGAAATATTAAAATAGCGATCCACAAAAATTTATTGCTGATAAGATCTGGGGGTTATTGTTAAGGTTATTGAGAACTTTGTATTATCTTGGAAAACCCTAGGGGGAGGGGATAAATACCATAATACTTTATTAATTAATATATATTAAAATTTCCTTTAAACTTAATCGGTTATCCATGTAAATATGCCTATATTACTCAGAAGTGCCATAGAAGCATATTGAAAGTTAGAAAGTACATAAGAATAAAGATGGTAACTATTTTTGGGAAAGGGTTTAAAACCATGCATAAGTACCTCATAGAGCCCAAAATAACTAATATTTTAAAAATCATGTATTTTAAATTCCCTTCCAAAAACTTGTCACGTGGCCGTTATGACGTCATATATTCCCAAACTCTGGTAAACCAATAAGGTGATATAAGGCTTTTCCGTAATTTTTGTAATAAAAAATGAATTCTAAGTTTTATAAGTGTCGTGAGGTGCCTCAGTGTACAAATATTACAATTAAAACACCTGAAGAGTTATTTATTCATTTCGTTCGGAAAATAATAGAAAAATGTGACTTTATCTAGTCCTCAGTGAATCGGCAATTATACATACACAGTCTAAAACGTATTTTTGTGAAGATCATTTTTATGTAAGTTTTGATAATATTTGTTTTTTGGAATTTTGAGGTTAGAAATAAAGTAATCAAAGTTGGGTAACAATGTTTTGTACTAGTTTTATTTTAGTTGCTGAATGACATGGGAAACTATACAGTTCGTAAACGAAGTTTGGATGAAAACACGACAGAAAAAGACGAATAGAAAACGTAACAACTCGGCCATTAGCAGTTAAACGGCCAAGATTGTAAACAATAGTGGAATGTGAAAGAGAAACAGAACAGCCTTACTCTATACAAACTATTTCCATGGCTGAAATTCAACCAGATCCAAGCTCCAGTAAACATTATACTTACACCAGTTGATTATAAATACTGTATTTTATTTATTTGCTGCAAAAGAAAAAAAAACAGTGTACAAATGGTAGTAGAAATATTGTATAAAATTAGTGATTTAAGTTAAAAATTACATTTGAAATAAACTGTGAAATATATACCTATAAAGCAAACTTTTCGTTTCAAATATATTTCAACCAGTAGTATGTAAACCAATAGCAACAGATAAATCAATACAAAGGTCCGTATGTCATAAATTTAATATTAAAGACTAAAACACAGTTTAGAAATAAGAAATAAAACAATTTAATAAGACTAAACATAACCTCTAAATAATCCTACTTTTTTTTTAATTATCCAGTTAAATCTTTTCAGCTTATAAATATTTATGATTATTAATATGTATTCATTATCGGTTGCAAAAATAACAATTCTTGGTATATAACATGGAGGTTTTCGCATTTCCAAATTCAGCAAAGCAGAAGTTACTATTTGCTGCGAAGAAATTGGCCAACGTAAAACAATTAATCCTCGGAAAATTCGAATTATTTGACTTAATAAATCCACTTCCCATCATGGGAAAACTTCTAAATATCATTGTCAAAGGGCAATGTAAGCAAATTTCGAAGAAATTGCACGAAAATCACTATAAATTAATGTTAACCAAAACAACGTAGCCTTTGACAGCGATGATGTTTACGAACAAGTGACATCAAGAATTTGATTGGTGTTCGTTACGTGGCTTGAGAGTGTTTTAATTACACTTTGATTATTAAATAAAAACTAAATTCCTTAAAAATAAAGAAAAATATTGTATTTTTAAGATATCTATTATGCAAACTACCGTTTCGCAGCAAAATTATATTTTTGTTTGAATATAGTGAACATCCCTATTGTAAAGAGTAACAACTAAATACTATGAAACTCTACAGGGAGCTTTAGAAGTAACCGTACAAATTTGACAAGAAAATGGGAGTGTGGCATCAGATTGCAAAACTAGGGAAAATTCAAACATTTTCATCATCTTTTAAACAAAACCCAAAAATGGAAATTTTTTCGTTTCGGGGACAGCAGTGTGCCATTGCTATAAACAGACGCCCTATAAAGTTATGTTATTAAAAACGATTCTTCAAAATCCACTTTTTTACTTCAAAAATATTTTACCCAATATACACACCCTGTATAGTACTATAGTATGTTTATCAAGGTTCTTGATACTTGCAGTAGTGCATACTACACATTTTTTCCGGTACTACAGTTATGTAAAGTTCTAATCTTTTAGATACACAAACACATCCTATGTAATTACGCTCCATATTATATTTTATAACAATATTTACAGCAAGCGCATGGGGCTTCCGTCTTCCGCTATATGATGTACGACATATGGACTTCAGTGGCGTAGATTTAATGACTAATTATGAAGATCAAAGTGGAAGATTTCAATTGTACAATATACAGAATTTATGAACGACAATAACTTCCTAAAGGGTTCCGATTTCTTTTACTTCAAAGATACTCCATAAGCAGTAATCAAAACCAATTAATAAATATTGCTCGCTGTTTAATTAACATTATTCGAAATTATTTTCCGACAGTCTAAGAGCAAAAAACATTTTTGACCCTGTGAAAATCATTGATCACGCAGTTTGTTACCTACAGGAACAAAAAAAGTCTTTAGGTGCCAAATCAGGGCTGTACGGCGGATGACCATCAATTTCGCGTTCTAAACGCTCAAAAAGGTACCGATTTGTGAGAGCTCGTATTGTCATGTAGAGATCCAATGTTTCTAGTTTGTTTTCCTCAATTCACAGGACACTTTCGACAAATAAATAGTTGTTCAATTCGGAATTGATCATTCTACAATTTTCTCAAGGCACATTTGCTACTTTTTTGAAAAAAACAGGCGTCATTTGCTTCGAAGTACTTAGTGCACAAGAAACTGTTGTTGGTTTTAGCCCGTCATAGAAGAGGCATACGGATGACTGCTTTAATTTCAGGCTTATACGCATAGATTCAATATATTTGGCTGTCTCAAGAGATGGTAGACGCAAGCAAGGCCCACGTTTCCAATACATTAAATAGCTGTAAACGCAAGCTTTTAAATGTATATATCTATATAGGATGGAACAAACTGTTCATATTTTACCTCTTTTCATGAACTTCTGTTCACAAAATTACATATTATATGTATAGGATATCAATACGTATGTCATATGGTATATTGTATACTACTTTTAGACACAAACTACGTTTTAAAAAATAGTTATTTTATGAAGTTACCCTATACAGAGTCAAAAATAGATAAACTTTGCATCACATGTGATCATATTTTAATAACCTTAGTTGGATTTTGTAGAACAACACACATTGAATATTGCGCTTCTTTAAACAAAATGTATCTGGAATGGAAGTATTGTCAAAACTAAGAAGTTTTATGTAGGTATGGGTTGAGTCTTGAAACAGTAGTGCAATCTACAAAAAATGGGCAAAAAATCTAAATTATCTTATTCAGCTGAAATTTTGCATAAGGACTAAAAATTGCATTTAGAAAAACTTTTTTCGATATTTTAGGATATAACCCCACTTTTGAATTCTTTTTGGAACAAAATTTTAATTTGACAGATAATGCTAATAACGTGACTACAATTTTTTGGTTAATTTTCATTTCGATCGAAGCAGAAATTGATGCCAAAGTGAAATTTCGAATAAAGCCATTAATAAAAAAAATTCCATACGCTGCGGACTGCAGAAAAAAATGGGATTCGAGGTAAAACAGTCTGACAAAAAAAAAACAAATAATTGAAGATTTAAAAAATCGGGTTCGTGAAAAAATGCTGAAATTATACGATTTATTCATTTTATTTTCTCAGTTGAATAATGATGAAAATAAGTGAAATGATGCAATATGTTACATCGCATGTAAGTATCATTTTTTTAATAAGACTGAGACTATCATAAAATTGTTGTTATCGTCCAAATTAAAAAGTAAATTGAGAACAAAAGAAACAGGATTCTTCATATGATGCTTAAAAAGTATTAAAGTATTGTGTTAAAGAAATACTTCCTATCATCAACACTCTTTTAAGAATATTAGCAACATTGCCCATTAGTTTTTGCCCTGATGCACGTACGCTGGGACATATCACTGAACATAGACAAAGTAATCGATCGATATGTCAATATTCAACATTGTAAAGTTGACATTCTTTTCTAGTGTAATTTAATTTTTTATATTTTATGATTTTCAAGCCGAACGGCTTCGCACTCTCGCCAGGATATATTGACTCATACCAGGTATGTAAAGATACCAAAAGTATGGAGCCCTGTGGGAACCCTTTCCATGTTATCGGGTCCTAGGTGACGTTGTCTGCTGTATTTTCTACGAACTTTCGGACGGTTCGCGCGATTGCTAGGAGAATTGCTTTCTGCATCGGCTTATACAGATGCTCACAAAGGCCCAGTCCCTTGATGTTCTGCAAGAGGTTCTTGGTATCACTCCAGTTGTTGACAGTATTATGGGAATCGTTCGGACGCTGTTCATTGCCCATTGTCTTCGGATTTGAACCTCCAGATCTCTGTATTTGACGATCTTCTCGTTGTATTTCGGCTTTAGGTTGTTGTTGTTAGGTACAGCAATGTCGATTAGTGTAGTTCGCCTAGAAATTTGATCTATTAGTATATTGTCTGGTCTATTATGAGCTACTGTTTGATCCGTCAGAACCGTTCGGTCCCAATATAACTTGAACTCGTTGTTCTCAAGAATAGGCTCCGGATTGTACTTGTAATAAGGCACTTTTCCTACCTGTAATAGATTTAACTTTTCTACTAACTCTTGGTGGAGTATCTTAGCGGCTGAGTCGTGTCTTTCCTTATACTCGGTTGCGGCAAACGCTTGGCATCCCCCAGTTATGTGCTGAATTATCTCCGATGTTCGACAGCCATATCTGCATTTGTCATTTTCTATTGAGGGATCTCTAATGATGAACTTCCGATAGTTCTTCGTCGGAATAACCTGGTCTTGGATAGCTAACAAGAAGCCCTCCGTTTCCGGAGACATCTGTGCTGAGATTAACCAGTAGTTCGACGCTGAGTTGTCGACATTGTCTTGATTAATCCCATTTTATACCGCCCGTTTGGTGGTGAGAAGCAATATCCTGTTCTCTCAGTTGTAGCGGGGTGGAATCGTCTGCCTTGCATATTGCTCGATGTAGTGTGAAAGAGTCCACTAACCTGTGGAAATATGAACGTAAGTTTATTATTTGTTGATCGAGCTGCTTACCAATGTCGACCAATCCTCTTCCTCCTTGGTGTGTAATGGTCAATTCTTTTAGCCTGTTTCATACCCAGATATTTGTATGTTTGTTCTGCTTCGACTGCAGCTATAGCTTCACCGGTCTGCATGTCAAATGTTCCCGGGTGAATCTGTCCTTTAACGATGTTCAAAATACGGCACTTGTCAAGTCCAAATTGCATTCCAATATCCCCGGAGAACTCCTTCATAATTTTAAGCATTTGTTCCAGCTGTTTCTGATAACAGCTATCAGTTTAAGATTATCCATGCATAGATCTTATTACGTCTTCGTTGTTATTTCTAATACTAAAGCCATATCAGGTGGATTTGAAACGGCGCGATAGTAGATTTATTGCAAGATAGAATCACAAAGGGCTTAGTGAATCGCCCTGAAATATTATATAAATATATTTTTACAACTTGGCTTAACAAAAAGAAAAGTTCTGTTGTAACTTGCTGTCCCCCGGTTACTTAGGCTATGTGGTTTAAGTTGGCCATATGGAAATAATTCTGTCAACTCGTTTTCGCTTGTCATATTGTAGCGTCTTGTATACGATAGGGTGGGAGTAATTTCGATCTTTTTTCTTCTGGGGATATCTGTTCTTTCTCAAAGAGAGAGGCTGGAGTCGCCCCTGATAACGTGACGATCTTGCAGTATCAGTTTACGCACAGCAATGATGTTTTCTTGCACTATAACCGATTTTCGACGACCCTCCTGCGACTCGTCCGTGAGTGAACGACGGTTATGATTGAATTCACCAAACCAGAGATATACAGTAGTTTTTGAGGAATAAGTTTATCGATATACTCTTGTTTAAAGTGATGAAAAATAATCCCACGCTAATCTTGATGAGTTAAATCCATATTTTGGCAAAGATGAAATTTTTAAGTTACTGCTAGATGGTCAGTGTTACCAGTTCCCAAAATATAAACGGTTACCCTCGTATTACCCCTTCTTTAACTCTAAAACCGATGTGGAATTGTCTTTAATAACAAAGAAAAAATAGAAAAATAAAAAATGCATGATTCTAGTTATAACAGTTAAATTTTCTTGGTAATACAGTGGTTTCATAGAACATTTAATTATTTGGATTAGTCAATAAGAGTAATTAAAACCAAAACCATTAATCGGATTCGCTAGATTTAAAGTCCTTTATTCTTTATTGGCTTGTGGCATGGCACAGTTTGTAAAATAACATACCTGAACTAATCGGAACGATCACTTTTATGTTGGCACGCATTTTATCGGATGCGTGTAATAAACAACGGTACATACATTTAGGAGGTAATGCGTATATGTACTGCTAGAAATACTATATGGCATAACACCAGTTTACCATTCCACTTTGCTTTTATTCTAATCATATTCGTAAGTACACATGTAAAAAACAGTTACGGTACTTGTAGTACACTTTTATTCGTTAAAAGTATTTAGTAGCTATAGGCGCGGTCGTAACAAAAATGTAATTAAATCGTTTATGGTTTAAAATGCGTGAGTTAAATTTTAATTTCCAATCTTTATTAACAAATCGTTAAAGTTGTTAGAACGTACAGGGTGTTAGAAGTGAGATTTGTCTTGCTCAAACCTATATTACAAAACGTATGTGAAATCAATAAGATGTTAATGATTAAAAATATTGTCATGAAAATTTCAAATCGACCGGTTTGGTTTTGCTTGTGATATTATTATAATTTGTATTGTATGTAATTGCCTATATGTATTCTCATTTCAAGCAGATGCAGAAAAGAATATATACAAACAGTTTATTTCCTGTAAATATAACTCTCGTCCTCTCTCCATACGCGTTTCGACTTCCTCATGGTCTCGTCAGTGGAGCTGTATCGAACCGAGAACAACATTAGCAGGAAACAACTGCTATATAAAATAAAAATTTCGAAGCATATCGGTAGGATATTCAACAACTGCCGACTTCAATGTCAGACTCAAATGTATCGCCAGTCAAACGACATCTAGCTTTTCACGGATGGTGGAATGTGCACTGGTATTTTTCCTATTTTCAATCCGTTCGTCAATAGAAAAATCTTCACGTTTCGCCGACATCTCAGCTGGCATTTTCAATTCCAAGTCGAGCAGCCGGCGAGGAGCATCACTTGAAATATATATATATATATATATATATATATATATGTTGTAACGAACTTTATAGCGTTTTATATTTCATAGTATTAGTTTGTGTTTGTAGGGTTTTAGGTTTATTTTTACGAGTTCATAATTTACTTAATTAATTTTATCTTTGTTAATTTCCTCAGGAGACGTTTATGAAAGAAGGGCTGGAACTTTTTAGAGAATTCTATTTCCTTATTTTTAACATGGTACGCCTATGATAGAAGGTCTAGAAATCGCCGGATTATTCCTTTTTCTTATTTTTATTACACAGTGTAGTATGGAAGTCCTTGTAGAAAATTAGGGAATCTTCCGGTATCGGCTAAAAGAGTATATAAAGGGTCCAGATCAGCTTTCAGAGACAGTTTAGTTTGAGACGTCATCGAAATAAGATGAATCGTTTGACAAGTGTTAGAACTGAAGTTAACAATAAAAAGCTTTTAAAATAAGAGTGTGTTTAAAAATCGACTGTCTGGAACAAATTGGTGTCGGAGGTGCGATCAAATCCAGAAGAGGTCAGTTCAGGAAAATTAGAGACAAAGAAAAGAAAAAAAGTGAGCTGAAATTGTATGCCAGTGGAAACTAGAAAACCGAAAGCAAAAATGGAAGAACAACTTCAAACTAGTTTAAACCAGATACCGATTATTAGACATGAAAACAAGCCAAGAAGATATGAAGAAAAGGCAAGAAGGGATGAAAGAAGAATTGAAAGAAGATATGACGAAAAATCAAGAGGATTAGGAACAAGAATTGCTGACATTAAAGACAAGCCAAGAAGAAATGAAACAAGAATTAAAGACAAACCAAGATGAAATGAGACAAGAATTGATGACACTGAAAATAAACCAAGACGATATGAAACTGGAATTAAACACAAGCCAAAATTATATAAAACAAGAACTAAAAACAAGCCTGGAGGATATGAGACAGGAACTTAAGATGAGTCAAGAAAACATGAAACAAGAACTGAAAGAAGACATTAAAAGAAATCAAGACGATATGAAGCGTATAGAACAAGATTAGCAAAATTAGAGCAAAACGTACATGGCGAAGTACCTACATGAGGTGACTGGAATCCAAAAACAGATGCAACAATTACATCTGCAAATCGAGAAGGTAGTCGTTAAAGGTATAATTAAGGTAGATGGTGTTCCTGCGACTAGTGTGATGAAGCCCCCTACCTTCGACGGCAAAGTACCTTGGCTTACCTACGTCCGTCAATTCGAAGCCACTGCCATCGGCACTAATTGAAGTCCACTGGAGACAGCACGTGCTCTTGTTCTAGCACTACGAGGTGAAGCTATGGAGGTTTTATGTAACATTCCCGAAAAAAAAAACAGAATGATTATGAATTTACTATTACTTTTCTGAAGATGCGCTATGAGGAAGCTCCCTCTAAGAAATTTATAAGGCCCAACTCCAAGGAAGAAGACAAAAATACAATGAAAGTCTACAAGAATTTGAGGCGGATATAATGAGGCTAATAAATTTGACTTATCCAACATATCCGGAAGAAATAAAACAAGAGCTAGCAGTAAATAATTTTATCGGATTACGCGACCCAGAAACAAGCCAAACTCTAAGAATGGCCCTGAAGAAAACTTGTGAGACTCTTGTTTATGCCCTTCAATTTAAAACAGCCAACCCGACCTTAAGGAACCAAGGGAGAATTATAAGAAGAGTCAATGTTTCCCCGAATGATCGCAAAACCAACGCGGAATTCTACAGGAAATTAATGAGGGAGATGCGGGAATATTTAAACAAACAAAAAGCTCAGGACAATAAAAACACACACAACCTTTCACAGCAGAAATAGAATTCGTTGTTGGAAGTGTGACTAAGAGGGACATGTACAAAGCCGTTATACTGGCAGTATTGCTCCTGACAGCGATCAGAATCAGGAAAACTCCCAGTAGCCTGCTTAAAGGGGCGAAAGCAGGCTAGGTGCTACCAAGCCCCACCAACAATAACAATTAAGATATCCCAGCTGCAAAACAATAGTTCCCGCTTGGTAGGTATGCGGTCGGGTATGTGAAATGGTTTTAGATACTGGCTGTACTCACACTATTGTAAAGCCAAACATCGTGGCTCAATATAAAATTGGTTTTCCGGAAAAGCATTATGTCCTACAAACCGCCAATGGCGAGGTTATACCGGTGAAAGGGATACATGAAGCTGAAATAACCCTAGAAAGCACCACTTTCAGATATGTAGTTATTGTTGCTGATATTTTGGACGAACTAATACTAAGGCTAGATGTCATGGAACACCAAAAGCTTG
Organism: Diaprepes abbreviatus; assembly: GCA_034092305.1. NCBI lineage: Eukaryota > Metazoa > Arthropoda > Insecta > Coleoptera > Curculionidae > Diaprepes > Diaprepes abbreviatus. Next base: position 435,123 of record JASJET010000280.1, read on the forward strand.
TTCTTGATGTTCCTCAACGAGTACTGCGAACTAGAAATGATGAAATTGTTATGAACCTACCGAAAAATCGTGGAGTGTCAATTCGGAAAGTTGTACTTCTTGAAGATGAGATGTTACCGCCAAGTTCAGAATGTATTGTAAAAGTAAAGTTTGATGAGTCCGAAGAACATCCCCAGTTGTATTAGTTAAGAAGAAAAATGGCTCAACTAGATTCTGTGTTCACTTCAGAAGACTTAATGACGTCACCAAGAAAGACAGTTTTCCTTTACCTCGTATTGACGATTGACACTTTAACCAGATCAAAATGATTTCCCATATTGGACTTAAAAATGGCTATTGACAGGTACAACTTCATCTAGAGAAGAAAGAAAAGTACGCGTTTTCTACTGGAATGGGGTTATGGCAATTTAAAGTTATGCCATTTGATTTATGCAATGCCCCAGCCACTTTTGAACGTTTAATGCAACGAATCTTACATGTACTAACTTAGAAAACATCTAGTTTAACTAGATGACATCATAATTCTGGGAAAAACATTTGATGATCTTCTGAAAAATGTGGAAGATGTATTTCAAAAACTGAGAAGTGACTCCGTAACTACCCCATACTAATATTGGAGAAAATTAATTTTTTGATCCGCCAAATTATCAGCACCATCTTGACTTTTACTGAATCAATTTCATTCAAAATATTATGACATCACCGTAATAACTATGTTAATATACTGAAAAAAAAATCATTCAAATCAGCACCGCCATTCCGAAGTAATCGATATACATACCTATATAAAAAAAATGTCGAGTTTAGAACCTCCTTTTTTTAGAAATCGGTTAAAAAAGAAATATCTTCGAGGTGGTGGCTCACAATCAGGACACTGCTCTTGATTTTGTAGTGCTCTAATGCGTTTTTTAGATAAAAATATGTAGCTTCATCTTTTTGCTTACATATAAGCCTTGTTAGACATTGGTCTTCGTCATACAGTACCGTATTCAAAAAGATATGTTATCGATTGAAGAAAATCCGCGGATTTTAAGTGGTTGCCCTATTGCCAGATGTCCACATTATTAATATGAAGAAGGAAACAGTTTAAAGGATTTAGAAAAAAACGTTTTCAGAAAAAACACTGGTGCCAATATAATCTAAGATTGTCAAATTAATTATAGTGCCAAATAGTTGGTCAGTTTAAATTTTTAAACCCGTTTTATTTTTTAAAAACATAAATAAAAACAGTTCATTAGTAAACTATTCAAATCAGACAGCTTTGTGCTGATGATGAATTGAAAGCGAAAAGAACGTCAAAAGATATTGTATCCATTTTTTTACATATACACCACTGTATTGTAAATAAATTTTATATTATAGACAGATAAATTATATTTAATAATTTATTCCATGAAATTATTTTAATGTTTGGTTTTTCTATCATTTTATTAGTAATTGTAGCATATCAATTAAGTACATAGTTCCTTGATAATTGGAAACTGAAACACATGTTGACACGTCGATTTATATAATTATACTTTTCCCTTTAGAGGCACGTTAACTTACTCATGACACCAAATCACGCATCGAATAATAAACGTTTTAAAATAGAACTTGTTTCAGTTTTTTTATATGATATGCAAAAACTAAAATTAACCTTTTACACGTGTTTTTGTTCTTTAATTAAGTGTTTTATTAAAAACTAGTCTAATATATTATGATAAAAGGCTTGGTAATGTCAATTTAAGTATATATAAATAAATAAAGATATCAGTGGCATAGTGCCCACCAATTTAACTGGTTTTATCTGTTACGATATCAATTTTGGCTGATTGCCTTTTTTTTTATCAAAAACTGTGAAACATAAAAAAAATTGCAACGTCATTTTATAGAGAAGAAAATACTAAATTTTAAATTTACTTTCAGAAAGCAAATTTTATTATGAGTTTAGCGAACCGTTTCGGAGATAGCTGTTTGTAATATTTACAACATAAAAAGAGCCTTCAAATCAGAAATTTTAACAACAGAACTTAAGCGCAAAATTGTGTTTATAAAGTTCAATGTGAGTGTGGTGAAATGTATATTGGAGAAAATAAGTCTCCACTAGAAGTTAAGAAATATAATTTTAGAAATAAAAATAAATAAACAAATAAATAAATATAAATATACAGGATGATTATCCGGGAATCGATCGATTGTGGGAAAGTTATAATTAGGAAGAATCTGAAAACTAGGCAGTATAATATATTATCGCATTTTTGACTTCTACGTAAAATTCTAGATATATTTCATGTATAATGTTTTATACTTAAGTTCTACTTATAGTATAAGTCCTCAAATTTTAAAATTAATTTCAGAATCTGTCGCACTTCCCTTGACATATTTAATAAACAGATCACTTTCATAGGGCATTTTCCCTCAAATACTAAAGTAGGCGGCAGTTACGCCAATATATAAAAAGGATGATCCTCACAACCCGGCCAATTACAGGCAAATATCTATACTGAGTGTATTTTCTAAAGTTTTTGAAAAAATAATATACGAAAATTTGATAAATTTTTTTAACCAGAATTCAATTATTACTCCTTGCCAACATGGTTTCAGACAGAACAAATCCATCGAGACAGCATGCTGTGATTTACTTAATTTTGTATATACAGAGCTCGACAAGGGCAAGTATGTGATGTGTCTAATGTTTGATTTAACAAGTGCGTTTGATACTGTGAGTAAAGAGTTCTTATTGAGAAAGCTCTTTGCTTCGGGTATAAGAGGACATATCCTAAAACTCATCAACTCCTATATGTCTGATAGGAGTATATTTGTTCGATACCAAAAAAGTAAATCAGATTGCAAAAAAGTCGCCTTGGGTGTGCGTACAGCGGGAGGGGTATATGAGGAGCTGGAGATTTAGTGTCAGCGTAATCAGTTAATACTTAACCCAACAAAGACTGTATATATAAATTTCAATATTAAAAAACCATTGCTGATAGAGGATAAAGAAACATATAATATTGAAACCTCAGCTTATACTAAATTTTTAGGCACGTGGCTTGATGAGTCGCTGCATTTCTTTTCCCATATCGAACATGTTTGTAAAAAATTGAATTCTGCCTTCTTTGCTATTTTGCAGATGAGGTCATCTCTAGACCGGGCTGGATTGCTGACTGTGTATTATTCTTTGGCATACAGTCATCTGTCAAGCAATGTCATGTCTTGGGGAAGAGGGTATGAAGTGAATAGAGTGTTTCTGGCTCAGAAAAGAATACTGAGGTTGATATTTGGACTTAAGCCGACGGATTCGTGTAGACCCATTTTTAAGGAAAACAGCATTTTGACTTTTTACTCTATTTATATTCTAAAATGCGTTTTATATGTAAAACAAAATTACTCAGAGTTTAAAACTCTTGGCCAGGGTCACAGATATGATACACGAAATAGTAACATTCTTAGCATACCTAAACATAGAACGGCATTCTTTGAGAAATCCCCAATTTATAATTGCATTATTCTGTTTAACAAATTGCCTGCAAAATTAAAAAACATATCAAACATTAAAAAATTCAAAACAGAAATAAAAAAATTTCTTGTTCAGGGGTCATTTTTATTCTTTTAAAGAATACTTAAGCCTGTAGGATGTAGTGACTTTTTTACTGTGTACTGAGTGATTATTTCGTTGCGTCCTTCGCTGACCAGTGCTACGGATTGTGTTCTTATCGTTTTATTTTTTTCTTTCCTGTTAGTTGTTTTAGGATTTTAATCTGTGGTTTGTATTATTAAATATTAGATTAAGTTATTTTACATTTTTTATATATTATAACAAGTATCTAATGATACTAACTAATATAACTGTTTCTTGTTTTTTCTAGCTTTAAGGTATGCTATGTATATATTTTTTCTTTAATTGTATACTGTAGACGAAACCAATGTTGAAGTATCAGTTTTATGGCTAATAAATTATTTCATTTCATTTCATTACCGTTTTGGACATATTTAAATTTTTATGTCAACAATGACGCTGGCGGGCCAAAATTTAACTATTATTTTTTTTTATAAGGAAGACTTTATTATTTAATTTGAGTTAGTTTTCTTGTAGACGAAAGTCCACTTTAGTAGTCTTTTTATGATATTTTGAAAATTATTAGTACAGAGTGGTCAAAAAAGAAAGACAAAACTTATGTTTAAAAAATCATTCAAAGTCAATTTTTTTTAAATAGAAAGCACCTATTTTTATAATTCTATCATATTAAGCATTAAAAATAAGGGTAACTTTGTATAAGGTTGTCTATTCCAAAAATTTGTAGTTTTCAAAATATTGGCAATTCAACATTTTTCAATTGTAAAAATGCTATACGGCTTTTAAATTTTGTTATTAGTTGGCCATGACGGCGAGGCGTGGCGAAAATAAAACAATCGAATCCTACAGAATTGTCACTATTTTTTGCTATTTGACATTTATTCATAATAATTACACGCACGAAGATTATTTAAACTTATTTATTATTTATGGAGTTATTTCAAGAAAATGCGATACATTCGCGATCCGATATCCGAAGAAACAGAAACCAACACTACCAACTGTTAAAAAGATTTTAAAAACTAAAAGAAATAGAAATAAACCAGTTGTTAATAAAATAGAGTTATAAAAATTATTTCAGTAAATGTTCAAATTGACGCCCTTGAACTTCCATTTTTCGCACCTAAGGTGGAACTCTTCGTGGGTCGCTCTTCTTATTAACTGAGGATTAAGTTCTTCAAATGCTATCCTGACGCGCTGCATCTAATCTTCCATAGTGGTTAATGTGGTGTTGTATACTTTATTTCTGATTGTCCCCCAAATAAAAAAATCAAGTACTGTTAGGTCGGGGAAGCGAGCTAGCCAAAGATGTGGTTCATTTTGGCTATCCATTGATCATAAAATAAGTTTTGCAGATAATTGTTAACTAAATGACTATTATGTGGAGGCGCCCCATCATGTTGATAAAATAGATTTCTATGATCAGCCAGCGGCAAGTTATCTAAATAGTTCATTTCCAAATTTCTCAAGATGTAGAAGTAGCGCTCACCAATAAGTTAAAAAACGTATTTTGTATCTAGAAGTCTTCAAAAATGGCTAACGAACCATTCAGATTGTCTTGGTAGAATTCTAGAGCGACAACGCCGTCAGTTCTTATAGCACAATACACGTTAAACTGCCAAGACTCAAGAAATTTAATTCTCTAAATGAACGTACATTTGAGTCGCTCCAATGGTGGGAATTGCGTCGATTAAACAATCCAGCATTTTTTTGTGGCCCAAGTAAAATAAATTGACAGAACTCTACTCTTCATGGAAAATCAGTGCTTTTTAAACATTGTACTATGGAATATATATAGGGATGAAAATTGTGCTTCCATAAAATCCTTAAAACTGATGTTTGAGATAATCCAGACTCTAATGCTACTTACCTTGTAGACATTGTCGGATATGCGGCGAAATATCTTAAAACTGTAGTTTCAATATTTTCATTATTAACAACTGGTTTATTTCTATTTCTTTTTACTTTTATAGATCCAAAGTTTTTGAAGTTTTCTATAATACTTTTAACAGTTGGTGGTGTTGGTTTCTGTTTCTTCGGATATCGGATCGCGAATGTATCGCATGTTCTTGAAATAACTGTATCACATTTTCCATAAATAATAAATAAGTTTAAATAATCTTCGTGCACGTAATTTAATCGCCATGGTATGATTATTATTAATAAATGTCAAATGGCAAGAAATAGTGACAATTCTATAGGGTTCGATTGTTTTATTTTCGCCACGCCTCGCCGTCATGGCCAGCTAATAACTAAACTTAAAAGCCGTATAGCATTTTTACGATTGAAAAATGTTGAATTGCCAATATTTTGAAAACTACAAATTTTTGGAATAGACCACCTTAAACAAAGTTATTCTTATGTTTAATGTTTAATATGATAAAATTATAATAATAGATAATTTCTATTTGAAAAAATTGACTTCTAATGATTTTTTAAATATAATTTTTATCCTTCTTTTTTGTATACTCTGTACTAATAATTTTCAAAACATTATAAGAAGGCTACTAAAGTCGATCTTCGTCTACAAGTAAACTAACTCAAATTAAATAATAGAGACTTTCTTATAAGAAAAATTTATAGTTAAGTTTTGGTCCGCAAACGTCATTTGTGACATAAAAATTTAAGTATGTCCAAAATGGTGGGACTTAAGTATAGAACGTTATATATGAAATATGTCTAGAATTGTACGTAAAAATTAAAAATGCAATAATATACGGATTGTTCCGTTTAAAATAAGAAAGTTGACATCTATTTCTACATAACCGGAAGTGCCGCCATCTTGAAAATATTATAGTCGCCTATCCCGCATGCCCGTTAGTACACTGTCAAATTTTCAGATTATTCCTAATTATAGTTTTCTCACAATCGATCAATAAAGTTCCCGGAGAATCACTCATATATATATATATATATATATATATATATATATATATATATATATATATATATATATATATATATATATATATATATATATATATATACATTATATCCAAATAGTATTATTTTATATTATTTTTGATATGATTTTTTATAAAAACATTCAAATCAAATATTTTAATTAAAATCTAAAAAAAGATATTTTATTTCTTTATCGCGAAAGAAAAATATTCGGATGGCAAAAAGCAAAGATTAGTTATATAAAATACGTTTCTTTGTACAAATTTCTTACGGTTCTCGTTTTCTAGAAGTGTTTATTACTTTGCTGACTGATAAGAACATTTCCGAAAAGGTCGTGTAGAGAAAAATGATAAAGAAAGAACGAAGGCAATTTCATCGTGAAAGAAAAAGTCCTACAAAAGAAAGGCAAAAATGTGCCGTTTACGCAAAAGTACAGCTGAAATCGTCGCGTAACGATATAAAAATGAAGAATAAAATTTTCCATTAACAAGCAAACCGGTCGCAAATAATTATTAGCAGAGAGGGAAAACCGCTATTTATCAAAGGAACCATAAAATTCCCAAAATTAGTACCGAAACGATACATCGATGTATAAGAAAAAATGGATATAATTGCTGAGTAGTCAGGAAAAAGCCTTGACTTGGCGATGAAAATGTTAATCATTTTTAACGATGATTTGAAATAAAATATTTTTGATTCAGATGGCTGCCAAATGGTGGTGGAGGAGACCCATTGAATAACTAGGAAATTTGCTTGAAACAGTGAAATACGAGAGAGGTTTTTGTCATCAATATGGATCAATTCGTCTTTATTGATGGAATCATTGACATATATGTGTATTTAAATGAAAAATCTTAGAAAAAGTACTAAAAACTCTAGTTCTTAAAAATGTTAAATACATTTAAATTTGATCAAGACAATGACTCTATAGACAAATAATCAATTAATTGCTTTGTGTGAATTTCCCTCGTGATTTATTACAGCTCGTTACATTACATGATATATTATTTCGTCAACTTTCTATTGGTTAATCAGATTTTTTAAAATTTGTAATTTTTATTTTGCTATTAGGAAGAAAACAAGAAGGAAGAACAGACACCTATGGGTAAAAGAAAAAAAAACAGGATTGATAAGAGAAGATGTACACGTTAAAAACTGCAATTCGGTGATAACAGTATCCCACAAACAGATAAGTGATATTTATGGATCCTAGAATGGCAGCACCCTGACTAGGAAAAAGAACAAAAGCTCGCCGGGCTTGCATGGAAGAGAGGAGCTCAAAATAGAAAAACGTGAAGGAAGGATCCGTCAATCTCTTATCCAGAAATCAACAAATCTGGGACATGTCCCAAGATGAAATGAAAAAGAAATTCAACTTTGTGAAAACTTCGGCACAAAGTTGAGTCGCAAAAGTGAATGGGATAGAAACACCATTGAAAAACTCAATAAAAAATCCATTATATAGAATACAGATGGCTCCAAAACAACGGAGGGAACTGGATAAGGATGTATGGACCCGGCACCAGACACTACGAAAGCTTGGGTAAGTCACTAAGCATTTTCCAGGCAGAACTACATATCATGGTTCTTGGGAATACACCAAAATGAAGAAGAGGAGCTTCCCACCTTGAAGCCGTTCAACTTCCTAAGGTTCCTGAAGGAAATGGAACTGGAGGACCTGCTCTAGCCGACAAGGTAACTCTTACGACTTGGCAGCAGTAGAGGGGCACAAAAGACCTATCAGGTCGCAGTGTACAGACCCCAATTTTATACACATACATACATACATCTATCAATGGATAGAGAAAGACAGAAAGATATAACTTAATCACGATGGGAGATAAAGACTACTCTTATTTAAGACTCCTAGTTTTATGTAATACTAAAATCAAAGCTTAAACACACCGCACGTGTTTTCATTGTTTGGTTGGACGTTTCTAGGAAATCATTGAACACCTTCAATAAATAAAATGAATCATAACATCGTGGATGGTATACTATGTTACGCGGAATTCACTACTTAGAATTTAAAAATTTCAATAATAAATTTAGCTCACCTGTGTTCGTCATCAGAAGAATAAATTTAAAAGTAAAATTTTGCTTAGGTATTTCCATAGGAATTTTAATTTATTAAAAAAGGTTTATAGGTGTTGTGGTAATATAAAGCGTATTACGATTGTTATATCTGTGATGTTTTAAAGCTTGTTTTATTATCACGTATGTAGCTATCCTAAAGGCATCAAAATAAATTCTGACAGATTTTGTGTAGCTTTCTGTCTCTTTATTTTTATAGGTAATATATATATATATATATATATATATATATATATATATATATATATATATATATATATATATATATATTGTAACTGAAGTTGGTGTCGATGCAGCCACACTCACCATTAGGTTCATCGATATAGAAACCAGCAGATATCAATTACATTGTGTCGGAATATAAAAGACAATAGAAAGATAGAACCATTGAAACAATTTGTTTTTTTTTCTAACATATAGAACATCGCCATATTGACACACGAATGCATTACTGACGAACTACATATAAGAGGATTTTTATAAATTTTCAAAAATACAAAAAAGGATCTCTTTTTTATATCGGATTAGAAAAGCTATAAATGACACAAAAATTCGGGTAAAGGCTGATTTTATATTAATGTAAAAATGCGACAAAATTAAATACTTTCTTTATTTAGTAATATAAAAGATAATAAACAAATAAAGTTATAAAAAAAATTAACATACAAGGAGAACACATCGAAATAGATAGTAGTGATGTCGTTACAGATAGAAAATCATGGATAAATGTCTCAATGATCAAGAACCCGATACACAATGGAAAGAAGGTCACATTATCTCAATCCAGACAAAAGGAAATAAGGAAAATTGCCTGAATTACGAAGGTATAACCTAGTACAATGAGTCGACGACTCTACGGAAATATATCCAGAGACCTTACTGAAACAAAAATACACTGAGGAAGAAGAATAGGGCAGATTTCGTGGTGGTAGATCCTGCAATGTTAACATTTTTTGTATAAAACAAAAAATTGAAAAAAAGGCTACAAATCAAGGTACTTTTATATTATTATAGATTTAACTAAGGCCTACGATAATATCCTTATAATTAAACTGTGGGAAACGATGACCAACACAAAAACAAACCATACAAAATTTATATACAGATTCTATTTTAAAAATCAAAATGGGAAACACGGAATCCTTTAAAATAACCAAAGGTTTAAGACAGGTTAAGACAGGAATGCTGCAATATTCAAGATATATGTGAAAAAAGCTTGATCAAGATGGAAGCAAAAATATCATACGACACAAATATATATATATATATATATATATATATATATATATATATATATATATATATATATATATATATACATATTACCATTTGCCGATGATCAAGCAATACTAGCAGACGATAAAAATGTCTTGAATACATAGCATGGCAAATATTTATGCATACAAGATAATAAGAGTAATCTTCAAGCTAATGATAATACAAAAGTAGAAGGATGCGATGATTACAAATGTTTAGGAGTCATCTTTGATGGAACGGGAACAGACGATAAAGAAATTCGTGCAAGAATTATCGAAGCTAAAAGAGTCATAAGAGCCTAAGTGAGATATTATGGAACAAAAATATTAACAAAAAACGATAATATAACATATACAATACAATGATAAAAAGCTGTTTAATTTATGGGGGTAAAACTTGGAGACTTACAGAGAGAAACAGGAACGCATAGAAGCTGTAGAAATGGATACTTTGATGAGCTCAGCAGAAATGTTATGGACGCAGAGACTAAGAATCGAAGAGAGATTACGACAGATGAGAATGGGAAGATATAGAGAGAAAAGAATTAATCTGGTACGATCATTTACAATGAATGGCTAACTTACGTCTACCCAAACAAACCATATTTGATATAGAAGAAGGGGAAGATCTAGGAGAAATTGGATGAAAGGAATAAGGAAAGCTATGAGTGCCCATAGCATTCAATATAGACGGTGGCAAGTTAGGAAAAGATGGAGTATAGAAATCGGATAACGTTACCGAACATATTCACCATCAAACGCTATAATGCCGACCTTCATATAGGCTGATATCGAGAGAGATTAGTGAGTATTTCGAAAACAAGAAATTATCACCTCCTTTTAGTTCCGGAATATAAAAGGTATAAATAAAATATAATCTCTAAAAAAATTTAAGCTGATTTGAAAGCATGGAATACCATCATATTGGGGATAGGCTTATTTTCGAAATTTATTTATAAATATTGTAAAAACCCGAGAAAAATGTAGCCGTATTGAAAGAGTGGAGTACTGCCATACTGGCCCGTGAATGCGAAAACACAAGACTGATTTTCGAAATTTATCAAAAAACAAGTATTTTTTTATCTAGAAATATGCCAGATTATAAGAAAATATGACGGTGCTCCATGCTTTCAAACTGTCTTAATTTTTTTTTGGGATTGTATTTTAATTATTATTTATATTACAAAATAAAAAAGAGGCTAATTTATTAGTTAACCCCGAAATCAGTATAAGTTGTAGTTCGTCAGGTTCGACGGAATCCTGAAGGTTGGAAATGAGCTAAATTTATTTATTTGCTTTATTTTTCTATTATCTTCTATATACACTGTAAAAAAACATAAATTTAGTGCAAATTTAATATCCATTCTACATTAAATTTAATGATTTTGTACCAAAAATCGTGAATAATTTATATTTACTTTAAATTTAAAACAATTCATTCAAATATCCGTACATTGCATGATGTTCCGGGAGATGGCGTAACTTATATTGAACTTTTTGTTTAGTATGATATAAGTTGCTTAAAGGACTCAATTTTCTTGTTGTGAGATGTACATGTCTACCCCGTACTGACAGGAACCAATGAGTTCGAAATCAGTCTACAGATGGCGGTACACTACCTATGGGAAAAATTTCTACCCTTTCCTGTTTTAGAATTTTTTTGAATTCATTAATGTTGGTTCATTAAATATGTGATAATTCAGTGGACACTGGCTGTATATTTAATGTACATGGTCACCTTAAAAAGTAATGATCAAACTTTAAATTTAATGTAAGATTACATTAGATTTAATGCAATCAATTAATTTATATTAAGGAAAATTATTAAATTTATTGGGCTACATTACATGTATTTAATAAAAGTTTGTGAAATTTCCTTCCACCACATTTACATTAAATTTAATGCGTTTCGTTTTTACAGTGTACCCAAATAAAAAAATATATATATATATTTTCCCACTATTTATTAAAAGTTTAGAAAATCAGCCTTTACCCGAGTTTGCATTTTCGCATTTTCAGGCGAATATGGTGATGCTTCAGCTTTTAAAAAAACTCAGTTTTCTTTAGGGATTGTATATTACTTATATCTTTTATATTCTGAAATAAAAAAGAGGAACTTTTTTTATTTTAGAAATATTTATTAATTAACATCAGTAACGCGTTCGCGGGCCATTTTGGCGGTGTCCTAGATTGTACAAATAGACGAAATTTTTCTGTATTGTTATTTTTCTGTTATCTTTAATATTTTGAAATAAAAAGAAGTTGTAATGAGTTATACAAATATTTTATATAACTGATGTCACCTGACTTGTATGTTGATCGTCGTGGCGAGTGCGGCTGCGTCGATGCAAACTTTAATTAAACGATTTTTTAATAAAATATTCCCACCAAATGCTGATTTTTAATTTTTTTTTAGGTATAAAAGGAATCATTTTTATGCTCATAAGGCGTTTAAGTGTTAAATTAATATATGGATTTGCCTTAAGTAAACCACTCTATACATCTATTCAAAATTTACCACGTGACATACTTTTAATACAATTACAAATGACGGGTTATTGTTTTAATCGACTTGATTGTAATATTCTATTTATAAAAGCACTTATGGGAAAAGAAAGAAATCAACGGTCAGTTGGGACAGTAACCTCTTTTAAAATAAAACAATTTCAAAAAGTTTTGGTAATAATTTGGGAAGCCCCTATTTGCCGAAGCTAATCTAACAATTTCAATAGTTTTTCGAAAAAAAAAACAATTAATAATAGTTAAAAATAAAAGATTTTACAGTTTTACATCGCAACGACAAAATTGCTGTTTTGCCTAAAACGGTAATAAAAAGGATATTATTCTTTGTGTATTTCAATCTATTTGTATTTTCAGACACATCAATAGTGAGTATATATATATATATATATATATATATATATATATATATATATATATATATATATATATATATATATATATATATATATATATATATATATATATATATACAGTGCCTTCATTTCAAAACGAACCATCCTTAATAACTTTGTTAAATAGAAAAATTTAAAAAAAGAAAAAACACGTCAATTTAGATATACAGGGGGAAGTTTAATTTTGCATTTGTTAAAAGTCTGTCAATCACCTCCTCACCTCCGGCTAACCTCACTTTGATATGTCAAATGGGAACCTCCACCTTGTGACACATCATTGTAAGCAGCATAAAATTGTCTATCCAACCGTATAAAAAAAATTAAATCGGTTGACGTACAAGCGAATAGTGTGCAAAAATGTCTTGTAATAATGCATAATATATCGGCCTCGAACTTTGGTATGTCAAATGATTACCCTATAGTGTGATACATCATTTTAAAGGACGTACGATCTGCTATCCAACGATGTCAAAAAAAATTAAGTTAATAGATGTTATAGGCAATTAGGATGCAAAAATGTGTGTTAAATATAAGCAATTTATTCAGTTTTATTCAGTTGAAGAAAATTATTTTATTAAATGTTCAAAATGTGCGTCGTTATTAGCGAGACAATAAAAAAGCCTATTTTGAAATTCCCCACGAACATTGGCAAGGGTTTCTCTGCTAATTCCTCTACATTCCCGAACAATTCGATCTTTTAAATCGTCAATATTTTCAGGTGGGGTTTTTTAAACCTTGCTTTTTAAATACCCCCAAAGAAAAAAGTCTAGAGGGGTTAGGTCTGGAGACCGTGCTGGCCATTCAATTGCATCACGTCTGCCAATCCACGTCCCTGGAAAATGTTCATCAAGCCACTCTCGAATTGCCAAAGCGTAGTGCGGGGGAGCTCCATCTTGCTGGAAATGCAAATTATTTTCATTTAGTACCATAACAGCATTTTCATCCACTTGATTTTCTAAAGATTGCACAATGGCAGGGTATATTGTGTTTTCTAAAAGGTTTAAATAAATTTGCCCAGTTAAATTATCTTCCAAAAAAAATGGCCCGATGATTTCATTGCCATAAATTCCTGCCCACACGTTAATTTTTTCGGGATATTGAGTATGCCCTTCTCGGAAAAGGTGCGGATTTTCATTATCCCAGTATCTGCAGTTATGTCTGTTAACCAGTCCATTTAGAAAAAAAGTTGATTCATCACTAAAGTAGATATTCTTAAGTAAATGGGGGTCCTCGTCAATTCGTTGGCACATTAATTCGCAAAATTGAATTCTCCTATCAAAATCGTCTTCTCCGAGTTCTTGAAGAATTTGAATTTTGTAGGGAAAAAACTTATTTTGTTTTAAAACTTTATGCACAGAGCCAGCAGAAATGTTGGTTAAATCTGCGACCTTTCAGATGGATAAAGTTGGATCTATTGCAAACTGTCCTAGTACCTCGATTTGGCATGCTTCATCTACAACCCTTTTCTCAATATATTTTTTATTACAAACGGATCCCGTTTCTTCAAACTTTCGTACCAATTCGAGTACATATTTATGGCCCACGTTTTTGTCTTGATGTCTCTCGTTAAATGCTCTGGCGGTTCTACGAGCGCACCGATCTTCAGCTCCATAGAGAAAAATTATTTCTATTCTTTCGGCTAGCGTATACACCATTTATATTCACGTTTGAACTAGGCGTCACAATGACAATTTTAACAATAATAAACAACTGGTGTTTAAAGATCTTAAAAATTTTATTTATTGCAGTGATTTCTTGTACCTATCAGGTACCGCAAAAAATATCATTGAAATAAATACACTAGATTGATTAGACTGCAATGAATTTTGCGATGACTTTTAAAACAGGCTTAGTTTTTTTCTCGCAAATATTTTAACTGTTTATTATTTTAAAAAAATATTTATTTTAAATTTAAAATAATATTTTACTCTATGAAGTAGCCATTTGACATAATAAAGTTTAATGTGATAAGGTGTCTATTATTACCACACATCTTTTCTTACTATTCGCTTGTACATCAACAGATTTTGTTTTTTTTATTGGCTAAATAGGAGATAGTATGCCCTTTAAAATGATGTATCACACTATAGGGTAATCATTTGGCATACTAAAGTTCGAGGCCGATATATTATGCATTATTACAAGACATTTTTGCACACTGTTCGCTTGTACGTCAACCGATTTAATTTTTTTTATACGGTTGGATAGACAATTTTATGCTGCTTACAATGATGTGTCACAAGGTGGGGTTTCCCATTTGACATATCAAAGTGAGGTTAGCAGGTGATTGACAGACTTTTAACAAATGCAAAATTAAACTTCCCCCTGTATATCTAAATTGACGTGTTTTTTCTTTTTTTTTAAATTTTTCTATTTAACAAAGTTATTAAGGATGGTTCGTTTTGAAATGAAGGCACTGTATATATATATATATATATATATATATATATATATATATATATATATATATATATATATATACATATATATTAATAAAAACACATACTCTCATGTACTAACATATAGATCAAATTTTGATATCACTAATTATACTTCTCTTTTGGTATATACCTCGATTATGGAAAGACAAGCTTATAATCCTGCCGTAAGCTGATCGGAAGGAAAAAGTCTAGACTTAAATTTCAAACTTATTATATAGTGTAAAAAATGCACTTCTTTAGTTTTTATATAAAAAAAATTAGTTTTGTTGTTTATTTTTGCTTAATTAGAAACCAAAAATATTTCAAATATTTGACATATCTCATTTGCTTCAATCCGCAAATGTCATTTAGAAATTTTGAACGTTCGAAAATGTCATTATTTGTCCAAATATCATAGAAGAAAGATATTTTAGAATAATAAAAATGTTTATTTTTTAGTCATAAAGAACGAAAAAGCTAAAAAATACCACTAAGTTTAGTATAAGTAATGTATCTAAAATTTTATTTTTCTACAAAATTTTCCATAAAATTTCTAAGAGTTAGTAAATATAATGCTTATTCTTAAATTTCAATTGCAAAATTGCTTTCTACAACATAAACAATTAAATAAATGCTAGTTTGGTGTAATTTCTCTAATTATTATATTTTTAACCTCTTGTCGCCGAATAACAAACATTCTCAGTACAAGTAAATGTGGAAATATTCTTTTTTTATAAAACATTTTTTTTTTTGGAAAATTAACTTTGTTATAGGTTTTTATTTGAAATACGATAGAAATACATACTGAAAAAAATACATGTATCCTTAGCAAAATATGAGAAAAAAATAAAAGTGAAAATTTTTGTGTTAAAACTTTGGATTTAGAATATCCATAGAATTACAAATAACTGACATATTTGGAAGTTTAAAATTTTTTAATGACATCTGCAGATTGAAGTAAATGCAATGTCAAATATTTTATTTATTTTTTAGTTTCTAATTATGCAAAACAAATCCCAATTTTTTTTAGAACTGAAGAAATAAAACCTTTTTTTCAATGGTGCAGACTTTTCTATAGGAACTGTATATTTAAAACATCTAATTTGATAATTTTGTTTCAATTTTTCTTGAGTCAGGCTTCCTATCTTTATCTAATGAATGTATTCTTATATTAATAAAATTACATTTAAAATATGGTTTCAGAGCTTTTCAATATAAAATTGATGTTTGTTTTAATATCATTATTATTATTATTATTTTAAATATGTATGGTATACAACAAGAACTTTTAGTGAGAACAAAATGTTTTAAGGTAATCATAATTGCCCTTATAATGTATACTTTTTTGAACAGCTAAAAACATAATTACTGTTTTCATCAATAAACAAAACATGCCGAATCGCCCTTCTGTGTGGGGGTTTCACACTTCACCAACTACTTTGTTTACCTCTCTACTAGTCTGATAAATAATTATTTAGTCAATAAGTCAGTTCAGAATATAGAAGTGATAATTCTTCTTCTGCTAATAGATACGATAAATATGACACATTTTATTCCAGAATTTTGATATTCTAGGGCGTTCTCCCTAAGAACTTAAACATTCCATATTAATTGTTTATATATATATATATATATATATATATATATATATATATATATATATATATATATATATATATATATTTATATTTATATTTATATTAATTTACTAAATTTTTCTTAAACCATTTTTCTATATAAATGTATAGTAACTTCTTAGGGTTAAGTTTTAGATTAATACTACTATTCTGTGCTTGACGTTCCGGCCAATGTAGTGGGCTTTTTCAAAAGTATAATCTCAATTTACTCGAGTAAATTGCGAATATACTTTTGAAAAAGCCCACTACGTTGGGCCAAACATCAAGCACAGAATAGTAGTATTAATCTAAAACCTAATCCAAAGAAGTTAGCATACATATATATATATATATATATATATATATATATATATATATATATATATATATATATATAGATAGATAGTCTTTATTTATTTCAATAAGTATCACTTACAAAAAAAAACAGAGCATGTCAAACGATGTCAAAAAAAAATTATTAATGTAGTAAAAATAAAACAATTAAAACTTAAGATAAAGGGAAATATTATAAATCGAAAAAATAAATAAATAAATAACAAGGAAACTTCAACACATTTAAAATTTAATGATACAGCAAATAACAAAAATTCTATTTCGAGATAATACTGTCTTTATCACACTCATAAAACTCTTCCAATGTATAGAAGGCTTTTTTACACAAAATAATTTTTAGGACACACTTTAATCTCTTTTTCGGTAAGTAAATGTACATTTTCAGTTAAAGAATTAAAAACTTTTATTATAAAAATTCGACATTTTTCTGTAAATAACTAAAGTTACATTTATCAGAAAGCAGATTTGTTTTATTTCTAGTGATGAAGTTATTTTTAATAGATGTACCCTCAAAAAGATCCCTGTTATCAAAAATAAACATCATTGAATCCAAAATGTTCATATCTACAACCGTCAAAATATATTTCTACAACTGTCAAAATATATTTCTACAACTGTCCTGTTGTTTTATTGCAAAAATACACCGTAAACAAGTTTTTTGCAGAATCAAAACTCTATTAATATCACAGGAATTACCCCAAAATATCAAAACATCTCTGAGTCTGGACTGTACAAATGCATGGTAAGTTGACAGAGCTGCATCGATTCCAACCCTCTCCGAAATAATTCTTAATGCAAAACAAAACCGAGATATTTTAGTGGCAACTCCCTCGATGTGCGCCCCCAGTCCAACCTTCTATCGATATTTAGTACAACAGCGCCCTCAACTGATATTATTATTGTATCCTTACATGTTAATGTAAATTGATTATTTAATCTGTTGCCAAATTTAATGCACTGTATCTTGGAAACATTTAGCGACAAGTTGTTGGACCGAAAGTACCCATCGAGAATGTCCATCACAAATTGAATCTTCATCGATAGCAACTTTGCCGTACTTTCACTGAATATAAGCGATGTATCATCAGCAAACAGTACAGTCTGCTCGCTAGAGATTTCGGGTAAATTATTTGAATAAAGAATATACAAAAAAAGACCAAGTATTGAACCCTGAGGGACGCCTCTCCTCATTTTAACCCTCTGAGATACTATAGCCCTATCATGGAGATCAGACTCCAGCACACACTGAGTCCTGTTCGTCAAATACGATCTTGTTAATTCCAGAGCATTATCCCTTATACCATACATTCCAAGTTTCAACAATAATGTTTTATGATCCACAGCATCAAAGGCTTTAGAGAGATCCAGGCACATGGCCAATGTTTGCTTTTTTTATTTAGTGATTCTAGAATTTGTGTAAGTGTTTAGTACAAAGCTTTTACTGTGGATTTTTCTTTTCTAAAGATATTTTATTTATCTAATATTACAGAAAACTTATCCAGAAATGTTACAATTCTCTGATATAAAACGTTTTCAAAAACCTTCCTTATGTTAGGCAATAGCGAGATTGGTCTATATTTTTTTTCTTCAGATTTCTCCCCTTCTTTATAGATTGCTCTAATATGGAGATTTTTCAGCTTACTTGGAAAAATACCTGTTGTAAAACACAAATTTACAATAAAAAATAAAGGCTCAGAAATAAAATCATCTACATCTTTTAAAATAGAAATAGATATCTGATCATCTCAAACCGACTTCTTGTTTTGTTAAACCCTTTATAACCTTTAATATCTCATCAGAATCAGCAGGAAACAAATAAATGGAATTTGTTACTCTCGCTTTAATTTGTGAACAATGACATCGAGAGTCAACGGTAGGGCAGGAATTTATAAAATAATTATTTAAACTATTGACTATCTTAAAAGGATCATTAAATTTGGAAGAAAATTTTTCAATAACTGTACTGGTTTTGTCTTTTCGATCAGTAATTTGTTTAACAACTTGCCAGGTAGTACTAGCTTTATTTTCAGAGGAATTAAAATGGTTTCTATTACTTAACTGTTTAACTTTTACAAAAACATTCTTTAATATTTTACAATAAGTATTAAAATATTCAGCTGTAATTTGTCCCCTTGTTTTTTTAAAAGTATAAAACACGTTTGTATATATATATATATATATATATATATATATATATATATATATATATATATATATATATATATAATATATATCGTTGGGTATAGGCTAATTCTAAGAAAGCCAAAACAACTTTTTTCACAATTTTACGGTTTTTAGAGACATTTCTGAAATGTCTCTATTCCAAAACTAGGAGAGTAAAATCTTGAAAAAAAAATGGCACTAAAGCTACACTCATTATTTACGGAAAATTATAGCACTCAGGGGCGTCTCAACCCGGGAGGTGCACTGAAACGCCAAGTTCCTAGAGGCTCTAAAGCTAAAAATTTAGAATTCAATTCTACTTTTACTTTCCGAAAATGCAAGTATTATATGTAGTTAACAAATAAATAACTGAATAATGTTTACGAAATTATTTTAAGTTCTTAATTTTTTTTTTCTATGCTACCTAGCTTCAGGATTAAGAAACGTTGGGGGTGCACGAATCTTTGAATCTCAGCGCATAATAAGCCTGAGACACCGCTTCTAGCACTGGTAGTTTTCCAGATATTAATATAATTATATTAAGAAGAAACTTAATTATAATTTTTCCTCTAAATTTTCTAGATTACTAGAGGAGCGAACGAATTATAAAGAGATTCAAATAAAAAATAATTTACCTGTTTGAAAAAGCACCATCGCTCCTGGATGTGCATCTTACACATGTTTTCCAGAATCATCCCCGAAGTATCAAAGTCTCCAAAACTTCAGAAATAATTTATACATCCATGATTCATTTCTCTAAAACTGTGAGTCACAAATACTATCCACAATTATTATCGACTGTCTTGTCAAATCTTAATGTTTTTAACACCTCAGTAATGAATTAGTCACTTAAAAACAGTCACTAGACTACAAATAATTTGAATAATACCCGAGAAATCAGTGTAATTTTATATCCAAAAACTCAATACGTATATTATTTTTTGTTATAACAACGAAGAGTTCGCAATTTTTTTTCTTCCAGTCCACAAAAAACAAGTCAATTTAAAAGCAAAAAAAAGAACTAACCACGGACACCTGTTCCATAATTACAAAACAAACAACTGTCGCTTCACAGATTCCCGCGCTTACGTAAGAACGCTATACCGCGAAGAAGCTTAAAACAAGTGAATGTCAAAACGCAAGAAGATCGAAACAGTCAAAGGACAGACAAATGAAGCACGCGAGGTATAGTGATCGAGCAAGCTTATTTCGTAAAGCTTTACAAACAACTAACTGCCAAGCAGACGGTCGGTCGGCTACTGCCGCTCGACGTTCGGCTGTTTTGCTTTTCTTTTAGGACGGGATTGTTGGAGGAAGGTGATGCACGCGTCAGTCGATGCATTGGATGACGGTGTTTACTACGAGATGTAGTAAAATAGGATGAGAAAGCTTATATTAGATAATAGTAAGATTCGCGGGGTACTGCTGGCGCTCCAAGGTACTGTTTGTAAATATATAACATATAAGTTAAGAGACATGTTCTTTTAAATATTATAAATTGTTAAAAATTCGTTAGAATAATTAAACTAGTGCTCAATTTTTTATATCCTAATTAAACCTAAAATAATTTAAAAAATTGATTATGCTGCCGAGATTTGATCATTCCGGATGAGCAAGAAAAGAACAAAAGTTCTGTAAAATTACTTTATATATAAGGGGTCTTTTGTGGAGGTATACAATTTTAAAATGAAATAAAACACGTATAAATAATGTTAATAGTTATGGTTTTGGCTTTGTTTAAAAGATAATTGTATGCCATTAGTGTTTAAATATGATTTCGGGCATATGAGCTCCACGGGTGGCTCCAATGAGACGCAATCGGGAAACTCAATTTTCAAGGTCCAACCTTTGTGGTTTATCGGTTTAGACTAGTGACTTTACATATCCCAAAGAAAGTACTCCATAGGTGTGAGATCGCACGATCACAGAGGCCAGTTCACAGATCCATTACACGAACTTATGCGCTCATTGAATCTTTCCAACAATAAATTGATGGCGTCGTGCGCTGTGTGGCATATTGCGCCATCTTGTTAAAACCAAAGCTTTGTCATATCAATAGCATTCAATTAAAGATGACGAAGTCAGCAATCATGACTCTATAGCACCCTCCATTGACGGTAACATTCCGGCCGGCGTCACCTTTAAAAAAATATGGGTCATTGATTCTATCTACCCATAAAGCACACCAAACAGTGACTTTTGATGAATGTAAGGGCATCTCAATAAGCACTTCCAATTCGGCAATTCTGTTTATTAACCATTCAACAAAAAATGAGCCTCATCGCTGAACAAAATTTTGAGTTGAAAAAGAGGATAAAGCTGAATATTGATAGATGATTTATAGTCAGTACACCACGAATAGATTTACGCCTGAACCACGCTTGAAAATTGTCCACATTTATTTTGAGAATCATGGTTCAGTTCGCCAAACTTACCGTGCCCTACGTCCATTTTACGGTCGACATAATCGTCCATCCGAGCAAGTTATTCTGCAAACCAAACATCCTTTATATACATATATATATATATATATATATATATATATATATATATATATATATATATATACATATGTGGAGTGAAAAATATCCTGTCTTAAGTTTTGAGATTGTTCACAACAGATCACTATTGGGATGCCTATCAGCGAAGCTAGAATTGTGACGCACGGTATAATACAGGAAACTGTGATTGGACCTGTTTTTTAACCGATTTCTAAAAGAAGGAAGTTCTCAGTTCGTCGAGTATGTATTTTTTTATGTATATACACCGATTACTCCAGAACGGCTGCACCGATTTGAATGAAATATGTTCAAGAAGTTGCTACGGTGGTTCCATATTTTTTTGGCGAAATTGGCGCAGTAATATCCAAGATGGCGCTAACAACATGGCGGCCAAAAAAATTAATTTTGTTTGATTTTCTCGAAAATTGGCATGGGGGAATTGTTGGGCTCGCGTACAACAAAAAATTCAATATGGTGGATTCAATATGGCGGGTAAAAAAATTTAATTTCTGGGTCATGTATTACGAATACGAAGTTAATTTTTTATAACTATTAGGTTGATAAAATTTTACATATTCCGATTTTGTCTCAAATTGATATTATAGGGTTTTTGAGGCGTATACAAACTCAATATGCAGTATAGAATATATCGAGCTAAGAAATTTACATCTCGGGTTCTTTAAACATCGATATTGGAAGTTTTTGGGGCCTATATTACCAATATAAAATTATGGCTACATATAAAATGGCTACTTTTTTGCCACCGTGGAATCATTGCGAGGTTCACTAATCTCGATTAGTCCTTAGTTCAAATAATTTATGGATATCATAATGAATTCTAAAACTAAAAATAGAAAAATAAAATTTTTATAAAAAAAATTGAACCGACTTCTAAAAGTGCGCTAAAAAGTGAAAAATAAACATAAATTTTTATATGAAATTGAACTTTTTGAAGCCGGTGCCAAATTATTTGTAAAAGAAATAAATAACTATTAATATATACAAATTGTGGTAAGAAAGCAATTACAAATAAAGTATTTTTAATCTGTTTATGCAAATCACATTTTGTCAGGTATTAGTTTGGCACCGACTTCAAAAAGTTCAATTTCATATCAAAAATGTATAGTTATTTTCCATTTTTTGGGGCACCTTTAGAAGTCAGTTCAATTTTTTAATAAAAATTTTATTTTTAATTTATCAACAGTGCTTACGCCCATGCTTTTGAGAGAAATATATATGCTGACAATACTGTTCCGATTTTTTAT
The DNA here is from genome assembly GCA_034092305.1 of Diaprepes abbreviatus. Taxonomy (NCBI): domain Eukaryota; kingdom Metazoa; phylum Arthropoda; class Insecta; order Coleoptera; family Curculionidae; genus Diaprepes; species Diaprepes abbreviatus. The sequence goes on from JASJET010000280.1 coordinate 458,167, forward strand.
TCAAAATTCAGAAGATTTTAAGTTTAAACTTCGTTCAGATTATAAAAATAGACTTTATATTGCCATTGATCCAATCGAAGTGAATAGTAGAAGGTGAAGTGCTAGGGCCAGATAACTTAGTGCGATGATTAATCAAAACCTTAAATGAAATCAACATTAGCTCTATTTGAGTAAATATATATGATGTTTAACTCATAAATTCAATATGTTGTTCTGTGAATCAAAATAATCTGAGTCGAATTTTTAGAAAACCTTGTATACAATGGGTCCAAAAATGAATAATAATCATCATTACATGTTCGTTGAATAATATATTATACTACTGGTGCGCAATTTTATCACTGTAGAATAGCACTGTCGAATGGATATTACATTGCTGGCGCTAGCAATATCAATAAAAAGCAGTTAAATCTGAAAACCCACCCATAACAAATATACGAGGGATGCTAGAAAAATTTTCTACCCGGACAAAAAGAAAACTTTGCGCTGGTATAGTAACAATACTTGTATTACTTAAGTGTCAAATTTTATTTCAACTTATTCATTATTCTGTATTTTATAAATTATTTTGCAACAAATAAAATTTTTATAAAAAAATTGAACCGACTTCTAAAAGTGCGCTAAAAAGCGAAAAAATAACTAGAAATTTTTATAAGAAATTGAAATTTTTGAAGTCGGCGCCAAACTAATACCTGATAAAATATGATTCGCATAAACAGACTAAAAATACTTTATTTGTAATTGCTTTCTTACCATAATTTGTATATATTAATAGTTATTTATTTCATTTAGAAATAATTTGGCGCTGACTTAAAAAATTTCAATTTCTTATAAAAATTTCTAGTTATTTTTCCCTTTTTAGTGCACTTTTAGAAGTCGTTTCAATTTTTTTATAAAATCTTTATTTTTCGATTTTTAGTTTTGAATTCTTTATGATATTCACAAATTATTTGAACTTAGTGCTAATCGAGATTAATGTACTTCGCAATGAATGGATCCGCCATAATGAATTTAAAAAAAAAAACAATTTTAACGTCTTAATCTAATCTAAATCTAAACGCTTCAAAGCCCACTGATACCAATTTTAGATGAACTCCAGAAATTTAAAATTTCTAAACGGTCATATTGCGTCTGACGTATTAGATTTTCTTAAAATAATTTTATATTCGCTATTTACGTTCTCAAAAACGATTCAGTTCCATTTGAATAAAATCGAAACATGTAAAATTTTTTGTCAGCTATTCGCCATATTGAATCTTGAAAAAATACGATTAAATTCATAATTTACACCCTCAAGAACCCTCTATATCAGTTTTGGAGAAAGTCGAAAAATGTAAAATTTTTAGGACACCATATTGAATCCGCCAGATTAAGTTTTTCAAAAAATATTTTAATTTCGTAATTAACACTAACAAAAATCCCTCCATACTGACTTCAGACAAAATCGAGAGATGTAGAATCTTTAATCCGCCATCTTAGATGCGCCATATTTAATTTTTTTTTAAAATAATATCAGATTCCTAATGTGCTATCCCAAAAACTCCCTCAGATCAATTTTGAAAAAAATCGAACAAAATTAATTTTTTATCCACCATATTGGATACGCCATAGTGAATTTTTTTAAAAATAATTTTAGATTCGTCATGTGCGACCCCGAAACTCCCCCGTACCAATTTTGGTGAAAATCGGACAAAATTGATTTTTTTGTCCGCCATATTGGATCCGCCATATTGAATTTTTTAGAAATAATTTCAGATTCGTTATATGACACACAGAAAACTCCCCCGTACTAATTTTGGAGAAAATCGGACAAAACTGATTTTTCTTCCGCCATATTAGATCCGCCATATTGAATTTTTTTAAAATAATTTTAGATCCGTCATGTGCGATCCCGAAAACTCCCCCGTACCAATTTTGGAGAAAATCTGACAAAATCGATTTTTTTTATCCGCCATATTGGATCCGCCATATTGAATTTTTTAAAAATGTTTTGAATTTGTAATGTGCGACCTCGAAAACTCCCCCATACCAATTTTGGAGAAAATCGGACAAAATTATTTTTTATGGCCGCCGTATTGTAAGCGCCACCTTGGATATTACTGCATCAATTTTGTCCAAAAAAATATGGGACCACAGCAGCAAATTCCTTTACATAACGTAAAAAATTTCATTCAAATCGGTGCCACCATTCCGGAGTAATCGGTGTACATATATAAAAAAAAAATACATAGTCGACGAATTGAGAACCTTCTTTTAGAAGTCGGTTAAAAAAGAGTTTGGTGAATCTGGAACTTGGCAGTGCCATTAAATTTTTGCCTGCCTCCTTTACGACAATGCGTGAGTTTACAAAGTTGTGTAAATTCCATCAATAATTAGCTAGCATGTCTCTTCTTTTGAGGAGGAACACCCACCGTTACTCCAGATTTGACTCCGCTTGAATAAGGGAATAAAGTCATGTGACGCAAGTGCATTATGCAAAAGGTAGTTTTAATACTGATAAATAAAGTCAAAAAATTTTTAATTCATTGTTGTGGAGTAAACTTTACAGTGTCCCTCGTAATCATTTTTAAACAATAAAAAAAGGATGAAGTAGAGACTAAAATACTAGCCGGCACATTACTAAAAAACCCGTAAAAAACCAAAAATGCCAAATAAAAGACCCTTTTACGTCGGAAACATGCGAATTTCATTTTCTAGGTAAAATACACTATCTATAAAATTTACAATAAGGTGTTCCCATGGAACTGCCATAACTTTTATTATCTCATTGCAGGTATATAATAAATGATCTTAAAACTTTTGATTTGGACACGAACGTTACGGAGTGTACCGAGGGAAATTTATTGAACATCACGTAAAAGATGTACAGTACTCCTTCTATGTAAAGATTTCTTTTTACTTTACTCATAAACGACTTTCACACTTGTTCATTGAAACAAACAAAGAACTAAAAATTGTGGTAGAAATTGCTATTTTTAGAACTAAATGAAAGGTTGCCAAACTTTTGACATAAGCACGTTTATAAAATTTGTCTTAACAAAAATATACAGATTTCTAATAATTTAAGGCACAGTCATGACAGTTAGAGTAAATTTGTTCCAATATTCAAGATTACTAACCTCGTATCTACGAATATATCACAGACAGTTTTAAGACTAGTTCATCTTAATTTGTATAGAAATAATAAAAGAACGGAAAACGAAACTTTATTCTTCCAATCCAAGCCATACGTCGCAAAAAATCTGTCCTTATGGGTAGAACAAGATAGAAAGAGACAGCCGAGGCACACGAGTCATTTCCTTTTTTCAGGGGAGGATCCAGTCTCTCTCTTTGGGGGGGGGAGGGGGTGATATCAGAAAAGTACAGTATGACAAGCGAAAACAAGTTGTCGACGGGGAGGGGGAGACACCAGCAACATTCCCATTTTTAGTGTAAAAGGCAGGGCCAGGTCTATATTTCTGAATTTGAAGCTCTTGGAGAGGGCAGGGGCGATCACAAGAAAAAACTAGTTTTCGGCAGGGGGGGGGGATACCAGCAGCATACACATTCCTAGTATAAGAAGCAGAATCGGGTCTATTTTCCTAAACTAAAAGCTCTTAAGGGAAGGGGGGGAGGCGGAGTGCAAACAGCATACACATTCCTAATATAAAAGGCAGAATCGGTTCTATTTTCCTGAACTCGAAGCTATTGGGAAGGGAGGTGGTCGATCGCAAGCATACACATTCCTATACTTTACTCAAGAACTAGAGAGAGTAATAAAACTGTCACCGATACCTCCAGTGTACCTGCTCCAGTGCCGCAGGTAAATGAGGACGGCCGTAAATCTAATTATATTTAATTATATTATAAGCTTTTATAAATTAACTGTAACAATAAAGTTTCTGATAATTCAATTTAATTTCTGTCAGTGAGCAAAGTACACCTTACAGTATGTCCTTAGTGATTTATTTTATTTGCGCTTGCTTGTATATATTATTTGAGATTAGTAAGATACTCAAAATATATGGCTTCCACCTCTATATTTATTCCAAAATCGTTAAACCAGGACATTTTATGATGCCTTAAGATATCAATATCTAGATTATAATGTTAAAAGCTGTGTTGAGATGTGTTCCAGCATGATAGGAGTTGGATACTATGTACTGAATACTGCAAGAGAAAAAAACAACTGGAATGTTAGTGCTCTCCTTCGATCACAGGCAGACGAAAAACCTTGTTAAAAAAATAGATGAAAACTGCAATGAAAGGAGTTCTACATATGAGAAGCAGATCCCAACCGTCGACAAAATTCTACCTAAAATCAATGAAGATCGCGATTTATCTGAAATTAAAAGAACTGAACTTTGGAAATTGCTCAGAGAACTTAATTTTTGCTGGGAAAAACCAGATAGATAATCTGTTCTTATAGATCGTCTGGAAACTGTCCGTTGAAGAAGGAAATATCTCTCTCCAGTAAAAGGTAGAGTTACTAGAAATAACACAACTTACAAAATTAGTAATTTAACTGAACTTTTGAAAGACTTTTCTGAATAAAGTTATTCGGAAAATTGGGAAAATCCAAATAATAAAAGAATAAAACACAATCTCATGATCGGTGAGATAGAGGAATCAGTTAAAATTAATCTGAGTGAAGATAACTTCACTGACTTTGATTAAGAATTAGATACGTAATGTTTACCAGTGTAAACACAATTTATTATTTAAATTGTTGTTTTCGTTGTATTTTATTGTTTAATGTTTTTTATATATTTTTTTATTTTTTATATATTTTTATTTTAGTGTGTCCGATTCTTTAATTTCATAAATATTTAATTCTAATTAGCCGTAAGTTTTTATTATTTTTTATTGTATTTGTCTTTTTCTTAAGAGTGTAGAATTAACATATTTATTTTATTTTTTTGGGGCTATCGGATTTCCATATAATAAAGTAAATTAAATTAAGATATTAGTACAATAGAAATAAAAGAAAGTAGGTCTAATTTTAACTGTAACATATAAAAATTAATTACATTTGAATCCCTTTTTAGTGTTTAATTGTCATTCTGCAGATGGTTTAAGAAATTAATAAACTGAAACGTCAAATCCCTAAAAATGTTTTTAATTAATAATAAAGTGACCAATAGCCCCAAAAATATTTTAATATTATATGGACGAACTTATTTTTTTTTTATATATGTTTCACTTTTTGTATTTTTGACAATGGGTATTTTGTAAGTTTTTAAATTATAACTTAGAATTTTTTGAGAGAATAAGGCTACATTTTGGTCTGAATGTGCCGAAAACAGTTTCTATGACAAAATTAAAAATAATAAAAATACAGTAGTGATTTGTGTTAACTATGTCAAAATTATCTATATTTTCTGATGTATGTGAATTATTAAGAAACCATAAGAAATAGAATAATATTATAAAAACTTTTTATTTTAAGTTGATTACCGAAATAATATTCTATGTCATAAATATTCAGTGATAAAATAAACCTCATTCCGACGCCTGTGACAATGAATAAACTCCTTTTTAACACTTCACACTTCCAAAATCTATTATTATCTAACCCAAATAGTTTATTATTATAGACGGGTATTTTTGATTATAAAATTTCTGACACATTCCTATGAAAAATATATGTCTCTAACAAATTTTGTCAAAGGCACCGGACTAAAGAATACAGGTAGTTTGCGAAGAAAAAAAGGGTAAAAAATGATTTATTACTCTCTCTAGTTCTTGAATAAGCTATAGAATAAGAGGCAAAATCGGGTTTATTTTCCTTAACTCAAAGCTCTTGAGGGGGGGGGCAGGCGATCGCCCCCACCGCCCCCCTGGGTCCGCGCCTGCTTTCTTTTGACTGTAATCAAAACATCATTTCACTGACGGTTATCGTTCAGAGTTTTGTTGACACTGTGTTTTTGAGAAATTTTGATCATTCAATTAAATTTAAAACAGAAGATTGGTTTATATAAAAACAATTAATTATTGTTTTACAATTTTGTACCCATAAGTATGTAATATTTTTATTAAAAAACTGAAATAGTTTTAAAATGTTTTTCGCACTACTTTAACCAGGTGTTATAATCAAGCAGTAAAAATTAGAATAAACAAACGAGATTCGATTTGTCCGTTTAGATAATACATGGTAAACTCTTCACAGGCAAGTACAACAGGTTGTGTTTCCTTTGTGTGAGTTTTTTGAGTTGGGGAAGAAAAACGATTGTCTTGTTGGAACAGTATCGGCTGGTGCATTAAAAAGTAGAGGTTGTAATTCCAATGGTACATTAAAAACATAGATATAAGACCTGCCATAGGCACCTATGGATGAAAAAATAAAAGTCTTTAAAAATTGAGTTAGTATGAAACAAAACAGTGTATTTTAAATAGCTAAACATAAAGAAGGTAGTGTTTCTTGGCTCATAGTATTCCGTAAAAACGTTTTTATCTGTTTGAGGGTAGAAAAGCCCCGTTCTGCTTCAGCTGATAACATCGGAATAGTAATTAAAATTTTTAAAAGTTTTAGAACTTCACTAAATTTATCACTTAGCTCGATATTTTGCGAAAGATATTGATAAAGTACAAGAAGTCCTGAAATTGATTTAAATTTTTCAGTTTTATATATGACGGTCAGTTCTGTACGGAGTTTTTGTTCGATAAAAAAAGGGGTACAATTTAATCGTATCCTAAAAAATTTTTGTTCGAGAAAACATGTACTACATTCGACATATTGTTCCGAAAAAAAAAGACTGGCTGCTACCAAGTGATCTGTAAAACTAAATCGTTCTTTTGCTTGACAAATAAGTATATCACAAACCTCTTTGGCTTTCCGTGAAAACCCCGCAGAATCATCGAGCTTACGTCGTTTTGAAGTAGATGGAGATGGCTCAATTTCATTTGAGGTAATATTTCTAATTTCTGTTAATTTTGATTCAAATGATAATACGCGATAACAGCGTCAATTTATCTTGTTTGAAACTTACCAATTAACAAATCAACTTGAGGCATTATTTTGTAAAATCAGTTTAACCATGAAAATAAATTCTTGCTTTTGAGAATTTTGACATACTTTGATGATTGGTTCATGGTACTAACGTTTCTACTGTCATCTAAGATTTTTTTTCCATTGTCTCTAAAATGCTGTCTTTGTATTCAAATATGGTACAAACAACTTTAGAATTAAAATTGCATCTTGTTGGGGTCGAACGAGGTAAGCCTTTGTTAACCATTTGATAGAGTATTGCGGTTCTTTGAGTAATACTTGACAAAAAAAGAACAAATCCCTTGTAAATCGAAAAAAATATGCGCACATTTTTATTGGCGGATGCAGTGTTTAACATTACCAAATTGAATTGATCTGCATAACAATGCACGTAAGCAGCATGTTTATAGTTTTTTTATAATTGCTTGCACCCCATTCGGCGAGCCGCTCATGTTGTCTAGAGAGTAAAAAAGTGCTCACTTGATTTTACTTACACATACAGGAGAGCAGGAACGGTATTATATTTAACTGTTTTTATAGAATCTCTTACAAGAGATTCTTAAAAAATGTCAAAATTCAGATTGTTAATGTATAGAGTTAATAAAATGATATGATAACGTGCATTTGAAGTTAAAGTATTACTAGAAGTTGTGAAAATTTGGAATTTTGTTTTTGTTGCATTGTAGCAACTAACTAAATTATTATAATAAGCTAATAAATAATAACTAAATTTGGGAAATTTTTACGGCAGTTGAAATACTATTATAACTGTTTGTTTGTAGATTTATAGTTCAGTGACTATTCAATAAGGCGCCAGACCCGTCCTTTTTATTGAAATATGGAAAAACAACTTTTTTAAAAGTTTTATATAAGCATTTGTTAATTGAATATTCAACACTATTTCTACAGTTTAGGCTTGCGAGAGGCTGTTTTCAAACGTGTTACGAATTTAACACAACACAAAAAAATATTTTTATATTCAATTTTCTTTCCCGATGGAGTGTATTTGCTATGCTAGTATTAATAAATATGGCAAAATATATATTGGTATAGCTTCTTAAAATCTCCATTCTTCTTTCCCTTAGAAATTCTGTTAAAACAATTTCTACTTGGTTGCAATGGTAGCAGCATGTTGAAGGGAAATATTTATATTATATATATATATATATATATATATATATATATATATATATATATATATATATATATATATTGTCGCAGATGGCAGCACACAAAGAATCTGGTTTATAGGTTCAGACGCAGAAAGGTTTAAATAGGAGTATGTAAATGTAGAAAGTGTACCAAAGGTGTCTGGGGAAAGCTCCGACGGACCCACTAATGAGTCAACCGTCGGTAGCTAGGACGAAACACCTATTTTAGGGTCTAAAAGATATACATATATATATATATATATATATATATATATATATATATATATATATATATATATATATATATATATATATATATATATATATACAGGGTGATTCAAAAATCGATCACGAAACTTAAGGGGGTGATTCTACTTGACAAAATAAGGGTAGAGCTTCATATAATTTTTTTTCAAAATGTCATTCGTTTTCGAGTTACAAGCCGTCCAAGTTCAAGTTTTTATTTTTTGTTTTTTGAATTACTCGCTTACAGGAAAACCGATTTGACTAATATTTGAAAGATAGGCTAAGTCTTCTGCGCTTCATCATTTCAGTAACAATTCACATTGATTGTTTGCCGCTAGAGGGCACTTTACCTACATTGAAAATTGTTTTTTTTTGTCATAATTTTTTAGTGTTGACAGCTACAGTAGTTTTTGGCATAATTTCTGAAAGACTGATGCCAGGCCTTTAAAAAAGGTGCTCTTTATTTACATCGCTAAACCCAACGGTTTAGACGTAAATCACCCTTAAAAATTAAGTGGTAAATTTACTTTTCTCATTTCATTACCACCAGCTACCAGGTAAATAGCTATCAAAGTATACTAGAGCTGTCAGTTTAACATCAAATAAATTCGCTTTTTAAACTATTTAATTTATAATCTTAAAATAACTAATAATGGCTAATCAGTAAATATTCATATTATGGATTATTGCGATATACATTTAATTGATAAAAATTAATGAAACAGTACTAAACAAACTAAAAAAGATTCTCAAAATGTCCCCCATTTTCTTCCATACATTTCCTAACACTCTTCAAAAAATGTCGCCTAACTCGATGAAAAATTCCTGGTGTTTCTTTAATAATTTGGCACTTTTCGATTATCCTGAAGCGAAGATCCTCGACGTTGATTACTGGAATATCGTACACCAATTGTTTCAAATGACCCCAAAAGAAAAAATCCATAGGATTAAGGTCTGGTGACCTCGCTGCCCATGCCAATGGTCCACTTCGTCCTATCCATCGCTCAGGATACGTTGCATTCAAATACTGTCGGACACGTATACTAAAGTGGGGCGGAGCTCCGTCTTGGAGGATCCACATGTTGGCCCTTACTTCCAATGGCACATCTTCCAGATACAATGGGAGACGATTTTGGATAAAATCTAAGTATACGTCACGAGTTAATGGGCCATCAAAGAAATGAGGACCAATAAGGTAATCTCTTATTATCCCTGCCCACACATTTAGTGAAAATCTACGCTGATGTTTCGTTTCTACCACATTGTTTGGGTTCTCGTAAGCATATGTGTGGATGTTGTGTAGATTTGTTATGCCATCACGAGTGAAATCAGCTTCGTCAGTGAATAATATGACGCCAATTAATCGATTATCGTGTTCATACTTAGCTAGGATCTGATTGCACATTTCCAACCGTCTCGGCCGATCATCGTCATAAAGAGCCTGCACCTTTTTTGAATGAAACGGGTAGAGTTGTTCTTCTCTTAGTATCCTCCATGAACTAGCCTGACAGAGCCACACTTCATTCCCAATTTTTCTAGTACTAATACCTGGATTATCTTCAATAATTTCAAGCACTCTTTCTTCTTGTTGCACGTTTCTAGCAGTTCTAGGTCTTCCCCTATTTCCATTATAACTTTTAAAGGAACCACATTCCGCAAGCCTCCTGTGCACACTGGAAAATGTTTGAGCATGAGGGATATTTCTTTCCGGATAACTCTCCATATAATATCTTCTTGCCAACTCTGCATTACCATTTGCTTTTCCATAACAAAAATGGATATCACAATATTCGATATTTGAATATTGGTGATTAGCCATTATTAGTTATTTTAAGATTATAAATTAAATAGTTTAAAAAGCGAATTTATTTGATGTTAAACTGACAGCTCTAGTATACTTTGATAGCTATTTACCTGGTAGCTGGTGGTAATGAAATGAGAAAAGTAAATTTACCACTTAATTTTTAAGGGTGATTTACGTCTAAATCGTTGGGTTTAGCGATGTAAATAAAGAGCACCTTTTTTAAAGGCCTGGCATCAGTCTTTCAGAAATTATGCCAAAAACTACTGTAGCTGTCAACACTAAAAAATTATGACAAAAAAGCAATTTTCAATGTAGGTAAAGTGCCCTCTAGCGGCAAACAATCAATGTGAATTGTTACTAAAATGATGAAGCGCAGAAGACTTAGCCTATCTTTCAAATATTAGTCAAATCGGTTTTCCTGTAAGCGAGTAATTCAAAAAACAAAAAATAAAAACTTGAACTTGGACGGCTTGTAACTCGAAAACGAATGACATTTTGAAAAAAAATTATATGAAGCTCTACCCTTGTTTTGTCAAGTAGAATTACCCCCTTAAGTTTCGTGATCGATTTTTGAATCAACCTGTATATATATATATATATATATATATATATATATATATATATATATATATATATATATATATATATATATATGAAGTAATTGGTAAAAAATTAAAACGAATCTAAAAATTTAACGTCAAAATGTTTCGATATGATTTTAATGATTTTTAGGTATGCGTCAAATTCAATTTACAAAGTTAACATTTTTGTAATAATTTTCTGGTTAGGTATGTGTTAATCCTTTCTAAATTTTGTGCATTCTATCTTGAAGAAGGAAACTCTTCATGCCCAGTACTTTCGATTGTTCGTACCTGCTTTAAGAACCTTTTTTCGGGATTAGATTCACTTTAATCTCTAATCCAAAATAAGGTTCCGGATTTTCCCATAAATCAGTAAGAAACGTAAAGAAATAATTGCTGTAAGATATTTTATGATTCTTTTAGATCCAGTTTCTGATCAGAGAAATAGTTATTGGAAGTCTCAAATTGTAATCATTTATATTTATTTTTAAATGAAACCTTATGTAAATATTTATGTTTTTTTTAGATTAATTTAAAATATACCAATTGTTTAAAATTTATTGTTTAATCGCGTAAATGAAGATATATGAAGATATTTTGTGCAAAAGTAAATAAAATCTAGGATTATTGGCGAGTTAGACTCACGGAAAATGGGTTAAACTTTTGCGGTTTTATAAACTTGTGCATTGCAGTGCAAAAAGAAGACATTCCTGCGATATAAGCCACGACGATGTTAAGCCATCCTGTATTTAATTTTGTTAATTTTTTACCGAAGGTATTTCTTAAAGTGATTCTCCAATTCTTAAATCCGTATAATGTGCTTTTACTAGGGTCTCGTAGATGTTAATTTTTTTTGGTGATTCAATTATTACACATAATGATATTGCTTTTCCAATCATAATAATGTTATTTTGCAGATCTTCATCATCTGTTCCTTAGGATCTGAGATATTTATAACTTGAACAAGTATCTCTTTTCCGATTCTGTTTCAATACATAGATATTGAGTTTTTATGGTATTAGATGCCAGTTCTCATATGTTAAATTCATCAATATTTTTTAACATATATTATGTGCCTTATAGTTACATGATCGACTGCAAAGTGCAGTGTTTATAAACTTGCATTATTTAGTACAATATTTATGCGAAAGCCTTTCTTTTACTATCGATATAGTGCTTTTGCAACATATATTTCCAAAACTGTTGGTGATATGCAGCAATTTGGTCGAAAATTTTTTCCATAGTTTATTACCAATTGTAACTCCACGATAAAGATCCAGCAACACTTTCGTTAAGATATGTTTGATGTTTGATTGCTGCAATTTTTCACATATTATTTTGATGGAGACAATCGTGTTCATGTGAGCTATGTGAACTTTTTTAAACACTGTCATTTTCTTCTCTGGACAAATTCAATAGCTAACATGATATGAACTTATTCAAAACATGAACAGTTACAGATTTTCAAAATAGAAGCACGCATAGACACCAAATGAGAAGAAGAACTAAGAAGAAACTGAATTCAATGAGTTAGAAGGGCTATGAGTAAAAGATAACAGAGAAATGAAGATACGATAGATGAGAATGGAAGACGGGCGTGGCACAACGTTGAAAGATTATTTGGTCCCAAGAGACGGTGGACATAAACTTCTCAACAGAAGATTGTATGCGGATTTTTTTTGTAGGTGGAGAACCTTCAGGTATGCAATAGATACACAAAATACTCGGAAATTAATTTCTGAGTATCAGTGATATACGCAAGTGGTAGTCACAAACTTTGTTTTCATTTTTCAATGAACATCAACATTGGTGACGTTGGGATTATGGCTCCAAAGGAAGTAAGATCTACAAAAGAGAAAATAACCTTCCTAAATTCTATTCTTATAAAATGAAAATAACCAAAAAAGACGTACCAAAGCGAGTATATATGAAAAGCTAGGCTTGTTTAACAGATACACTCATTAGCACTTAACAATAAGATCACATAATATGAAAAAAAAATCTTTTAAAAGGCAAAAATTCTCTAACACATCGACGTCGTTGAAACGCCATTTTAAATTCATGAACGAAATTAACAATTGACAGTTGGATGGCGTATATACGTTTATGCGGCTTTAACGCATTGCTCCGTGTGAAATGCAATAGCAGGAGGTCAGCGAAGCCGCGTTCAGTGTTGCATACTTCCTTCCGATCTGTCCTTTGCACAAACAGGTGCATGTCGATGTCCTGATGAATCTAGTAAGAGACGAAACATGTACCTCTGTCGTGTCACTGTAGCGGGGAGGGTAAGTTTTTACTTTTATCTCGGTGTGGTGGTACAGGTAGGCCATCATCTCGGTGTAGGTGGAATAGGATGAATTGTGTTTTGTGGCAATTCATCCAAACTGTGCAACCTCTAACACAGAAAGGATATGCTGGAGCGAAGTTTTCAATCACTGTTCGCATTTTACTTTTATATATATATATATATATATATATATATATATATATATATATATATATATATATATTGTGGTAGTACTACGGATCGAAACTAAAAATCACGACGTCTGGGCATTAAACAGTACCACTTAAAATTAATATCCTACCGACACGCTCCGCTTCAAAATAAGTACAAATGCAACATCTAATATATAATAAGTACGTCAACACAGGGTGTCTGGGTAAAGGCGTCGACGGACCCACTGATGAGTCCAACCGTCGACGTCATGGACGAAACACCGCTGTAACTTTTGGGTCAAATATTTAATTAGATTGTATATCGCCGGGTTTAAGGGGTTTTTCCGCGTGATATTACAACAATATATATATATATATATATATATATATATATATATATATTTTTTTTTTTTTTGAAAGGTCTTTGAGCTTCCTATCGGCGCTTTTTTCTTATTGGTACTATTTTAAGCACCAGCAAATATATATATTGTTGTGTTATAGGAAGCTACGTTACTGGCTTTACGCCCCCTGGCTTCCGGCACCTTAGCGTCCGTGCCTAAGGAAGCAGCTTTCCTATACACTTGAAAAATTTTGGAATGTTTCGTCCCGATGCCAGTCGTAGGACTCGTCAGTGGGATTCCGACTGACACCTTCCCAGACACTCGCTTGCCGTACTAATATATTGTTGGATCTTATATTTGAAGTGAAATGTCCTCGGAGAAAGGCGGTAAGAAACGTCTTTCTACGATAATATATATATATATATAGGTTTGTTCCAACCCACGTCAGAAACAGTTTCTGACTGTCAGGATTCTGCGCAGTGATCTAAATGCGTTCCAACCGGAGTTACTAACGATTAGCAAACAATCAGTTATTCGTTCCATCCAAAATTCTAACCTGTTTGAAAACTATCAGAAGGGTTTGCGAATTATCTTCGGACTGTTTATTTGGCGCATGCGTATTGATTTTTCTTTGATTGTAAGACATAACCCTCAAAATACTAAAGCTAAATATAACTTACAACAAATTTCAAAAAATACTTTATTCGTGTGTGCCTATAATCCGCTAAATTAGTTCTAGATTCGTCTGCTTTGGAATTTGCTTGCATTTTTAAATCGAAAAATATGAGTGACGAAGAGTATCTTTATAGTGAGGTGAGTGACCTATCGTCCATGGAAAGTAGTGATGATGAAGATTTCGAATTTCTACCAGAGGAGCGTAGAATAAAAAACCAAAACTATTTAGGTAAGGTTGACTTTTTTTCACTTGAGTAGTATTATTGTATCTTATTGTAATATTTTCAGAGGAAACAGTACCACAATATTCCGCAGAAGTGTTTTTTGAACATTTTAGGATAACAAAAGACACTGCTAATCACATAAGTGAGAGGTTCGAAATGAGTGAATATTTTAATAGGCAAGTGGGCCAGTATGGAAATATACCTGCTTTGCATCAAGTAAGTACTATATTATAATAAAAGTATTTGCTGAGGTTGATATTTTCACCTATGGATAATTTAATTTTAGGTCTTTATTTATTTATGGTACATGGGACATCAGACTGCCAGTTTTCGAGACGTTGCTGATAGATTTGATGTGACAATAAGTTCTATAAGTAGAATAATTCATCGAATCAGTATGTTTTTGAGTAACTTGTCTCCTGAAATACTAAAATGGCCAAATGAAAATGAAAAGCGGATCAGTGAAGAACATTTCCGAGCTAATGGATTTCCAAATGTAATTGGAGCCATTGATGGAACCCATATAAAATTAGATAAACCAGAAAATGATCCAGAATCCTACTTAAATCGAAAAGGATACTATTCTATTCAGGTAGAGGTTTAAAATGTTTTTTATGTCTACTAAAAACATTGATATAAAAAATTTAAGACAACATACGATAATAATTCGGATTACAGTAAATCTAGAGGTGGGTGCCATTTTGGTTTTGTTTGGTTTTGATCATTTTTTTGTTTTTCCGATAACAAAAAGTGCAGACTAATAGAAGCATCTGTATTATATAAAAATTCATAAATTGGTATTTTTTTTTATCGGAAAAATCTAGAAAATTATCAAAACCAAAAGAAACCCTCCTCTAGATTAACTCTAATCCAAATTATTAACCAAAATACTTTCATACTACCATCTAATAATTTATTATTTTTTTACAGATGCAAACTGTTTGTGATCACAGAAAAAAAATAATAGATATTTTTATTGGATATCCTGGGTCTGTGCATGATAGCAGAGTATTTCGAAACTCTCCATTGAAAAACGATCTGGAAGTGAAATGTGGAAGGAATTATATTTTGGGCGATAGTGGCTATCCTTTGCATCGAAATTTATTAACCCCTTACAAAGACAGGGGCAACTTAAATAGACAACAGCAAAATTATAATTTGAAACTTTCAAAAAATCGATATGTCATAGAGCATTGTTTTGGTCTACTGAAGCAGAAGTTTCGTCAGTTGTACCATTTAAAATTAAGGAGAATTAGGTTCATTTGTCATTTTATCAGAGCAGCATGTGTACTACATAATATTGCATTAGATGATGAGTTTGTTGTGGACAATGAACAAGTGGAAGTAGATGAAAATAATATACCAGGTGATGAACAACAAAATAATGAAGATGATGCAGAAGACCTGGAAGCTCGTGTTATTAGGGATAGGATAGCAAACACTTTGCCAATGGGAAGGTTACTTTAGTGCATAAAATCTGTATATCTTGTAATTATAATCTATATATATATTTATTTATATATATATATATATATATATATATATATATATATATATATATATATATATATATAAATTACTGGTTGTTAATTTAAAATTAAAGAAAAAAATCTACGACCTTGTGCTTCATTTTATTGCCTCAACCCATACAAATTTACAAGGAAATAAAACTATTGATTTTAAGAATAATCATTTTTTATAAAAAGCTCAGCTTGTTGAAAAATAAAGTTTACCATAAAAAAAATGTCATATCCAATTAGAAGCGAGTTATAAATTAGTAGAACAAGAAAATGCTAGGGAAGTAAAGTACTGGATTTATTACACAAAATTTCCATAAACGAACTTTTTATAACCTAAAACGAAGACAACAAGAAAATTGAAGTCTAAATTAAATTTTTTTTTTACGGAAGTAGTTAAAGAAATGTTGATTTCATGATAAATTAATGATTGTTTATCGCAAAAATAATTTTATTATATAAAAATCTAAGATCAGGTATACAGGGTATTAATAAATGCAAATGATAACATAAAATAAGTAATATTCGAAAGTTAACTCCAAGAATTTTTATCTCGAAATGTATCTTTGGCCTTTACGTTATAAACAACTTTGTTTTATAAAAATTGTGTCCAAAATAATAATATTTCTCTTGAATAATTTTCATGTTTTCCTAATTTATTAACACCCTGTATATCTAATATAGAATTATAAGATAAATTCATTTTTTTAACAAGCAAATGTTTAATAAAGAATGACTTTTCTACATAAAATCAATAATAAAATTTTTTCATCATCAACTCTAGCCGTGGACTCGCTGTATTTATATTTGGTGAAAATAACAAACAACATATATTAACAAATAAACAAACTTAACATTTTATTAATTATAACATTGTAGTAAAGGTAAACATATTAAATAAAAGAAATAACTAATATAATCACAAAATAATACAACAAACAACATATATTAACAAATTAACACACTTAACGTAGTAAAGGTAAACATATTAAATAAAAAAATAACAAATATAATCACAAAATAAAAGAATAATTCTTTGGTAAAAGAACACAAGTATATCACAAAATAAATAATCCTTTGGTAATAATGAACACAAAAAATAAAAGCATAATTATTTGATAAAAATAACACAAATAATGAATTAGGTGCCTCGTCTACAAGTAGAACATGTATTTCTTAACAATTCATTCCTTTCTCTTATGAGCTCATTTCTCTCCTTCATTAAAATCATTTTTTGCTTTTGTATTTCTAACTTTTCTTTTTCAATTTCGATTTTCTTCCTATTATAATCCTTCCTATCTTTTCTTATTTGATCCAAGGTCATAGTTCTAGTTGCCGGATTTCTTCTTTTTAGTATAGTTTTTATCGGGGTCTCAGTTGTGGTACTAGCTGCAGTATATACTAAATTGGATTCTTCAGCCTCGTCCACTAAATGGTCTACTGTATTTGTAGACAGTAGAACTTCAGGCTTAACATTTTTTTTGCCTTTAAAAATATCACCCATTTCCTTCTCATACTCGAAATACTTTTTACCCCTTCCTGTTTTTTTTTGGTTGTCAATAAATTTCTTGTACGACCGTTCTACTACCCTCCACCTATTTTCAACATGACTTGAGTTATAATTGGTATTTAAAATCTGGTTTAATTCTGAGGATATGATTTCCCATAATTTTTTGTAATTTTTAATTTCAAAACTCCCCACTTTTGCACGGTATTTTTTATATAAATCTAAGAGGACTTTAGTTTCATTCACTGTCCAATTTGCAACAAATTCTGATCTTTCTTCAGGTTTAAGATGGATTTGTTGCAATACTGGTATATGTTCTATGCTGGTTGGACGGCTACTTATCTTTGAGGGAGTCGAAAAGACTAAGAACTCCTCAACAACATCTAAAATAAAACAATATTTTAGAAGAAGATACATCTTTTTGGGCACTTAATTTTTAATATATTCATTCAAAATATTTGTACCTTAGAGGAAAACAATTGTATCATCAATACTGTTAATTTAGGTAAAAAAAGTTTCTAATTTCGAAATGTAACAATCGTCTATACAACACGTTCCTTATCAACATTATAAATTTTTAAAAATTTACATTGACTACATTTAATCAACACCTAAAATCTAATTCGAGACGAGATACGATTGTTTAGCTCCAAAATAATGTATGTAATATATGTAATTACAATTCTTAAATGTAGTGGTGATTTTCCTACCTTTTTGTTCCATTTTATACTCTATAATAACAATAACAATAATTTAGGGAGTGCGAATTTATTGTTTATATTTTCCTTTTGACACCTTTACACTTATTTTAGTTAGGTTAGGTTACAAACGTCAATGCTCACAAACTTCAAATAAAATATCAGTTGTTCCAACCCTAAACAAAAATTGATCAGGAACCAATTATTTTACAGACATGCGCCCTGAAAAGAATTAGCAAACTGTTAGAAATCTGTTTGTAATGCAAGGTTGGAACAAACCTTATATATATATATATATATATATATATATATATATATATATATATATATATATATATATATATATATATATATATATATATATATATATTGTATAGATAAATGATAAAACCCAATATTGGTTTGAGACCACACGATAAAAACAATACACAAAAAGATTAAAATTAAACTTTGATACATAATAAATTAGTAACTACAGTGTAACTTAAAGTACCAAGTTGAATTAAGTATAGTTTAAGGTATTTTGTATAAAAAAATTGAATAGATAATAAGGAACAGTTGTAAGAAAAACTCAATGGCTACCAAAATGATGGTCCAAGTAGATAATTTTCAAACTGTTAGTTTTGTCAAAGTCTTGACTTAGTTTCCTCTTTAAAGACATAAGTTCAATTAAAAATTGTGTAAAATATATTGAACAAGAAAGAGGAAACATTATTGTAAATTAATATATATCTTTAGGTGAACTATAAGTGAGTAAATGCGTTAGTAAAACTAAAAATCAAGTGTTACTCATTTATTCTAGTTCCAAAATAAACAGTCACATTGAAACTAAAAGTGCGTGAAATTTACTATCAGTGCGGACATAGAGAAAAAAAATACAGTAATAAGTGAGAAACATTCGTAAATGTTTCTTTTGAAACAAGAATGTAATAGTTTTAAGATGTAGTAAACAAAATATGGGAAAATTAAAACCATATATGGTATGTATTTGAAAAATATAAGACAGTTTTATCTAGATTATAAGATAGATTTAAGTTTTTTATAAGCAAAATTAGGATTAAAATGTCCAGAGAATGTTATTTAATACGTAAATATTAATATCCGAGGCAATAATAAACATTTTAGAGTTTTTTCGAACAAAATAGAGTCAAATAGTCATAGATTTCTGTGTGCAAGCAATTTATTTTAATTAATTTTAATATATAAATAGTATGCCAAAGTGTCGAGAAAGCTCTAAAGTTTATTTTGGGCAAGTTCAATAATGCTCAACGACAGAATTTTGGTCCATATCTTCATCAAAAATATAAAAATACCAGTGAAATTGATCAAATTTAAAAGCTTCCATAAATTGCAATTTTTCAAGTTGGTAATATTTTTTAAGTTAACTGATGTCACAACTCTAACCAATCAGGTTGTAGTCGATTTAAATGTTTCCGAGTCTTTTAAATAGCGTAGGAATTTCGTCAGAGTTGATTTAATCCAGTTGCTAAAAGCATCACGTCTTGAGAGCTCTCGAAATTTTACCATAACCTCAAATTTTCATTTGTTTACCTAGGTCATTAAAACAAAAGTGAAATATTTTGTTTTGTTTTATTTTAAGTGAGGTTATGAGTTTGTTTTGAAGTAAACAAGTTTAGTATTTGATAGAATTAAATAAAAGTATAGAAGTTTGTCCTACAAATAAAATAATCCACTCTCAAATAACAACAAGTTCGGGAAATAGTGTTTTTGGGAAAATACAAGAAAATTAAGTGATATATTTTTAAAGAAGAAATAAATAATAATAATAAATAAGTTTTCTACAAAATTAAATTAATTTTTTTTAACCGGGTAAATTTTGTGCGGGTGCGTATAGCGCAAGAGGGTTCGTGCGGCGAGCCAGAGCGCGACCACACACCATATAATCGTCACAATATATATATATATATATATATATATATATATATATATATATATATATATATACATATATATATATATATATATATATATATATATATACATATATATATATATATATATATATATATATATATATATATATATATACCTATAAACTTAATTTTCATGAAAGTTAGAACTTCGGGTTAGGTAACTGTGATTTGTTTAGAAAAGGAAAAATAACCTTATAATAGGAAAAAAGATGTTAAAACCAGCGACGACAGAGATAATTTAACCAAACAAAGAAAATTATAACTAAAGCTAAATTTATTTCTGTCTAAACTAAGCACAATTTTCTGTCTTTTCTTTACAAGTGTCTAGTGAAGAATATGATTTTGTTAAATTAAATTTTGTCAAATAGATTTAAGATTTTTTTGTCAAATATCTAAAATTTCTTGTCAAAAGTCAACAATTAATTAACAATAATATAAGGCCAACTGTATCCAACATTAAAACGACATAGGTATTTAAAATATAGGTGTTCGTGATCTGACCTGGGAGACCAGTTTTCATGCCTCCTCCGCTAAAAAATAAGCCGCGGATAACAGTACTTTTAAGTTTATTTAAATATGGTAGTAATGTATTGACAGAAAATAATTTCATTTTTATTTATATGAAGGTTTAAGGATTTTAGGATCTATTAAACATTAAAATGACGTTTATGCCACGTCGTAAAGGTGTTGATGGTTGTTTATGGTTCAAGATACGATACGGCGGAGCTGGTTGATATAATAACAGAGGCGTAGAGTTAACCAAAACGGGAAATTAGAAATAATTTGTGCCGCTGTGTCAAAACATATAATATTTTCATATAACTTTCGATTAATATGTAAAAGCCTGGAGAGGTGAGGCTATATTAAATTTCAAAACGTAGAGATCCAAATATCATATTTTCACTTTGTTTTAGAAATTAGAATTGAGCACGTACTGTTTTAGATCTGTCAACAGTATTGGGAGAGAGCCTCATTTTTCAAATCTGGGTTTCAGAACGTAGAGATCCAAATATCATATTTTCATTGTGTCTTAGAAATTAGAACTGAGCACGTACTGTTTTAAATCTGTCAACAGTATTGGGAGAGAGCCTCATTTTTCACATCTGGGTTTCTGGTGGGATATTAGTCTTCTTCTTCTTCTTCTTCTTCTTCTTCTTCTTCTTCTTCTTCTTCTTCTTCTTCTTCTTCTTCTAGGTAGAATCAAGTTCTGTTATCTACACAATGCCTCATCGATCCTCATTTGAGGTCAAAATCCAGTTGTTTCTCCATCTTTTGGGGGGCCGTCCAGGCGGCCGTTTGGTGTTTGGTTTCTCTCTCACCACGGTTCTTGCTAGTCTGTCATCGTCCATTCGTTCCACGTGATCTCTCCACTGCCTACGACGGTTTCGAACCCACTTCACAACATCCCCCACTCCGCTGTCCTCGCGTATTTTTGCGTTTCTTATTCTATCTCGTAAACTTGTTTCCGTGATCATTCTCAGCGTTTTCATTTCTGTGGTTCTCATAATTTGTTTTGTCTTTGTTGTTTCATTTCTTGTTTCTGCGCCGTAGGTCAGTATCGGTCTTAAACAGATCTTGTAAATTCTTGCTTTGCTCTCAACCGTAATATGTTTATTGTTCCAGATTATGTCTCTTAGTTGGCCTGATACCATGTCTGCTTTGTTGGCTTGTGTGCGTACTTCTTCCGTTACTGCCCTGTTACTTGTTATATGTACTCCCAGGTATTTAAACTTCCCAACCTGTTCGATACGTTTGTCATCAACCATTAGTTTGCATCTTACCGGTTCTTTTGCTATTACCACTGCTTTGGTTTTCTCCATAGATATTTTCATATTATACTGTTTGGCTGTTCGATTGAGATGGAAAAGCATTCTTTGTAAGTTGTCCTCGCTATCTTCTGTCAAGGCAACATCGTCTGCAAAGCATATAATCTGAACGGTGTTGTGTCCCATTGGGTACCCAATATTTGTGTTTTTTTATCTCATCAATGATTTCGTCAATAATTACATTGAAAAGTGTTGGACTTAGGCTATCACCTTGTCTTATTCCTATGGATAGTGGGATTTCCTCTGTTAGAGTGTTATTTGTTTTAATTACCATGGTGTTTTTGGAATTCAGTTCGTATATTGTGCGTATGATTGCTTCTTCTACTTGTTTTCTTCGCAGTAGTTCTGTTATGTGTTCCAGTTTGACTCGGTCGAACGCTTGTGTAAAGTCCACAAAACAAATGAACAGCGGTTTATCGTATTCTATATTTTTTTCAACCAGCTGTCCGATAATAAATATACCGTCGATAGTAGAGCGGTTATTCCGGAAGCCCTGCTGTTCTTCGCACGCTTTTAACTTGTCTACGATCCGTTGTGACAGTATTTTGGTTACTAATTTGGCTGAACTGTTCAGTCGGCTGATTTCCCTGTAGTTTTCGGGTTGTTTCTTTGATCCTCTTTTGTGGATCGGAATTGTGATGCTTTTCCGCCATTCGTTGGGTACTGACGTTGTGCGGAGTATTTATTGAAATAAAACAGTGAACTCTGTGACAAGGCTGGGGCATCCGTACTTTAGCACCTCATTCGTAATTTGATCGGTACCAGGTGATTTTCTGTTTTTTAATTTCTTAATTGTCAGGTGCATCTCTGTTTCACTGATGTTAACATCTGTTAATTCTGCGCTTTCTTGTTGGTTTTCGTCTACGTTTTTTTCTGTAGCTGGTGCCTGGAGTAAGTCCTTAAAATGGCTGTCCCATTGTTGGCTTTTTTTCTGTTTCTCAGCATGTTCCATATTTTTTTTTGTCCGCCATATAGGTCGTGTTCCATGTCTTTTGAATACTTTTCCCAGTATTCTTTCTTCAGTTGAGCTATTTGACTGTTGATTCTGTTTCTCACCGTTTTGTACTCTTCGAAATGGTTTGTTGTTTTGTGCTGTCGGTATTTTGTAAATGCTTGTCGTTTTTCTTTTGCTAGTATTTTCACCTCTTCTGTGAACCATGGTTTTGTATTGATTCGCTTGTTCGTGCTAACTGTTCGTGTTCCGATCGCCTCCCTGGCGCTTTCTTGTATATTTCTTTTCAGTTTTTCCCAGGCTTTCTCCACTCCGTCATTTTCCAGGATTGTATTAGCTTTTATTTTCTCCGAGAGTCTCCGAGAGGGATATTAGTAATTTTTGTAAAGCGAGGGTTTTTATTTGCGATTCCTTTTTCTTCACTAACAGTAACAGGCTCTTTTTTACTTTCATATCTGTTTTATTTAGATTTAGAAATTTCCCAAAAGTTCGTATGCCTCTTGCCATCTATAGGGATAATAATAGTCGTGGTTCCGCTAGATTTCTTTATCAGTATCCATGGTCGATGTTCGTGTTCTATCTGTTTCTGTTGCAGTTTTGGGTGAATAATATTGAATTCTAGGTATATGTCATGTCGAATATTTTTCTAATAATTAGGACATAATTTTAAAAATCCATGATATGAATTCTGCCAAGTCTAGTGTTGACATTTTGGGTTAATATTGCCATTTCTTCTGTAACTGGTCTTGCGAGTAATATAAAATTGTTAAGAAGTAAAATCAGTGATTATAAATGTGTTTTATTATTTGATTTGATCAATATACACCAAAATCAGATGTCAGTTTATTAAAGGAATTTCAAGATTTGTTCAGCATTGAAATCATTTATCCAAGCTTTACTTCAGTTTCTATAACCTATTATCCTAGTTTTGTTTCTTGTCTTTATGCATGGGTTATCTCATGGTCATGAAACTCTGCCGCCTTTAATAGAAATACTACATATTTCCTCGACACCAACTACTTCTGCGGGCGAATCTATTGAGTTTGGTTCCCTTTAGGCTGCACATATCAAACTACTCACAAGGGGATATTAGAACATCCGAGAGCAGTCCAGTATTCAGTTAGGCGAGACCATCTTTCAGTGACTGCAGCCCGATAGCAAGTACGAACAACAAGATAAGTATCTGTATTGTTTGACTTTATAACAAAAAGAAATACATAATCGTATTGTAAAGGAAATCGCAATTTTGGTTCACAAACTATGTCATTGTTGCTTTATTATTTATAGATACAGCTAACATATCTCTGACATTTTTGCTTTATTATTTATAGTTACAGCTAATATATCTATTTCATTTTTGAATTATTACTTTTAACTACAGCTAAGAAGCATATTTATTAAAATGAACTACATAATTTAATATAACTATCTTGAATTTTATATGGATAATTTGAAGAGTCTATCTGTAGAGACTAAGTTTTCCCGGAGGTACCATTTTATCAGTTTTTTGCTAAAGATGACGTTTTAAAGTTAAAATTTCGATATGAGTAACTTCAGGAAGTGCTGTTTTTATGTTTTATATCAAGTATAAATATATATATATATATATATATATATATATATATATATATATATATATATATATATATAAAAGTATATATAAACCTCGCTCATATGTAACTGCTACGACATTAAGATCTAGCTGAAAAGAATGGAACATCATTATCTAATTCACTTTAATTACTTATAGGCCATTCAATGAGTAAGTAATTAAGTAATAAAGTAATAAAGGTTACGAAAAGACTTCACTCCATTGAAGCTGTGAAGGAAAAAGTGACACGCAGCATGAAGGAGCTTACATTACTATTCGAACAGTGGAAAATTAATATGGAGCGTTGCAGGGATAGAGAAGTGGTGTATATTGAAGGTGATAATAACTAAATATGTATAGATTTAAAATAAAATGTTTACAGCGACAGTTTCGTTATTTTAAAGCCACATTTCGTATCTATAAACCTGCTCATTAAAGCCGAGAAACATAGGTAAAAATTCCATTACGACTGATCGTGTAGTTTTTTGATTTTCTCGGACAAACAAAACCCTTCCTTAGATATAATAGTATAGATGGGGTAAAGTACGTGGAAACACATATTAAATCCATTTGATGTCGATGCCATCAGGACAGGGTAAAGTGAGAATTTCTTTACAGGAAAATTCATTCAGGAATTGGTGATTTTCTAAGAAAAATTCAGAACATTGTCAAAAGATGAAAATCATTTTAGGATTTAAAAAAATATTTTACCTACAAAAAAACTATAGTGCTACGCTTATGTTAATGCAGGTGCGATTGTTCGCTGTCTTTCTGTCTGGCAGTATTTGTTGTTAAAGGAACTATCTGGTAACGCGTCGAAGATAACATAAACAGTGTTCGATTGAATGTTATGGCTTATAAACTAGCATTATGACTAGACAGCAAAACAGTGTATGTATATACATACATACGACTTTCAGTCATTGTTCAATATATTAAATGAAATAGTAGGGTTCTCGTTGTCTTAAAATAAAATCTGCGTTGGTGGTCATATGCTATTTCAGTAGAATAATAACCATTGTTTATTAATAATAAATATAAATATTAAAAATAGGTTATTCCAGATATATTAATCATAAATTAGCTAGTAAATATAGACTTTTTGATGTCAAAATGTACCATAAATAACTGTAATCTAATTGAAATTAAAAAATTTACATTTTCTAAAAAATAGAAATACAAATTAGAGAGTATCCGGAAAAATGTAGTAAATCTCTCGGATATGAAAAAAAAATACGTGAAAGGAATTCACATTAACTTTTTTTTGTATAGGTCTCCTCTTCGGAGATATGGGCTCCCAAAGAGCTGCAATGGAACTAAGTATTTTACACATAATTAGTGAACCATTAGGTAGTGCAGTGCATCTATTGTGGAAGCCGAGCAAGACTCTCTTTCCCCTGGATAAATATGTTCTTCTATCTTGGTGATAGACTAACATATATAAGAAGTCTTTTCTTGAGCTTAGATTCTTTATTTAACAAAAAACCCAAAACAATTTAACGTTTCGCCTATCATTTAAGGCATTTTCAAAAATTTTTTCGTTTTATTTATTTATCTTCGCAAAAATATTTTTTATATAATTAAAAACTTACATAAAAGAACGTATATACAATTTAAGAAAACAAACAAACACTTTAAAACACTTTTCAAATTTTTTAAAAATATACTTAATAAAAAAAAATATATATATATATATACTTAATTTTGCCAGTACACACCTAACTCCGCCGCTGGTAGGGTTGGGTGGATTGAGAAGCTTAACAACTGCCAGTGCCGGTCCCAAGCCCGGATAAAGGAGGAGGGTTGGTCGTGGGGCTAACTACCCCACACCGGAAAAAAGGACAAGTTATGAAACAAAACGACAAGCCTCGGAATAGGACGGACCACAGGAGACGACGTAAGCAACGGACATGGAATATGACTTTGGGAACATGGAATGTACTTAGCTGGTATAGACCGAGTGCTGCTAAGAGAACCATACAACAGCTAAAAAAGTACCAAATAGACGTAACAGCCCTTCAAGAAGTTAGATGGCCAGACGAGGGCACAGTGACTATGGACGGCTACACAATTTTTAACGGAGGGACCATGAACAACAAACATGAGTTTGGAACGGGCTTCGCAGTAAACACAAATTTCATAGGACAAATAATAAACTTTAAAGCAGTAAACCACCGAATAAGTAGTATCAGAATTAAAGGAAAATGGCATAATTACACACTCATATCAGGACATGCACCAACAGAAGATAAGGAGGAGAGCATCAAAGATGAATTCTACGACCAGCTTGAACAAACCATAGACCTAGTCCCGAAGCAAGACATGTTGATACTACTAGGAGATTTCAATGCGAAAGTTGGAAGAGAAAGAACACTAAAACCGCACATAGGGGAGCACAGCTTACACGAACAATCTAACGACAATGGCCAACGTCTAACAAACCTGGCAGCGGCTAGTAATCTAATAGTAATGTCAACAATGTTCCCGCACAAAAACATTCATAAAGAAACATGGGTATCCAACGATGGAAAAACAAGAAACCAGATAGACCACGTGCTAGCAAACGCAAGGTACTCAAGAAACATACTAGACGTAAGGAGCCAAAGGGGAGCAGATGCAGCGTCAGACCATCTCTTGGTGAGAGTGAAAGTACGTGCCAGGATAAAAACGGATATAAGAAAGCAAGAACAATCGGAACGAAAAGGATGGAACACCGAGATACTGAATCGGGAAGAAACACTCAGACAGAAATACCAAGCAGAAGTAAAATCACAACTGGAACAGAATAAGATACAAGGGGAAACAGGAGTAGACGAATGCTGGAGCAAGATTAAGACATCGATAGAGAATGCAGCGAAGAGAACTTTAGACAAAAATAAAACCATAAAAAGAAAACAGTGGTATGACGAGGAATGTCAACTAGCACAAGACAATAAAAACAAAGCTAGATTAAAAATGCTGCAGTGCCCAAATGACGATAACATCCAGCGATTTAACACACTGCGAGCGGACACAAGAAAACTTATAAGAAGGAAGAAGAGAGAAGCCTATAATAGAATCATAACAAATGTAGAAAAGGAATCAAATACAAAGAGCAGCCGGAAATTCTACAGGGAGATCAAGAACATAAAGAAAGGGTATATGCCACGGACCAGCATATTAAAGAAAGAAAATAAAGATCTCATAACAGATATAACAGAAATCCTACAAACCTGGCACGAATATTTTGACAACTTACTAAATATAAAAGGCACAGCTCTCATCACAAATACAATATACCAGGGAGCAGAGGAACAGGTAGAAATTCCATCACTGACAGAGATCAAAAAAGCAATTAGCCAACTGAAGAACAATAAAGCACCCGGGAGCGACAACATAACCGCGGAGCTTGTAAAATATGGCGGAGATCAGCTACATGAAGCAATACAAACCCTTGTGGAGAAGATATGGGAATCTGAAGAACTTCCAAAAGAATGGAACGAAGGGATAATTATCCCAATACATAAAAAAGGAGACCGATCAGTATGTAAAAATTACAGGGGAATTATGTTACCAAACGTTGCCTACAAGGTGCTATCCAACATACTAAGAACCAGAATATCCCCTTACGCAGAAGAAAACCTCGGGGACTACCAATGTGGCTTCCGACCAAGAAGATCAACTGTTGACCAAATATTTACTATTAGGCAGCTTCTGGAAAAGAGTTGGGAATTTAACAAAGATGTACACCAGCTGTTCGTTGATTTCCGCCAAGCATATGATAGCATTGTAAGAGATAGTGTATGGATCGCCATGGAAAAGGTAGGCGTACCAAAGAAGATTATTAATCTGACTAAAATATGTATAGAGAATGCAAGGGCGAAAGTCAGAATCGGTAAGCACACTACGGACATATTCTCTATTGCCAGTGGTTTAAAACAAGGCGATGGCTTATCGCCATTACTCTTCAACATAGTGTTAGACATGGCCATCAAAGAGGCTAACATAAAACTGGAAGTATTCTCAAACCAGGGCCCCGGAATGATCCTAGCATATGCAGACGACATCGATACCGTAGGAAATAGCACAACTAAAACAAAGGAAATGTTTATCAGAATGGAAAGGGAAACAAAAAAAGTAGGACTCAACATCAACGAAGAGAAGACCAAATACATGCACGTAAACCGAAGAGCAGGTAGGGATAGAATAGGACAGAATATAACTATGGACACATACAATTTTGAATGTGTGAAAGAATTCCAATATCTAGGGGCCAATATAACACACGACAATGATGTGAGCAGTGAAATACGCACACGAATACAAAAAGGTTTTAAGTGCTTTTATGCATTGCAGGAGATACTAAAATCAAAGCTGCTGTCCAGATCAGCCAAAATCCGTATATATAGAACAGTTATTAGACCGGTAATAACATATGGCTCAGAAACCTGGACCATCACAAAACAGAACGAATTGTTATTAAGACGTTTCGAACGCAAGATATTAAGAAAAATATACGGGCCTAGAGTAGATGAAACAACGGGACAATACCGCATCCGAACAAATGAAGAATTAAAGAGCTTGTATGATCAGCCAGACATCATTAACGAAATAAAAGCCCAAAGACTTAGGTGGGCAGGACATGTTCATAGGGCCCATGACGAACGTCTCATCAAACGAATATGGGAAGAGAACCCGACCGGAAAGAGACCCTTAGGTAGGCCCAGACTAAGATGGAGGGATAACATCACAAAAGATTTAAATGTACTGGGAGTACCAGATTGGAGTAACGACATGATGGACCGAAGCAAATGGAGGCAGGTCGTGGATGCAGCGAGGACCCACGAAGGGTTGTAAAGCTACACAGAGAGAGAGAGAGAGAGAGAGAGAGAGAGAGAGAGAGAGAGAGAGAGAGTACACACCTCGATATTTTGTTTATTTATTAATAATAAAATTCAAACTTTACATCGTCTATTTAGGTACAGAGGTTACATGGAATGTGCGTGTGTTTTATTTTTGATATTTTACAATTTATCAAAAAAACTCGAAAGAACGCATACATTTGATTCTATTCTTAAGAGGATATTCAATTTTTGATGTTTATTAACAGGATCGAATACGCATTATTTTTGTTTAAATTATGCTGGTGTAAATGGGGCTCAAATTTCCTATATCCATTCAGTCGTTAACAGTGTTTTTATCTTTTTTAATTTATATAATTTTCTTTATCTGCAATTTTTGATAATTCATATATTTATTATTCATTATGGTACTGTTATAATCGAAGATATGTTTTTCGTCCTGTGTGTGTTTGTTTAACGCTGTTGAGGAGTTAATAATTGGCTCGTCATGCCTATATATTTTTTGGGACAATTTGTGTAAGGGATCGAATATACTACATTTGATTTATTCATGAAATGGAAAAATGAGACCTCTGGCATACGATAATATCATGTTTTTTTGAAATGTGTTTTATTTTTTCTGACAGCCCAATAGTGTTAGGTAATACTACATATTTTGGCTGTTTATGTTTTATGTTTCTTGTAATTAGGTTATTATAAAATTTATATGTTAGTTTATTAATTATTTCCAGAACCAAGAATAGTGTAAAAAGTGAAAAGGATACTAATAAATAATAATTTCAATGAAAACATTATCATCGAATAGAAAAAGATTAAATGAAAAAGAAATTTGTGAAAAACTTCAGCACAAAGTTGAGTTGCAAGAGTGAATAGAACACCCTTGAAAAACTCAGCAAGAAATCTACTATATGGTAAACAGATGGCTCCAAAACAACAGAGGGAATTAGAATAGGAGTGTATGGACCCGGCACCAGACACTACGAAAGCTTGGATAAGTCACCAAGCGTTTTCCAGGCAGAAAAACATAACATTAGGATGTTCAATTTAACAAGGAGAAAAACCAAGAGATTATCATCATGATCGATAGTCAAGCAGCCATCAGTCTGCTGAGCTCTCAAGTTATCACTTCCGAGATGGTCTGGGAATGCCTAAAGGAACTGAATGGTTTGAGTAAGAATAAAAAATAGTAGACAAGCTCCCGAGGAAAGGGGCTGAAATACCATTTCTAGGGCCAGAGCCTTTTTGTGGAATCAGTAGCAACGTAATGATGGAATAACTAAAGATAGAAGAATAAAGCAGGAGATCCAATCCAAGGATTGAGACAAGCGAAGATACTTCTGGGGAACTACCACCAGAAGAGATTCAAAGAATGCATAAGCTTGAGAAAAAATCAACTCAAAGTTCTAACAGGGGTCCTGACGGGGCATTGACACCTCAAGAGACTCGAACTGGTTGAAAAAGAAGAGTACAGCTTCTGTGAGGAGGAGGACGGAACCTTTATTCATATCCTTGCAGAGTACAGCGCTCTAGAAAACCCTAGGATGCGGTCCTTGGGAGCACAGCAAATCGAAGAAGGGGAGCTACCCACCTTGAAGCCGTCCAACATCCAGAGATTCTTAAGGAAAATAGGACTGGAGGCTCTAGCCGATAAGGTAACTCTGACGACTGAGCAGCAGTGGGGGGGGACACAATAGATAGATCTACCAGGTCGTTTCGATGATTACAGTCTTGAGGGATCCAAATTTTTTGCGGTGACTGTTGGAATACCATTGAAATAACTTAAAATGAGATGTTCTTCATCGTTGGTACGTCGAACACTCAATGCCTCTCTCAATTCTTAAAGTGACTTTAATTGCGCAGGAAAATGATCAGCCTTAATGTAGATCTGGTGGCGGTCTATACACTTCCTACACATCACATGTTCTTGAGAGGGTCATTTATATTGGTTTGTTTTTATTACGATTCAGTTTACCGGTCTTTATACACACTTTATTATTTTATATATCTGGACCCTTTATATATCCTTTTTACCAACACCAGATTCCCGAATCTTCTAGAAGGGTTTTTGTACTACATGATGTAATAAAAATAAGAAAAAGGATTAATCTGGCAATTTCTAGACCTTCTGTCATAGGCGTTTCATGTTAAGAAATAAGGAAATAGAATTTTCTAAAAAGTTCCAGACCTTCTCTCATAAACGTCTCCTGAGGAGATTAACAAAGGTATAATTAATTGAATAAATCATGAACTCGTAGAAAATACATTTAAAACCCTACAAACTAGTACTATGAAATGTACAAAGGTATAAAGTTCATTACAATATTCATAGCTTCAATCTGACGGGGAACGCTGCTGAATAATAATAAGGAAACTTGTATCAAGTCCGGAGTACCTTCATTGAGTTGTAGATTAAAGATCAGAAGGTTGTTCGTACGGGCCTGTCTTGGAAAGACCTCCTGAAGTATGTTATTCGCATGGTATTACATGCCATATTAGCTGCCTGGCTACTGGCCCACCTGTCGACGAAATTTTTTAGTTTTATATCGGCAATCTCCGATCTAAACTCATGCTTAACTGTTACTTGGTCTTCATACTAAGTCAGAAGATTTGAGTATTGCGATTCGATATGCAGCCATTGATCCATAATATCATTCAATAATATCTGACTACGAGTTGCAATATCTGCAGATGTCAAATGTCAAGTTTGAATTGCCGTCACAACACTAATTGTTATTTCAGCTTAAACTTTAATTTCGATAACTAAAAGTGTTTACTTAAGTAATGAATTAGTCTAACTTTCCTAAACAAGATTTTTATTTTTTTGTGAACCAAAATTTCGGTTGAGTCCCTTTTCACAAAAAAAGGTTGTCACAATCAAATTTTATCAAACATTACTCAGTTATTTTTAAGAGTATACAAATAAGTATATTTTTTCTTTAAAATTTATCTTCAAACAACACTAAGGTATTTTATCTAAAGGCAAATCTAAGACTGGTAGGATGTTATTTAATGATTATAAGAAAATTACTATCTATTAGTCCCATATCAGTTTGGATTTTACCTGACTACTGACGTGTATGCACACGGGGCCACTTTGTAACATGAAGAACGAAGAAGTCGTTATAAGATTTACAGGACGCTTAAAGGTTACATTGAATATTAGAGAATATAATTTACCTTTTGGATTTACAAAGATAAAAAGAATATTAGTAGCGTATTATCTAAATTTTGCTTAAAATTAAACCGACTTCAAATAATTGAAAAAAAAAAAAATAATGACCGTCATGAGAGTCTTTATGTGGGGGAAATCAGAGCCGAACGGCACACGCTCTTTTAAAGACATATCTAATCTCCCATAATAAATTATGTGCTCGTTTGAAATGCTTTTACTTATATAATCGTGTATAAAAGTATCAAATATAACTATTACGTTTAACATCATACTTAACTTCGCTCAGTGCAATCTGGTCGGTGGGGTTTCCCAGGAAGGCACAACTTGTCGGAAAACACTATATACAGCTCTAATGATCGATCCCAAGCACAAATAAAGGAAAAGGGTGACACTTACACATTAACTTTATACACACACACATATGCACCTACACCCACATTAACACAAAGCCTAACCTCACGGTGTATGCATCCATGCTGAAGGGGTTGGTGGCTGACCTACTAGGTGTCAACAACGGAGCCTCTGAGAAACCAGGCGAAATCTCAGAGTAATATGGCCTTGCATCCGTACAGGGGACACAGCGGGTGTCCATGGTTTATTTCCCCCATACTCATGGAATCAAAATGGATCACAAGATACCAAAAATGATGAGGGAACCTCCAAGGGATCCTCTTTCCTCATTCCTGTAGGCAGAACCTAACAGGTACCTCCCCACTTCCACTACCTCCCTTCCCGTTAGGACTACAAGGAACCGTGTAGGTACCTTTAGTCCTTCTCGACCTTCCCTGTCCCAGTAATGCAGGAGGAATTGGAACAGTACCTCTTGTTGAAGGTTCTGTGCAAAGATCTACGGTAAAATTAAAACATGCCGATAGGAAAAGAAAGATGAGGGCTCGATTGAAGCGAGGACAGGAGAATGCCCCCCCCCTAAAAAAAAAAAAAAAAAAAGCCTTTTTCCTCTGAAGAGACCGCAAGGATCATCGCACATTTTGAATACTTTTGGGCCTAATTTAACCGCACTTTAACCACTGGTAAATACTTTCAAAGCTATTAAAGTAACAAAATATATTTCTCGGATTGGTAGCATGGCTGACCCACCTAATGCGAAAAAAAATACATTGGTATCTTTTTTTTTTTACTTAAAATACATTTTTAAAAACATTTTTTCATAAATTTAAAAAATATAAAACCAATTTTTTGATATTGAGCCGAAATGAACATATTTTTTTATTAAATCACTAAAAGATTTAATTTAACTATTCTTCTTATTTTGAATGAATTAAGCACATTAACCCTGTAAATATTTGACCGACGACATTTTTATTGGTGTGTGGAATTTAACAGGGTCGTTCTATAACATTATCAAGTGGTAAAAACAAACAGGGAGATGTAAATGGATTAAGATTTTATGATGTTTTAAGAAAATGGTACGTACGTATCAATTTAAGTTGATAATAAATGTTTTAAGACCTAAATATTTTAATAAAAAATATATATGTAAAAAATGGACTATTTCAATTTATTCTACCAAAAAAAAAAGAAATTTTTTTAAGAAGATAGGATGAAAAGAATAAGGAATATATAAAAATTGTCATCTAAATTTACCTATTTTTTTCATATAGTCTCTTACATATATTCTTGAGGTGTAGGTGAATAAAAAACCAAAGGGAAACTAAACTAAAACTAGAAACTAAGATTACAGAAGTAAAAACAATATTTTGAGCAAGATTTTTCCCAGTAAACTAAAAACAGCAGTTATTTCTCCCATATTTAAAGATGGTAAGCAAACAAATGTTGAAAATTATAGACCAATTAGTATACTTAATTCACTTGCTAAGATATTTGAGATGATCCTTTCAGATGACATTGTGACCAACATCACTCATAAAATAGTAGAACAACAACATGGATTTGTAAGTGGAAAGTCCACAGTAACAAATATATGTGTGTTTATAAATCATGCCTCGGAGGCTATTGATGGCGGGAAGCAGTTGGATACAGTGTATATTGATTGTGCAAAAGCATTTGATAGGGTGGACCATCGGGTGTTGCCGGCTAAGCTTGTTGAGTTTGGCTTTTCTAGGAATGCTTACCTTTTTATGAAAAGTTATCTTTCGTGTAAGCTGCACATGGTGAGAGTGGGAGGGTCATTTTCTCGGGCAAAATCTGGTGTACCGCAGGGTAGCAACCTGGGCCCACTGTTATTTTTAATGTTTATAAATGATTTACCTTATAGTGTTAATCATTCTGATGGTCTCTTATTTGCGGATGACTTTAAGATATTTAAGAAAGTAACAAATAATAATGAATGTAGTGTACTGCAAGCAAAACTAAATTCAGTAACGAAATGGTTTCATTTAAATAAAATGTTTTTAAATACTAATAAATGCTTCTTTATGTGTTATACAAATAAAATAAATCTTATTAATTTTAATTACTTTATTGATGGAGCAAAACTGCAAGAAAAGACTGAATGCAGGGATTTGAGAGTACATTTCCAGTCTAATTTGAAATTTAATACCCACAATCGCAATATTATTAATAAGGCTTTTAGGGTCCTTGATTTTGTAATTAGATATACAAGTCAGTTTAATAACCATAAAATAATGATTAATTTGTGTAATACACTTATTCGTCCTCATCTATAATATGCATATGGTCTCCTAGTGCAAATGTGCATTGTGATGCTATTGAGCGTGTTCAAAAAAGGTTTTTGAGATATTTATATGTTAGAAAAAATAACATATCCATATCTGATCTCTTATAGCAGTATGTTAGAAAGCTTTAAATTTCAAACCCTTCGGAAAAGAAGACACATCCGATCTGTGATTTTTGTTTATTGTATTATCAATAATATAAAATTTAACAGTTGTTCTTTGATTAATTATATACCTCTTATTGTACCTAAGATAGGATTAAGGATACAAAAGGAAAAATTCTTTTAAGTCTCCATTGGTAGTCGCTCTCCAATGAATTTAATGTTAACTGCAACATACTATATAAGAATAATGAAATTGACTTTTTTAATTTTAAAATTTCTCTTACTTGTAGCATGTTATGTTTAGGTGTTTGTAAGAGTATCAATAAATAAATAAATAAAATAAGAGCAGATTATAAAACTAACCAGGTTCTAGAAACTATAGAAAGTAATAAAAATATGAGGGTATTGAAATGAAAACTAGGTACGGGCAAACAAACAATAACCAAAATAAAAAACCAAATGAAAACATAATATCAGACAAAACTAGATTATTAGAGAAATAAATTTTTT
This sequence comes from Diaprepes abbreviatus, assembly GCA_034092305.1. Taxonomy (NCBI): domain Eukaryota; kingdom Metazoa; phylum Arthropoda; class Insecta; order Coleoptera; family Curculionidae; genus Diaprepes; species Diaprepes abbreviatus. The sequence goes on from JASJET010000280.1 coordinate 493,904, forward strand.
TATGAAAGTTCATGTACATCAACTGTAGATAACCATGTACAAAATATGCCGAAATATGTTTTAAAATGTAGAAATGGAAAAATTGTTTAAAATACATTAAGAGGAAATTAAATAAGCTATTTAGCAAATCAAAAAAAGAAAAAGCCCTCTGTATAACTGTAGAAATGCTTAGATAGATGGTAATACACTCAAATAACCACTAAACACCATGCTTAATTAAAACTCTTTTTCTTTTTTAAAATATTAATTTTTGCAATAATTTGTTTAAATATTAGTTTTGGGGTTATACATATTTTTTTCTTTTTTAAAATATTAATTTTGTGGTAAAAATAAAATTAAAAAATAATTATTTAAGTGTTGTTTTAATTATTAGATCACCTTTTAGATTTGCAAAGCTGATTTTACGCATAATAAAAACTTTTAATTCCAGTTTGTGACTAAATGGTTTGGTTTATCGACTCGAATAAAAAAATACCTTTCTTATTTGGTATCCTTTTGTCTTTAAAATTACTTATCAGTTTTTCCAATAACTATCAAAACAAAAAAATATGTGAAAAATAAAATTTAAATTTCAGATAAAGTGACCTCTGATGGCACAGTAGAGAGACATTTTTATAACAGAATGCTAGAAGGCATTAAGCGTAGTCCCTGAGTCAAATATCAACTTGATAAGTGAAAACTAACCCCAAGATGTTAAGAATAAGAAAAAAACCTTGATAGACGGTAACTCGAGGAATATTGAGTTTTCAGTTTTTTTGTTATATGACTCACTACCTTTATTTTGGCATGTAGAATCCCTCTTCAAGTATCCTAAAGCCCTATTAGAATACCCTGTATATATACAGAATGTTTAAACTCATTATTTTTTAAAGATTGTGAAATATATTTGTTTTTAAAAATAATTAAGCCAAGTTTTTTTGTATCGCATACCTTACCAAAATAGATAGAAATGAAAACATAAGAATACAAAGCCTTTTAATAGAAAAATAATAAAAAACAGTAATTTAAATTAAGAACTAGTTAATAAAATGTTTGAGTTATATTGGGTAGAATAAGGATAAAATGTAATATGGGTATTGTTGAATCATAGATTATTTATACAAAGATATTCTAAATTTATTGGATATTTGAGAGGGTATCCTGCTTTAGATAATCCGAAAAATCGATTTTTTTATTGCCTAAATCTGCACCTAAAATATTCAAGAATATATATCTGTAGTTCTAGAAGCTAATTCTAAGTCTTTCCGAAAATACAGGACTGAAAACAGCGGAGCGTCGAGCAGATTTGCGAGTTTTCTCCAGTTTTCAGTTTTACGATATTTCTAAACTGGTGGGCGTGATTGCAAGAAAACTAAACAATTAATTGAAATGAATCAAAGCGTGTTATCTTCAGTTTTGTATCGTTTTCTATTTAAACTAAAAAGATTGATGGAAATTGCTTTTAAATAACCATTTACAGCAAGTTGAAATGATTCTTTTTTCAAAAAGCGTGTTTTTTTTTTCAAACCTCGGGAAAGTTTGATTTTTGCGATTTCTTCTGGTTTTTCTTAGTTCACTTAGAATAAATATGTATAATTTTTTTTTTGATTTGTCTGTTTCAAACAAGAATAACGATTTGTATCTTTCCCACCGATTATAAACTTGAGTTGCGACGCGCTCTATGAATATGCACATAAAACGACTGTATTTCATTATTTCAGATTGAATTTTTTTTTTATTAAGCTGAAATATACATGAAAATATTCTAAACAGTTCGCAACACTCAGTTATTTGTTATTTTCTTAAAAAATTACCAAAAATACAGTTTTTTAGGTCTCCGAAAACAGGATGCCCCCTTAAACAACTAATAACACATAAGATGAAAAATTATAAGGGACATCATCATTTGATCGTTGCTGACGTCATTGGTATATGGAACGCACAATCAAATAGAAGATATGTGGTTCTGAATGTTGAAGAAAACCTGGATCCTCTATCAATTTCTTAGATTCTTTACACCTAAAGAGAAGAGCTGTATATGAGGTGGCAGTTTGTCGGGCATGCTGCCAGACTACAGGACGAAAGGTGTAGAGTAACTTTTAGGAGGCCAAGGGAAAACTGGAGAGGAGTAGAAAGATCACAAAAGAGATTGTTTGACGATATTAAAATCATAGCAGGAAGGCATTGGATAAGAAAGGCTAGCGTCCAAGAAAAATGGCTACAATTATAGGAAGCCTATATCGAACAAAAATGGCTAAATACTGGTTGAGAAAGAAAAAGAAGGATCCATGCGCTACTGGACCCAGGCGCGGATCCAAGGGGGGGGGGGCGGTGGGGGCGATCGCCCCCCCCCCCAAGAGCTCTGAGTTCAGGAAAATAGACCCGATTTTGCCTCATACTATAGTTTATTCAAGAACTAGAGAAAATAATAAATCATTTTTAACCATTTTTTTCTTCGCAAACTGTGTTCTTTAGTCCGGTGTCTTTGGCAAAATCTGTTAGACACATATATTTTTCGTAGAAATGGGTTTGAAATTTTATAATCAAAAATACCGGTCTATAATAATGGACTATTATTTGGGTTGGATAACAATAGATATTTGGAAGTGTGAAACGTTAAAATGGATTTTAATCCTCGCCAAACCGTCGGAAGGAGGTTTATTTTATGTATTTCGGTAATAAACTTAAAATAAAAAACTTTTATAATATTATTTTACTTCTTACTATTTCACACATACACACACACAAATCACAACTATATTTTTATTATTTTTAATTTTGTCATAGAAACCGTTTTAGGCACCTTCAGACAAAAAAGTAGCCTTATTCTCTCAAAAAATTCTAAGTTATAATTTAAATATTTACAAAATACCCATTGTCAAAAATACAAAAAATTAAGCATATATAAAAAAATAAATTAGTCCATATACTATCAAAAATTTTTTGAGGCTTCGGTCATTTTATTATTAATTAAAAACATTTTTAGGACATTTGACGTTTCAGTTTATTTATCTCTTAAACCATCTGCAGAATTACAATTAAACACCAAAAAGAGATTCGAATATAATTAGTTTTTATATGTTACAGTTAAAAATAGACGTACTTATTTTTATTTCTATTGTACTGATATCTTAATTTAATTTAATAATATCTTATCTTAATTTAATATGGAAATCGGATAGCCCCCCCCAAAAAAAAATGCTAATTCTACACGCTTAAGAAAAAGACTTACGGCTAATTGGAATTCAATATATATATATATATATATATATATATATATATATATATATATATATATATATATAAAATTAAAAAAAATATATAAAAAATAAAAAAATATATAAACAGCATTAAACAATAAAATACAACAAAACCAAAAATTTAAATAATAAATTGTGTTTACACTGGTAAACATTACATATCTAATTCCTAATCAAAGTCAGTGAAGCTATCTTGGCTCAAATTAATTATAATTGGTTCCTCTATGTCACAGATCAGGAAATCAAGTTTCCACATTTTGTTTTATTCTTTTATTATATGGATTTTTCCCAATTTTCCACACTAAGTTTATTCAAAAAAATCTTTCAAAAGTTCAGTTGTGTTATTTCTAGTAACTCTACCTTTTACATGAGAGAGATATTTCCTTCTCCAATGAACAGTTCCCGGACGATCTATAAGCACAGATTTTCTATTTGGTTTTTCCCAGAAAAAATTAAGTTCTCTGAGCAATTTCCAAAGTACAGTTCTTTTAATTTCAGTTGAATCGCTATCTTCATTGATTTTAGTTATAATTTTGTTGACGGTTGGGTTCTGCTTCTCACAATAAAATGTATGTACAACTCCTTTTATTGCAGTTTTCATCTCTTCTTCTAACGAGGTTTTTCTTCTGCCTGTGATCGAGTATGGCTTGGGAGTACTAACAATTCCAGTATTTTTTTTTCTCCTTCAGTTGTCATGTTGGAACACATCTCAAAAGAGCTTTTAACATTATTATTCGTCGTAATAAGTTTAACGATTTTGGAATAAATATAGAGGTGGAAACCATATCTTTTGGCTATCTCACTAATCTCAAATAATATATAAAAACAAGCGCAAACAAGAAAAATCATTAAGGACACACTGTAAGGTGTACTTTGCTCACTGACAGAAATTAAATTAAACTATGAGAAATTTTATTGTTGCAGTAAATTTATAAAAGCTTATAATTAAATATAATTAGGTTTACGGCAGTCCTTATTTATCTGCGGCACTGGAGTAGGTACGTTGGAAGTTTCGGTAACAGTTTTATTAGTCTCTCTAGGTCTTAAATAGAGTATAGGAATGTGTATGTTTGCGATCGTCCCTCCCTTCCAAGAGCTTTGAGTTCAGGAAAATAGAACCAATTCTGCCTTTTATATTAGAAATGTATATGCTGCTGGCACTCCCTATCGTTGACAACTTGTTTTTCTTGCGATAACCTCCCCCAAGAGCTTTTTGTTCAGGAAAATAGACCCGATTCTGCTCTTATACTTATGCTGCTGGTATCCCCCTTGTCGGCAACTTGTTTTTACTTGTGATCGCCCCCCCCCCTCTCAAAGAGCTTCAAATGTGGAAAAATAGACCCGATCATGCTTTTTACACTAAAAATAGGACTGTTGCTGATGTCTACCCCCCCCGTCGACAACTTATTTTCGCTTGCCATATCACCGCCCCCCCCCAAAGAGAGAGGCTGGATCCGCCCCTGACTGGACCTCTAGTGCTGAGATTCCTTTTCTGTAGGCGCTCTCAGCAACATAGATGCTCTCAGCAAACACAGGTGTTCGTTGCTGTGATGACTTCAAAATCGGACCTAAATTTTTTCTCAGCGAGGAATTTTTTGAAGTTTGGGAAAAAATTTAAGTTGTTGAAAATTTCTTATCCCCGAAATATTAGTTAGGATATGACACGCCTTCTCTTTGGATATGCCAGCAATCTTGGCTATGTCCATCAGTTTTAGTCGGAGATCATTAATAATATTTTTATGGACTTTTTGGTCAGCTTCTTCAGCTGTATCGGATTTTGGTCTTCTAGAATGTTCAGCATCTTGAGTGCTCGTAGGACAATGTTATTCCCAACCCACGTTTTTAAAGTAGTAAATGAAGGAGCAGATAAAACTTTGGTGAAAAATATTTTATCACTAGCCACACTTGGCTTTTTCTATACTTGTAGAACAATAAAATCTGAAAGTTGTATTAAATCGCAGAATAAAAAGAACCCAAAACAATTTCTGAAACACTTATGTATTAATATTGATTAAATGATGTTCCAAGATGGCAGAGTCAAAATGACATTGCGTGCTTCATCTCTAAAAGAGGCCAGAAAGGTTTCATTTTAGAAAGTCTTCATTCTTGGTTTCAAATTACGCTTTTTCCATTTTCTTTACCCAAATATTAAAATTAAAATTACACCGAACCTATAAATTAACCAAAAAACATCCGCACACGTGCCAAAAAACACATTTGTTTATTAAAAGTCATTAATTTTAAAGTAAATATAATGCTATATAAATATTTGTTAAGTTTTCTTCATAATGTTTTTAACTTTTTCCGGTGGAAAATGTTAGGAAAATCCATGGCGTCTGGAAAACAAAATGTTATATTCCAGATATTAGTCTTTTAATAAATAATTTATCCTAAATTTCCAATTGCTAAACAGGGAAGTTATAAAAATATCTATTAAATGAAATTGTTTAACCAAAATATTATTTGATACGATCCTTTTCGACTTAAACTGAAATTGTAGGTTTTTTTATGTTTTAAGCCAATTAATTAGCGGTATTTCAAGTTCTTATTAACTGACTTAATTGATTGATTTTAATGTAAACACTATTTTAGAAATTTTCAATTTTATTATTACTAATCTTCAAAGAAAGTTGTTTTCTAGGAGTTAGCTGTGATGAAATTATATAGACACAAATAATTTTTTAATGCCTGCTTAGTCACCTTTAGCGCAGGACTTGGCCGGCTTTTACGTACACTTGTAAAAAAAACACTGTATTTTGTAGAAGTAGGTTTTCACTAAGAACAACTCTTAAAGTTAATAATAAAACTTAAAAATAAACTATGAGTTATTTGAAAAAAAAAACTACATCTCAGCTTCTATTGACCGTAGAGAGTTTTTAGTTAAATAAATTTATATTTATTGCAAAAAAGATTTTTATATTCTGTAATAAAAAATAAATCAGCGTTTCTTGAAAGGAAAACTCTTGACTTATATTGGTTAAAAATAACTACATGTTTTTCAGAAATATGTTTTACTGTCCTTATTAACCGAAAAGACCAGAGGCAAGAGTACCACAGGGGCCGTACTCTCTTCGCACCTCTATAATATTTGTACTCACGACATCCCCAAGACTAGAAATACGAACATAGTCCTGTTTGCAGATGACACAGCAATCAAGGCGAGATCTATTCATCCGATGATGATTAGTAAATACCTGCAAGAAGAGATGGATCAAGTCAATGACTGGTTCATTTCTTGGAAAATCCCAGTAAATGCCGAAAAGAGTTAAAAGGCTCTTCCTGACGAAGAGAAGAAGATCACCAGGCGAGATGATAGATATTGATGGCGAAGAAGTCAGATGGACGAATCAAGCCAAATATCTTGGAGTAACATTTATTTAGTTTTTTAACTCGACCCTTTCCTGAACAGAAGAAGCAAAATGAGTTTGGAGAACAAACTGACGTGTATCAAGATAGTGCCGAGGCCATTATAAACTTAAGGCTCTGCAGCGTGGGGCTACGCTGCTGAATCGTACATCAAAAGGCTCGAAGCTCAGGAAAGCATAGTATTGAGAATGGCTGTAAACGCGCCGTGGTTCGTCAGGAACGAACAAATGGAGGTTATTTAGGATCACTTCAGTTGTTGATAAAATTATGGGAATCGCTTGAACTCTGTTCCCTGCCCATTGTCTTCGAATTTGCACCTCCAGATCTCTGTATTTGGCGATCTTCTCGTTGTATTTGAGCCTTAGGTTATTGTTGTTAGGTACAGCAATGTCGATTAGTGTAGCTCGCCTATAAATTTTATCTGTCCCTATAAGGTCTGGTCTATTATGAGCAACTGTCTGATACGTTAGAACCGTTCGGTCCCAATATAATTTGAACTCGTTGTTCTCAAGAATAAGTTCCGGATTGCACTTCTACTTACAATCATTACATCATTATCACTCTCATCGTCATCATCATTATTACTCTCATTATCATCATTACGCTCATCATTAACATAATTGTCATCATCCTCAACATCATCATTATTATCATAATAATTATTATTTTCTCCCCTATTACTTTCATCGTCTTTGAAAGTAATATTACAATAATTCTCGATTGGATAATCGCTTACAATATAATCGTCAAAAGTAATTTAATCTACATCTCGAAAAATAATAATGCTATCAAAAAATGTTGCTATATGTTTCATGCTGTATCTCGATAAATATTAATGATACATTAAAAATCAGTCAAATTCTTAATATTCGTAATTAATTGTATACTGTTGAAAATTGGAACAATTTTTTCGCATTTTGAAAAGCACGTAAGTACAGCAAAATTATAATTATGCATAAAATGTATACAAGATCAACAATTTGTTTATTGCTATGTTTAACCATAATTTGATTACAAAAACATATCATCCATTGTTCGAATTTGAGGCGCCAGAGTCACGTTTTTTTCTGCGCGCCGCAGGTTGAAAGAACGCCCCCCCTCCACTGCTCACTTTCTGATTCTCGGAATAGATGCAAGTTTAAACCATTGCTACATCAACAATTTTGAAATAATAGAGTTAAAAACTGCTGCATACAATAGTTTAACTATTTCGCTTTGAGTTTCTACTTAAGCAATCCCTTAATGTTAATAAACAACTCCGCAGTGATTTTTTGAAAAAAAAAATCTTAGCTTCTAGTGATTGTACACAATTTCGTATATCGTATCGGCATTTCGATATCAACAATTGTCGAAGAGTTATTCTATTTGTTTATAACGAAAAAACGAACCCTAATTTTGTTTATCTCTTTCAATAATTTAAGATCAACAATTCATTTAGTATTTTGTTATTGTTAGTATAAGTCTGAAACTTTCATTCGAGCACCATAGGCCGCTATACGACCTCTAGATCGCTGAGAATAAACAATAAAAATACATAAAAAGTTATAAACAAATTCACTGTACAAAAAACTATTGAATATTTCTACTTGAAAATTTGCACATTCGTTGTATGCAACAAGAGGCTCCTTTAGTTGCAGTATAAAGTTATTATATATTTATCTGTTGTTTATAAACAACTGAAGAAACAGCCATTTTAGCTAGTTTTTTTTTTCAATAACTAAGGAACAAATTATCCGATTTGGATGGGTTTAAAAAACAGAAAATCACCTGGTACCGACCAAATTACGAATGAGATGCTAAAGTACTGAGGCCCCAGCCTTGTCACAGAGCTTACTGTTCTATTTCAAAAAATACTCCGCACAACGTCAGTACCCAACGAATGGCGGAAAAGCATCACAATTCCGATCCACAAAAGAGGATCAAAGAAACAACCCGAAAACTACACGGGAATCAGCCTACTGAATAGTTCAGCCAAATTGTTAACCAAAATACTGTCACAACGGATCGTAGACAAGTTAGGGGCGTGCGAAGAACAGCAGGGCTTCCGGAATAACCGCTCTACTATCGACGGTATATTTATTATCAGACAGCTGGTTGAAAAATCTATCGAATACGGTAAACCGCTGTTCATTTGTTTTGTGGACTTTACACAAGCATTCGACCGAGTCAAACTGGAACACATAGCAGAATTACTGCGAAGAAAACAAGTAGACGAAGCAATCATACGCACAATATACGAACTGAATTCCAAAACCACCATAGTAATTAAAACAAATAACACTCTAACAGAGGAAATCCCTCTATCCATAGGGATAAAACAGGGTGATAGCCTAAGTCCAACACTTTTCAATGTAATCATGGACGAAATCATTGATGAGGTAAAAAGCACAAATATTGGGTACCCAATGGGACACAACACCGTTCAGATTATATGCTTTGCAGACGATGTTGCCTTGACAGCAGATAGCGAGGACAACTTACAAAGAATGTTTTTCCATCTCAATCGAACAGCCAAACAGTATAATATGAATATATCTGTGGAGAAAACCAAAGCAATGGTAATAGCAAAAGAACCGGTAAGATACAAACTAATGGTTGATGACAAACATATCGAACAGGTTGGGGAGTTTAAATACCTAGGAGCACATATAACAAGTAACAGGGTAGTAACGGAAGAAGTACGCACACAGGCCAACAAAGCGGCCATGATATCAGGCCAACTAAGAGACATATTCTGGAACAATAAACATATGATGGTTGAGCTCAAAGCAAGAATTTACAAGGTCCGATACTGACCTACGGCGCAGAAACAAGAAATGAAACCACAAAGACAAAACAAATTATGAGAACCACAGAAATGAAAACGCTGAGAATGATCGCGGGAACAAGTTTAAGAGATAGAATAAGAAACGCAAAAATACGCGAGGACAGCGGAGTGGGGGATGTTGTGAAGTGGGTTCGAAACCGTCGTAGGCAGTGGAGAGATCACGTGGAACGAATGGACGATGACAGACTAGCAAAAACCGTGATGAGAGAGAAACCAAACACCAAACGGCCGCCTGGACGGCCCCCCAAAAGATGGAGAGACAGCTGGATTTCGACCTCAAACGAGGATCGATGAGGCATTGTGTAGATAACAGAACTTGGTTCTACCTAGAAGAAGAAGGATGGGTTTTAGCTCATTTTGTAAATATTTTTAATGCGCACAACTTTTGTTTGAAACTTTTTGACAAAAAAATAATAGCTTTTCCTAGAACTCGAAAAAACTGTTTTTCACATCTTAATTGTTACACAAAAAATTTTCCCCAAAAAATAAAATAAGACATAAGATACTACATAATTACTATTATCATTCTGAAGGTTTCTACGTAGTTAGAAGTCTACTAACAATAAATTTCAAAATCATCTCATATGAGGCTAACTCCGCCGGCCTATTTACCCTTTTTTATCATTTTTATTGTAACCCAGTACCTTAAAAATTAAAATTTATATCAAGATTTGGTTAATGGCATCCTTCTTTTCGTAATAGCGTAAATAGACAAATACATCGAAAACTGGATACCTTGTTGCAAAATTTACAGGTACATTTCGCACTCTTATGTTATAAAAATATTTTTTGTTTATTTATCCTAATCTCTCGTACTACTTCCCGATAAAAATTAAGCGTGTTGCCCTGATGACGTCAAAGTTAGCAGCGATGCATCAAAAATCCCATCTGTGTGGCAATAAGATATCACTGATGTAGATCATATTCCGTTCACAATAAAACATAGTTAAGTTCAGCTTGTTTCACTTTAGGCGTCCTTGTCTAACCCAACAAGATTACAATTCTTCAGTTTTCTCACTCTGTCGGATAAGTTCGGATTTTATATAAAAGGAAACCGAGTATCATAATCAGGATGGTCGAAAATAGAACAGTTTACTTCCCACATATTACGAAATCATCTGTCAGGTGCCGTAGAATAAAAATAGATTAGTATTAGGAAGGTGTGCAGCGTATTTTATAGATATTTATTTCATACAGGGTGCATTACATTGAAAAATAAACAAAACATGTTTTGGATTCGGTAAAAATAGTTTTTCAGAAAATAAAGTCAATCACACTATACTTTTTTTGTTTAAATGTATAAGGGACGGGAAATGAAAAAAAATTATTTTATTGAATAAGGTTAGTAAAATAATATATTTTCTTGATCAAAACACAAAAAAAAGACAGAATATTTATCGCACAAAAGTTTGCATACTCGTACACTCTAATTACAACAAAACGATAAAATGTTTGTAATAATTAACATTTGGCCTCTTTTATGATGCGTATCTTGTAGTTCTGTACTGGTGCTATTTCTTTTGCGTTCTCGAATTCGATAGTATGTCCGGTTGTTTGGTGATGTTGAAATAGAGTTGAGGTTTACTGTTTGTTTTTGAGGCTATTTTTATATTCTTGAATTCTTGCTGATATGCGCCTGTTTGTTTGTCCTATAAATGTTTGATGGCAATCTGCACATGGAATGCTGTAAACGCCGTGATTTTCGAGGTTGGTCTTATCTTTGGGATTTTCCAGGATGTTGGCCATTGTTTTTTGTGGTCTAAATATTGGCTGTATGTTGTGTTTTCTTAATATTCTTCCGATTCAGTGTGTTACTCCTTTTATGTATGGGATTATGGCTTTCTTCCTTGTTTGATCTTGGTCTTTAGTTTTTGTTGTAGTCTTTTCTTGTTTTTTTATGGCTTTCTTTATATCTATTGTGAGAAACCATTCCGTTCTAGAGCTGTTGAAATGTGTCTTATTTCGTCTTGTTCTGTATTGAGTTCTGTAAGGCGGAGGGATTTTGATACTAATGTGTTAACTACTGTCTGCTTTTGAGAGGGATGATGATGTGACTTTGCATTGAGATATCGCTCAGTATGTGTGGGTTTCCGATATACGCTAAAACTTAGGGAATTGTAGGTTTCCTAGTTAATAACAGGCCCAAAAAAGAAAGTTTCTTTTTTTGCTCGATTTCTAGCGTGAATTGGATCATATGGTGGATATTGTTCAGGTACCTTTTGCAGTGCCTCTTGTTCGAAATATATCATAAAAAGTTCCGCTATAACTGGTGAAAGTGGTGAAGATTTTCCAAACTATACAATTGAACTTGCAGAACACTGCCTATAGAACACATATTTCATGTTCAATAACCAAATATACAAACAAACAGATGGCGTACCTATAGGTTCCTCACTTTCACCAGTTATAGCCATCCTTTTTATGATATATTTCGAACCAGAGGCATTGCAAAACCGAAATTTTGGAACGTTATGTGGATGAAATTTTTATAATATGGAAAAGAATACTTAGACGATTTCCTCATATACTTGAACAATATGCACCATAGAATCCAATTCACGCGAGAAATCGAGCAAGAAAAGAAACTACCCTGGGCTTTAGCGTATATCGGAAACCCACACATACTGACCGATATCTCAATGCAGTCACATCATCATCCCTCTCAAAAGCAGGAAGTAGTCAACACACTAATATCAAGATCTCTCCGCCTGACACAACTCGATACAAAACAAGACGAAATAAGATACATTTCAACAGCTCTAGAATGGAATGGTTTCTCATAATCAGATATAAAGCCATAAGACGACAAGAGAAGACCACAACAAAAACCAAAGACCAAGATCAAACAAGGAAAAAAGCCAACATCCTGGGAAATCCCAAAGATAAGACCAACCTTGAAAATCATGGCGTTTATAGCATTCCCTGTGCAGAGTGCCATCAAACATATGTAGGACAAACAAATAGGTACATATCAGCAAGAATTCAAGAATATAAAAATAACCTCAAAAACAGACAACCTCAGCTCACTGCTGCTGCTCACTACGCGTCAGATCTTTTCAACTTATTTTTATTTAAAAAATCTGTATTTTCCAAACAAAACGGTCAAGAAATTCCGTTTTTTTTTTTTTTTTAAATCATAATTTTTGGATCTACGTTGCATTAATTTTGAAAAATATGGTAAAAACGGTTTTTGAGACATTCTCAAATGTATTGGCATTTTGTTATATGTAGTGACCTCCAGCATGTTAATTATGCATATTTTAATTGTTATTATTTCGTCTCACAGACGATTAAAAAATAAACTAGCTTAAATAGGGTCAATATTTCTAATACCAATTAATTCATATTTTGCCTATTTATACGCAAACATTATAACTGAAAATCAGGAAGCTCTAGTGCGAAATATAATTTTTTTTTCTGTAAATTAAAAAACATATAATATGTTTTAGCAAGCAGGTCCGTATTTTAAAAATTTCTTACTAACGATCAAAATCGTTTCGAAAATCTACTAAACGTCTTTAAAAAAATTAAATCAGTGATGGTTGCTTGAATATAAAAAGTAAAATAAAAAAAAATTAAAACTAATTAAAAGTTCCCTATAAAAACTTTTATCAATCTCGCTCGAATTTTATTATTAATGATAAAAAAGAAATAGAAATCAAAATCTGAAATTTCTGTTTTTTAGATAATTCATAATATAATAATTAAAAGTCATATAAAAAATTTCTGACCGTTATATCCTTAGTTCTTATAACACCAAATGCAGAGGGACTTGGCATGTAGTTAAAACAATTTATAAATAGTAAAGTTTTTGAAGCTTTTTCTGTTTCATACTTCCTCCATACTGTGTCGTAAATATTTACATAAAAAATAATAATAGAAAATTCATAAGTTTTACACACCCTATACAAGATGTCAACCTTCCAACCAAAAAAAATTCGTCATTACTTCAAATATAACGGCTTGTAGGAATAAAATATTTATAGAGCAGGTGACATGACAGGGTATCGTAGTGGGCGTTGGTGAGTTACGTTACGACAACAGCTGTTAATTGAACAGTTGGAAGAGTTAATTTATAAAAATGTATTACATTAATTAATTACTTTATATTTGATCCAAAAAAAGTTGGATTTTTGGCTTATATACTGGGTATCAACGAGATAACGGGCTGTAATAATTTAAAAATCGGATCTTGTACTAGTTTATGAATATACCTAGATATCTGGGGCACCCAACGTACGGAAGCTTATTCCACACTTTTTTTAAATTAATGTTGGGACCTTAGGGTGTATTTTTGAATTCTCAATCGATTAAATTTGGACCAAAACGGACTTTTAGCAAATTTTGCTTTTTACGAATTTATTTACTTGTTGCATATTCAAACCACATTGATGAGTTTCTTAATAGTTATAGGTTAGGTTTAATATTCTAATTTTGTAATTAATGTTGTAGAGATGTCCTGAAGAAGAGAAAATAAATTCTTGGAAGCTTGACAAAATCAAAAAAGAGGGTTTTCCTTATCAAGCTCTACAAATTTAAATAGACTCCATCCACAATAAACCTAGTTGGGAATATATATATATATATATATATATATATATATATATATATATATATATATATATATATATATATATATATATATATATATATATATATATATATATATATATGCCACCCAGGTCTCCCGATTTGGCCCCAAACGATTTTTTTTTTGGGGTCATGTTTTCCAAAAAATTTATCGGCACATATATGATCGTGCTATGAATTTGAATGAATTGAGACAAAAAATTAATGAAATTATTATAAATATAACATCTGAAGTTTTGGCAAATACGCGAATCGGATTTTACAATAGATTTGGTTATTGTCTCGCTCAAAGTGGAGGCCTTTTTGAACACAATTTGTAGAATTTTAGATGTTTTTATTTACTTACATAGAATTTAATTATTTGTTTATTTATTTATAACTACTGAATATTTTACTTTTATTTTTTACCCGAATCAAAGTTTATTTTTGAGAATGATTTTTTTAATATGGTTTATTGACTTAATTACTTAGAAACTACCTTTATTTTTATTGGAATCAATGTTTATTTTGTAACAGAAATACCAGTTTTTTTTACGCCCAACGGCCAGCAAAAAAGAATTTTTTTGTATTTCGATTATTTGATGCATTTAAAACAATAAATGTATCAAATAGTTATTAAATATTCCAAATTCCGTAGATTACGTTATAGACAAATACACCCTCCCATTCGTTTCTAGCTATTGATGGTTGGCTGTTCGTTTTTCGTGTCGCACGGAAGTTAGAGGGGGTTATATGTCGTGTAGGCGTTCCCCGACAACGTCTGTCCCGAACTAACCCGAAAGGCTTAGTAGGTCACAATTAAGAAAACGTGGCCAAAATAAAAAAAATTTCTATTTAAGAAATTTAAACTAGAAGTTTGGCTATAGTACTGTTTCTATTAAATCTCGATAATATGAGCGGCCAGGCTCCTTCAGGAGGTAGGCACTTAATTGTCCTAAAATGCAATGACAATTGAAGTATAGGTTACGACTTCTACACAATTCCGCAGAATATCCAGTTTTTTCCGAACTTACTTAATGCCAATGAAGGTGCCGCTTTTCAATTTGACATTGGATTGTCAAGAGACAAATATGGTGTGAAAAATAAAAAAAGCATGGTATTCAATGACAATTATCGAACCTCTACTAAATCAAAAGCCGAGGATAAATTCCAAGGTTGAATGGATCACACAGTAGATCGAATTATATTGCTTCAATTAGACGCCCTTGAAAAAATCAATAAATTAGATTTGTAAATATGAGTTTCATTTGCAAATGGGGCTTCGATGGAATGTCAGATCAGAGCCAGTATCAAATGAAATTTACTGATCCGATTATTTCTGATACAAACTTATTCCTCACCTCTCTTGTTCTACTTCAATTAGCAGGTGTTAACACGGAAACTCAACAGAAACAGGACAAGTCTTTAAAGAAAAAAGAAAATTATGAACTAAACAACTTGCACCATATAAAAGAGTTCCCTTTGCCACCCCACCTTCAGTACAGTACAACTTATCTTTGACGATGATGGATGGCTAGGTGAATGCTGTGGCTGGAACGAAAGCGGTCCAACGTTGTTACATCTGCCAAACAACATCTCAGTTCAACAACATTGATACTGTGTTCCTGTAAATACAGAGTATTTCAAGCTACGACTGTATTCAACTCTACACGCATGTATTCGATTCTTCGAGTGCTGCTTGTATTTGTAGTATCAACGTGACACACAGAAGTGGCAAGCCCGGACGCAGAAAGACAAAGAGGTGAAAGCACAGACAAAGGCTACCATCCAATAGGCCTTTAAGGAGAGATATTAGGACTTCTCGTTAGCATGCCAAAGAAAGGGTTAGGAAGCACTAAAAATGACAACACGGCTAGACGTTTCTTCGAGAACAGTGATGAGTCAGTTATTATAACAAGAGTAAAGCGAAAACTGATCCTCCGGTTTCCCGTCATTTTGTAAACTATTGGAAGCGGACATTAAACTGCAATAGAGAAGATTAGGGAATACACACTTCAAACAACAAGATTGTTCTTCAAAGAATAATATTGGTACAACATGCCAACAGGAATCTACAAATTACTTACTTCATTGACCAGACATCATAGCATTTGTAATATTACCGATAGCTAAACAGTCGAAAAATGCACAAAAATTAACGGACAAGTTGATAAGAAACTATCACCTAGACTTTGCCCGAAAATCTTCTGGAAAAAAAAAATATGGAGGATCTGTTCCAAAACTTTTGGCGTCGACGGATTCTTACACTGTTTTTTGACATCGTAATGATTCGGATAATAATTCGTACGTATTGGGACATGAGAAAAGAATTGTTAATAAAAAAGGCAATGATTAAACTGTTCTTTTTATTATTTTTATTACAGTCGTATTATTTATTCATTTATGTTAATCAATAAATATTATATTACTTACAAATTATTTGCATTGGTATTTGTTAAGAAGTCCTAAGCATACAGGAAAAAGTACTTTCGCATTTTTAAAGATTATCGATAATTATGTATTTATTATTATAGTTTTATATTTAAAATGTACCCTGAAGTCAAGTGCAATATTTTATTCATGGAAATACAATTATTCTTTTTATTTTATTTTTAAAGGGTCGAACCACATTAGACGTTTTTCGAATTTATTTTCATGATTTTAAAGTTTCAGTCTGCTATTGTTGGATCCGATTTTTATTTTTAATATCAAATCCGTGCTTTCGACCCACTGTGTTTTGACGACCCGAAACCAGCGAAAAGTCCTTGCCCGACGCCATTTTTGCTGGAAACCAGGAAGCAGTCTTCTGTGCTTCATCATTTTAGTAACAATTCACATTGATTGTTTGCCGCTAGAGGGCACTTTACCTACATTGAAAATTGTTTTTTTGTCATAATTTTTTAGTGTTGACAGCTACAGTAGTTTTTGGCATAATTTCTGAAAGACTGATGCCAGGCCTTTAAAAAAGGTGCTCTTTATTTACATCGCTAAACCCAACGGTTTAGACGTAAATCACCCTTAAAAATTAAGTGGTAAATTTACTTTTCTCATTTCATTACCACCAGCTACCAGGTAAATAGCTATCAAAGTATACTAGAGCTGTCAGTTTAACATCAAATAAATTCGCTTTTTAAACTATTTAATTTATAATCTTAAAATAACTAATAATGGCTAATCAGTAAATATTCATATTATGGATTATTGCGATATACATTTAATTGATAAAAATTAATGAAACAGTACTAAACAAACTAAAAAAGATTCTCAAAATGTCCCCCATTTTCTTCCATACATTTCCTAACACTCTTCAAAAAATGTCGCCTAACTCGATGAAAAATTCCTGGTGTTTCTTTAATAATTTCGCACTTTTCGATTATCCTGAAGCGAAGATCCTCGACGTTGATTACTGGAATATCGTACACCAATTGTTTCAAATGACCCCAAAAGAAAAAATCCATAGGATTAAGGTCTGGTGACCTCGCTGCCCATGCCAATGGTCCACTTCGTCCTATTCATCGCTCAGGATACGTTGCATTCAAATACTGTCGGAAACGTATACTAAAGTGGGGCGGAGCTCCGTCTTGGAGGATCCACATGTTGACCCTTACTTCCAATGGCACATCTTCCAGATACAATGGGAGACGATTTTGGATAAAATCTAAGTATACGTCACCAGTTAATGGGCCATCAAAGAAATGAGGACCAATAAGGTAATCTCCTATTATCCCTGCCCACACATTTAGTGAAAATCTACGCTGATGTTTCGTTTCTACCACATTGTTTGGGTTCTCGTAAGCATATGTGTGGATGTTGTGTAGATTTGTTATGCCATCACGAGTGAAACCAGCTTCGTCAGTGAATAATATGACGCCAATTAATCGATTATCGTGTTCATACTTAGCTAGGATCTGATTGCACATTTCCAACCGTCTCGGCCGATCATCGTCATAAAGAGCCTGCACCTTTTTTGAATGAAACGGGTAGAGTTGTTCTTCTCTTAGTATCCTCCATGAACTAGCCTGACAGAGCCGCACTTCATTCCCAATTTTTCTAGTACTAATACTTGGATTATCTTCAATAATTTCAAGCACTCTTTCTTCTTGTTGCACGTTTCTAGCAGTTCTAGGTCTTTCCCTATTTCCATTATAACTTTTAAAGGAACCACATTCCGCAAGCCTCCTGTGCACACTGGAAAATGTTTGAGCATGAGGGATATTTCTTTCCGGATAACTCTCCATATAATATCTTCTTGCCAACTCTGCATTACCATTTGCTTTTCCATAACAAAAATGGATATCACAATATTCGATATTTGAATATTGGTGATTAGCCATTATTAGTTATTTTAAGATTATAAATTAAATAGTTTAAAAAGCGAATTTATTTGATGTTAAACTGACAGCTCTAGTATACTTTGATAGCTATTTACCTGGTAGCTGGTGGTAATGAAATGAGAAAAGTAAATTTACCACTTAATTTTTAAGGGTGATTTACGTCTAAACCGTTGGGTTTAGCGATGCAAATAAAGAGCACCTTTTTTAAAGTCTTTCAGAAATTATGCCAAAAACTACTGTAGCTGTCAACACTAAAAAATTATGACAAAAAAACAATTTTCAATGTAGGTAAAGTGCCCTCTAGCGGCAAACAATCAATGTGAATTGTTACTAAAATGATGAAGCGCAGATGACTTAGCCTATCTTTCAAATCGGTTTTCCTGTAAGCGAGTAATTCAAAAAACAAAAAATAAAAACTTGAACTTGGACGGCTTGTAACTCGAAAACGAATGACATTTTGAAAAAAAATTATATGAAGCTCTACCCTTATTTTGTCAAGTAGAATCACCCCCTTAAGTTTCGTGATCGATTTTTGAATCACCCTGTATATTCCGAACTAGGGTTATTGGGGATGTAGTCTATTTAAATTTGCAGGCCTTGATAAGGAAAAAACCCTTTTTTAAATCTGTCAAGCATTCGAAAATTTATTTATCTCATTTTCAGGACATCTCTACAATATTAACTACAAAGTTAGAATATTAAACCTAACCTATAATTATTATGAAACTCTCCAATGTGGTTTCAATATGAAACGTATTCTAAAATATAACATTAATCACTTTTCCACTTTTCAAAAAAACTCATTCCAGCGGAAAAAAAATGATATAAATGGAAACTGAGACCAAGGGGATGGATGGGAAATTTATTTACAAAATTTCAAAAAAATCATCCTGATAGAGCAAAAAAAAAAGCTTTCCATATTGATTGGAAAAATAAATCGGGAATGTTCCACGCAATTTTTTTGAAAGTATGAAAGAATTTTTCAGATGCCAATAATATGCATTCGCATCGTAACCAAAAACTTTCTGACACAAGCTAAACACCTCATGAATTGAATATGTATCTATTTTCAACAATGTATAACGTTTTTATTTTCGTAATATCAATGTATTTATTTTTACTGGGCATGGAGAAATCTTTCCTTACCGCTATAAATACGTTGATGAAATCAATTTAACATTCACATGTATACGGAAAAGAATAGTAGGAAGTAATGCATACGATGAATGTAACTTATTTTTGGATATTTTTAGTTCGTGTTTACTGTGAGCATTTTTCGTTGTATGTTTAGTTAAGTTTGAAAATGCAGGAAATAAAATTTCGTGTATTACATGTAAAATCTATTTGTGAAATCATGGCAGAATCGCTTTCTGCCGATGCATTAAGAGTAACAGGTAAAATAATTTATATAGTTTTGAATAACATTGATTTTTTTTTATCTGGCACAGTTAATTTTCTCTGAACTGAATAGAAGTATCAAGCTAAAATTTGGGCCAATTAATAAGATTAGGTGTAATAAAATGCCTTTTTTTTATGTTGTTACATTCACAGATTTCTTGCTTATAAAGGGTGTTTTTTATAGAGGTATAGAACTTTAAGTTGGCAACACTTTTTTAACTGGCGGCCATTTTGTCAGCTGTCTAGTGATTTATGTTTAGTTTGGTTTGGCATTTAAATATGAATAGACTGACGCCTGAACAACGCTTTCAAATTGTGCAAATTTATTTTGAAAATCATGGTTCTGTTCGAAATACGTATCGCGCACTACGTCCATTTTACGGTCAACATAATCGTCCATCAGAGCAATTAATTCGATTAACTATGGAACGTTTTCGCACCACGTTTACTCTAAATGATAATACGCATCCACAGAGATGTCGTACAGTGCGTACAGAAGAAGTCATTGCTGCTGTAGAGCGTAGCGTAGAGGAAGACCCGAATCAGTCTATCCGCCATCGTGCACTGGAATTGGATATGTGTCCATTCACTTTATGGAAGATTTTGCGAAAAGATCTTGGTTTGCGTGCTTACAAAATCCAACTCGTGCAAGCATTGAAGCCACACGATCACCTAACAAGGCGTAGATTCAGTGAATGGGCCCAAAACAAGATTGCCGTTGATCCCGATTTTCATAAGCGAATTTTGTTTAGCGATGAAGCTCACTTTTGTTTGAATGGATACGTCAATAAACAAAACTGCCGTATTTGGAGTGATTATAATCCTCAAGTGTATGTTGAGACACCGTTACATCCCGAAAAATTGACTGTTTGGTGTGCTTTATGGGCTGGTGGAATCATTGGTCCGTACTTCTTTAAAAACGATGCTGGTCAGAACGTTACAGTCAATGGTGACCGCTATAGAGCCATGATTACTGACTTTTTCGTTCATCAATTGAACAACCATGATGTGCAGGAGCTGTGGTTTCAACAAGACGGCGCAACATGTCACACAGTTCGTGCCACAATTGATTTATTGAAGGAAACGTCTGGTAACCGCATAGTTTTACGTTTCGGACCCGTGAATTGGCCTCCAAGATCGTGCGACTTAACGCCGCTAGACTATTTTCTGTGGGGATATGTGAAGTCGCTAGTCTACGCCGATAAGCCCGAAACAATTGATCACTTGGAGGACAACATTCGCCGCGTTATTACCGATATACGGCCACAAATGTTGGAAAAAGTCATCGAAAATTGGTCCTCCAGATTAGACTACGTCCGAGCCAGCCGTGGCGGTCATATGCCAGAAGTCATATTTAAATTATAATGCCAGAAGGTTATCTTTCGAATAAAGTAAATTTCATGTCAATTTAAAAAATTCATCTTTATTTTATTCCATTTAAAAGTTCTATACCTCTACAAAAAACACCCGTTATAAATTTCCATTTAAAAAAAAATCATAAATTAGCATCTTTTTAATCGAGGAAATCAAGAAAAACCACTAAAAGGTTTTAAAAACACAACCACGGGTTACATTTTTCAGATACGTCTCAAATTGCAGTGTTGCTATAGCGTAAATATGATGCCTATGAAGTACGTAAATATTCGTTTCTCTCAATTTAAGCTTTAAACAAAATAAAAAAAACCCTTCTAGAATATTAACGGTAAAAAAAATAATATTTACTCTTGTCTTTTTTCCTTCTTTATTTTACAGTAAGCCTGATCTTTCCTCCAAACATTATAGATTTATATTGCTAGATATATAAGTTGTTGCAGCATGCCGGGGTGCGGCGTTGACACATCTACGATATCTCTAAGTTTAGGGAAATTGTTCACAATCTAGCAATACCGCGTGTGAAGAGGTTCGAGGTGATCCCCATCTACAAAGTCTCAATCCCCTAGGTCTTAACATTTCTGAAAACCACCACTGTTAAGATTATTTTGTTCCTTGGAAGAATTTAAGACAGAATAAATCACTTTAAAGATCTCCGAATCATCCACAAACATTTGGAGCCTTCGCTTAAATAATTAGGCAGATTATTCATTTATTAAGAATAGTAATAGTGAAATATTACTCCCTTGCGGAACTCCAAAGGTAGCCAAATATATCTCTAAGAGTTTCACTCCCACACGAAGAGCACATGGCTTTGAAGAAGGGGAAGCTCTCATTAATTGATAAGAACGTTGAGACAAGTCATAGTTAACGAGGGTTGCTGAAGGATTCAATAGGAACCAATCGACAGGAGTGATACTGCTTGATGTAGTTAGAGAGTTCGCCCGAGTGTGACATGCGGGCATAATGTACAAATTCCGGAGTGGATCTGTGAAATTATAGATTCATATCTACAAGAACGTGAATTCACTGTAAAAGAAGACCAGAGGCTGGAATACCACAGGAAACAGTACTCTCGCCATACCTCTACAACATATTCACCAATGCCATCTCTACGACAGTAAACACAAAAATGGTTCTATTCACTGAGATCACTGCCATAATGGCCAGATCAATGCAACCGAAAATGATCAGCAGATGTCTACAGGAGAAAATGGACTTAATCCATGACTGGTTCGTTTCCTGGAAAATATCCGTTAATGCCGAGAAGAGCCAAGCACTCTTTCTGACAAGGAGAAGAAGGGACCAAACCAAATATCTAGGAGTGACGATAGATAAGGGACTGAGATGGGACAAGTACATCTCTACCCTCTGATCAACAGAGCAAGCAAAATAAGCCTTAAGAACAAGCTGACAATCATCAACGTCGTACAAATGCCCATTCTGATCTACGGGTATGCAGCTACGCAGCAGCTACATACCTCAAGAGGTTAAAACCTCGGGAAAATATAGTACTGAGGATACTTTAAAAGCCCTGTGATTCATCAGGAACGAGCAAATAGATAAGGGAAGATGAGATGGACTCCCTGAAGGAAGGTCCTGAGACAGAAGGCCGCCAAAGTTTTCTTAAATGCAGATAAGTATGACAACACACTCATCAGGCAAGCAGTAGATTATGACCCTGCAGTGGATAGCAGGAAACACAAAAGACCTAGTCACCAGCTCTAGGCAACAGGATCCAGGAACTACCCAGAAACATGAGGCAGGCACCAACCAGCCAAGGAATAAAGAAAAAAGCCGAGAGAAGCCATTCAAGTCCCAGGCAGGGCACTTCCCACTAGTCGAAGTACCAAAAAGATGCGCAGGATCCAGGATCCAGAACCGGCACCAGGCTAACACTATTACAATATAGGTAAGAGATAAGTATTATTTTAAGTAATGAAATATTTAATAGACCAACTTTACATTGTATACGAAATGTAAGGAAGTATGAAGCAATGTGTGTGCATCGGCACCTGGAATGAAAACACTAATGCTGTGAAGACCAGAGGTTTGTAAAAAGCCCAACAACCAAAGGACTCTCACTGCGAGTCATTCCAGACTGTGGCTTAACCACAATCAGCAAGGTCTATAGAATCGTGAGATCTTCAGTCAGGGAGGGTTTTAGTCGTTAAGAACCCGGCACTACCTCCACACTTAGTGGAGGTATCAATGAAAGATTTCCCATCTGCAAAAAAAATAATAAGTTTCTGTAGTAAAAGATAATCGTGGAGATCTGTGACATAGTATCAGTTATAGCCAGACGCTAGTGCAAAGGAATTTTTTATAACGCAAAATTTGTTACAGAAGTTCTGCTTTTCACGTGGCCATGCTGCTGTTCAACAATGTCTGATTAGCTTTGAGTGGAAAGTTCTAAGCTTCAATCCAAACATTTTCATAATTGTTTTAAATTCACACGTTTTCTATTTTTTATTTAATTGCGTATATTTAGTTTGCCAATGTTTTTTTAAATGTGCGACCAGAAACAATAAATATAAGTTAACTTTTATTACAACACAGCCTAAAGGAAAATCTGATATAATGCGTATTACATATTTTTTCGAAAATGTATATCATAACATTTATTTTTCTTCCAGGTTAATGGCTCAAAGAAGGTCAGCATTTTTTTAAACTATTATTATTATCATTACACTGTTATTCATCATGTTTATAACATAATATAACATAACATAGCACATAATGAAATAGGTATATATATATATATATATATATATATATATATATATATATATATATATATTACCACAGGATAACTGTTAATCAGAATTCATCTTTTTTATCTCACTGTTCTTATGGCAGTTAAATATTTCGTTAAAATGTGAAATGTCTATAAAATTATGAAAAAATTATTTAAATAAAAAAAAATTACATCGTTCTTTTTGCTATATTATAACATAAAATTAATAAGTTAAGTTTAAAATATACCTTATATAAGTTTTTACCGAGGAACACAACATAAACTACATATTGTTAACACATGGTTCACTTTTTAACAAGATACAGCAAAAACCTTGCTTTTATCAATAAAACGGACTTTATACCCAAGAAAACCAAAAATTTAATATATATATATATATATATATATATATATATATATATATATATATATATATATATATATATATATATATATATATATATATATATATATATTTCACCGAAAAAGGCCCCGGTTTTGAATTTTTAAATGGAACACCCTGTATATTTTAACATTTTTGGATTTCTGAGACAATTCTAGATCAGAATGTGATATTTTAAAAACTTTTTATGTCTACTTCATTTTTTTAGAGCCACTTTTAAAATTGCATCTAGGTAGCCATGATCGGACGCAAACTAATCTAAGGGCCTTAGGTGATGTCAAAAAAATACAATCGCAAAGTTTTAGTTACTAGTATGAAAGACAGGAATAAGACAAGTTGACAAAATTACGTTTTCATTTCTAACTATTAATTTTCAAATGGCGACCCCTTTTTGACAAATACTTTTCGAAAAAAGCATTCTTTGACGAATCTAACGGTACTAATTTATTTGCGATTGGATTAGACATAAGAACAGAAATTAAATATTATTAAGCAAAATACTGGATTTACTTATGACAAGTCATGATGCATAATAATTTGCAACTGTTTTTATCAAGTCTTCTTTGGAAAACAAAGCACTCACTTAAGTAGATAATGACACTGACATAGGCTCTAAGAACAGGCGTAAAAGTTTCTTAATTTTCGTTAAGTTTAGTTTAAATTTTCGTTAAAATAATGTATACTGAAAGTGAAAAAGTGGATATGTTATTAATATTTGGAGAGTGTCATAGAAATTCAACGAATGCTGCCGAGTTGTATGCTCATAGATATCCGAATCGGCAACATCCAGCCCATCGGTATTTTCCGTATGTCGAGATTCGTTTTAGGCAAGTAGGAAATCAAGAGGCGGAACAGAGGTTTATCATAAATGAAGAGACTGAGATTAACGTACTTGCTATGGTTGAGGTTCATAAAACAGTTTCGTTAAGAAAAATTAGTCAAGAACTGCATATAAGTTATGAATCAGTAAGAAAAATACTGAAAAAGCATGGATATCGAGCATTTAAATATCAGTTACATTAACATTTGTATACTGAGAATGGCGATAGACGGGTAATGTTTTGTGATTGGCTGCTTCAAAATCATAGAGTTAACCCAAATTTTATCGATTTTATTCTATTTTCCGACCAATCCCGATTTACAAATAATGGTATGTTCAATAAGCAAAATACTCGGTACTGGGCCCAACAAAATCAACATGAAATGAGAGAAGGCAATTTTCAAGAAAGACTTAGCGTCAATGTCTGGGCTGGTATCGTTGGAAACAGAATAATTGGGCCAATATTGTTTCAAGGTCAGTTAGCAGGGGTTAGATACTTAGGTTTTCTTCAAAATGAAATCGAAAATAATCTCAATGATATACCATTAGCAGTTTTACGGCGAATTTACTTTCAACAAGATGGAGCACCGCCTCACAATACTAGAGAAGTTCTTAATTATTTAATAGAGCATTTTAATAATCGAATTATTGCAACCAATGGTCCGGTACGGTGGCCAGCCCGCTCACCGGATCTTACTGTGCTCGATTTCTTTGTCTAAGGATATGTTAAAGAAAGGGTTTACTATGGAGCAGCCCCAGCTAGTCTTGAAATATTAGAAGAAAGAATTTTACGGGCATTTAGAAGTATAACGCCCCAAATGCTACAAAACGTGTTGAGAGAAACAATTGAACGAGCTGAAATGTGTCGTGAAAAAGAAGGAATGCACTTTGAACATTTACTACACTAAACTTTTTAACAAATTCAACTACTGTACTTTCAAATATTTTAAGTGCGTCGTCAAAGTTATTAGTTTATTTTGTTAGTTTTTTGTTAATTTTGTTAAATTTTTAATCCAATTCCTGTTTTTCATACTAGTCACTAAAACTTTGCGATTGTATTTTTTTGACATCACCTAAGGCCGTTAGATTAGTTTGCGTCCGATCATGGCCACCTAGATGCAATTTTAAAAGTGGCTCTAAAAAAATGAAGTAGACGTAAAAAGTTTTTAAAATGTCACATTCTGATCTAGAATTGTCTCAGAAATCCAAAGATGTTAAAATATACAGGGTGTTCTATTTAAGAATTCAAAACCTGGGCCATTTTCGGTGAAACGGAAGTGGCCGGAAAGTGGAAAATATGCGAAAACTCTCCCCATTCACATACCATTTACCTGTACCAATTCTCATTTTGATACACATAATACTCTAGAAATTATGACTTGTCTAATAGATTCGTTGACACCCGGTACATATATATATATATATATATATATATATATATATATATATATATATATATATAATTTATTTTTGTATCTTAAACCTTTTGTTAAATATTTTTTTGTAATATTTTCTTGGGTATAGGTTTTTCCATTAGGGAAACAAAGGACAACAATTTTTCTGATGCTTCACTCTATGTAGTGAGCTTCTTCAAAGAGCTGGTATATTTATTGTAAATCTTGAAAGTAGTTTCGTGTGCACATACACTAATTTTAATTAGATTAAATTAATCGCAATTAAATTTTCAATCAATTAATTAATTGAATGGAAATTTAATTTATTAATGACCAACACTGATTCATCACCTATTTCCGATTGAATAGAAAATTTATAAAAAAATAAGTAATCATACAGAGATTTTATGTTTTCTTCAGAAGCACTCATATTTTCTGCCTCCAGGTATGAGAATTTGTTAATGACTATGAAAAAGTCACCAAATTTCTGTTTCAATGTTCGAATAAAGCTATCTAATACAAAAAAATAAACACAGATTTTAAAACTTTCTCTAGGATAATTTTCAAAGTGTCCAGGGTTTTTTTGATTTTTTTTTTTTGAGTAAAGATTTTTTAAAACTGTTAAAAAATTCATCATTTCTAAAGGAATTTAAATAGTTTATTGTCGACCTAAATAAAGATCATTCTGCTGACACATTTGTATTGGCTTTTGGTCAAAAATTGGAGAGAACTTTAATTAATAAAAGTATTTGTTTTCAAAAACAAAAAATACATGTGAAATTAGAACATTTTATGGAAATGAATATACTGAAAGTGTCAATTATTAAATATGAATTGGTAGTTGAAATCTCACAAGATGCATTATTTTGGGAAGTTATTTAAAAATGGAATCCACAACTCTCGAGTAATTTACCCAGTGTTTAATTATAGGTTTCTTGGATGTTTTGAAAACATTTTAATCTCGGAAATCTTTCTGTGGTGAAAGGGTATTTATTGCTGCCTGATTAATCTGCTAAATAAAAGTGGTTTTATGAAATTTATCATAATTATAACAATACAGTTCTTTGTAATACATTGAAAGCCAAATTTATATTATACGTATTTTAAACAAATAACAATGAGCAAGTATAACTAAACTTTGAAAAAATTACATAAGGTATTAAGAAATAAATGTAGAGGGTGTCCTAGAGAAATATTGCTCTTTATGTAGGTGCGTGGGCGCTGATAAAGAGGGGCGGTGGGGCCACCTGGGTCCGAAACGCCTTTTCAAAATGTATTTTTTTTCTTGAAGTTATTGGCCTTATTGACAGCCACTTTTTGAAATGTTCGTTGAAGAAAACACCTGTCGACAATAAATATATCATAATACATTAAAGGGGCATCAGAAACAATGATATTGATATGAGAAATCAAGGAATGTACATGATCGCATACGGCACGAAATAAATAAACAATCTCAATCCTTTTTCAAGATCTATTAGAGAGAGGACACAACATAACGGGATTAAGTCATGAGTTCATTGAAACTGACAAGAACAACGCTTTGAATATAATGATGATGCACTCTTTTCCACCTTTCTCAAGCGGAACTATTTTACCTATACGATGGCTAGTCCCAAACTGACACTATCAGCTACTTCCGGAAAGCAAACCAAGGGGACGGAGGAAACGCTAATCAATAAAAACCCACAACGGAGACTTATAAAAACACGCTGCACGCAGAACTCAATTTGTCATCAACAGTAAGCATAGAAATCTAGTGGTTCCCGGAGAGAATCCAGCTACACCGAGACTTCTAGATGCAACCGATTCTGGAGCTCTCTCAAATTTCTGCCGACAAATTCGACGACGCCATCACCACACAAACCAACGAAACATAATTTCATATACTAACTTTTAAATATTATGACTACTTAGTGTAAAACAAAGACTGGCTGCTATCAATATTCATCCCAAGTCCTAAAAAAACAATGCTAGGAAATGAGAGAAACACAGATTAATTAGTTTATTGAGCCACTCACTTAAGGTACTTCTTAATATCATTCACTCTAGCATTTACACTAAATGAGAAGAACACCTTAGTGAGGTGCAATTTAGATTCAGAACAGGCCTTGGAACAAGGGAAGCACTTTTCAGCTTGCAAGTGCTAATACAAAAATATATCAACAATATTTGCATGTTTTATTGATTTTAAGAAGACGTTTGACATGGTATCGCACGGAAAACTTATTTACATTCTAAAAACATCGGAAATTGATAGCAAGGATGTAAGTTTGATCTCAAAGCTGTATCAGCAACAAAAAACAATAGTGCGCTTCGATAACGAACTATCCGATAGTTTTGTAGTCGGAAAGGGAGTTCGACAGGGATGCATATTGTCACCGACATTGTTTAATATATATTCCGAAAATACCTTTAGACGAGCCTTGGATGAATCAAAAGATGATATTGTGGTAAATGGTCAACTTATCAATAATATTAGAACAACCGAAGAAACCTCTTTGCTGCCTATGTGGATTATAAGGAGGCCTTCGACTCAGTGCCACATGAATGGCTCAAAATTATATTGAGAATGTATAGGGTCGATGATCATCTTGTTTCCTTTTTAGAACGCATCATGTCAATCTGGAGAATTAGGATCCAACTGCAAGCGATGTCATCGAAACTAATACAATCCCAATACGAAGAGGAATATTTCAGGGCGATTCGCTAAGCCCATTGTGGTTCTGCCTTGCAATGAACCCTCTGTCACGCCGTTTGAACTCCACCAGATACGGCTTTAGTATTAGGAAAAACAACAAAGAGGTAGCAAGATTGAATCATCTATACATGGATGATCTTAAACTGATGGCTGCTACCAAAAACCAGCTGGAGCAAATGCTCAAAATTGTCGAGGAGTTCTCCGGGGATATCGGAATGCAGTTTGGACTTGACAAGTGCCGTATTTTGAACATCGTTAAAGGAAAGATACAACTGGGAGCATTTGAGATGCAGAACGGTGAAACCATTGCTGCAATGGAAGTAGAACAAACATACAAATACCTAGGTATGAAACAAGCTAAACGAATTGACCATTGCACTATGAAGGCCGAATTGACAACCGAATTCGTCAGGAGGGTAAGACGAGTGTTACGAACTAGTCTAAAGTCCTAAATAGTAGAAATTTATTTAAGGCGCTCAACGCGTACGCATGTTCTGCGCCTAGCTACTCTTTTGGAATAGTAAAATGGAGCAGGATGGACATCGAAGGCCTGCAAAGAAAAATAAGAACACTCCTAACAAAAGCACACAAACACCACCCTCGGAGTGCTATTGAACGTACAATGCTTCCAAGACACCAAGGAGGAAGAGGATTGGTCGATATTGGTAAGCAACTCGATCAACAAATAATAAACTTACGTTCTTATTTCCATAGGTTAACGAACTCTTCCACACTACATCGAGCAATATGCGAAGCAGACGATTCAACACCGCTACAACTGAGGGAACGGGATATTGCTTCTAACCACCGAATAGACCAAGAGAAGTTACAAGCCTGGCTACAGAAGCCACTTCATGGAAATCATCCAAATGAGGTCAACCAGGACAATGTCGACAACTTGGCGTCGAACTACGGGTTGATTTCAGGACAGATGTTTTCGGAAATGGAGGGCTTCTTGTTAGCTATCCAAGACCAGGTTATCCCGACGAAGAACTATCGGAAATTCATTATCAGAGATCCCTCAATAGAAAATGACCAATGTAGATATGGCTGTCGAACATCAGAGACGATCCAACACATAACTGGAGGATGCCAAGCATTTGCCGCAACCCAGTATAAGGAAAGACATGATTCAGCCGCTAAGATACTCCACCAAGAGTTAGCAGATAAGTTAAAACTATTGCAGGTAGGAAAGGTGCCTTACTACAAATATAATCCAGAGCTTATTCTTGAAAACAACGAGTTCAAGTTATACTGGGTTCGAACGGTCCTAACAGATCAAACAGTTGCTCATAACAGGCCAGACATTATACTAACAGATAAAATTTCCAGGCGAATTACACTAATCGACATCGCTGTACCGAACAACAACAACCTAAGGTCAAAATACAACGAGAAGATCGCCAAATATAGAGATCTGGAGGTGCAAATCCGCAGACAGTGGGCAATGTAATTGTCCACACGATTCCTATAATACTGTCAACAACTGGAGTAATACCAAAGAACCTCCTGCAGAACATCAAGGGAGTGGGTCTTAGTGAGCATCTGTATAAACCGATTCAGAAAGCGATTCTCCTTGCAACCGCGCAAACCATCCGAAAGTTTGTAGGAAGTGCAGAAGACCACACCACCTAGAACCCGATAACACGGAAAGGGTCCCCACAGAGCTTCATATTTTTGGTGTCTTTGTATAACTGGTATGAGTGAATAATCCCTGGATGGAGTGCGAAGCCGTTTGGCTTGTAAATCTGATATTAGATACACAGATGACATGGTACTTTTGGCAGACACTGCGTAGGGTCTCCAGAGAGTGATGGATAATGTAGAAATATGCAACGAATACGGACTAAAAATAAATTATAAAAAGACGAAAATAATGGTTATTAGCAAGAATATCAACATAAACGCTCAGTTTACAGTAAACGATGCACAATTAGAGAGAGTGGAGGAAATATGCTATCTGGGTTGCAATATCAGTGATACATGGGATCACGGTTACGAAATAAGAACTCGTATTGAAACAGCCAAAAGCGCTTTTACCCGCCTTAAGAAAATATTTTGTAACCTCTCTCCGAGTATCAATATATGCATAAGAATTCTCAGATGCTACGTCTTCAGTGTTCTCCTCTACGGAGTTGAAAGCTGGAGTCTTACTGAGGCTTAGAGGCATTCGAAATGTGGTGCACCGACGCATGTTACGGGTCTCATACACACACCATATAACTAACATTACGATTCCCGAGAGGCTCAGAAAGGAAAAGGACATTACTACTACTATAAAGAACAGAAAACTAATTACTTTGGCCACATTATGCATAATGATAAATACCGCGTTCTGTTATTCATATTATAGGGCAGGATTGAGGGAAAACGAGGCCCTGGACGCAGGAGTATATCCTGGCTGGCCAATCTTAGAAAATGGACTGACCTAACATCAACTGACCTATTTCGAGCTGCAGTGAATAGGATAAGATGGGTCATCATAGTCGCCAACATCATAAGAAAATAGGTACCTTTAGAAGAGGTGTAAAACAACTTGACCTGTTTGCCGCATTAAGAATGTGAATGTTGCTAGCGAACCCCCCCCCCCCTCCAGACGATAATTTGTTAATTTGTTTTCGCTTGCCTACTGTGTGATTGCCGCCTCACTCAAAAGCTTTTCAGAGAAATATACTCGCCCTGTCTGCTACATTAGGAACGTGAATGTCGCTGGCATCTCCCCCCTGTTGACAAGTCGCTCTCGCTGCCATACTGTATTATTGTGATATCGCCGTCCCTCCCAAAGAGAGAGGCTCGATCGGCCTCTGCTAAGAAGACTCGATCTAATTGCCACGGATCTTCTAGTCGGCCAGTTTTGTTTCGCATATGATATTGTCATAATTTATATTTCATATTTTAAAAAATAATTGCTTATACAGGAATATTAAGGACAAGTTCCCGGCAATAAAGCGTTGAAATATACACTTCATTCAAAAAATTCCTAGACTAATTTTGTATAAAATTTACAACTGGCACTATCTATTACCCGAGGACAGAACTATGTAATCTCATGCCCTAGTTACCCACAGTAGACATGTGCGCGCTCTAACTTCATTTATTGGCCAGCTGTATTCGTTTGAAATAGACGTGTTTTTGCTACTGCGTCACAATTTTCGCTATGGAATAACGTGCCGCAATCAAATTTTGTTTCACCTTGGGAAAAAGTGGTTCGGAAACATTCGAATTTTTGAAAACCGCGTATGGTGAGCCAAACAGTGAACGCACAATTATATAAATGTGTCCTGAATCGACTTTTAAAACGGATTCGTCGCGTGAGACCGGAATTGTACCGCACCGGTGACTGGTTTCTGTTCCATGACAATGCGCCAACTCATTCCTCAATACTTATCACGCTCTGCTGTTAATTTAGAATGGTTTTAAAGTTAGACCATGTTAGTGAATTAGGGGTAAGTTTGTAAACTTTTCTTCACAAGTAATGATCTAAACATGTAAGAAAAGTTAAAGTTGTAAACTAGCTTGGAAGCCAAATAAACTATCACTATCAGGAATGTGAGTTAATTATTTCTCGAATTTAGTTTGTAAGTTATTCTGTGGTTCAAGTTTATTATTATCGTGAGCGCTTAAAAAAATTAAACAATAAAAATCCAAACAATGTTATCACACCGTATCTTTTTCTAGGAAGTTCAATTATGTCATAATGTTTATTGTTAACGTATTATTATACGAATTCGTGATATTCATGCAGTTTTTTAGCCTTAAAAACACACATACGTAACCTAAAAAACAACAATAAGAAAAATCCTTGAGGCGAGTTAATTTATATGTATTAAAAAATCTAATGAACCACGATTACTGGAAACGTTTAATATAATATTATTTGTGATTTTCAAAATAAAGGATTATTAGTTAGAAAATCTTTTTTTGCGATAGTTAAAACGTCATTAATATTAATTAAGTGTAACTAGTGAGGTAAAATTTATATATTTAGAAGCTCTAGGGTTATTAACAAAATTAGAGTTTAATTTTATCAAACAAATATTAGGTCTGTCATAGTATATCCACTATTTTAAATTTTAAATTAATTTTAGATTGGTATTATAGGCCCGAAACCTTCCAATATCGATATTTAAAAAACTTGAGACATAAATTTCTTAGCTCGATATATTTTATACTGCATATTGAGTTTGTATACGCTCCAAGAACCTGGCAATATCACAATTTTAGGCAAAATCGGAAAACGTAAAATTTTCAGTCCCTCATATTGTATCTTGTCAACCTAATATTATAAAAAATTAACTTCATAATCGTAATACACGACTCTGCAAAACACCCTTACACCAAATCTGATAAAATGCGAATTAGGTAAAATTTTCAACTCACTATATTGGATTCGACATATTGAATTTCAAAAAAAATATATTAATATCTTAATGTAATCTAAATCTAAATCTTTCAAAGCCCCTAATACCAATTTTAAATGAAATCCAGAAATTCAAAATTTCTAGACCGTCATATTACCCTTGACATATTAGATTTTCTTCAAATAATTTTATATTCGCTATTTACATCCTTAAAAACGATTCAGTCCTACATTTGAACAAAATCGAAAAATGTAAAATTTTTAGTCCGCCATATTGAATCCTGAAAAAAATAATATTAAAATCGTAACTTACACCCTCAAGAACCCGTTATATCAGTTTTGGAGAAAATCGAAAAATGTAAAATTTTTAGAATGCCATGTCGAATCCGCCAGATTGAGTTCTTCAAAAAATATTTAAATTCGTAATTAACACTAACAAAAGTCTCCCAATACTGATTTTAGACAAAATCGAGAGATGTAGATAGAACCTTTAATCCGCCATCTTGGATCCGCCATATTTAATTTTTTTAAAAATAATGTCAGATTTGTAATGTGCGATCCCAAAAACTCCCCCATATCAATTTTGAAAAAAATCGAACAAAATTATTTTTATCCCCCATACTGGATACGTCATATTGGGTTTTTAAAAATGATTTTAGATTCGTCACGTGCGACCCTGAAAACTCCCCTGTACCAATTTTGGAGAAAATCGGACAAAACTGATTTTTTTGTCTGCCATATTGGATCCACCATATTGAATTTTTAAAAACATTTTGGATTCGTTATTTGCTACCCCGAAAACTCCCCCACACTAATCTTGGAGAAAATCAGACAAAATTAAATTTTCTTGTTTGCCATATTGGATCTGCCATATTGAATTTTTTTAAAATAATTTTAGATTCGTTGCGTACAACCCTGAAAATTTCCCCATACCAATTTTGGAGAAGATTGGATAAAATTAATTTTTTTGGCCGCCATATTATCAGCGCCATCTTGGATTTTACTGCACCAATTTCGTCCAAAAAAATATGAAACCACCGCAGCAACTTCCTTTACATAACGTAAAAAATGTCATTCAAATCGGTACCGCCGTTCCGGAGTAATCGGTGTACATACATAAAGAAAAAACTAACATACTGGACGAATTGAGAACCTCCTTCTTTTAGAAGTCGATAAAAAAATTTGTTTATGAACACAGGTAAACTCAAAAATGAAAAGTTCGGCTTTTATATCCAAATAGTTTTCCCTCCCTAATCCAAAATAACATTGAAGTGGGCTGCATTTAAAATTTCTTACCTAACCATTAAATAGAACCTAGGAATATTTTTACGCTTATATCCTGTTTTTTGACAGATAAATGTGCAGGTTTGTTTAAAAATTTTGAGTTTTAATTACAGCTTCTTAAATTTTTTTCTCTGTCATCATAAGAGCAGTAAGGATTCTGTAGCACTTCCGTCAATCAGAAACCACTTAGGAACATAGGCTGGCATAATCGGTTTAGGTATTTACACAAGAAAGCTGCGATTTCATTTCTACGTAAATCTAATTAATTTTATTGGAGGGGTTCACTTTTGTTGTGTGCTAGACTCTGTGAATAGCCAAATTTGAATTCATCAAGGATACCCTAAAACTTTAATGATTTTCATATACGGATATCTCGAGAACTGTTAAAAATAAAGGAATCAAAAACGGGATATCGTTCTCGTAATATTCTTTTTAAGTTATATCTCTAAAGGGATAAAAAATGTCAAGGTTAAGTTCAGCTATTTTTCTAATATAGTCTCAACAAGGCATTATAGGGTGGCCTTGATGTTTTTTTCCCAAGATTTTAATTCTACGGTTCTTCGAGTCCACTTGGATTGCCCATAGAACCGTTCCTAACATGTTGCTGTTAGTGCCTATGTCTCTGTTACGTAGGTTAATACAGGAATGGGAATTAGAAATTCTTTATATACTTGAACTCTCTATTTTCACAGTAAATCGTTTGTTTCTGTTTCTCATAAAAATCTATTGAAAAAGGCAAGGAGTTGGAAAGATGAGTAGTTGTCTTCGAAAAATAAATAAAATTTTTTACCATTTTAGTAATATAAGGAAAAGTGTGAAGCCAACAACGCAGAGGACCTATCACCACATCCTGTATTACGACCCTCTTGAGACCCAGTGGCAAAATTGAGAACTCATTCATCCAAACAACCATCATGTAAGGTAACCTTTAGGCTAGTTTTAAAGTTTGATCATGTTAACTACTTAGAGGGTTAGCACTTTTGCAAGGCTTGCTTCATCTGGCTTTAGTGACACATCCTGTCATATATCGAGTGACATAAAAAATAAAAACTTACAAAAT
The DNA here is from genome assembly GCA_034092305.1 of Diaprepes abbreviatus. Classification (NCBI taxonomy): domain Eukaryota; kingdom Metazoa; phylum Arthropoda; class Insecta; order Coleoptera; family Curculionidae; genus Diaprepes; species Diaprepes abbreviatus. The sequence goes on from JASJET010000280.1 coordinate 529,767, forward strand.
AAAAATTATGTTTTGTTTTTAAATTAAAATTTCAGGAAGAAATAAAGAAATATATCTGCCGTATTTAAATAGTTGGTATATATGTATTCTCCTTTCAGGCAGAGAAAAGGAAGGAATATATACAAACAGTTTATTTCCTGCAAATACTACTCTGGTCCTCCCTCCATACGCGTTTCAATCACCTTATCGTCTCATCAGTGGAGCTGTATCGCTATATGTTGCGTTCGGTCTGATACAGCTCTACTGACGAGACCATAAGGTGGTCGAAACGTATATGAAGAGAGGACATATACAACAAAAATTAAGGTGTTGGTATAATGTTTTTAGCGGATTCCTGTAAATGCTCGATGTGCACATTATCATGCATTTAAACAATATTAATACGTTCACACAACATTTATCTATACATTTCTAGGAGATAATTGTTGAGGTTTTTTTTAAACTTAAAAACACAACCACACAATGGAAAATCCTTGATGTGGATTTAAACTAAAAAACCTAATAAACCATGATGTTTATTATTACGTCTATAATTTTAACATTAAAGCTCATTAAGAAAAAAAAACAATGAATTATTTTGCACTTGTTTTTACAATTTGTAGTCAAAACATCATTACTCATTATAATAATAATCTAAGTCAGGTAGTTTTGCGGAATTAAATTTGATTGAAAGAATCCGGCTTATTAATAAAATTAGCAAATAACAAATTACTTCAACTAAAAACCGAAAAAACAGCATATTATGATCATTGTGAAGATGATGTTTGCGATACGAGCCAAATGCGAGGGTCGCAATTATCTTGGTGAAAATTGCCTGTATATGCTTTTCAGATATAGTCACTTCTTCTTTTTTAAGTGCCATATCAGGTCCCCCTGACGTTGGGAATTACATTGGCAAGTCTTTCACGGTCCTGCGCTAGCTGGAACAATTCCCCTGCGCTACGTATACCTGTTCATTCACGAATATTCCTCAACCAGGAAGCCTGTCTCCTTCCTACCCCTCTACGTCCCTCTACTTTACCCATCATGATCAATTGAATAATTCTATATCGCTCCCCTCTGAATATATGTCCAAGATATGAGATTTTTCTATACTTCACAGTGTTTAATAGTAGATGAGTTGTGTCGGCCCTATTGAGTACCATTTCGTTGGTCTGCCTAGCTGTCCAAGGTATTCTCAACATTCGCCGGTGTAACCACATTTCGAGAGCCTCCAACCGATTAATCGTGGCAACCTTAATTGTCCAGATCTCTGCCCCATATAGTAACACTGGCCAGACGTATGATCTTATCATTTTCTGTCGTAGTTTTAGGTTGAGGTTATCATTGCAGAAAAGTGGTTTCATTTTTTGAAAAGTTGCTCTAGCAGTCTCTATTCTACACCTTATCTCTTTATCTGGGTTTAGATTTTCGGTGATATAGCATCCAAGATATTTAAAATGAGTCACCCTGTCTATACTTTTTCCTTCTATTTGTATTGAAGCGTTAAGATGAGGTTGTCTACTAAAGACCATAAATTTTGTCTTTTTGATATTTATGTTGAGCCCCATTTCTTGACCCTCAGTGTTAACACAGTTTAATAGATGTTGCAGGTCTTGTAGTTTGTCGCTTAGGAAAACAGTGTCGTCAGCATATCGTATTGTATTTATATATTCTCCATTGATTTGTACTCCCATTCGTTGTCCTTGAGTAGCCCGTTTAAAGATTTTATCTGAATATATATTAAAAAGCAGTGGAGATAGTATGCAGTATAGACACAATATTGAATAAATTTACAAAATGGTGGCAAGAACAGTGTGACCAGATTTTGGCAACAATTTCTGCTTCGATCGAAATGAAAATTAGCCAAAAAAATAGTAAGCAAGTGATTAGCATTATCTGTCAAATTTTAATTTTTTTTCCAAAAAAAAAATCAAAAGTGGGGTTATATCTCAAAATGTCGGAAAAAGTTATTAAAAAAGTTTTTCTAAATGCAATTTTTAGTCCATATGCAAAATTTAAGCTATATAAGATAATTTAGATTTTTTGCCCATTTTTTGTAAATTGCACCACTGTTGCCAAATAAGACTCAACGCAACCTACATAAAACTTCTTAGTTTTGACAATGCTTCATCATGCACATATTTTGTTTAAAGTAGCGCCATATTAAATGTGTGTTTTTCTACAAAATCCAAATAGGGATATTAAAATTTGGTCATATGTGATGCAAAGTTTATTTGTTTTGATCCTCTATAAGGTAACTTCATAAAATAACTATTTTTAAAAACATTGTTTGTGTCTAAAAGTAATACACATTATAATTAGGACAAACAAATGCGCTCCCCCAAGAGCTTTGAGTTCAGAAAATAGACCCGATTTTTCCTCTTATACTATAGTTTATTCAAGACCTAGAGAGAGTAATAAATAATTTTTTACCCTTTTTTCTTCGCAAACTACCTGTGTTCTTTAGTCCGGTGTCTTTGGAAAAATCTGCTAGATCCATATATTTTTCATAGGAATGGGTTAGAAATTTTATAATCAAAAATACCAGTCTATAATAATGGACTATTTGAGTTGGATAACAATAGATATTTGGAAGTGTGAACTGTTAAAAAGGATTTTAATCCTTGTTATAGGGATCGGAAGAAGGTTTATTTTATCACTAAATATTTATGGCATAGAATATTATTTCGGTAATAAACTTAAAATAAAAATTTTTATAAAATTATTTTATTTCTTATGATTTTTTAATAATTAACATACATTACAAAATATAAATATTTTTGACACATTTAACAAAAATCACAAGTATATTATTATTGTTTATCATTTTGGCATCAAAACCGTTTTAGGCACATCGAGACTAAAACATAGCCTTATTCTCTCAAAAAATTATATTTTAAATACTTACAAAATACCCATTGTCAAAAATACAAGAAGTTAAACATATATAAAAAAATAAATTCGTCCATATAATATTAAATATTTTTTGGGCTATCGGTTATTGTATTGTAAATAAAAAGCAATTTTAGGATATTTGACGTTTCAGTTTATTTATTTCTTCAATCATCTGCAGAATTACAATTAATTAAACACTAAAAAGGTATTTAAATGTAATTAATTTTTATATTTTACAGTTAAAATAGACCTTGCACTGACATCTTAATTTAATTTACTTTATTAAATGGAAATCGGATATCCCCAAAAAAATAAAATAAACATGTTAATTCAACACGCTTAAGAAAAAGACACATATACAATAATAAAATAATAAAAAAATTACGGCTAATTGGAATTAAATATATATAAAATTAAAAAGTGGGACACACTAAAATAAAAATATATAAATAACATTAAACAATAAAATACAACAAAAACAAAAATTTAAATAATAAATTGTGTTTAAAATGGTAAACATTACGTATTTAATTCGTAATCAAAGTCAGTGAAGCTATATTTGCTCAAATTAATTATAAATGGTTCTTCTATCTCACCGATCATGAGATCGAGTTTCCACATTTTGTTTTATTCTTTTATTATATTTAATTTAAAGTTAAATTACTAATTTTGTAAGTTGTGTTATTTCTGGCAACTCTACCTTTTACTTGAGAGAGATGTTTGCTTCTCCAAAGGACAGTTCCCGGACGACCTATAAGAACAGATTTCCTATCTAGTTTTTCCCAGCAAAAATTAAGTTCTCTAAGCAATTCCCAGAGCTCAGTTCTTCTAATTTCAGGTAAATCCCGATCTTCATTGATTTTAGTTAGAATTTTGTCGATGGTGTGATCTGCTTCTCATAATAAAATGTATGGACAACTCCTTTTATTGCAGTTTTCATCTCTTCTTATAACGAGGTTTTTCGTCCGCCTGTGATCGAATGTGTCTTGGGAGTACTAACAATTCCATTCGTTTTGTTCTCCTTCAGTCTTTGGTACATAGTAGATTTTCCAAATCCTGTCACGTTGAAACACATCTCAACAGAGCTTTTAACATTATTTAGAAATTGTTCTCTTAGGGCATCATAAACATTCATCGTAATAAGTTTTTCGCTAAGGAAAAAATGCCCTGGTTTAACGATTTTGGAATAAATATGAAGGTGAAAGCTATATCTCACCAATCTCAAATAATATATAAAAACAAGCGCAAACAGGATAAATCACTAAGGACACACTGTAAGGTGTACTTTGCTCGCTGACAGAAATTAAATTAAACTATCAGAAATTTTATTGTTGCAGTAAATTTATAAAAGCTTGTAATATTTAAATATGATTAAATGTAATTAGATTTACGACAGTCCTCAGTTACCTGCTGCACTGGAGCAGTTGGAACTTTCGGTAACAGTTTTATTACTCTCTCTAGTTCTTGAATAGAGTATAGCAATGTGTATGTTTGCGATCGCCCTCCCCCCTCCCAAGAGTTTTGAGTGCAAGAAAATAGAACCGATTCTGCCTTTTATATTAGGAATGTTTATGCTGCTGGCACTCCCCCTACCGTTGACAACTTGTTTTTGTTGCGATAACCCCCCCCCCCCCAATAGCTTTGAATCCAGGAAAATAGACCCGATTCTGCCTCTTATACTAGAAATGTGTATGTTGCTGGCATCCACCTCCCTGTCGGCAACTTGTTTTTTTTTTTCGATCGCCCGCCCCTCTTCAAGAGCTTCAAATTCAGAAAAATAGGCACTTCCCTGCCTTCTACACTTGAAATGGGAATGTTGCTAGTGTCTCCCCCCCCCCCCGTCGACAACTTGCTTTCACTTGCCATACTGTACTTTTGTGATATCACCGCCCCCCCCCCCCCCCCAAAGAGAGAGGCTGGATCCGCCCCTGGCCATCAGTAAAGTCTGCATTAGGTGAAAAATAAATTTAAAATGCGTTTAATTTTTATATTAAGATTTTTTTATTAGAAAATTTGAGTTTTTTGAATTAAATTAAATTCTCAATATTAATGTGTATTACTTTTAGAAACAAACTACGTTTCCAAAAATAGTTATTTTATGAAGTTTCCTTATACAGGGTCAAAAACAAATAAACTTTGCATCAAAATTTTAATATCCCTATTTGGATTTTGTAGACAAACACATATTTAATATGGCGGTAGTTTAAACAAAATATGTCCGTGATGAAGCATTGTCAAAACTAAGAAGTTTTATGTAGGTTGCGTTGAGTCTTATTTTGCCACAATGGTGCAATTTACAAAAAATATAAATTATCTTATACAGCTGAAATTTTGCATATGGGCTAAAAATTGCATTTAGAAAAACTTTTTCCAATAACTTTTGTCGATATTTTGAGATATAACCCTACTTTTGAATTTTTTTTGGAAAAAAATTTAATTTGACAGATAATGCTACGTGTACTGTACTACTGTACATATGTCATTAATGGCAGGGTAATTTGTAACAGTAAATTTTATTTTTAACCGACTTCTACAAGAAGGAGGTACACAATTCGTCGAGAATGTATTTTTTTTATGTATGTACACCGATTACTCCGGAACGGCTGCACTGATTTGAATGAAATTTTTTACATTATGTTTAGAAAGTGGCTGCGGTGGTCCCATATTTTTTTAAATGAAATTGGTGCAGTAAAATCTAAGATGGCGCTTACAATATGGCGGGCAAAAAAATTTAATTTTGTCTGATTTTCTCCAAAATTGGTATGGAGAAATATTCGGGGTTGTACCCAGCGAATCTGAAATTATTTTTAAAAAATTCAAAATGGCGGATCCAATATGGCGAACAAAAAAATCAATTTTGTCCGATTTTCACCGAAATTGGTACGGGAGAGTTTTCGGGGTCACACATGACGAATCTAAAATTATTTTAAAAAAATTCAATATTGCGTATCCAATATGGTAGATAAAAAATTTATTTTGTCCGATTTTTTTAATATGATAGTACATTATGAACTTGATATTATTTAAAAAAAAATTAAATATTGCGGATCTAAGATGAAGGATTAAACATTCTACATCTCACGATTTTGTCTAAAGTCAGTATTGGGGGATTTTTGTTAGTGTTAATTACGAAATTAAAATATTTTTTGAAAAACTCAATCTGGCTAATTCAATATAATGTCCTAAAAATTTTACATTTTTCTCCAAAACTGATATAAAGGGTTCTTGCGGGTGTGAATTATGAATTTAATAGTATTTTTTTCTGGATTCCGTATGGCAAACGCAATATAGCTGACTAAAAATTTTACATTTTTCGATTTTGTTCAAATGTGGAACTGAATCGTTTTTGAGGATGTAAATAGCGAATATAAAATTATTTTAAGAAAATCTAATATGTTAGAAGCAATATGACCGTTTAAAAATTTTAGATTTCTGGATTTCATCTAAAATTGGTACTAGGGGACTTTGAAGGGTTTACATTTAGATTAGATTAAGACGTTCAAATTATTTATTTGAAATTCAATATGGCGGATCTAATATGGTGGGTTGAAAATTTTACCTTATTCGCATTTTTTCAGATTTGGTATTAGAGGGTTGGGGGGTGGTGTATTACGAAAATGCAATTAATTTTTTACAACTATTAGATTGATAAGATACAATATGAGGTATTAATAATTTTACATTTTCCGGTTTTATCTAAAATTGATATTGTGGGATTCTTGGGGCGTATACAAATTCAATATGCAATATAAAATATATCGGGCTAAGAAATTTACGTCTCAAATTTTTTAAATATCGATATTGGAAGGTTTTGGGACCTATATTGCCAATCTAAAATTAATTTGAAATATAAGATAGTGGATTTACTATGACAGATAACATTTGTTTGACATAATTTCATTGTTATTTGGAGAACTCTAAGAATCAAAGAATTTTTAGTGGTTCATTTTAGGGTGATTTACAATCATGGATTAAATGGGTACTTTTTTATCACATTGGAGTGATTGCGAGGTATACTAATCTCGATTAGCACTTAGTTTAAATAATTTATATAATAATTATTATTGAATATCATAATGAATTCAAAACTAAAAATCGAAAAATAAAATTTTTATAAAAAAATTGAACCGACTTCTAAAAGTGAGCTAAAAAGTGAAAAATAACTAAAATTTTTTATATGAAATTGAAATTTTTGAAGTCGGCGCCAAATTATATCTAAATGAAATAACTAACTACTTATATACAAATTATGGTAAGAAAGCAATTACAAATAAAGTATTTTTAATCTGTTTAAGCGAATCACATTTTGTCAGGTGTTAGTTTGGCGTCGACTTCAAAAATTTCAATTTCATATAAAAATTTCTAGTTATTTCTCACTTTTTAGCGCACTTTTAGAAGTCGGTTCAATTTTTTTTATCATAATTTTATTACGCCTATTTTGCTAATATAATCTACGTGCATCTTTGCATTTGGCATTTGATAATCTGGAAGTGTGACAGTTGCGTTCGTACAATAGATATTCCTTACAACTAGATCACACACGAGTTGCCATCTAGTGACTAAGTTGCAATTTTGTAAGGTTTCTTTAATAATTTTCACATTTTTATCGATTTGTGATTTTATTTATTGTTAATTTTGATTTTCAAGTCGTATAATTGTTAAAGTGTTTCTGATGTAGTTTTTCGTAAATTTAGGGTTTTTAGGTGTACCTTTATTATAGAATTATTTACATTATTATGATTTTAAAATTAAAACCCTCTTAAAGGATATTTTTCGAAGGTTTCTTGCATTTGGGAACCAGGTTAATACTTTTACTTCATCTCCGACTGGACGAGCGTAGAGTGCTGTAGAATTGAAAATGAATAAGTCTCAGATTTATTCCATTTTATCTTTTTGATGCCATAACTACAAAACTGCATGTAATTTATATTGTTTTTTATTATTTTCAGGGGCCAAAATGACGTTTCAAATTTTAGATTTTAAATTGTCTAATCTTACACGCATTTTTAAGATTTGAAACTCAGCTTGCAGTTTTAAATTCAAATTATGGAATTATAAGTTCCAGATTGGGGATTCCAGGTTACAGAATCACCTTACTGTGGAGAACCTCGAAGTTAACCGATTTTTACTTTCCTGATTCTATGAAAAAATGTTCTAAAGTCATTATCTGATTCCGCCTATTCTCTAATATATTGTAGTACATAGAAGAATATTCGACACGCAATTTTTTATGTTTTGAACTGCTAAATGTTGATAATACTTCCAAAATTCAACGATTTCTCAATTATAATTTGAAAGAGTGTCATATCATCTTCTTAGTAAGAGCTTGTTTTGTATTTTTTTTTAGAATGGTTCGGAAGGTTTTTGATTCCATTATCGTAAAATAAAGGAGGTTGCGTCAAGAGCCAATTGCGCACGAAAGTCGCCACAGCCTCCTTGTTTTGAAATCGTTGTCCTTGCTTCTTTAAGACGTCCAAAAAGATGGAAATCGCAGAACGATGTCAGGACTATAGGGAGGATAGTCAAGTTAAATTTGGTGTATGTGGGCGAGCGTTATCGTATAGAAGAATGACGTCCCGAATCAGTTGGTCACGTCTATTGGAACGATAGGCGGTTTTCGCCTTATTTAATAGCTCACAATAATAAGCACCGCTTATTGTGCGATGGTGATGTAAGAAATCAATGTGCAAAACGCCACACCAGTCTAAAAAGCGCTGCAAGTGTTGTGTTAGCACCCATCCTACCGCTGGTTTCCGATCAAATTTAACTCCAAATATAAATTTCAAATAATAATAAGTACCACGATGGGGGTCTGGGAAGGTACCAATTGAATGCCACTGACGAGTCTTAAAGTTGGTACCGGGACGAAACACCCTAAAATTTATCAGTTTGTATATGTTGGAGTGCTTCTCAGGGCACGGGAGCCAGCAGAGAACCCGAAACAGGGACACATAGCTCTTCATAATACAACATGGCATCCCAGGTGGCTGGACCCTGCAGCGAAGCAGCTGCATGAGCAATCGTTATAATGCTGGACCTACGATGGGGTGTTAGTGCCTGCAGTGCTCAGGACATCCAACTTGCTGTGTTCAAGGTCAAGATACAAATCTTGAACAACATCACAGTTATCTGTCTTAAAGAGAGGATGTTGTGTTATTATACATCCTATCGCGAGTTTCCGATCCAATATAACTACAAATATAGGTTTCAAATAATATAAAGTACGACGATGGGTGTCTGGGAAGGTACCAACTGAATCCCACTGACGAGTCCTAAAGTTGATACCGGGATGAAACACCCAAAAATTTTTCAGTTTGTATATGTTCGAGTTGCTCCTCAGGGCACGGAAGCCAGCAGAGAACCCAAGGGCACGGGAGCCGAAACAGGAACACGCAGCTCCGCATATTACAACCCAAGTACCTTGCCAGCGGCCAGTCGAGTCTTGGCTTTCACCGAGATTGCCTCTCCCTTACTACACTACTCCATACTGATCTGTTTGCTTTCAGGTACGATACGTAATGATGAACCTAAGTTTCATCACAGGTAACAATTCTTCTCAGGAATACATTCCTTTCATCCATAAACCGTATTGAAAGCTCCTGACAGAGCTGCAAACATCTCAACTTGTGTTCTTCTGTCAAAAGATGAGGGATTCACCTGGCATACAGTTTAGGGAATTGAAGGTATTTTGTAATTATTTTTTGACAGTCTATATAACAATTGTCCTACAATTTCGGAAACTTTCAAACGTCGATCGTTTTTAAGACACTCACAAATCTTTTGAATGTTTTTCTTTGTTCTGGTTCGAGATCGACGATTATGTTTCTCATTTTTAACCCGTTCACGTCCTGTCAATCTTTGAAGGATTTCAGTTGGTGTGACGCCTTCATGAGCAAGAAATTTTATTAAAATGCATTGCGCAGTGGAAGGGTGGACTTGTTGCTCTGACATCGCAATAATGTTGATGTGGTCCGAACCGATGACCAATCGGCTCTCCCCACTCTAGATATTCTTGCCAATGTACTCTAGCAATACCTGCCCATTCAAATAAATATAATTCCAATAAACGAACCCATGTATTCTTTGGATAAATTATTGAAATTTTAACGCGTTTTTTCTCAGAACTCCCAGAACTAATGTATAATAATTTTCTATATTTTATGTGCGACCCTTATAACAGAAATATAAACTTTGATAAATTCAGCTTATCTCAAGCAAAAATCTGCCAAAATTTGGCACACTGAAGTTCGTCGCATTATTTTTTTTCTCTTCCTTAATTATGTTTATATATTTAGATTTTGTAGGCAGCATAATACATTCTATGTTAGAATTAATAGTATATTTAAATTCATAATTTTATCTAAATTAGTTTATATTTCTCTATTGATGAATGGTTTGTGTAATCACTGCTTTGGGCCAGCGGAATTAGCATCTGGAAACATTTATTGTTAGTAGAGTTCTGACTACGTAGAAACCTGCAGAATGATAATAGCAATTATGTAGTATCTTATGTCTCATTTCCTTTTTTGGGGAAAGTTTTTTATTTAATAATTAAGATGTGAGAAAACAGTTTTTTCCAGTTCTAGGAAAACCTATTATTTTTGAGTAAAAAGGTTTCAAACAAATGTTGTGCCTACAAAATAAGCTAAAGCTCGTCCAAATCGGATAATTTGTTTGTTAGTTATTGCAAAAAACCTGTTAAAATGGCTGTTTTAACAGTTATTAATAAACAATAGAAAAATATATTGCATTAACTTTATACTACACCGAAGAAGCCTCTTGTTGAATACAACAAGTATGCTACATTTCAAGTAAAAATATTCAAGAGTTTTTTGTAGAGTGAATTTGTTACATTTTATGTTTTTTTGATTGTTTATTTTCAGCGATCTAGAAATCGTACAGTGATCTGCTGGTGCGCAAATGAAAACTCGAGACTTATACTAGTAATGACAATAAAGAACCAAATTAATGGTTGATTTTAAATTGTTGAAACAGATAAACAAAATTGTGGTTGGTTTTTTCATTATAAACAAATAGAATAACTCTTCGACAATTGTTGATATTGAAATGCCGATAAGTGGACGTGACAGATGAGATTTTGGCGCATATTTCGAAAAAAAAAATTCTGTACGACAACTAGAAGCTGAGATAGATTTTTTTTCAAAAAATCGCTGCTGCGTTGATTATTATTAAGGGATTATTTCAGTAGGAACTCATAGGAAGATGGTTAAACTATTGTATGCAGCAGTTTTCAACTCAATTATTTCAAAACTGTTGATATTGCAATAGTTTAAATGGACCTACTCTAAGAGTTAGAAAGTGAGCAGTGGAGGGGGGCGTTCCTTCAGCCTTCGGCGCGCGGCAAAACAGTGACTCGGACGCTTCCCATTCGTTTCGCCGGAAAAATTTGGATTATCTCGTCGAATATTGGTCGTAGAATCTTTTTTTTTAATTGTAGTTTCTCGACGGGATATGAACAATGGATGATATATTTTTCTAATCAAATTATTGTTAAACATAGCAATAAACAAATTGTTGTACGGGCTTTTCAAATTGCGAAAAAAATGTTGCAGTGGTCAACAATATACTACTAATTAGGAATATTAAAAATCAGATGGATTTTTATTGTACCATTAATATCTATCGAGTTACAGCATGAAACAAATTGCGACTGTCATTATTGGTTGTACCAGAAAGACGCATGTTAACTTTTTTGTTTATTTTATTGGAGGAACATTTTTTTCATACATATTCTTTGTTTAAATCTATACAAAATATTTATTCCGTTCTCCGTTTTTTAGACATCGATGGACACTCATTTTCAAAACCCTTAACGGTGTCATTATTATCATTACAATTATCATCATTATGATCACTCTCATCGTCATCATTATTATTAACCTCATCATAATCATCACTCTCATCATTGATATAATTATCATCATTTTCAACATCATCATTATTATGATTTACAAGCCACACGGCTTCGCACTCCCTCCAGGGATTATTCACTCATACTAAGCATATAAAGACACCAAAAGTATGAAGCTCTGTGGGAACTCTTTCCATGTTATCGGGTCCTAGGTGACGTTGTCTGCTGTATTTCCTACGAACTTTCCGAAGGTTCTCGCGGTTGCAAGGAGAACTGCTTTCTGCATAGGTTTATACAGATACTCACTAAGACCCAGTCCCTTGATGTTCTGCAGGAGGTTTTTTGGTATCACTCCAGTTGTTGACAGTATTATGGGAATCGTTTGGATGCTGTTCATTGCCCGTTGTCTTCGGATTTGGACCTCCAGATCTCTGTATTTGGCGATCTTCTCGTTGTATTTCGGTCTTAGGTTGTTGTTGTTAGGTACAGCAATGTCGATTAGTGTAGTTCGCCTAGAAATATGATGTATTAGTATAATGTCTGGTCTATTATGAGCTGCTGTCTGATCCGTCAGAACCGTTCGGTCCCAACATAACTTGAACTGGTTGTTCTCAAGAATAGGCTCCGGATTGTACTTGTAATAAGGCACTTTTTCTACCTGTAATAGGTTTAACTTTTCTGTCTGGAGTATCTTAGCGGCTGAGTCGTGTCTTTCCTTATCCTCCAGTTATGTGCTGAATTGTCTCCGATGTTCGATAGCCATATCTGCATTGATCACTTTCTATTGAGGGATCTCTAATGATGAACTTTCGATCGTTCTTCGTCGAAATAACCTGGTCTTGGATAGCTAACAAGAAGCCCTCCGTTTCCGGAAACATCTGTCCTGAAATCAACCAGTAGTTCGACGCTGAGTTGTCGACATTGTCCTGATTGACATCATCTGGATGCCGTCCATGAAGTGGCTTCCGCAGCCAGGCTTGTAACTTCTCTTAGTCCGTTCGGTGATGGGAAGCAATATCCTGCTCCCTCAACTGTAGCGGCGTTGAATCGTCTGCCTCGCATATTGCTCGATGTAGTGTGGAAGAGTCCGCTAACCTGTGGAAATATGAACGTAAGTTTATTATTTGTTGGTCGAACTGCTTACCAATATCCACCAATCCTCTTCCTCCTTGGTGTCTTGGAAGCATTGTACATTCAATAGCACTCCGAGTGTGATGTTTTAGTGCTTTTGTTAGGAGTGTCCTTATTTTTCTTTGCAGGTTTTGGATGTCCGTCCTGCTCCACTTTACAATTCCAAAAGAGTACCTCAGCGCAGAGCAATCATACGTGTTCAGCGCCTTAAACAAATTTCTACCATTTAAATTAGTTCGTAATATCCGCCTTACTCTCCTGACAAATTCGGCTGTCAATTCGGCCTTCATAGTGCCATGGTCAATTCTTTTAGCCTGTCTCATACTTAGATATTTGTATGTTTGGTCTGCTTCCATTGCGGTTATAGTTTCACCGTTCTGCATTTCGAAAGCTCCCGGTTGTATCTTCCCTTTAACGATGTTCAAAATACAGTCCAAATTGCATTCCGATATCCCCGGAGAACTCCTCTACAATTTTAAGCATTTGTTCCAGCTGGTTTCTGGTAGCAGCCATTAGTTTAAGATCATCCATGTATAGAAGATGATTCACTCTGACTACCTCTTCATTATTATCATTACAATTATCATCATCATTATCACTCTCATCGTCATCATTATTATTACTCTCATCATAATCATCACTCTCATCACTGATATAATTATCATCATTATCAACATCATCATTATTGTCATAAACATTTTTTCCCTTATTACTTTCATCGTTTTTGAAAGTAATATTACAATAATTCTCAATTGGATAATCGCTTACGATATAATCATCAGATATAGTTTATTCTGCATTTCGAAAAATAATAATGTTATCAACAAATGTTGCTATTTGTTTCGTGCTATATATCGATAAATATTAATGGTACATTAAAAATCAATCTAATTTTTAATATTCCCAATTAATGGTATACTGTTGACTAACCTGAACAATCAAAAAAAACATAAAAAGCTTTAAACAAATTCACTGCGCAAAAACCTAATGAATATTTTTATTTGAATTTTTGCACATTTGTTGTACGTAACAAGAGGCTCCTTTAGTTGCAATAGAAAATTAATGCAATATATTTTTCTGTTGTTTAAAAACTAACGAACAAATTATCCGATTCGGATGGACTTTAGCTCGTTTTGTAGGTATTTTTAATGCGTACTTTTTGTTTGAAACTATTTTACTGAAAAATAATAGTTTTTTTCACATCTTAATTGTTAAATAAAAAATTTTCCCCAAAAACGAAAATTAGACATAAGATACTACATAATTACTATTTTCATTCTGAAGGTTTCTACGAAATCAGAAGTTTACTAACAATAAATTTCAAAATCACCTCATATGAGGCTAACTCCTCCGGCCCACTTGTAGTTGGTCAAAAAGCATATAATAATTTTTTTTCCGAAATAAACAACAAAAATGTTTCCTCTATGTGGCAATTCACTAGGACACATTTTACAAATATATTTTTTTAATTCTTAGTATTTTGGCTTGTTAAGTACCATTAATATTACAATAAATTATAAACATAAAGCTTAAAATCAAGATTTTGACTCTTTGCCAGGAAAATACGCATTTATTATAAAGGAGAGTAAATTATTTCTACTGACGTGTTGCGCTAAAAGTTTACCGTTTTTTGTTCTAAAAACCGGAGAAAAAATAAATTGCTGTCCAGAAAAAAATAACTTGGATTAAAATGGGTAATAAAAATATTTGTTTTATTGTCATATATCGCCTCGTAATTAAAAGTGAATGAATTTCTATTTGCATTATACACTCAGGAACAAAATTATGAAATATTTATAAATTTTAAAATTTTAGGGAAAATAATAATAACAAATTAAGTCATACGAATATTAAGAAAAAAAAAACGTTCTGAATATTTGGCGTATTTATTTCAAACTTAAATAATATTGCAATTGGAAATACCCGTCTATTAACTAAAATTAGAGCATAGTAGGTAATCAGAGGTACCTTATCGACACGATAGACATACAAAAATAGACCGCGGATCCCAGTATACCAGCTTGAAAAAACATTTCCTCAAATCACGAAACTGCACTGAATATCTAAGTTGACAAATTCTGATCGAAAAGTGTTGTTATTTGGGTTAAAATGTGGAATCTTGACAGGTTGTCTAGACTTTAAACCTGCAACGTTTAATCTTCGTCTAACTGTACTCAAAAACTATTATTAATTTATTTTACATAACATCATAAATCGTTGTATGTGCCAGGTTTTTACGCAAAACTTCCGGTTCCTGATATCCAATATTGTAGATTGATCTCTCCTCTGATCTACGATATCTTTTTGTTATAATCCGTCATTAAATAGAGTTAAAATTTGTGGAGCTTTAACTTCATTACAGTGTCCAACTGATGGCATACACTTGTTTTAAATGAAGAAAAAAGTAAACACGAATTACTATTATTATTATTATTTTAGATTTACAAGCCAAACGGCTTCGCACTCCCTCCAGGGAATATTGACTCATACCAGGTACACAAAGATACCTAAAGTCTGTAGCTCTGTGGGAACCCTTTCCATGTTATCGGGTCCTAGGTGACGTGGTCTGCTGTATTTCCCACGAACTTTCGGACGGTTCGCGCGGTTGCAAGAAGAATTACTTTCTGCATCGGCTTATACAGATGCTCACTAAGGCCCAGTCCCTTGATGTTCTGCAGGAGGTTCTTTGGAATCACTCCAATTGTTGACAGTATTATGGACGTCAGAACCGTTCGGTCCCAATATAACTTGAACTGGTTGTTCTCAAGAATAGGCTCCGGATTATATATGTGATAAGGCACTTTTCCTACCTGTAATAGGTTTAACTTTTCTGCTAACTCTTGGTGAAGTATCTTAGCGGCTGAGTCGTGTCTTTCCTTATACTTGGTTGCGGCAAACGCTTGACATCCTCCAGTACATAACTGGATTGTCTCTGATATTCGACAGCCATATCTGAATTGGTCATTTTCTATTGAGGGATCTCAAATGACGAAATTCCGATTGTTCCTCGTCGAAATAACCTGGTCTTGGATAGCTAACAAGACGCTCCCCATTTCCGGGAATATCTGTTCTTGCTTATTATTATTATTATTATTATTATTTATTATTATAAATAATAATAATAAGGACAGATGTGATGATATTATTATTATTATTGTTATTATTAAATATGCTTTACTGTCCAAGATCTATATAATCTTATTAACAAAGCCAACTAAAACTAAACTAATCTAACAAACAATGGTAATACTTAACTATGGTTCTAAAATCCGACCAGATGTGGCTAAGCATCCAATAGAAAGAATACACAATTCAAAACATTATCATAAAAAGATAAATGTTGGTGTTCAACATCAAACTTATTAAAAAATAACACAGAAAAATCCAATAAAAGACCAATAAAACAAAGCAAAACCCTGAACACTAAAAGCTGTCGGCATAATACTCCTCCAAACAATAAAACGGCCTCCCCACCAAAGTACACTTCAGATTCCTCCGGAACAATAAATAAGGCATCAATTGATAGTGCCAACCAAGGTGGTTATATATTTTTTTCCTACAGAATTCAAGAGTTGCTGGGTGCAAAAACCCCAAAACCCCACATCATACCTCAGATGAGACTCAAATAATGCATAGTAAGTTATCCTCGCAGATGCACCACCAAGCTCACCAGACACCACCCTAGCCGCAAAGCAGTCCGAAGCCAGCTTTTTATTTGCTCCAATATGCTCAAATTTAAGCCTATTGTCAATAAACAGTCCAAGAAATTTTGTACTACTTTTATTTTCTATTAATTAGTTGTCTAAGGAAAGATTACTGAATGCAAAACCGAATGTTCAAATGTTAATTTTATTTACATTAAAAGAAAGCGAGTTTGAGTTGCACCATTTCCGAACTCTATGAAAATCAATATTTACAGTATCTTTAAGCATTTCGCTGTCTCTAGAGTGCCACAAAAGGGTGGTATCATTAGCAAAGAGCGTAAAACTTCCCCTTATGGATCAGATTTGTTAAATCATTAACATACAACAAGAATAAACTTCGGCCAAGCACCGCTCCCTGAGGTACCCCATGGTTCACACCAGACAAGGTAGAGAAGTTGTCGCCAACCCTCACAACCTGTGGTCTTCCTGAAAGATAGGATGAAAACTATCTGTGAGCGACACCACGAACACCGTTATGCTAAAGCTTCTGTAGAAGCACCCGTGATTCACACAATTGAAAGCTTTCGAAAAATCACAGAATCCTGCTGCAACAGCCTCTCTTTCATTGATATGAATATAGATGTCTTCAAGAAGCGAGAATATAGCATCATTAGTATTTTTAGATGCCTGAAAACCAAATTGGCATGCTGATATCAAGTTGTTGGTTGTTAAGAAATGGGTAGTCTGACCTTTACTAGCTTTTCGATAATCTTGGATAACGCGACAAGCAGCGATATAGAGCGATAGTTGGATGGATCATCCAAATCACCACCCTTATGCAAAGGAATCACAACGGTCATCTTGAGACATGAAGGAAAATGACCCTGTTGGAAGGAGACATTTATTGCACCAGCAAGAAGATCCACTGTTCGTCAATCACTTATTTCACCACAAATAACTTATATAGATTTACTGCTACGCTAATTTAAAATTATTTTCAAGCAATAGTGATAAAAATAAATATTCCACAATTTTATCCACGACTGTATATACTTTATATTTGTAACATATATTTTTTTAAATTCACTGTCACATTTATTACTTGGGCTAATGAAATTTATTTGCTAAAATGACAAAACATGAAAGACGATGACCTATTTTAGCGTGTTAACATATTTCAAAATCTATTAAAAAACCCTAGTTCTTTGCTTCCATTAGAAACTTATTTATAATTTTTATAAAAAATATTTTTAAGGATGAAAAACAACAATAATAATAATCATATAAAATTGAAAGAATTGGAAATAAAATAATAATCTTTAAAAGAAGCTATAAAAAATACTAGAAATATTTCATTCGTCATTGCTTGTGATCTTTGGCGATTTTTATGTAGGTTTTTTACGCCTTTTGGTATGGTTTTGGCATAATTCGGTTCAATTTGGCTGTTTATAAAATTTTCAAGCATTTTACTGAGGATAATCGATGGTATTCTAGGTTTTTGTGCAGGTGGCAGTGTCCTCGCCCGGACTTCCATAATTTCTTGTTATCAGGTGTCCTATGTCTTGGTTTTCTTCCTGTTTCTTCTTCTTTTACTTCGCTTCCTACATTTGGGTTTGTGGTTTTAAGACTCATCGTCGTTGTGGAGAGCGTCGAAGTCTTCAAAATCCATGTCTTTGACTTGTTCTAGTGTTTTAATTCTTGGTAGTCGCTTGTAAAGAGGCATTTTCTTTTTGTGTCTTCTTTATAGTTTTGGGGCTTTCTTCTAGGTTCTTTGTCAGTGAGTATGTTTGTTCGTCCTTTTGTTGTACTGTGGTCTCCAGTTAGTTTTCGAGTTCGTTAATTTTTTCAAAAAGAGCTAGAGAGAGGAGAGAGATAGATTTTGACGTATCGACAATATTAGTCTTTTAGCGTCTAACCTGGCTTGTTTTGAATTTTATACGACTTCTTTATAATTTGCTCAGCAGGAGAGAGAATATTAGTAGAGCTACCCAAGATTTTGTACCTATTACGTTGATTTTGATAATTGAGGCAGACAAAAAGAATCTGTTTTATGGTTAAAGGAAGAACACATGTAGTACACAGAGGTTAATCTTGATTTTTTATCAGGTATTTGTGTGTGAGGCGCGTATGACCGATGCGCAATTTAGTAAGTATTACAGATTCTCTTCTAGTAAGTAAGTGATGTTTTGTCTTATTGAAGTAGGAGTATTTATTGTGAAGTTTATTTTCCTCTAGGGTTGATTCATTTTCAAGTCGAATGAGATTGTTAACAAGGTTGTTGGTATAAGTATTAGGATCTACAGATGTTATCTGTGAAGATGGGATTGAGGGCGTGTTTGGCAAGGGAATCTGCCCTTTCGTTACTCTGTATACCTACGTGGCTAGAGATTCATAGGAGGATAATGTTTTTATTATGTATACGCTCCTTTTCATGGAGATATTTGATTTCTTTGGTTAATGGATGAGTAGGGTTGTAAGAAGAGATGTTTTGGATAGAACTGAGTGAATCGGTAGCTATTATCCATTTTATGTGGGGAGATGATATCATGTGCTTTAGGGCACTGTATATTGCGTAACGTTCTGCAGTTAAAATGCCGGTTGTATTATGCATTATAAATCATTTTTGCATACTTGAAGAATAGATTGCTGCACTGGTTTGAGTAGCTGTTTTGGATCCATCTGTTTAGATAATTTTATAATCTTTATATGTGGTTTGAATTAGCTGATCAAAGGCTTTCTTGATCAATTTAGGTGAGGTGCTATGTTTATCGTATTTGGTGAGAGAGAGGTTTTGTACTAAAGGGGTCATGCACCATATAGGAAATGTGTAGTCGTTGTTAGGCGGTATAAAGCAACGAGGTAGAGAAATTTGCAATTTTTCCCTAAGCTCCTGGAGTCTTTGATTAGAACTGGGGGGGGGGGGTATTTATTAGATGGAGTTATCCATGGATAGGTGATTCTGTGGAATAATTTTGAAATTGGGAGGTTGGGTTTAGTAAGGAGGGAATGTCCATAATTTAGAAGTTTCTGATGTAATTTATGGGTAAGGTTTCGGCTTCACACATGATGCTGTTAATGGGGCTTGTATGAAGAGCCCCTGTGGCTAGTCTTATACCTTTGTTATGTACAGGATTTAATCGGTTTAGGTAGGATGGGAGAGCACAGCCATAAATAAAAGAGGAACAACTAATTTTGGAGAGAATGCAGGCAAAAAGAGTATGGCTCCCAAAGTTTTGGCTTCTAGAAGCGCCTAGTTCCGATCTGGTGTTTCGTGGTATTGCACAGATGTTGTCCAGCAATTCTTAGCTTTCAGTGTCCATTTCGGTCATCTTTATCGTTACTGATATCTACTGCTTACTTACGAGCTATAGGCCATGCTTTGAATTAAAAATGATGTTTCATGGTAGCGTATTCAAAATGGCATTTAAAGCGCTATCTATAGGAGCCGGCGGAAATTTTTCATTGCATCCTCATACGAGAGCAAGGTGAAAAGTTCTCGGCCTGACAATGAAAGACGGTGATTTTCAGTTAAAAAAAGATTTTATTTTTCTACATAATCTCCTTTGATTTCAACACACTTGGTCCAGCGTTTCTTCATCAGTATTCCTTTCCGGAAGTGAAAGTCTGTAAGGCTGTTAAAATATTCATCTACGGCTCTCTCAACTTCTTCATTGGACGCGAAGCGCTTTCCAGAAACAAATTTCTTCAGGCGTAGAAAAAAATGGAAGTCTGAGGGTGCCAAAACAGGAGAATAGGCTGGATGGCCGAGCAAATCGTTCCTCAAATCCTGCAGTTTTCTCATTGCCAACACACTTTTGTGAGCAGGTGCGTTGTCCTGGTAAAAGATCATTTTTTCTTCTTCAAGCCAGGCTTCTTCTCGCAAATTTTGACAAAAAGGTTAGAGTAATATTTGTCTGTAATTGTTCTGCCTTTTTCAAGATAATCAATTAACAGGATCCCTTTGGCATCCAAAAACACATTGGCCATAACCTTTTCGACAGATGCGGTCGACTTCGCTTTCTTTGTAGCTGAACCACCGGCTTTTACCCACTGCTTCGACAGCTGCTTGGTTTCTGGCGTGTAGTGGTGGCCCTATGTCTCATCCATGGTGACAAATCACCGCACAAAATAGGTGGGATCCCTCTTAAATCAGTCCTAACATGCTGCGAATGTCATTTGCGCATTTGCTTTTGATTCGCATTCAGCAAATGCTGCACCTAACTTGTGCAGAGTTTTCACATACCTAATTCTTCGTTCAAGATGTTTCGCACCCTTTTTTTCGATGTGCCCACGGCCTCAGCTATCTCACACACCTTTACTCCCTATCGTCCAACACGATATTGTGCACCTTTTCGATAGTTTCCGTTGTGGATGCAGTTTTTGGCCGTCCTTCACGTCGGTTGTCTTCGAGCAACATGCCACCACGTTTAAATTCAGCTGCCCACTTTTTAACGATTGACATTGAAGGAGCAAAGTTCCCGTAAACTTTTTTCTGCTTCGGATTTAAGTTGATCCATTTTAATGAAACACACACAAGGCGTGTACTGTAAAGACTCGTTTACACAAACTACTTGAGCGAACAAGTTGAAGCTTGTCATACGAACTAATGATATATGCACGCAAGCAGGAAACGTAAACTTTCGCCGATTGGAATGCCATCTCTTGATCAGGCCGAGAACTATTCACCTTACCTCGTACCACTTTTGACACTCACTAAACTCTCAAGCTTATGCGAAAAGTGCTACTTTCAACACTTGCTCTCCAACAATCTATTATTTTTGTAATTACACCAAAAGAATTACCGTATTAGATGATTTTTGAATAATTATTCAATCAACCTTGTACAACATATCCGAGTCTGTGAATTAAGTTCTAAACGATTATTAAGTATGGAGCCCAAGGACATCGTAAAGCATAATATTGCGTGATTGTAAATATGCTTATATACACGTTTCTTGTGATCCCATGAATGGTATTCATAAAAACACTATTTACCATTTTGAGATTTTAATATTTTTCATCAAGATTACATATTTTATTATAATGGTCTTTAAGGTATGGCGTAATATTATTGCCCGGTGTCTAGTTAAAAGGAATTCCTTTAATGAAACAAATTGCCTAGATATACGTTTTTAATAGGTGTGTTATGTTTAGATAGTAAATAAAAGTTATTGGATAAATAGTTCTTGACAAGTGGAATTCCATAGTCAAATGATTAGATCGCGAATAAGTTTTAATTTTTTTTAATAAAATGAGGCTAAAAGAAATTACGGTCACTATATTAAGGTTATACATATAAAGAGTTAAAGAAGTGTAGATTGTTTGCTGATAAGAATATTTTTAAACTTAGCGTTTTTGTGGTTAATTCAATAAGAGAAAATATACAGAGTGTAATAGAAGAATATTTACTCTGCAGTGTACAGAAAGGGTCAAAATAACCGTACTGTTTCATACAATTCTAATTAAAACGGAGATATGGGATCCAAAGGTATATATGTATGTGCGTAGAGTTGAAGGGTCTGTACAATGTGACCTGGTAGATCTATTTTGCGCCCCTACTGCCGCCAAGTCGTAAGAATTACCTTATCGGCTAGAGCAGGTCCTCCAATCCTATTTCCCTAAAGAATGTTAGGATGTTGGATAGCTTCAACGTGGGTAGCTCCCCTTCTTCTATTTGGTGTGTTCTCAAGAACCGCATCCTAGTGTTTTCTAGAGCACTGTACTCTGAAAGGACATGAATAGAGGTAACGTCCTCTTCTTCACAGAATTTGCACTCTTCTCTTTCTACCAGTCCGAGTTTCTTGAGGTGTCCCTTCAGGTGGCAATGACCCTGTCAGAACTCTGATTTGATTTTTACTTAAGCTTATGCATCCTTTGAATCTCTACTGGTCGTAGTTCCCCAGAAGTATCATCGCTTGTCTCAATCCTTATAACTCCGTCCAATAATTGGATCTCCTGTTTTGTTTTTCTATCTTTAGTTCTTCCAGAATTACCCTACTATTGATTCCATAGAAAGGCTCTTGCCCCAGAAATGGTATCGCAGCCCCTTTCCTCGCGAGCCTGTCTACTATTTCATTCCCCACTATCCCGGTATGTCCTGGTACCCACATGAGGGTGACTTTATTGTTCCTACTAAAATCATACACTGGATGGAGTTCTCTTCGTTATTTTGGAGCCATTGTATACCATATAATAGATTTCTTGCTGAGTTTTCAATGGTGTTTCTGTCCCATTCGCTATTGCGACTCAACTTTTTATTGAAGTTTTTCACAAAGCTGAATTTATTTTTCATTTCATTTTGGGACATGTCCCAGATTTGTTGACTTCTGGATAAGAGATTGGGCCTTCGTTTTATGACCTCATCTCTCATCATCTTATAAATCGTCCTCTTCGCTATGCTCTCTAGAAATATATGTAGAGGTGTGAGATTTAGGACAACTTCCATAGCGGCCGTTGGGTAGGTTTTCATTGCCTCGATTATACAGACACAGGCCCATCTGAACTTTCGAGAAATTAGCTCTCGTATTAGCCAGATTGGTGCTTTTGCTCCAGATCACTGGCCCATATGTGATGATTGGTTTGCAACGTACATCCCCTGCAGGATTTTTGTGTTTGTACCCCATTTTTTTCCCGCAAAGTTTCTACAGACCATCAAGGCTTTTGTAACCTTGTTGATTACTTCTTTTTCATGCTTGTTCCAGAGTCAGTCCCAGATATTTAACCTCTGACTTCCATTCAATAACATTCCCATCCATTTTGATGGTTTCCAGCTTGAGGTTTGTTTGCCTTGTGAAGGGTGGTTTTGGTGGTGTTGATGTTTAGTCCCATCAGCTGGCACCATTTTCTAGAGTATTCAAGCTCTCTCTGAACTATGTCACAGAGAATATTCTCGAATCTGCCTCTTACGATCACGACCACGTCATCGGCATAGCCCTGATAAGATATACCGAGGTCAGTCAGATCACAGAGGAGTTGCTCTACAATTAAGCTCCACATAAGTGGAGAGGCTACTCCTTCTGAGGGCATCCTCTGGTGGTACAGAGGGCGTCCTATCTCTGTCCCTGCTATTCTAGTGGAAAGAAGTGGTGCTATCTATTTGGATGTGGTTTCGTCCACTCCCCTGTCGTCGAGTGGTCTTTTGACTGTCTCATGTGGAGTGTTGTCAAAAGCCCTTCCTATATCAAGGAAGGCCCATATTACAGTTTCCTTCTTGTTCAGTGCTTCTTGAATCTCATCTGTCAATTGTATCAGTGCGGTTTCTGTAGACCTACCCGCTTAATACGTATATTGATGAGGATGCAGTGGCGCCAGTTCAAGAATTTCTGTTCTACCCAGGGGTACCAAGTAATTTACATTTTGGGCTGTAGCTTTTGAATAAACTATATATATATATATATATATATATATATATATATATATATATATATATATATATATATATATATATACAGGTGCGGAAAATCCAAAATGGAACCTCTAAATAATGGAAAGCTAACAGAAAGAGACGGACAACCCGTTTAGCTGCATACTGTTGTATCGTAGCTTGGTTTCTGGTTTCCAGCAAAAATGGTGTCGGGCAAGGACGTTTCGCTGGATTCGGGTCGTCAAAACAGTGGGTCAAAAGCACGGATTTGATATTAAAAATAAAAATCGGATCCAACATAGCAGACTGAAACTTTAAAATCATGAAAATAAATTCGAAAAATGTGGTTCAACGCTTTAAAAATAAAATAAAAAGAATAATAGTATTTCCATGAATAAAATATTGCGCTTGACTTCAAGGTACATTTTAAATATAATACTATAATAATAAATACGTGGATATCGATAATCGTTAAAAAGGTGAAAGTACTTTTTTCTCTATGCTTAAGACTTCTTAATAAATACCAATGTAAATAATTTGTAAGTAATATATTATTTATTGATTCACATAAATGAATAAATAATACGACTGTAATAAAAGTAATAAAAATAACTTTTTAATCATTGTCTTCTTTATTAACAGTTCTTTTCTCATTCTTCAATACGTACGAATTGTTATCTGAATCTTTACTATATCAAAAACAGTGTAAGGATCCATCGACGCGAAAAGTTTTGGAACACATCCTCAGTATTTTTTTTTCGAGAAGATTTTCGGGTAAAGTCTAGGCGATAGTTTCTTATCAACTTGTCCGTTGGTTTTTGTGCATCTTTCGATAGTTTACCTATCGGTAATATTGCAAATGCTATGATGTTTGGTCAATGGAGTAAGTAATTTCTGGATTTCTGTTGGCATGTTTTACCAAGAATATCTTTTGATAAACAATCTTGTTGTTTGAAGTGTGTATCCCAAATCTTCTCTATTGCAGTTTAATGTCCGCTTCCAATAGTTTGTAAAATGACGGGAAACCAGAGGATCAATTTTCGCTTTACTCTTGCTACAATAGCTGGCTCATCACTGTTCTCGAAGAAACGTCGAGCTGTGTTGCCATCGTTAGTGCTTCCTAACCCTTTCTTTGGCATGTCAACAAGAAGTCCTAATCTGTCTCCTTAAAGGCCTGTTGGATGGTAGCTTTTGTCTGTGCTTTCACCTCTTTGTCTTTCTGCTTACGGGCTTACCACTTCTGTATGTCACATTGATACGACAAATACAAGCAGCATTCGGAGAATCGAATACATGCGTGTAGAATTATTAGTCGAAGCTTGAAATACGCTGAATTTACTGGGACACAGTATCAATGTTGTTAAACTGAAATGTTGTTTGGCAGAGGTAACAACATTGGGCCAATTTTGTTCCAGCCAAAGCATTCACCTAGCCGTCTATCATGTCATACATATGTTGTACTGTACTGAAGCTGGGGTGGCAAAGAGAACTCTTTTGTATGGTGCAAGTTATTTAGTTCAGGTTAGTTCAACAACAACCAAGCACAGAAGATGCCAAATGAGATTTTGGCGAAATATCTGCAAACTTCTACAGGAAACCAAACGAACGAACGGATGTATTCCCGAATTAATACTGAATCATTTATATATATATATATATATATATATATATATATATATATATATATATATATATATATTGGTTTTTGGGGTAGCAGAATCCAATTCCAATGTCCGTTTGTCGGTATCAGGTCAGGTTCAAAGTAATTTGAAGTTCAAATTGAGAAAGAGCCTTGCAATAAATTCCAATCATCTTTTATGTAGGGTAATGGGGTCGCTGAGTCCGAATCCAAAGTCCTTTTACCTATATCAGATTCAAGTTCCTTCTCAACGCAGATAGACCACTGGTTAAACCGATGATAGTTACAACTACCGGGTGCATTTTAAAGTTTTTCGGTCCTACTTTTCTGATGGCAACAACAGCGATGTTGCCATTATGAATAGTTTGATAAAGCAAAGGCGTTTTGAGCTTTTGAAACGGATACAGGCAGATGATATATTTATATATATTATTGTTGATTGAAGTTTCAGAGACTCAGTAGAAACTATGAAAGATTATACACTCATACCAAAGACACTAACCTTTATAGAAAAAGGCACATAGCATGGCGTACTAAGTACTTCATAACTGAAATACGCTGGGTAAAAACACCAATAAAAACCTGGAAAATGCTTGATCAAGTGATCCCAAATACTCAGTTTCCATTACAAAAAAAACAAGTAAGGATTATTTCTGCAGTTTACAATGCTTTTACACTACCTAGACGAGGAGCTAGAAAACCAGATAATGACGTTGTAGCATTAAGAAGGCTAAGCTTCAGTACTAAAACCAATACCCTACCAACTATCATACTATTAGCTGTATTTAATGTGGTTAGTTTTATCTTATAGTATCAATTTATTTTACGCTGGACAGTTTTTACAACTAATATTTTTTTTAAAAAAATTTTGTTCTTTTTGTTATGTATTTCTTTTAACACTTTTTTAAATATTTAATTAAATTACGCAACAATGAACTCTACAACTGTGGGTAATTTTATATTCCAATTGTGTTTATTTAGGTACTACATAATTAAAATAGTCACTTCTTTATTTAATTCGAATTGTTTTGAAAATTATGTAAATTGTTGTGAGAGTATTAGTTTCTAATTAAAATATTAATTTGTTGTTACTTTCTTTAACATTTGCAACAAAACTATTTATTTTTTATTAATTTATTTTTACCGGCTCTAGTTTGGTGGAATAAAAAAATGATACGTGTTATCATCATCATCAACATCATCATTATTATGATTTACAAGCCAAACGGCTTCGCACTTCTTCCAGGGAATATTGATTCATACCAGGTACACAAAGATACCATAAATATGAAGCTCTGTGGGAACCTTTTCCATGTTATCGGGTCCTAGATGACGTGGTCTGCTGTATTTCCTACGAACTTTCGGACGGTTCGCGCGGTTGCTAGGAGAATTGCTTTCTGCATCGACTTATACACATGCTCATTAAGGCCCAGTCTCTTGATGTTCTGCAGGAGATTCTTTGGTATCACTCCAGTTGTTGACAGTACTATGGGAATTGTTTTGACGCTGTTCATTGCCCATTGTCTTCGGATTTGCACCTCCAAATCTCTGTATTTGGCGATCTTCTCGTTGTATTTTGGTCTTAGGTTATTGTGGTTAGGTACAGCGATGTCGATTAGTGTAGTCCGCCTAGAAATTTTATCTATTAGTATAATATCTGGTCTAATATGAGCAACTGTCTGATCCGTCAGAACCGTTCGGTCCCAACACAACTTGAACTGGTTGTTCTCAAGAATAGGCTCTGGAGTGTATTTGTAATAAGGCACTTTTCCTACCTGTAATAGGTTTAACTTATCTGCTAACTCTTGGTGGAGTATCTTAGCGGCTGAGTCGTGTCTTTCCTTATACTCGGTTGCGGCAAACGCTTGGCATCCTCCAGTTATGTGCTGGATTGTCTCTGATGTTCGACAGCCATATCTACAATGGTCATTTTCTATTGAGGGATCTCTAATGATGAACTTCCGATAGTTCTTCGTCGGATTAACGTGGTCTTGGATAGCTAACAAGAAGCCCTCCGTTTCCGGAAACATCTGTCCTGAAATCAACCAGTAGTTCGACGCTGAGTTGTCGACATTGTCCTGATACTCCTGATTGACTTTATTTGGATGCCGTCCATGAAGTGGCTTCCGTAGCCAGGTTTGTAACTTCTCTTGGTCTGTTTGGTGGTGAGAAGTAATATCTTGTTCATCATTATTATCATAATCATAATTATTTTCTCCCCTATTACTTTCATTGTCTTTGAATGTAATATTACAATAATTCTCAATTGGATAATCGCTTACATTATAATCGGCAAATGTAGTTTATTCTGCATCTCGAAAAATAATAATGCTAACCACAAATGTTGCTATTTGTTGTATATCTCGATAAATATTAATAGTACATTAAAAATCAATCCAATTTTTAATATTCCTAATTAATAGTATACTGTTGACCACTGTAACAATTTTTTCGCAATTTAAAAAGGATGTAAGTACGATAAAATTATAATTATACATAAAATGTATAAAAGTGTAACAATAATTTTATTACAAAAACATATCATACATTATTTGAATTTGAAGTGTCCGAGTCAAGTGTTTTTCCACACGCCATAGGCTGAAAGAACGCCCCGCTCCACTGTTCAATTTCTGACTCTCGGAGTAAGTGCAACTTTAAACTATTGCTACATCAACAATTTTGACATAATTGAGTTGAAAACTGCTGCATATAATAGTTTAATCATCCTCCTATGAGTTCTTACTTAAATAATATCCTAATGTTAATAAATAACTCCGCAGCGATTTATTGAAAAAAAAAACTTTATCTCAGCTTCTAGTGGTCGTACATAATTTTCTTTTTTTTTAGAATGTGCAGCGTCTCCAATTTTACAGAGTACGGCAACGGATGCGTAGGGCAGCGCAATATGTCGGAGGCTAGGTTTGTATCTCTTTTAGAGATAGTTGTGCTCTGCTTTGATTACCCAATAGGCGCCACCTGTTTACATTATCTGTGTTAGTTACCTAGTGATTAAACAGGAAAACACATAGGTATGAGGAATGATTTTAATTTATTGACTGCTGGTGTATCGCTCCATAATGAAACGACTTAATTAAAACAAAATATCAATTCCATTTTATTCCAAAAAAATTATTATGTAGATAAATTGGAATGGTACCTACAATTTTTTTTTATACTCTTTCTTGATAACTATTGTTGTTGCCTCGTTTTTAAAGGTTATATAAAATTTGGCCGCAAACGTTCTAGATCCTTTAATTGCCAATAAAGTAAGTTTTATAAAGAAAGTTATCAAAAAGTTCTTACATGTGAATGAATGTATATGAATAATGAAATGAATGAAAATATATTTATATTGTTTTATTTGCATGTAAAAAATTGATGTAGAGTTCCAATTCTCTAAATTAAAGTTTTCTCCTACCTGGTCTATGCTAAGGTACCTCTCACTTCTATTTATTTGATCCAGCGCTGTTGTTAGGGTTCTTGTTGTGGTTTGTGGATGACTGAGGTTTCACAAGGCCAATCTAAACTCACCAACCAAACGCAGGGTGAGGGTTAAAATCGTTGTGGTAACACAGACAGGAAAAATAGGGCCGGAACCATCAGAAAGCCTTAACAGCCGGGAAAATCAAAATGGAAATCACAATAAAAGGAATGAGATGAAGCCAAAGATAAAAAAGACTTGCTTCAGATAGCCCTGAAATAAAATGTTATTTGTACCACCTGTTCGTAAAGATAAGGGGCAAAATCTTACCTCATTGATTAGTGGACTTTAAAAAAAACACTTGACCGTCTGCCCTTTCAAAGCTAATAGCAGAATTGGTCTACTGCCTTCTACGGTTCAACAGTAAAGGGAACGAAAATGAAAATCTCTCTTGCAACCAGACCTGACAAATCTTAGGGATATTTGTAGTTACTTTTGCTAACCTTATTCTCAACCTGGAGCACTCTAACCTAGTTCCGAACTTACACTGATTACCAGGTAATACATCAAATATTGGCAAGTCATGGAAAATTATCGAAAAGAAAATTATGATCAAACAGTCCATAGTTACTAATCATGATTATATACTCAACCTTAAATGATCGGTCTCGACATGCTGTGCTCGTGTCAACGAATCGGGTATACATCCACAACAAATGCTAACTGAACTATATTACCGACTATAACCTTATATTTTTTTTTAATACTGAAATGGAATGTAAACAAATGAGAATTTATTAAAAATAAAATATTTTATGACTTTTAAATTCAAACCAAATAATGTGATATACAAACTACAGCAATTTACAAACTCTGTTAAGAAGAAAGAGTGATAAGTTACAAGACCAAAAGAGTTGTGAACCAAAAAAACAAATTCCATGTTTACTATTTGAATTACAGGATAAATAATTAAATTTAATCAGGTAATAATATACAAATTATATTATATTACTAAAAACATGTAGCATTGATGCAAACTGGTAAATTTAAAGGCTACAACTGTGCGTCAAAATCTGAGCCTATCGAGTTCACTTATCGGCATTTCGATATCACCAATTGTCGAAAAGTTATTTTATTTGTTTATAATAAAAAAACGAACCCCAATTTTGTTTATCTGTTCCAACA
Source organism: Diaprepes abbreviatus (assembly GCA_034092305.1). Classification (NCBI taxonomy): domain Eukaryota; kingdom Metazoa; phylum Arthropoda; class Insecta; order Coleoptera; family Curculionidae; genus Diaprepes; species Diaprepes abbreviatus. The sequence goes on from JASJET010000280.1 coordinate 559,899, forward strand.
ATTTAAGATCAAAAATGCGTTTCGTCCTTTTTTGTTATTGTTAGTATAAGTCTGGAACTCTCATTTGCTTACCCGCAGACTGCTGTACGACCTCTAGATCGCTGAGAATAAACAATCCAAAAAAAAAAACATTAAAATGTATAAACAAATTCACTGTACAAAAAACTATTGAGTATTTTTATTTGAAATTTTGCACATTTGTTGTATGCAACAAGAAGTTCCTTTAGTTGCAGTATAAAGTTAATGCAATATATTTTTCTATTGTTTAAAAAAATTGAAAAAACAGCTATTTTAGTAGGTATTTTTGCAATAACTAACGAACAAATTATTCAATTCGAATGGGCCTTGGTTCATTTTGTAGGTAATTTTTGTGTGAAAGTTTTTACCTGAAAAAAAAAATATATTTTCCTAAAACTCATAAAAAAAACTATTTTTTCAGATCTTAATTGTTAAATAAAAAATTTTCCCCCCAAAAAAATGAGACAAAAGATACCACATAATTACTATTATCATTCTGAAGGTTTCTACGTAATAAAAAGTCTACTAACAATAAATTTCAAAATCACCTCATATGAGGCCAACTCCGCCGGCCTATTAAATGAAAAACAAAAATGAAACCTTAAAAATATACTAAGTAAATAAAAAATTCAACAATTATTAAATGAATTGAAACATAAAATAGTTGATAATGTATTTTTGACTTTTGAGTACCCTTTTCTGAAGTTTGAGTTACTTAATTTTTTAGATTTTAATTAGTACTTAAAATAAATAGTGTTACACATATGCCTACAAGTTTTAAGACACCCTCTCACTGCCTGTCCCTTATAATATTCTTAAAATCGAGTCAATATATTTTTAAATGTGCTAAATAAATAAAAAATTCTACAATTATTACATGAATTAAAACATAAAATAGTTGATAATGTATTTTTGACTTTTGAGTACCCTTTTCTGAAGTTTGAGTTACTTAATTTTTTAGATTTTAATTAGTATTTAAAATAAATAGTGTTACACATATGCCTACAAGTTTTAAGACACCCTCTCACTGCCTGTCCCTTATAATATTCTTAAAATCGAGTCAATATATTTTTAAATGTGCTAAATAAATAAAAAATTCTACAATTATTACATGAATTAAAACATAAAATAGTTGATAATGTATTTTTGACTTTTGAGTACCCTTTTCTGAAGTTTGAGTTACTTAATTTTTTAGATTTTAATTAGTATTTAAAATAAATAGTGTTACACATATGCCTACAAGTTTTAAGACACCCTCTCACTGCCTGTCCTTTATAATATTCTTAAAATCGAGTCAATATATTTTTAAATGTGCTAAATAAATAAAAAATTCTACAATTATTACATGAATTAAAACATAAAATAGTTGATAATGTATTTTTGACTTTTGAGTACCCTTTTCTGAAGTTTGAGTTACTTAATTTTTTAGATTTTAATTAGTATTTAAAATAAATAGTGTTACACATATGCCTACAAGTTTTAAGACACCCTCTCACTGCCTGTCCCTTATAATATTCTTAAAATCGAGTCAATATATTTTTAAATGTGCTAAATAAATAAAAAATTCTACAATTATTACATGAATTAAAACATAAAATAGTTGATAATGTATTTTTGACTTTTGAGTACCCTTTTCTGAAGTTTGAGTTACTTAATTTTTTAGATTTTAATTAGTATTTAAAATAAATAGTGTTACACATATGCCTACAAGTTTTAAGACACCCTCTCACTGCCTGTCCCTTATAATATTCTTAAAATCGAGTCAATATACTTTTAAATGTGCTAAATAAATAAAAAATTCTACAATTATTAAATGAATTGAAACATAAAATAGTTGATAATGTATTTTTGACTTTTGAGTAACTTTTTTTGAAGTTTGAGTTACTTAATTTTTTAGATTTTAATTAGCATTTAAAATAAATAGTGTTACACATATGCTTACAAGTTTTAAAACACCCTCTCACTGCCTGTCTCTTATAATATTCTTAAAATCGAGTCAATATACTTTTAAATGTGCTAAATAAATAAAAAATTCTACAATTATTAAATGAATTGAAACATAAAATAGTTGATAATGTATTTTTGACTTTTGAGTACCCTTTTTTGAAGTTTGAGTTACTTAATTTTTTAGATTTTAATTAGTATTTAAAATAAATAGTGTTACACGTATGCCTACAAGTTTTAAGACACCCTCTCACTACCTGTCCCTTATAATATTCTTAAAATCGAGTCAATATATTTTTAAATGTACTAAGTAAATAAAAAATTCTACAATTATTAAATGAATTGAAACATAAAATAGTTGATAATGTATTTTTGACTTTTGAGTACCCTTTTTTGAAGTTTGAGTTACTTAATTTTTTAGATTTTAATTAGTATTTAAAATAAATAGTGTTACACGTATGCCTACAAGTTTTAAGACACCCTCTCACTACCTGTCCCTTATAATATTCTTAAAATCGAGTCAATATATTTTTAAATGTACTAAGTAAATAAAAAATTCTACAATTATTAAATGAATTGAAACATAAAATAGTTGATAATGTATTTTTGACTTTTGAGTACCCTTTTTTGAAGTTTGAGTTACTTAATTTTTTAGATTTTAATTAGTATTTAAAATAAATAGTGTTACACGTATGCCTACAAGTTTTAAGACACCCTCTCACTACCTGTCCCTTATAATATTCTTAAAATCGAGTCAAAATATTTTTAAATGTGCTAAATAAATAAAAAATTCTACAATTATTAAATGAATTGAAACATAAAATAGTTGATAATGTATTTTTGACTTTTGAGTACCCTTTTTTGAAGTGTGTGTTACTTAATTTTTTAGATTTTAATTAGTATTTAAAATAAATAGTGTTACACGTATGCCTACAAGTTTTAAGACACCCTCTCACTACCTGTCCCTTATAATATTCTTAAAATCGAGTCAATATATTTTTAAATGTACTAAGTAAATAAAAAATTCTACAATTATTAAATGAATTGAAACATAAAATAGTTGATAATGTATTTTTGACTTTTGAGTACCCTTTTTTGAAGTTTGAGTTACTTAATTTTTTAGATTTTAATTAGTATTTAAAATAAATAGTGTTACACGTATGCCTACAAGTTTTAAGACACCCTCTCACTACCTGTCCCTTATAATATTCTTAAAATCGAGTCAAAATATTTTTAAATGTGCTAAATAAATAAAAAATTCTACAATTATTAAATGAATTGAAACATAAAATAGTTGATAATGTATTTTTGACTTTTTGAGTACCCTTTTTTGAAGTTTGAGTTACTTAATTTTTTAGATTTTAATTAGTATTTAAAATAAATAGTGTTACACGTATGCCTACAAGTTTTAAGACACCCTCTCACTACCTGTCCCTTATAATATTCTTAAAATCGAGTCAATATATTTTTAAATGTACTAAGTAAATAAAAAATTCTACAATTATTAAATGAATTGAAACATAAAATAGTTGATAATGTATTTTTGACTTTTGAGTACCCTTTTTTGAAGTTTGAGTTACTTAATTTTTTAGATTTTAATTAGTATTTAAAATAAATAGTGTTACACGTATGCCTACAAGTTTTAAGACACCCTCTCACTACCTGTCCCTTATAATATTCTTAAAATCGAGTCAAAATATTTTTAAATGTGCTAAATAAATAAAAAATTCTACAATTATTAAATGAATTGAAACATAAAATAGTTGATAATGTATTTTTGACTTTTGAGTACCCTTTTTTGAAGTGTGTGTTACTTAATTTTTTAGATTTTAATTAGTATTTAAAATAAATAGTGTTACACGTATGCCTACAAGTTTTAAGACACCCTCTCACTACCTGTCCCTTATAATATTCTTAAAATCGAGTCAAAATATTTTTAAATGTGCTAAATAAATAAAAAATTCTACAATTATTAAATGAATTGAAACATAAAATAGTTGATAATGTATTTTTGACTTTTGAGTACCCTTTTTTGAAGTGTGTGTTACTTAATTTTTTAGATTTTATTTAGTATTTAAAATAAATAGTGTTACACGTATGCCTACAAGTTTTAAGACACCCTCTCACTACCTGTCCCTTATAATATTCTTAAAATCGAGTCAAAATATTTTTAAATGTGCTAAATAAATAAAAAATTCTACAATTATTAAATGAATTGAAACATAAAATAGTTGATAATGTATTTTTGACTTTTGAGTACCCTTTTTTGAAGTTTGAGTTACTTAATTTTTTAGATTTTAATTAGTATTTAAAATAAATAGTGTTACACGTATGCCTACAAGTTTTAAGACACCCTCTCACTACCTGTCCCTTATAATATTCTTAAAATCGAGTCAAAATATTTTTAAATGTGCTAAATAAATAAAAAATTCTACAATTATTAAATGAATTGAAACATAAAATAGTTGATAATGTATTTTTGACTTTTGAGTACCCTTTTTTGAAGTGTGTGTTACTTAATTTTTTAGATTTTAATTAGTATTTAAAATAAATAGTGTTACACATATGCCTACAAGTTGTAAGACACCCTCTCACTGCCTGTCCCTTATAATATTCTTAAAATCGAGTCAATATATTTTTAAATGTACTAAGTAAATAAAAAATTCTACAATTACTAAATGAATTGAAACATAAAATAGTTGATAATGTATTTTTGACTTTTGAGTACCCTTTTTTGAAGTTTGAGTTACTTAATTTTTTAGATTTTAATTAGTATTTAAAATAAATAGTGTTACACATATGCCTACAAGTTGTAAGACACCCTCTCACTGCCTGTCCCTTATAATATTCTTAAAATCGAGTCAATATATTTTTAAATGTACTAAGTAAATAAAAAATTCTACAATTACTAAATGAATTGAAACATAAAATAGTTGATAATGTATTTTTGACTTTTGAGTACCCTTTTTTGAAGTTTGAGTTACTTAATTTTTTAGATTTTAATTAGTATTTAAAATAAATAGTGTTACATATATGCCTACAAGTTGTAAGACACCCTCTCACTGCCTGTCCCTTATAATATTCTTAAAATCGAGTCAATATATTTTTAAATGTACTAAGTAAATAAAAAATTCTACAATTACTAAATGAATTGAAACATAAAATAGTTGATAATGTATTTTTGACTTTTGAGTACCCTTTTTTGAAGTTTGAGTTACTTAATTTTTTAGATTTTAATTAGTATTTAAAATAAATAGTGTTACACATATGCTTACAAGTTTTAAGACACCCTCTCACTGCCTGTCCCTTATAATATTCTTAAAATCGAGTCAATATATTTCTTTCCTAGCAAAAGTAATGTAAATAAAAATCCCATCACGAAAAATTACAATATTTCATTCCGTCCTACCTTTCTAAGAAACAGGAGTAGTTAATCCTATTTCAAGAACCCTGTATGTAAAGCTTATAACCAATACAATATATAGGTATTTGATATTTTTAATGTTGTGTTACAACAGATCTACCACTAATACCCTAATTCTTTCATCAGTAATGACCATAATATTGGTTTAACACCTTTCAATATAAATAATCCCTGAAACGACGACCTTTTCAATATTTTAAATCTAATTTATGGTTATGTTATGTTAAGGATAATGTGCCCTATTTTCAAACTTAAATATGTGTTAACTAAAATAGTGTTTCTCGAAAAATTAAAAGCAATTAGAAGAGGAATATAAATTAATTTGGAGCGAGTTGCATAATGTATCTGTTAAAATTGTGTTTTGAATTTTGAATGAATATGTTATTTTTAAGGCCCCTTACGAAAAATTGGGGTTAAATTAATAAACGAGTGCATGTTGGATCAGGCGCGGATCCAAGGGGGGGGGGCGGTGGGGGCGATCCTCCCCCCTCCACCCCCAAGAGCTTTGAGTTCAGGAAAATAGACCCGATTTTGCCTTTTATACTATAATTTATTCAAAAACTAGAGAGAGTAATAAATCATTTTTTACCCTTTTTTTCTTGGCAAACTACCTGCGTTCTTTAGTCTGGTGTCTTTGGTAAAATCTGTTAGACAGATATATTTTTCATAGGAATGGGTTAGAAATTTTATAATCAAAAATACCAGTCTATAATAATAGACTATCCGGGTTGGATAACAATAGATATTTTGATGTGTGAAGTGTTAAAAAGGATTTTAATTCGTGTCATAGACGTCGGAAGGAAGTTTATTATCACTAAGTATTTATGGCATAGAATATTATTTCGGCTCTTCTCATTGATTGAGGATTAAGTTCTTCAAATGCTAATCTGACGCGATGCATGTAATCTTCCATAGTGGTTAATGCGGTGTTGTATACTTTATTTTTGATTGTCCCTCAAATAAGAAAAACCACTACTGTTAGGTCGGGGGAGCGAGGTTGCCAAAGATGTGGCCCATTCTTGGCTATCCATTGATCATAAAACAAGTTTTGCAGATGATTGTTAACTAAAAGACTATTATGTGGAGACGCCCCATCACGTTGATGAAATAGATTTCTATGATCAGCTAGCGGCAAGCTATCTAAATAGTTCACTTCCAAATTTCTCAAGATGTCGAAGTAGCGCTCACCTATAAGTTAAAAAAACCTCTTCTGAATCTAGAAGTCTTCCAAAATGACTAACTTACCATTCAGATTATCTTGGTAGAATTCTAGGGCGACGACGCCGTCATTTCTTATAGCACTATACACGTTAAACTGCCAAGACTCCTGAAAATTTAAATCTCTAAATGGATGTACGTTTGAGTCGCTCCAATAGTGAGAACTACGTCGATTAAGCAATCCGTTTTTTGTAAATTTGGCTTCGTCCGACTAAATAATATTATCCAAAAAAACAGCATTTTCTTGTGACCAAAGTAAAATAAATTGACAGAACTCCACTTTTCGTGGAAAATCAGTGCCTTTTAAATGTTGTACTATGGAATATACATAGGGATGAAAATTGTGTTTCCATAAAATTCTTAAAACTGATGTTTGAGATAATCCAGACTTTAGTGCTACTTGCCTTGTAGATATTGTCGGATATGCGGCGAAATATCCTAAAATTGTAGCTACAATATTTTCATTATTAACAACTGGTTTATTTCTATTTCTTTTTGCTTTTATGGATCCAAAGTTCTTGAAGTTTTCTGTAATTGTTTTAACAGTTGGTGGTGTTTGTTTCTGTTTCTTTGGATATCGGATCGCGAGTGTATCGCATGTTCATGAAATAACTCTATTACATTCTCCATAAATAATAAATATGTTTAAATCATCTTCGTGCGTGTAATTCAATCGTCCCGACATAATTATTATTAATGAATGTCAAATGGCAAGAAATAGTGACAATTTTGTAGGGTTTGATAGTTTTATTTTCGCCACGCCTCGCCATGGCCAACTACTAACAAAACTTAAAAGGCGTATAGCATTTTTACAATAGATAAATGTTGAATTGCCAATATTTTGAAAACAATAAATTTTTGAAATAGACAATCTTATACAAAGTTACCCTCATTTTTAATGCTTAATATGATAAAATTATAAAAATAGGTGCTTTCTATTTGAAAAAATTGAGTTTTGACGATTTTCTAAATATAATTTTTATTCTTCTTTTTTGACCACTCTGTACTAATAATTTTCAAAATACCGTAAAAAAAATACGAGAGTCGATCTTCGTCTACAAGAAAACTAACCCAAATTAAATAATAAAGACTTTCTTATTGGAGAAATTTATAGTTAAGTTTTGGTCCGAAAACGTCATTTTAGACAAAAATTTAAATATGTTCAAAACGGTGAGACTGAAGTAGAGAGCATTATAAAGGGTTTTTTATAGAGGTATAGAACTTTTAAATGGAATAAAACAAAGATTAATTTTTTAAATTGACATGAAATTTACTTTATTCGAAAGATAACCTTCTGGCATTATAATTTAAATATGACTTCTGGCATATGACCGCCACGGCTGGCTCGGACGTAGTCTAATCTGGAGGTCCAATTTTCGATGACTTTTTCCAACATTTGTGACCGTATATCGGCAATAACGCGGCGAATGTTGTCCTCCAAGTGATCAGTCGTTTCGGGATTATCGGCGTAGACTAACGACTTCACATATCCCCACAGAAAATAGTCTAGCGGCGTTAAGTCGCACGATCTTGGAGGCCAATTCACGGGTCCGAAACGTGAAACTATGCGGTTACCAAACGTTTCCTTCAATAAATCAATTGTGGCACGAGCTGTGTGACATGTTGCGCCGTCTTGTTGAAACCACAGCTCCTGCACATCATGGTTGTTCAATTGATGAACGAAAAAGTCAGAAATCATGGCTCTATAGCGGTCGCCATTGCCTGTAACGTTCTGATCAGCATCGTTTTTAAAGAAGTACGGACCAATGATTCCACCAGCCCATAAAGCACACCAAACAGTCAGTTTTTCTGGATGTAACGGTGTCTCAACATACACTTGAGGATTATTATCACTCCAAATACGGCAGTTTTGTTTATTGACGTATCCATTTAAACAAAAGGGAGCTTCATCGCTAAACAAAATTCGCTTATGAAACTCGGGATCAACGGCAATCTTGTTTTGGACCCATTCACCGAATCTACGCCTTGCTGGGTGATCGTGTGGCTTCAATTCTTGCACGAGTTGGATTTTGTAAGCACGCAAACCAAGATCTTTCCGCAAAATCTTCCATAAAGTAAATGGACACATATCCAATTCCTGTGCACGATGGCGGATAGACTGATTAGGGGTCTTCTTCTACGCTACGCTCTACAGCAGCAATGACTTCTTCTGTACGCACTGTACGACGTCTCTGTGGATGCGTATTATCATTTAGAGTAAACGCTGTGCGAAAACGTTCCATAGTTAATCGAATTAATTGCTCTGATGGACGATTATGTTGACCGTAAAATGGACGTAGTGCGCGATACGTATTTCGAACAGAACCATGATTTTAAAAAAAATTTTGCACAATTTGGAAGCGTTGTTCAGGCGTCAGTCTATTCATGTTGAAATGCCAAACTAAACTAAACATAAATCACTTGACAGCTGACAAAATGGCCGCCAGTTAAAAAAGTGTTGCCAACTTAAAGTTCTATACCTCTATAAAAAACACCCTTTACATGAAATATGTCTAGAATTTTACGTAGTAATCAAAAATGTAATAATATATAGGGTATTCTATTTAAAATAAGCAAATTGACATCTAGTTTCGGTATTACCGGAAGTGCCGCCATCTTGAAAATATTTTAGCCGGCTGTCCCCCATGCACGTCAGTCTATAATAAATTTTGTTTATATATTGTGTGTTCTATTGAAAAAAATACACTTTGCCGAATATCTTCAAAATACCTTGGTCAATTGCTTTCCTGGTGACAGATTCATCTTCAGCAGACAAAAATACACAAGTTTGAAAATTTGATCGAAGACGTAGCAAAAAACCGAATTTAACAACAACGCCGAAGCAGATTGAATACAATATATCTAATTAAATAATGTTGATCCTTAACTATAGAAGTTTTTTCTAGTTAGAAGCTAAAAGAACCTAAATTCTGTCAAGGTGCCTCTTTTACGCGATGAACTTATTAACAAGTAATTCTAATTAATAGGTAACAAAGAACTAGTTAAAATATTATTATAAACAATTAGTAAATCATTAGGAATAACATGATTCTACTCATGTTTATTGTGACTTAAAAGGTCAAGTAAATCATTTTTTTAAGGAAAAATAATAGTTAACTTAATTAAAAAACTATACAAGATTAATTGAAAAATCGATGATGTTTATTATGATAAGAACGATTTCGATGTACGTAAGACCATAAACAATATATTTTACGTTTTTCAATTATAGTTTTTTGTAAGCCATATAATATAATAGAGGAATAGGAAGTATCGATAATTTATTGAATTTAATCCACACACAATTCATTGTATAATTAAATTACGGCAATTATAGTTTACAAATAAATAATTAATTATCCGTTTTTGCTTTGTTTTTTATGCAAATTGGTTCCGTGGAGTAACATTTGAAACAATGAATAATGTGTTATTTTTCGGAAAACGTGATTTTAGGTATGACTGTGTGTATGTACTTAAATCAAGCCTGAATATTGCGAAGTTACCTGTAAAGTTTGTGTCGTCAGCGACCCGTAGCGGCATATTTCCTTCTTTTGCGATAAAATTTCGCAAGCATATGATTTCAGTTAACTCAAATTCCTATTGATAAAGCTGTGAAAAATTATAAATAATTTCACCCATCAACGGCTAGTGTAACGCATATGTAACCTTAAAATTCCAACTTTTTAGTTAGCTGCAGGCCTATGCAACCTTGATTGAAATAATTGCAGCTATCAGTACTGTCATCCACCCAGGGGCGGATCCAGCTTCTCTCTTTGGGGGGGGGCGGTGATATCACAAAAGTACAGTATGACAAGAAAAACAAGTTGTCAACGGGGGGGGGGGAGTGCAAGCAGCATACTCATTCCTAATATAAAAGGCAAAATGGGTTCTATTTTCTTGAACTCAAAGCTTTTTTTTTTTTGGGGGGGGGCGATCACAAGCATACATACTCCTATACTCTACTCAAGAACTAGAGAGAGTAATAAAACTGTTGCCGAAACCTCTATCGTACCTGCTCCAGTGCCGCAGGTAACTGAGAACTACCGTAAATCTAATTATATTTCATTATATTTAAATATATTTTATAAATTTACTGCAACATAGAATTTCTGATAGTTTAATTTAATTTCTGTCAGTGAGCAAAGTACAACTTACAGTTTTTTCTTGTCTGCGCTTGTTTTTATATATTATTTGAGATTAGTGAGATACCCAAAAGATATGGGTTTCACCTCTATATTTATTCCAAAATCGTTAAGCCAGAGATATCAATATCTAGATAATAATGTTAAAAGCTCTGTTGAGATATGTTCCAACATGACAGGAGTTGGAAAATCTACTATGTACCGAATACTGAAGGAGAAAAAACGACTGGAATTGTTAGTACTCCCAAGCCACATTCGATCACAGGCAAACGAAAAACCTCGTTGGAAGAAGAGATGAAAACTGCAATTAAAGAGGTTGTATATACATTTTATTATGAGAAGCAGATCCCAACCATCTACAAAATTCTAACTAAAATCATTGAAGATCGCGATTTACCTGAAATTAAAAGAATTGATCTCTGGAAATTGCTCAGAAAACTTAATTTTTGCTGAAAAAATCTGTTCTTATAAATCGTCCGGAAACTGTCCGTTGGAGACGTAAATATCTCTCTCAAGTAAAAGGTAGAGTTACTAGAAATAACACAATTAATAAAATTAGTAATTTAACTAAACTTTTGAAAGATTTTTTTGAATAAAGTTACTGCGGAAAATTGGGAAAATCCATATAATAAAAGAATAAAACAAAATGTGAGAACTCGATCTCATAATCGGTGAGATAGAGGAACCAATTATAATTAATTTTGGCGAAGATAGTTTCACTGACTTTGATTAGGAATTAGATATGTAATGTTTACTAGTGTAAACACAATTTATTATTTAAATTTTTGTTTTTGTTGTATTTTATTGTTTAATGTTTTTTTTATTTTCTTATATATTTTTATTTTAGTGTGTCCCACTCTTTAATTTTATATATATTTAATTCTAATTAGCCGTAAGTTTTTTATTATTTTATTATTGTGTTTGTGTCTTTTTCTTAAGTGTGTAGAATTAACATGTTTATCTTATTTTTTTGGGGCTATCGTATTTCCATATATAAAAGTAAATTAAATTAAGATATCAGTACAATAGAAATAAAAATAAGTAGGTCTAATTTTAACATAAACAACAACATAAAAAGAAAGTAGTTACATTAGAAACCCTTTTTAGTGTTTAATTGTAATTCTGCAGATGGTTTAAGAAATAAATAAACTGAAACGTCAAATACCCTAAAAATGTTTTTAATTAATAATAAAATGACCGATAGCCCCAAAAATATTTTATTATTATATGGACGAATTTATTTTTTTATATATGTTTAACTTTTTGTATTTTTGACAATGGATATTTTGTAAGTATTTAAATTATAACTTAGAATTTTTTGAGAGAATAATCCTACGTTTTAGTCTATTATTATAGACCGCTATTTTTAATTATAAAATTTCTAACCCATTCCTATGAAAAATATTTGTGTCTAACAAATTTTGCTAAAAACACCGGACTAAAGAACACAGGTAGTTTGCGAAGAGAAAAAGGGTAAAAAATGATTTATTATTCTCTCTAGTTCTTGAATAAACGATAGTATAAGAGGAAAAATCGGGTCCATTTTTCTAAACTCAAAGCTCTTGGGGGGGGGGGGCGATCACCCCCCACCGCCCCACTCTTGGATCCGCGCCTGCATCCACCGGTATATTTGATCAATCAGAAAATTCAAGTAAAATTTAAATCCAGAAATTTGAATTAAGCGACTTGTCAATTTATTTAACCAATCATGTCGTTGCATTCTAGCTCAAAGATTGCAACCCTTTTTTCTCATTTCGCGAAGTCGCATTTGTTGTGTCTGATTTGGAAAAGTTCTATTGTATTTTTTCTGGAATTTATTTGTGTTGTGGTAAGAAAATATGATAGAAACTGCTAATAAGATATTTTAATTACGTTTTGATAACTATGAATCATTTATTTTGTGTATTCTTGGTGAACAGTGTTTGCATATAAAGTTTCTTAAACATGACGATAATAATTTATAGTGTATACATTTTTTTTTAGAAAAAATCAGTCAAATAATATGTTATATTTTAACATAACATAATTTTAATATAGCAGTGTTAGTTTTAAGGTAGTTATTTACTACACCAATATCATTGAACAGGAGAGTTGAAACTTTAGGCTCAGTGTAAAAAACCGCAAAATTGTTCATAAAGAATAATAGTTTATTTTATATAAAACCATAAAAATATTAATTTAGGTACGTACTGGGAGATTTAAGTCGTTGGGGCTATGCCGAATAAAGTATAAGAGTAGTAATGTTTATAAGAGCTATAGCAACAATTTACCGATTTTAAAATGAATATACAAAATTGCAAGAGGTATGGGGCACATCCACCCCTTTTCCACCATTACGCTATATAATTAATTCAGCTTTATTCTTTATTGTTGTAGGTATTTATATATTGACTTTTGTATCCGACTTGTGATATTTATTCATTTTGTTACCATATAAGATGGTTCTACCTAATTTTTCTTTTGTTTCATGTTAAATGTCGACTGAAGTGCACCATGATCTAAGGACCTGTACCTGAATAAATCCTCCACTTAATAAAGATCTTTACCTTAATTGCGACATGCACTAGGACTATAAATTTGTGCGGTACCAAAGAATTCAAATTCCTTTTTGTTTTTAAAGATATTTTATTTTTTCTATATAGTTATTTAAAATTATGATTTACAAGCCAAACGGCTTCGCACTCCCTCCAGGGGCTAATCACTCATACCAGGCATACAAAGACACCAAAAGTATGAGGCTCTGTGGAAACCCTTTCCATGTTATCGGGTCCTAGGTGACGTTGTCTGCTGTATTTCCTACGAACTTTTAGACGGTTCTCGCGGTTGCAAGGAGAACTGCTTTCTGCATAAGTTGATACAGATGCTCACTAAGGCCCAATCCCTTGATGTTCTGCAGGAGGTTCTTTGGTATCACTCCAGTTGTTGACAGTATTATGGGAATCTTTTGGACGCGGTTTATTGCCCATTGTCTTCGGATTTGGACCTCCGGATCTCTGTATTTGGCGATCTTCTCGTTGTATTTTGGCCTTAGGTTGTTGTTGTTAGGTACAGCAATGTCGATTAGTGTAGTTCGCCTAGAAATTTTATTTATTAGTACAATGTCTGGTCTATTATGAGCAACTGTCTGATCCGTCAGAATCGTTCGGTCCCAATATAACTTGAACTGATTGTTCTCAAGAATAGGCTCCGGATTGTACTTGTAATAAGGCACTTTTCCTACCTGTAATAGGTTTAACTTTTCTGCTAACTCTTGGTGGAGTATCTTAGCGGCTGAGTCGTGTCTTTCCTTATACTCGGTTGCGGCAAACGGTTGGCATCCTCTAGTTATGTGCTGAATTGTCTCCGATATTCGACAGCCATATCTGCATTGGTCATTTTCTATTGAGGGAGCTCTAATGATGAACTTCCGATAGTTCTTCATCGGAATAACCTGGTCTTGGATAGTTAACAAGAAGTCCTCTGTTTCCGGAAACATCTGTCCTGAAATCAACCAGTAGTTCGACGCTGAGTTGTCGACATTTTCCTGATTGACCTCACCTGGGTGCCGTCCATGAAGTGGCTTCTGTAGCCAGGTTTGTAACTTCTCTTGGTCTGTTTGGTGATGAGAAGTAATATCTTGTTCCTTCAACTGTAGCGGCGTTGAATCGTCGGCCTCGCATATTGCTCGATGTAGTGTGGAAGAGTCCGCTAACCTATGGAAATATGAACGTAAGTTTATTATTTGTTGGTCGAGCTGCTTACCAATATCCACCAATCCTCTTCCTCCTTGGTGTCTTGGAAGCATTGTACGTTCAATAGCACTCCGAGGGTGATGTTTTTGTGCTTTTGTTAGGAGTGTCCTTATTTTTCTTTGCAGGTTTTGGGTGTCCGTCTTGCTCCATTTTACAATTCCAAAAGAGTAGCTTAGCGCAGAGCAAGCATACATGTTGAGAGCCTTAAACAAATGTCTACTGTTTAAGTTAGTTCGTAATATCCGCCTTACCCTCCTGACAAATTCGGTTGTCAATTCGGCTTTCATAGTGCTATGGTCAATTTTTTAGCTTATTTAAAATATATTTTATATTATTATTATGTATGCTGTTATATAGGAAATATTTTTCCTAGAGGCAACTAGAAATTATTATTATGTTTTTAAATAACTTGTTTTTATTTTGCTAAATACATATGTTTTTAAATGTGGAGATATGAGACAATTAGAGCCAAGTTGTGAAAATTAGTTGCTTTGCTTCGACTGTTTAGAGTTTCTGTATTTAGTACAATGGTGCATATATTATGTGTATTAAGCCGTAGACCTTACATAATTATTCTGTTTTTGCTCTTTAATGTGAAACAATATGTCCCTTAAAATTTATATTTTTGTTGTCTGTTATTATTTAATGTATATTTTTGAAAATATTGTTTCATTTTGTTGTATTTATATATGATTTTAATGTGGACATTTGGGGAATTTAGGGCAAAGTTGTGAAATACTTGGCTTTGCTCTGACTGTATTTATGACTCAACACTTCATATAATGTGATTTTTTTATTTAAAGGAATTCAGTTCTTCATTTTTTGCAAGATAGCAACGCATTTATTATGTTTTAACCAAAACTAGACTGAAATTATTATTTATTTGTTCCCATACTAACATCGTTATAAAAAGTATTTTGTATTTGTATATGTAACAAAACATACTTGTTGAAATTTATAGAAACCTCCTACCGATTTGTTTCGGCTGTATATTTTTTTGTTTTTTTTCTGCATAACATATCACATTTTCTCAATAAATTTTATAAAACAAACCCTAACTTTTACAAAAAAAAGATGGTATGATAATCTTTACACTTTCAAACTATCAATTTAAATAGTTTTAATATTAAGATGATTTTCTTAATATAATTTCAAAATGCAATATAACGAAACAAGAATATATGAAATCAAAAACAATTCAAGGGACAATTTGGTAAAATGTACATAGCAAAAATATTTTGTTTATAATAATTGAAATATTAATTTTTGTAAGTTTTGACCAATTCATCAGGACTGTTATTTATAAATATTCAGTAAATATAAATCTGATAAAAAACTATTTTGTGTTATTTTCCTGAATATGTAATTTTTTTATGTGATATATTAATATTTTGACGTTTTATGCTTTTGTTTTGTTAATTTCTGTTAACAAATTTTTTAATACGACAAAAGTAAAAACGTCAAAATATTAATATTCCTTAATATATTAATAACAATTTCCCGCATTAGTTACAGCACCACCATTGGGGCCGACACCATCGATTTTTATGTCATAGCCGTTTCGACCAATTAACACGTACATAACGTTTCTTATATTTCGTGTTTTGTTGTTAGCAGTTCTGTCAGAGTTGTGATACGAGGTCATGTAAATTATCATGAGTGTCATTTTAAAGGAAGGCCGTTTCGTAAACAGTCCGAATCTTTTAGTTGCTTTGTCACTGTGAGTAAATAGAGTTGTAAAAATTTTTCTAAAACATCAAAATTTCAGTAAAAAATAAAGAAATCTATCTATAATATTTAAATACAGCGGAAAAATATCTTTATTTCTAAGTAAAATTTTGATTTTTGAAAAATTTCGCACTACTCAGGTGATTGTACAGGGTGAGTCAACGATTGGATGAAGTAGGTTTGTGCCTTTTCGGTGAAATTAACAAAGAAACTATATTTATTGTTTGATACAGTTTATTTTTACGCAGATTTTAAAAATATTTAGGACTCTACAGGGTGAGCCAAAAAACTAGGACAGCATAAAGTTGTATTTTTTTAAATAGAACACCCTATATATGAATCGTATTTTCGATTTAGCTTATAATTTTAAATCTTTTTTATTAAGGATTTACTATAACAAAACTTTATAGTTTCTGAGATAATTAAGTTTAAAGAAAAAAAGTCACATTTTCAAGCATCAATTCAATCCTAAATAACGTTTTCAATTTTGTGACAAATATATTCAAATTTGGAATTTAGCAAGGCCAAGGACAAGTTAACATAATTTTTACCTAATATTTGCAATAAAAGCTACAGGGTGTTGAACACATCGGCTCAAATTTGAATAAGTTTAAATGAATAAATATCATTTTTTTAAATGGTACACCCTGTATATTTTTATGGTATTTAATAGAGTAATAAAAACCCTAAAAGTTTTGTTCGATATATCCTATACCTATTTATAATAGTTTTTGAGATATTTCAGTTTTTCTTATTTTCCATACTTTTTTACAGAAATAGTCTTCATTATCATAGTAGCCATGTAAAATAATAAAAAGAAACTACAGAAACAAACAGAATGTGGTTAAATATGATGAAATACATTATTCGTTATATTACAACGGCAATAGTTTAATTAAACATATTGTGAAAAAATTAACACAACAATAACGACAAGGCAAATACATATTTACTTTTATACTAAATTGAAAAAAAAAAAATTACCTATTAAATACTGAGATTAATTATTTCTTTTTAATAAGTGTTCGAATAAACGACCCTCTTGTACAATGCACAAATTGAGTCTTTTTTGCAGATTTTCTCGGACCCTGGACAAAATTAGTGGCGTTATTGTTCTACAGGTATCCCTAATCCTGTTTCGCATATCTTCCACTGTTGTTGGTGGATTAACATACACCTTATTTTTAATATAACCCCATAGGAAGAAATCTAATGGGGTGATGTCGCAATACCTTAGTGGCCACTCAATGAAACCCCCACGTCCAATCCATTTTTGCGGATATCGTTGATCCAAAAACGCACGAACTTCACGATGGTAATGCGGAGGCGCACCATCGTGCTGGAACCACATACTGTCGAGCTCATCCCTATCGAGACCTTGAAGCAGTTGGGGTATAATATATACATAATTCGATTATGATGAATACCACACCAAACATTTAATGACCAGTGGTTTTGATGTTGCACCTCTCTAATCCAAAATGGGTTTTCTGTGGCATAATAATGCATGTTGTGTCTATTTACGGCACCGTTACTTCTAAAAGTAGATTCATCACTAAACATTACCTTGCATAATAAATTTGGATTTAACTGAATCTCCGCATTTATTGTACGACAAAAGTTTACACGACTTTCAAAATCCTGTCCATGCAATTCTTGGTGTAATTCCATGTGATATGGATGATACCTATATTTCTTGGTAGTACGATTAGCGGTGGATTGTGATGTTTCACATAATGCTGCTAACTGACGGCTACCAATATAAGGATTTTCCTGAACTTTTAACAATACTTGTAGTTCTTTTTCTTCATTAGTTACTGGTTTGTTGACCACTTTACGTTTTGGATAATCAACAGCACCAGAAGAATCAAATCTTTGCATTAAGTTTTGAAAAGTATGGGTATTAGGCTGGCGTCGATCAGGATACTTCATTTTGTAAATTATTTGAGCAAGAAGGCAATTTTTTTGAGCCCCTTCTATTGTATAAATCATATCTATTAACTCATTCTTTGGAAAATTCATTTTACAATATAAGATGAATGCAAAAAAAACCAAACTACACTACATAAAAACCAAAAGAAGTGATTGCGGTTATAAATTTGACACGCAGAAAAATGTTCTTTTTCATTGTTTTTGCCATGGCTACTATGATAATGAAGACTATTTCTGTAAAAAAGTATGAAAAATAAGAAAAACTGAAATATCTCAAAAACTATTATAAATAGGTATAGGATATATTGAATAAAACTTTTAGGGTTTTTATTACTCTATTAAATAACATGAAAATATACAGGGTGTACCATTTAAAAAAAAAAAGATATTTATTCATTTAAACTTGTTCAAATTTGAGCCGATGTGTTCAACACCCTGTAGCTTTTATTGCAAATATTAGGTAAAAATTATATTAACTTGTCCTTGGCCTTGCTAAATTCCAAATTTGAATATATTTGTCACAAAATTGAAAACGTTATTTAGGATTGAATTAATGCTTGAAAATGTGACTTTTTTTCTTTAAACTTAATTATCTCAGAAACTATAAAGTTTTGTTATAGTAAACCCTTAATAAAAAAGATTTAAAATTACAAGCTAAATCGAAAATACGATTCGTATATAGGGTGTTCTATTAAAAAAAATACAACTTTATGCTGTCCTAGTTTTTTTGGCTCACCCTGTAGAGTCCTAAATATTTTTAAAATCTGCGTAAAAATAAACTGTATCAAACAATATATATAGTTTCTTTGTAAATTTCACCGAAAAGGCACAAACTTACTTCACCCAATCGTTGATTCACCCTGTATAGATGCCGTTTGACTGGCGATATTTTTCAGTTTGGCATCGAAATCGGCAGGTTTTTAATATCCTACCGACATACTTTGGAATTTATATTTTATGTAGCAATTGTTTCATGTGAATGTTACTCTCGGTTCGATACAGCTCCACTGACGAGACCATAAGGTGAACGAAACGAGTATGGAGAGAGGACCAGATTTGTATTTGCAGGAAACAAACTGTTTGTATATATTTTTTCCTTTTCCCTGTTAGAAAGAATAATAGGTGTAAAAAGTTATAATAATTTCTTGGAAGCAAGAAATATGAACATCCGGCTAGAGTAAGTAAAATTAATCATATATTTTTATGGCTTTTATTATGTTTATTGTAAAATACAATTAAACATAAATCTTTTTTTTTATTGTAATAAAATTTGGTTTATGTTGAAGTTTATTAGCCGTTTGTGAGTGTGTAAATAATGCCGTTACAAGTATGTAATGCTAGCAGCTCAGGGGGAAAAAAATTGCAAAGATGGTATGTTATTTGTTTTTTAGGCATGGCCTTATTTTAGAGGAAGCTTATGATGAAAATCTGGATACACTCGATATGTATATTAAACCCTCAGACGCTGATGTATTGACTTATGAGCATTCTGGAGACGAAGATAATGGTGGTCTCATAAACAAACTCGGTGGCCGACAGTTACTTCCAAAAGCTGAGTTGGTTTTTCAAAATTCAGTCATAGGAAAAACGAAACAAAATCAATAGTGTCTTCCAGACTCACCCAGCCAGAAAAAATACAGAAACGACACGGTCTGAAAAATATGTGGAAATTTTTTAGGCTTTTTTTGATGAAGAAATCATACATAATTGTAACTGTACACGTGACCAAAATAATATTTTCTTTGCATGATTAAGAGATTTTAAACCGGTGGAAGAAATGCATAGAAAGTAATGAGGACTAGGACGAAAAATTAAACAAATTTTGTTTAAAAAGTGTGGCGTAAATTAAGAGTTCCATTTGACGATAGATGTCGATAGAATGTGTAGTTCCTAACAAAAATGGCTGTGATCAATGGCAAATACCAAAGACATTTATAAGAGTTCCGTATGAAATTTATTGGTATGGAACCAAAAAAAGATCTGGAAGCTTATATAAAATATTAAGGTATATCTCTTCTTTGAATACTTATTCCCGGTAATACCCAACGCATCAAAATCTAACAGTATTTAAACTTTTTCTTCGACAACAGAAAAATGTTCATTGTTAAAAAACCTGACCCAACATAAGCAAAATATGAGTTATGACCCGATGTCATAAGTACAAACTCGCTATCATTAACAGTGAATTTCTGATTTTTATCGGTCTGGTGCCTCATACCAAAAATCCTAACGAGAATAATGTCTCATTTGAAACCGTCAATCATCTTTTTCAAGACGCATCAGTGACAAATGAATCTTAAACGAAAATCGCATTATCATCTTTTTCGGTCGGTCTAGACGGTCGTCAGATGTTTTCTTCGCTTGTGGTGTACATGTACACGTACTGTTATGAGTCAGGATACAGAGATTACGTATTAAATAGTTTATTTATTCGGTAGTAACGCTTAAAGAATAACGGGTCATAATTGCGGATTGATTTTTATACTTTTAAGGGTTCGTACATCTGTATGTCACAGACTTTAACTTCGTTGTTTTTTATAACATGTTTTAATGGAGGTTAAGAACATTAGATTTTTCTTTTTCGGGTTTCGGTCATATGAAATTAACACATGTTCTTGTTCTTAAGTTGCGGTTTATTTTATTATAAAAACCATCTTCAGAAAATTAAACTATAAATAGGAACAGAAATCTGTATTTGATTATTATGTAAATTGAAAAATTATTTTCTTACCTAATATTAACTGATGGTAACACATATAGAGCAGTTTTTGAACTGATGAATAGTTTTTTTGATATACGAACTTTTTGAAAGAGTTTGCAATATTTCAAAGGGTAGAGATGGGTAGGTAGCTATCATGTTCGTTGACCGATTTATTAACTGAAGAATTCATATCAGTATATTGTTTGTGACTGCACTAATTTAAAATTTAGTTAATACTTTACGCTAAAAAGAAAAGATCGAATTTAACTTTGTTTGAGATGTAGTTCAACTTTTTCCAAAAATATTGCTTGAAGATTTGGTATTCAGAGACAAGTAATACAGCCGAAGGTACAGAAGCAATAGCGCGAGGGTCATAGTCACAATTGACCCCTTTTTTCATTTCCTAGAAATTGCTAGAGCATCGAGGTACATAAAAGAAATTTTTGCTTTAATGTTGAACCTAAATATCTCAAAGATACAAAATAAATTTCAATGCGGATGTCCAGTGGTTTAGTGGATTTTCTGATGGCCCAATTTAAAGAGTGATAAATAATTATATTAATTTTTTACATCTTGAAAAAAGATTTGGTATTCAAAGACAAGTAATACAGCTGAAGGTACAGAAGCAATAGCGCAGGGGTCATAGTCGCATTTAACCTCTTTTTTCATTTCCTAGAAATTGCTAGAACATCGAGGTACATAAAAGAAATTTTTGCTTTAATGTTGAACCTAAATACCTCAAAGATACAAAATAAATTTCAATGCGGATGTCCATTGGTTTAGTGGATTTTCTGATGGCCCAATTTAAAGAGTGATAAATAATTATTTTAATTTTTTACATCTTGAAAAAAGATTTGGTATTCAAAGACAAGTAATACAGCTGAAGGTACAGAAGCAATAGTGCGGGGGTCATAGTCGCATTTAACCTCTTTTTTCATTTCCTAGAAATTGCTAGAGCATCGAGGTACATAAAAGAAATTTTTGCTTTAATGTTGAACCTAAATACCTCAAAGATACAAAATAAATTTCAATGCGGATGTCCATTGGTTTAGTGGATTTTCTGATGGCCCAATTTAAAGAGTGATAAATAATTATTTTAATTTTTTACATCTTGAAAAAAGATTTGGTATTCAAAGACAAGTAATACAGCTGAAGGTACAGAAGCAATAGCGCGGGGGTCATAGTCGCATTTAACCTCTTTTTTCATTTCCTAGAAATTGCTAGAGCATCGAGGTACATAAAAGAAATTTTTGCTTTAATGTTGAACCTAAATACCTCAAAGATACAAAATAAATTTCAATGCGGATGTCCATTGGTTTAGTGGATTTTCTGATGGCCCAATTTAAAGAGTGATAAATAATTATTTTAATTTTTTACATCTTGAAAAAAGATTTGGTATTCAAAGACAAGTAATACAGCTGAAGGTACAGAAGCAATAGCGCGGGGGTCATAGTCGCATTTAACCTCTTTTTTCATTTCCTAGAAATTGTTAGAGCATCGAGGTACATAAAAGAAATTTTTGCTTTAATGTTGAACCTAAATACCTCAAAGATACAAAATAAATTTCAATGCGGATGTCCATTGGTTTAGTGGATTTTCTGATGGCCCAATTTAAAGAGTGATAAATAATTATTTTAATTTTTTACATCTTGAAAAAAGATTTGGTATTCAAAGACAAGTAATACAGCTGAAGGTACAGAAGCAATAGCGCAGGGGTCATGGTCGCATTTAACCTCTTTTTTCATTTCCTAGAAATTGCTAGAGCATCGAGGTACATAAAAGAAATTTTTGCTTTAATGTTGAACCTAAATACCTCAAAGATACAAAATAAATTTCAATGCGGATGTCCATTGGTTTAGTGGATTTTCTGATGGCCCAATTTAAAGAGTGATAAATAATTATTTTAATTTTTTACATCTTGAAAAAAGATTTGGTATTCAAAGACAAGTAATACAGCTGAAGGTACAGAAGCAATAGCGCGGGGGTCATAGTCGCATTTAACCTCTTTTTTCATTTCCTAGAAATTGCTAGAGCATCGAGGTACATAAAAGAAATTTTTGCTTTAATGTTGAACCTAAATACCTCAAAGATACAAAATAAATTTCAATGCGGATGTCCATTGGTTTAGTGGATTTTCTGATGGCCCAATTTAAAGAGTGATAAATAATTATTTTAATTTTTTACATCTTGAAAAAAGATTTGGTATTCAAAGACAAGTAATACAGCTGAAGGTACAGAAGCAATAGCGCGAGGGTCATAGTCAAATTTGACCCCTTTTTTCATTTCCTAGAAATTGCTAGAAAGAAATTTTTGCTTTAATATTGAACCTAAATGCTTCAAAGATACAAAAAAAAATTTCAATGCGGATGTCCAGTGGTTTAGTGGATTTTCTGATGGCCCAATTTAAAGAGTGATAAATAATTATTTTAATTTTTTACATCTTCAAAAAAGATTTGGTATTCAAAGACAAGTAATACAGCTGAAGGTACAGAAGCAATAGCGCGAGGGTCATAGTCAAATTTGACCCCTTTTTTCATTTCCTAGAAATTGCTAGAAAGAAATTTTTGCTTTAATGTTGAACCTAAATACTTCAAAGATACAAAATAAATTTCAATGCGGATGTCCAGTGGTTTAGTGGATTTTCTGATGGCCAAATTTAAAGAGTGATAAATAATTATTTTAATTTTTTACATCTTGAAAAAAGATTTGGTATTCAAAGACAAGTAATACAGCTGAAGGTACAGAAGCAATAGCGCGTGGGTCATAGTCACATTTAACCTCTTTTTTCATTTCCTAGAAATTGCTAGAGCATCGAGGTACATAAAAAAAAATTTTGCTTTAATGCTGAACCTAAATACTTCACAGATACAAAATAAATTTCAAAGCAGATGTCCAGTGGTTTGGCGGATTTTCTGATGGCCAAATTTAAAGAGTGATAAATAATTATTTAAATTTTTTACATCTCGAAGAAAGATATGGTATTCAAAGACAAGTAATACAGCTGAAGGTACAGAAGCAATAGCGCGAGGGTCATAGTCACATTTGACCCCTTTTTTCATTTCCTAGAAACTGCTAGAGCATCAAGGTACATAAAAGAAATTTTTGCTTTAATGTTGAACCTAAATACCTCAAAGATACAAAATAAATTTCAATGCGGATGTCCATTGGTTTAGTGGATTTTCTGATGGCCCAATTTAAAGAGTGATAAATAATTATTTTAATTTTTTACATCTTGAAAAAGATTTGGTATTCAAAGACAAGTAATACAGCTGAAGGTACAGAGCAATAGCGCGAGGGTCATAGTCACATTTGACCAGGCGCGGATCCAAGGGGGGGGGGCGGTGGAGGCGATCGCCCCCTCCTCCAAGAGCTTGGAGTTCAGGAAAATAGACCCGATTTTGCCTCTTATACTATAGTTTATTCAAGAACTAGGGAGAGTTTTTCATTTTTTACCTTTTTTTTCTTCGCAAACTACCTGTGTTCTTTAGTTCGGTGTCTTTGGCAAAATCTGTTAGACACATATATTTTTCATAGGAATGGGTTAGAAATTTTATAATCAAAAATACTGGTCTATAATAATGGACTATTTAGGTTGGATAGCAATAGATATTTGGATGTGTGAAGTGTTAAAAATGATTTTAATCCTTGTCATTGGCATCCGAAGGCGTCAAAAGGAGGTCTTTTTATCACTAAATATTTATGGCATAGAGTATTATTTCAGTAATAAACTTAAAATAAAAAGTTTTTATAATATTATTTTATTTCTTATGATTTTTTAATAATTCACCTATATTAGAAAATATAGATAATTTTGACATATGTAACACAAATCACAACTGTAGTTTTATTATTTTTAATTTTGGCATAGAAACCATTAGGCACATTCAGACTAAAACGTAGCCTTATTCTCTCAAAAAATTCTAAGTTATAATTTAAATACTTACAAAATACCCATTATCAAAAATACGAGAAGTTAAACATATATAAAAAAAATAAATTTGTCAATATAATATTAAAATTTTTTTGGGACTATCGGTCATTTTATTATTAATTAAAAACATTTTTGGGATATTTGACGTTCCAGTTTATTTATTTCTTAAACCATAGGCAGAATTACAATTAAACACTAAAAAGGGATTTAAAAGTAATTAGTTTTTATATGTTACAGAAAATTTAAATAATAAATTGTGTTAACGCTGGTAAACATTACGTATCTTATTCGTCAGCAAAGTCAGGGAAGCTATCTTCGCTCAAATTAATTATAATTGATTCCTCTCTCACCGATCATGAGATCAAGTTTCCACATTTTCCTTTATTCTTTTATTATATGGATTTTTCGCAATTATCTGCAGTAACTTTATTCAAAAAAATCTTTCAAAAGTCCAGTTAAATTATTAATTTTGTAAGTTGTGTTATTTCCAGCAACTCTACCTTTTATTTGAGAGAGATATTTCCTTCACCAATGGACATTTTCCGGACGATCTATAAGAACAGATTTCCTATCTGGTTTTTCCTAACAAAAATTAAGTTCTCTGAGCAATTTCCAGAGCTCAGTTCTTTTAATTTCAGGCAAATCCCGATCTTCATTGATTTTAGTTAGAATTTTGTCGATGGTTGGGAACTGCTTCTCATAATAAAATGTATGTACAACTCCTTTTATTACAGTTTACATCTCTTCTTCCAACTAGGTTTTTCTTCTGCCTGTGATTGAATATAGCTTGGAATTACTAACAATTCCAGTCATTTTTTTCTCCGTCAGTGTTCGGTACATGATAGATTTTCGAACTCCTGTTATATTGGAACACATCTCAACAGAGCTTTTAACATTATTATCTAGACATTAAGGCATCATCAACATTCATCGTAATAAGTTTTTCGTTGAGGAAAAAATGCCCTCCATCTTTTGGGTATCTCACTAATCTCAAATAATATATTAAAACAAGCACAAACAAAATAAATCACTAAGGACACACTGTAAGGTGTACTTTGCTCACTGACAGAAATTAAATTGAATTATCAGATATTTTATTGTTGCACTAAATTTATAAAAGCTTATAATATTTAAATATAATTAGATTTACGGCAGTTCTCAGTTACCGGGGGCACTAAAGCAGGTACGTTGGACGTTTGGGTGACAGTTTTTTTACTCCCTCTAGTTCTTGAATAGAGTATAGGAATGTGTATGCTTGCGATCGCCCCTCCCCTTCCCAAGGGCTTTGAGTTCAGGAACATAGAACCGATTCTGCCTTTTATATTAGGAATGTGTATGCTGCTGGCAACCCCCCTCCCCCCGTTGACAACTTGTTTTTTTTTTGCGATAGCACCCCCCCCCCCCCCAGGAGCTTTGAATTCAGGAAAATAAACCCGATTCTGCCTCTTATACGAGGAATGTGTATGTTGATCGCATCTTCCCACTCCCTGTCGGAAACTTGTTTTTTCTTGTGACCGCCCCCCTCCCTCTCCAAGAGCTTCAAATTCAAAAAAAATGCCATTTTGTACTTTTGTGATATCACCGCCCCCCCCCCCCAAGGAGAGAGGCTGGATCCGCCCCTGCATTTGACCCATATTTTCATTTCCTAGAAATTGCTAGAGCATCAAGGTACATAAAAGAAATTTTTGCTTTAATGTTGAACCTAAATACCTCAAAGATACAAAATAAATTTCAATGCGGATGTCCCGTGGTTTAGTCGATTTTCTGATGGCCCAATTTAAAGAGTGATAAATAATTATTTTAATTTTTTACATCTTGAAAAAAGATTTGGTATTCAAAGACAAGTAATACAGCTGAAGGTACAGAGCAATAGCGCGAGGATCATAGTCACATTTGACCCCTTTTTTCATTTCCTAGAAATTGCTAGAGCATCGAGGTACATAAAAAAAAATTTGCTTTAATGTTGAACCTAAATATATCAAAGATAAAAAATAAATTTCAATGCGGATGTCCAGTGGTTTAGTGGATTTTATGATGGCCCAATTTAAAGAGTGATAAATAATTTATTTTAATTTTTTACATTTTAAAAAAATTAAAGGTTTTTGAGCTGGGGTTACAGCGGAAATTTCCTCATTCAAATATTACACACGCCACTGCGTCGAAAACAGTTAAATTCTAAAAATTCCTTTTGCCTTCGTAATTGCCTTTTAATTAATAACAAACACCTGGATGAAATATTAACTCACTGCAAGGACTAGATAATATTCCTGGAAGTAGTTTACAATGGAATTAAATATTAAATAAGTACAAGGAATTAAAACAATAAATAACGATTATATAAAAAATAAGTAGGAAAAGAATGCGATGAATGTAGTAATAGGATTATTGTTATGCTGTAGAGTAGTTATAATGCATTTTGTGCAGTGTTATGGAATATTATTTTGTTCTAGTAAACTTATGACCTAATGCATTCCTAGCGAGTAGATATAGGAAGCATTTATTCTAATTTTAAGATGTCTTAATTAGTAAAATACATTATGTTAGAGACCAGTAAGGATTAGAATGTGGACCTAAAGATTACGGCCAAAAACCTAATATGTTAATAACCTAAATATAAGGCGCAAAATAAATTAAGGATCACATTAAATTTTCGGACATTTTGATGTAAATTGTAACAGATAAAAACTTTAAACAATTCTTATAAAAAGAAATTCCCTACAGGTAAATCAGTAGACATTTCTTGCTCATGATTTTTTTATATCCAAAATAAATTTTATCATATTCGGTGTTATTTTTACTTTTAAGCCTAAAATATGACAAGGAATTTTTAAATTTTAAAAGTGTTGGTTATCAGTCCACAAAGGAAGATATCAACAAGGTATTTGAATAATTTTTGAGCATATATAGTAATTGCACGTATCAGGAATGGTGGTTTCCGATGATAAATAGAAACCAAACTTTACGTAAACAAATCTGCTAATTCAAGAAAATGAAATCGGTTTTCGCTAGAACCGTATTTCAATAAAAAATGCATTTACAACCAATATTTTACTGCTTGGCATCATGCACATATATTGCGGACCGATTCCATCCAAAATAGTATAAATAGTAAAAAAATGCTTTCGCGGTAAAATATACTATTCTAGATTCCAAAAAAGTATTTACGTATTTTGCGGTTTTGCATAAAAATCATTTTCAAGGAAGTTATCAAGATTGTAAAGCTTGCAGTGAAGAAAAATGGAAGTAATTTTGTATTCAAAATTGTATATTTTTATGACTAACTGACAATTCAGTTTTCTCTTTTGATTAACGTCGCATTTTTTTTTCAGAAAAAAATTTGGTAACAATTTGTTTAGAGTGAAAACTACGAAAATGAAGTTTTCTTGAAAAAATTTCGATACTCACCACCTACTTCGAAGTCGTGGAACACGAATCTGACCTCAGTTTTCCATAACTATTCTTCAGTTTTGCGGAAAACAGGGAAAATCACTTTTCAGTTTAGGTTCAATTTTTTTTTCACTAAATCATTAAACTTTTGTTACGACCACAAATTCAATATGAAACTTCTCTTTTATACAAAAATTTAAAAATATGCACTTTTTTTATCGGAAAAATCAGGATAATTACAAGACACAAATCACAACAGATAAAAACAAAACGGCCTCCACCAATAAATAATAGCTTGCATAGTTCAGATAAAGATGGCGTGCTTGTTAAAATCGGCGATGTTGCCAGATTGTAAAAACGATTTCTTTGAAATTCACATATAATATCTTTCTATTTGAAATGGAACGAAAAGGTCCCAAAAAAAATTTCCTTTCCTTTGATTATTGAAGTACTATTAATTACTCTTATGTGTCTGTCCTTGATGTACGATTTTGACTCTAAATATTAAAGGTTTTTAAGGATTAGACTAACCTAAACTAATCTGTACAATAACATTTTTTAATTAATAAATCTAGGTCAATTTAGGTTAGTTCAGGTTAATTTCAATTTTATAAAATAACCAATACCAAGTTAAACATGTAATAACAAAAATAAACCAAAAATTTTGGGTGTTTAGATTAATTTTAGCCTTTTTTATACATTAAACTATGTTGTTAACTGTAATGGATAAATTTTAATGTTTATGCCAGGAAAGTATAAATCTAGGTAAATTTAGATTAGCTCAGGTTACTTTTTGTTGTCCAAATTAATTAAAATCAAGCTAAACCTGAACTAACCAAGGTAATAATTTAGATTAGAGTAAATCTAGAAGTGGGTGTCATTTTGATTTTGTTTGTTTTGATTTGTTTTTGCTCATTTTCTTGATTTTTCCGATAAAAAAAGGATAGTAATAGAAGCATCTGTATTACGTAAAGATTCATAAATCTGCCTTTTTTTTTATCGGAAAAATCAAGAAAATTATCAGAAACAAATCAAAACAAACAAAACCAACATGACAAACACCTCCAGATTTACTCTAATCCGAATTATTACCCTAACCAAAACTATCCAAAAATTTTGAGTGATTAAGATTATGTTTACCCAGAAACTGTATTACACATTAAAAAAATTAAACTAGGATGTTATCTGAAATGGACAAATCTTATAGTTTATATCAAGAAAAATTTTTACATCTAGCAACGTTGCCCCTTTTTTCGCGGATCTGACAGTTAGTTTAGATAGTCTGACGTTTCCGAGGCGTATTTTCGATTTTTCGTTGAAAATACGAGTTTTTCCTAAATTGGTTTGACAAAATTTGTACAAAAATAATTGAAATATATTACATACAATATATTTTAGCTAGTTCCATTGAAAATTAATATGTAAGTTCGGTGTTTTAACTGAAATAAAAGTGCTTTGTGAAATGACGCTTTGTCTTGAGTTTTCCAGAAAAGTTAGGAAAAATAGTGAAAAATCAAGGTCAGAATCGTGTTCTACGATCTCGAAATAAGAGGTGAGTATCGAAATTTTTTCAAAAAATATTTTCCTACTCTTCACTCTAAACGAATTTTTATAGTTTTCATTATATCTTTATAGATACAAAAAAGTATACAAGTATTTTGTCGTTTTGCGAAAAAGTCATTTTCAATGAAGTTATCGAGATTTTTAAGTTGAAATGCGTGCTATTGCAGTGAAGAAAAGAAGAGCCATTGTTTTATTAAAAATTTTATATTTTTATGACTAATCGATATAATTTAATTTTCTTCTAAAATTTTAAGAAAAAAATTGAACGCAGGAAATTTTTCGAAATTAACAAAATGGCGGCCGTTTCTCGAAACAAAATCAAGACTTTTTTTACAGTTGCCTATTACATGCTTTATTACATAATTATCTTTTTTTATATATTTTATTTACCAAAAATGTGTCGTACAAATAATTGTATGACAATTATCAAAAAAGTGGAATAATATGAGCGAATATTTGCAAGTTGCAACTTTCTTACAAAGTCGATTTATTGTACAATTTCAACATGTATTCAAGAAATGAGAGATAACGCTCGGGATGAGGATAGTGATGCCGTTTTTAGAGAAGATCAGTAATTTATCTATAGACCTTGACAAAATCAATAAGACTCTTTACACATACAAATTTTACTGTATGTATATAATTTTTTATATGGTATTGGTATAAATTAATTTGATTTATAATTATTAATAATTTTATGTTTGTTCGTGATCAATAGTGTACTTGTGATTTTTGTAGATATATGATTATTTCTAAGTTGAGTAATCTATGATGACCCGCTGTATTCTATTCTACTCGAATATATTAATATAGAATGGCGTAGATGTTACAAAAACATGTTTCCTCCACATTTACCAAATTATAATTTGAAATATCGATAATTTTCGCAATTTATGATAACAATTTATTCATAATTTGGGAACAAGAGTATTAAATAAATATAATTAAGAAGAATTTAATAATAAAGTTTAAGTAATACCTCTACTACAAAGTAGAAAATCCACATTAATGCCGTGTAAACAGTAAACAACACTGTGCGTTTAATCTATCTAGATAATTATTACCAACAAAATCTCTCAGACCCTGTTTTTAAATAAAGACACACAATTTAAAATTATCATGTATCTTCTCTAATCAGCTTTTTAAAAGTTCTGTCATTTTATGACCTCTACCACGCTTTATCATGTAACCAAATACTCGGTCTCAAGAACATACGTTTTAATAAGAAAGATAGAGTTAAATGAAATACAGAAAAGTAGAGATAAGTAACGCAGACCTCCATCTGAGATTTAAGAAAAAAAACTTAAAATATAACGGACGCGACGTGATATATGTTTTGATAAAATCAAGAATTTGCTGAACTTATCGAGGCACGGGTACTTTGTTCATAATTACTAAAAAAGAAACACATTTATTGCTCGTGTAATGAAGGATTTTTAATCTAAAAGAATATATATATATATATATATATATATATATATATATATATATATATATATATATATATATATATAATAACGGTAAGAGTAGTTCTTGACCGATTAGTTTTTTACCAATGCCAAACTTTCGAAAGTTTATTATGCAACACCCCCATCACACAACGTGAACACAGCTCTCCACACCCCACACAAAGCAGATCTATTCTATTAAATTTTAATGTCTCACCAGAGATATCTGCCTTCATAACACCAACACATTCACACATAGAGAGTAATACCAATCAAAACACCACTGACTTTTCCCCAGAAATTTCAGCTTTCTTAGAAGAAAACCAACCCACATATTATTTTTCATTACCTTATATCAACCAAGCCACACAAAAATTGAATGAAACTCTTTCTATGCATAATAATATAAAAATATGTGGTAAACACATATTAACAGTTGGCCAAACCTTCTCCAGACTGAAAGACACGGATAGCAACCCTAACAAATCAGGGGTAGTATACCGTACAAAATGTATAGACTGTGACAAACATTACATAGGTCAAACATCAACTGTTTTGAAAGATAAAATCACCAGACACAAGAGTGATTGTAGATTGCAAAAGAGGACATGCGCCTTGTCGGAACATGTAATCGATGAGGATCACAGGTTTGATTTTGTCAGTGTTGAGGTGATCAACAAAGAACAAAATAATAATAAAAGGCATTTTCTGGAGATGGTAGAAATTTATTTAGATGATAACTGTATCAACAAAAGAAAATATATTGAAATTCTCAGTGTAATCTACTCTCATCTCTTGTCCACCTTAAATAATAAAAATACTAGACAAAAAGCCTCCCAACCTCTTGACTTCACAGTTTCTCCATAGTTTTCCACAAATTACGTAAATGCATTTTTGTCACTTACCTATAATAACTACATTGCTAATAGATATTTTGCAATTTTGAATATTGAGAGGGCGAGAGGTTGGAAGACTGTTTTCTAACCTTCTTTGTTCTATATAAATAATGTTCATTAATCATTTCCTATTACCTTCTTACAATTATTACAATTTTTAAACGCAACAATACTCATAAGAACATAATTACTCATTAAATAAACATAAATCTCATCAACAGAAATACAAAGAAAAATAATATTATTAAATACCTAATTTATAAATTAAAATTAATATTTCTTGTAAAACATAATGATTCACATTCAAAATTGCCGCTAAAATAAAATTAGACATTTCTGACATATTCCATCTACCAAAAAAAAAGAGTGTTTCAAGGATTTTCTTATAAGATAAACCTACATTCAGTACAACTAAAATGACCCACAAAATAAAATTATATATTAGTGTTTAAAAAACAATTTTAATAATAAAATGTGATAATTATGCAAAAATCAACAGTTTCTACATGAATTTTCCGTTTCATTTTCTAAAAGCCATAAATGGACTCAATTTGCACGTAAGTCTTTGAATTTAGAATCATTTTCTTTTTATTATTAAATATCATATATTGTAAAATTTAAAATTATAATCAACAGAACTGTTCTGTATTGTATGAAGAAGGAAATAATAAACTTCCGAAAGCTTGGCGTTTGTAAAAAACAGAGTTTCATTCAGCCCTAGGACCGCTATCCAAGAATTACAGTTTTTCTTTATATATATATATATATATATATATATATATATATATATATATATATATATATATAATGAGATTTCATCGAAACGTCAGCTACCTTGCAGTCCTGAGAAGGACTCAGCATATACACGGGATGCCCCTTCGATTACACATCACACTCGTGAGAATATCCAACATAATATATATATATATATATATATATATATATATATATATATATATATATATATATATATATATATATATATATATATACATTTGAAGAAGTTGCATTGTGATTTTCTTGAATAAAAAGGTTAATAATGGGTTTGAATGATGAAAATAAAGTACGTTATTTTCATAATGTTTTAAATCCTATTTTTAGTAATACTTACGTAGTCGTTGTATAATTATTCAGGGAAAACGTATTTATTTTAACAACATACCTGAAACAAATAAAAAACAAAATAAAAAAATAATCATACATGAGTATAAACCACAAACATTAAAAAAAGATAGAATCACGAAGTATGCGTAAAAATGACACCAGCATTGAAGTCATGTGTTTAAAAATAATATTTTTGAAGTAGTACGTATATACAGTCAAATTGGAACTCATATATCAATCTCGATTTTATTTATTCTACTCTCCATAGAAAAAATTTTCGATCGTATAAGTAGATTTAAACAAATATAAATCTGTTTGACCTTGTTTATGTTCGGTGGTGGAGAAGCTTTTTGACGTTTGGCAGAGAGATATATTTTTATTTAATTGTACTTTTAGACAGAAACTACGCTTTCACAAATAGTTATTTTATGAAGTTACCTTATACAGGGTCAAAAACAAATAAATTTTGCATCACATATGACCAAATTTTAATAGCCCTATTTGGATTTTGTGGAAAAACACACATTTAATATGGCGCTACTTTAAACAAAATATGTTTGGAATGAAGCATTGTCAAGGATGCGTTGAGTCTTGTTTTGCAATTTACAAAACATTTTGGGTATGGGCTAAAAATTGCATTTAGAAGAACTTTTTCGATATTTTGAGATATAACCCCACTTTTGAATTTTTTTGGAAAAAAAATTAAATTTGACAGATAATACTAATCACGTAACTACTATTTTTTTTTGGTTAATTTTCATCTCGATCGAAGCAGAAATTGATGCCAAAGTGAAATTTCGAGTAAAGCTACTAATAACACTCTATTGAAAAACTATGTAATATTTTTTACAAAAAATTATATGATACGTTGGATGTTTACGTAGCTAAATATAAAAAGATTCCGAAACGAAATTATCCACCTCGGTTTTCTCGTCATATTATACATTGCATTAAACAAAAGAATGAATCTCATAAAAAATATAAAACTTCTGGACGTTTGTTTCATTTGAAAAATTTTAAATCACTAAGAATTAAAATAAAAAAAGACGTATCTGTCTCATACAAAACATATATTCGGAGGGTGGAGGATAATATTAAAAGGGATCCTAAACAGTTTTGGAATTTTATTAAATCGAAAAAGGAACTACAGGGTATTCCAAATAGTATATCTTTTAATAATAAAGAAATTAATACTTTATCTGATATTTTAAATGCTTTTGCGGAATTCTTTAAGCAATCCTTTTCTTCGGCCAGTCCGGTATCCGTGGATGATTCATGTTCCGTAGATTCCAACTTTCCAATTGTTCATGTATCTGATTTCACTGAATCTGAAATAGTTAATGCTATCAAGAAGCTTAAACCTAAATTTACTACTGGTCCGGATTTAATCCCAGCTTTTCAAATACGAGCCTGCAGATTCGTCCTAGACAAACCACTTAAAATACTATATAACAGGTGTTTGAAATTTAACAGTTTTCCTTCCATATGGAAAACTTCCAAGGTTTGTCCTGTATTTAAGAAAGGAGATAGATCTGAAGTTTATAATTATAGACTGGTGTCTATTCTACGCAATTTTCTAAAATATCTGAATTTTTACTTCATGATTCAATTTTTTCATTAGCTAAAAATTTAATGACTCCATCTCAACATGGCTTCTTTAAGGGTAGATCGACGACAACTAATCTCATGATTATGACTCAGGATATAGCTGAAGCTATTGATCATGGTTGTCAGATGGATGTTGTTTATTTGGATTTCACAAAGGCATTTGATCGTTTGGACCACTCCAAATTGTCATCATTTGGATTTTCAGATTCACTAATAACGTTATTTAAATATCTCTATAATCGTATTCAGTATGCTGAAATTCGCGGTTCCCGCTAAGTGAAATATATTTCAAGTTCTGGTGTGCGGCAAGTACTGGGACCTTTATTTTTTAATATTTTTATTAATGACATTGTTTCTGTTGTTGACACGGATATTTTATTATATGCCGATGATATTAAGCTATATAAGAGGATAAATTGTTTACAGGATTGTATAGAGCTTCAATCCAACCTGGAACAGGTTAGCAATTGGTGTTCCAAAAATTATCTGCAGCTCAAGGTGGAGAAGTGTAATGATATGACTTTCACTTGGAAATTTTCTTAATTTAGATATGAATATTCATTGAATACCATGCTACTCTCGGGGGTAGATCTTTTTAAAGATCTCTGAACCACTTACGATCCCAAGCTTTCATTTTTTTTTCATATGAATAATATCGTTTCTGAAGCCTCAAAGGTTTTTGGGTTTATCTTGCGTTGTACTCGCGATTTTAATAACACTGACGTCATCAAATTACTGTATTTCTTAAATGTGCGGTCTAAACTAGAATACGCATCAGTTGTGTGGTTCCCTGGCTACAATACACACGTCAATACCTTGGAGAGGGTCCAAAGAAGGTTTTTGAAATACCGCAATTTTAAGAGTTTTGGGGTTTATCCTAAGAAAGGTTTTTCACATGAACTATTGCTTCAGAAATTCAACTTTTCATCTTTAAAAGTACGGCGATAATTTTTCTTATTGACAATCCTTTATAAGGTACTTAACAATTTTATTGACTGTCCTAATATTTTAGCTAGGATAAACTTAAGTATCCCTCGTATAAATTGCTGAAATTTTAACGTATTTTATCTCAGAACTCCCAGAACTAACGTGCTCAAATTTTCGCCTCTATATTCCATGTGCGACACTTACAACAAGAGTAATAGCTTTGATATATTCAGCTCATCTCTAGGAACTGTCTGCCGGATTTTGGCACATTGACCTTGGCATTTCTTTCTTTTTTCTCTTTCTCATCCTTAATTGATTTGTATGTTCACCTTGTATATGAAAGTAGATAGCACAACATTGTATTATACATTTAATGTTAGAATTAATTATTTTAGTTAAATTTTTATTTGTATTTAAATTATATATATATATATATATATATATATATATATATATATATATATATATATATATATATATATATATATATATACTTTTAGTTGGGTCTCAAGACCTGTAGGGTAGTTATTGTAAATAAATAAATAAATAAATAAATAAATAAATAAAATCCCATATGATGCGGGCTTTATTGGGCACTGTATATATATATATATATATATATATATATATATATATATATATATATATATATATATATATATATATATAATAAAACATGTTGCAAAGTTCAGCATGTTAGTTGCTTTTCTCTCTAATTCATATGCGGTACTCTTACTAACAGCAGTACTAACTTATTTTGTACTAACGCCCTATACCAGTCACGCCACTTTCACTAGTAGGATCTTTATGAATTCTACCATTTTTACTTTCTGTTTCTACAATATCTTATTCTTTTCATTCCATTTCCATATCGTCGACCCGAAAATGTTCCCATATAGAGTTATTTATAGTTCAAATGCACTTGTAAGAAGGAAATACCACATTAACTCTCAACCCTATATAAATAATCACCCTATAATCTCCTTCTTACCATTCATTATAATAATAAATAGTTTGTAAAAACAGCCCCGTAATATAATTTTTTTAAAGTTTAACTTCGAAGTAAATATTTATATTGTGGCTAGGATTGACATTTGGGAATTTTTCTGGTAATAAATCTGAAATGTATTTTGTATACTGTAAACAAACTTTTCATTAATTTTAAGGTTATGTGCTGGAAGCAAATTTTACCGTAAAAAAACTTTACATTAATTTTAAGGTAATGTGCTGAAAGCAAATTCCATAAACCGTTGCTTAAATTCATTTAATGTTAATGCATTAAATTTAATAATTTTTACATTTAATCTAATGTAATTATACCAATAATTTCAGTAACTTTATTGAAATTTAAGGTAATATTCAATTAAATTTAATGTACAAAGCTTTAATTTCAAAATACATGTAAGTTATTCACGATTTAAGGTACAAAATCGTTAAATTAAATTAATGAATGTACCTTAAATTTAAGGTTAGTTTTTAACAGTGTAGTTATATCCTAAATAGAAACAGAAAATATATTTGTATATTGTAAATTTGTTATTGCTTATTCATATTTATGGGTATATACAATAAGGACGTATACTCTGGGAATTCATTTTTTAAAAAACCTTCCCATCGACTCTGCATTTTTGGTACGAGTTTTTCCCAATATATGAACTCATTTAAGGTGACTCGATAAAAACTATGCTGTAAACTTTGATTTTTTTGTACACTTTTAGTCTCGCTGCAAAATTCTGAACATTTTACATATACCTCAATGAATTGTTTTCGATTTATCGACAGTTAAATCTCGAAATTCAAAATATTTACTTACTACTACTTACCAGCACGGCAGATTAAATGACCTGTATTTTTATCAGATTTTGTCATAAAACTGTTACAAAAAATTGTATAGATTTTATTGTTGAACCACAATCTTTTATTTTAAATACGTCTATTGCCACAGGTAGCTTTCTGAATATATTCAAATACTCCTATGTGATTCCGTTACAACACAAAATATGCAAAATTATCGTCCGATATCGTTCATCTTGTCTTTTAATAAATTATTCGAAAAAGCTGTCCGGATTCTTAGATTTCTTAGAGTCAAAAAAGGGGTCTTAGTCCCTATTAGCACAGTTTCATACAACTACTGCCGGATTTGCTTTGTTGGACCTAGTGTACCGAGAGTTGGATAGGTCGGCACTGGTGCTGACTCTATTCTTTGACTTTACTCGTGCCTTTGACTGTGGCTTCGGTAAACATGCTCGCTAAACTGAAGGCAATGGGTAGGCCATTTCTGATGGGAAGTAGGATGATGGTAAAGATCAACAATACTTGTTCCCCGACAAGAAAACTTTCCCTTGAAGTTCCGTAGAGCTCTACACTCTCTCCGTTACTATTTCTGGCGTTCAACAATGATCTTGCTAACTATATGACCTATGATAAATCACAATTAGTCCTATTAGCCTTCACTATCACCAGTGTGGTGGTTGGGGTCTCAAACCTTCAGAAATAACAGATTGCAGCTAGGAGGATGCATTCTGTTTTTAAGTGGTGGCGTAAAGAAATCGATTTGCGATAAATGCATCCAAAACCACCTACATTATTTTCCATAATAATAAGGAAGTTTATAATCTTGATCTAAATCTTAATGGAGAGAATATTTCTAGATTGACTTCAGTCAGGTCCTTGGATTACTTTCTGGATGATAAATTGTGTTGGTTAAGCCTCATACAACATGTTATAGATAAGATGAACTCAGCTTACCTTGCTATACGAAATCTCGAATCCATTTTCGATAAAAAAAAAAACAGCGTATCAATGTATATTATGCACTTACATATCCTCACCTAAAATACTTGGTTCTATTTTGGTGCCAGCTTACTAATTAGGAAAAAATATGGATATAACAGAAATATTGCAGCGGAATTTTTTTTCTGAAAGAAGCCTTCTGATATTTCTTCTTATAGCTAATTTGGAAGCTGCAATGTTTGTTAGAAAAAATCGTCTTATAGTTCCCTCAAATAATCATGAACACAATATGAAGTACAAGTCTAATATCTTAATTGACACCCATCGACTTTCAGCTTTCTAGAAAGGTCCTAAATACTTGTGTAGTACTCTTCTTGAACAAGTTATCCGAGAATCTCAATAAGTTACCGATAAAGCAGTTTAAGAAACTATTAAATTTATTTCTTTGTGCCAAAGCATTTGATTCTATTAGAACATACTTGAAAAGCTAATTACCTTATTGAACTGTTATATGGTATTGATTTTTTTATTGATTTATTGAATCAGATGTAACATTGGCATTTTAAATAAAGATTGATTGATTGATAAAAATCCAAGAACAAGTGTGTCAGTTATTTCAAATCATTTTTATAATCGACACTGAGTAAGACTGAGCAGAAATTTCATCGGCTTGGACATGTTCGAGAAGCCCTAAGAAACGGTAGACCAACAACTAGGGATGACAAAAAAGTAGTATTATTAAGTGTCCAAGATAATCACCAAATTAAGAAGGTATTAAATATTTTACACTAGCGACCCGCCCCGGCTTCGCACGAGTGCAATGCTGATACTAAATACACTACAGAAAAACTGTGACTATTTATTTTATTTTTACAACAATTATTACATCGGCCTCCGACGCGCTATTTATAGGCACGCTGCCGCCGCCCCGGTCGGCCAGTACCGCCGCAAGCGCTACTTCCCGCAATTTTAAATCTGTAATATCTTCGAAAATATTCATTTAAACCTTGTGCTGTAAAGGACCATATAGATCTATATTAAATCAACAATGTATTTAAGCTATTTAATTGGATAAGGATTAATGCTGTATTGGTTAAAATCGCTTCAAAATTTGCCATTATTTGTCGTAAAAAGTAAATGACAAAAAAATGTTATTGTGGGATATCCATGAGAGATAGACATATACCATCGCGGAGTTTTCTGTAGACCTTTTCAATGTGTACAAATAATTAGTACATTATTTTGATAAATCTCGTAGGGTTCAGCCTGCGTTTGCAATGTAAGCGGAAAAAAATATGATAATTAACGACATCACATTAGAAACCTCAAAAATAACAGTATTTCTCCACTATTTAATGGATGTTATTATACATATAAACCTTCCTCTTGAATCACTCTATCTATTGAAAAAAACCGCATCAAAATCCGGTGCGTAGTTTTAAAGATTTAAGCATACAAAGGGACATAGGGACAGAGAAAGCGACTTTGTTTTATACTATGTAGTGATACTAATAAGTATAATCTTTTCAAAATGCAGGTGGTTCAAGAACTCCCATTTTTATTAAGAACATTGTTTTTTTCTGATAAATTGTGCACAATCACACAAAATTATCGATATTGATCGGGTATACACCCAAATTAGATGAGAGATGGGTGGAAATATTGTTATAGGGTCAATTTTTTTGGATAAAAATTTCACTGGTGAAAGATATTTACAGTTTATACAAGAAGATCTTATTCCTAATGATATTTTTGCAAGCAGGTGGTGGAAGAAGGTGATCTTTTGAGCGGTCCAGAATTAAACCCTCTTGAATTTTTATGGGGTTCCCTTAAAGGCAAAGTATTCTAAACTAAGCTAATTGAGATAGAAAACTTAAAGAATCGTATTATTGAAGAAATATTGTCAATTACGGAAGTAGTAGCTGTAAATGTTCAGAATTAATTTATTATTCTTCTTCTTCCTTCTTATATATCAGCAATTTGCTTGTTATTATTCGTCCCTTTGCCTGGTTTCAGTCTATTGCGCGGTTATCACTCCATGGTTTACGGGGTCTTCCGGTACTCCTACGTCCTATTGGTGATTTGTCCCTCGTGATCTTTACTATCCTGTCGTCGGTCATGAGGTTGATGTGTTCGTTCCATTCCCTTTTTTTGTAATACCCAGTCATTGATGTTATCGACTTTACACACTCTTCTTTTATCCTCGCTTCTATTCCGATCCATAAGTATCCTGCCAGTTATCCTGCGTACCACTCTCATCTCTGTTGTTTCCAGTATTTGTTTTGTTTTCGAGGGTTCTGGTCTGGTTTCTGCAGTGTATGTTAGTATGGGTCTTATTGCTGTTTTATAAATTCTGGATTTAACTTGCTCCATATGGTACTGTTAAGACATGCGACTGTTCTTGCTGCTTTCATGGCTTGTCCCCTCACCTCCGTTTCAACATCCCCGTATCCGGATATTTCTATTCCGAGATACTTGAACTTCATTTCCTGCTGTATAATTTTGTTGTCTATTTCTAGTTTGCATCTGAGTGGTGTTCTAGATGTAGTCATGGCTTTAGTTTTTGACGCTGATATATTCATGTTAAACTTTTTCGCTGTTATGTTAAATTGGTGCAGTAATCTTTGCAAATCGTATTTTGATTTCCCTGTCTCCCATTTTATACCGTTTCAATCTAGGTACCTGCTTTATTAACTCGTCCATGATGATGTTAAATAGTAGGGAGCCAAGAGAGTCACTTTGTCGGATGCCATTATTTACTTCTATTTTTTCGGTCAATTCACCGTTTATCCTAGCTTGAATCGTATTTGCCTGATATATATATTTTCAATCGTTTTGATAATGTTTTGAGGTATTTGTTTTTCGTAAAGTAGCTGTGTTACATCCTCCAGTTGTATACGATCGAACGCCTTGTTTAGATCGATGAAACACATAAAGAATTAATTTATGTTTCTGTCAATTAACCAATGGGAGGTATTCTCAACATTAAAAAATGATACTTTAATTATTGTTACTACTTCAATTCAAATTTTAAATGTCGATAAATCGTAATAAAAAAAATGTTCAGAATTTTGCAGGGAGTCTAAAAGTATACAAAAAAATGGGGGCCACAGTTTTTTTCGAGTCACCGTATGATTTAATATATTGGAAAAAATTCGTACCAAAAAAACAAAGTTGAACCCACCGTTTCTAGATAATAAATTTATTCTAGACATGACATCCCAACTGAATGAGAATATTTTTTAATTTGTTATATTACAACCCTGTCACCTTTCACACACATGTTCCCTTACTAACCGCGCTTGTTTTAATTTTAGGGCAACCTGTCACACATTTGTCATGGCACGCCAAGCTTACTATAAGATTCCGTTGATTTTTCTACGTCGAGGGAGGTGTAAAGCTATATTTTGTTTGAGTGATGTATTAGAGAAAAGTTTTGTAGTTTTATGGTCTTAGTGAGATATTTTTTATGGCATAAAAAGTTCGTTTAGTTAAATCTAAATAATGGGAGATGGTGAGAATTTTTACACCCCTGATGTGTGACCCAGGGTAAATTTGTTTAGTTTTAAGTTTTTAGATGTTTTTTACTAATGAGAGATTTGATTTATGGTTGTTTTTTGGTAACAGATGGTTAGTCGAATGCTAAGTAAATAAAAAATATACTACAAACGTTTTAATTTATTATGCGGGATTTAAGACAGTTGCAACGTTTTAAAAACATGTATTAAAGAGGTTGATGCTGGTAGCCGTTACTATGTGGTAGTTAATCATCTTCGGGAAATGTTTAAAAGGAACTATTATGTTTTATACCATTAAATTTATTTAGAAAACAGTGACTGCAGTTTCAACTCACAGTCATTTTCAAACTGAATTACAAAGGTAGACTAAGTATTCAATACAGAAACATGAGAAAATTTAACAATAAATAAAAACTACCTGAGAAATTACATTTTTACAAAGGGGAGGTACTAAATTTTGGGAACTAATTATTATTTGGCAACAGCAAATAACGGGGAAAACCCAAGTTCTGTTTGGTCATTAAGCAAATTTACATTTTTATTTTTACTATGTTTATCGGTGGTGTTCTGAAAAGCGAGTTTTAAAGCTTCTACCACTTTGTCCAATATACAAGCTATCATACTCTGAACATTTTAACTTATAAACTCCTGATTTATCAAATTTATTAATTGTGTTGAGATTTAAAGGCTACTTTTATGTTATGTTTGGAAAGAGTATTAGCTATGTTTTCTGATAGGGTACCACAGTATGACAAATATATATAAGATGAACTATCTTTATCATTTTTTATTTTGGGATATATTGAATTAAAAGCTAGTTGTTTTTGTTTTTTAGTTATTAATTTCTTTAAGGTTTGTTAGGAGAAACTGTTTGATATTGCAATTCTCTCAATGATATTTAGTTCCTCTTGAAGATCTTCTTCAGAGAGAGGCAAAGAGAATGCTCTATCATTGAATTGTATGCAGCCATTTTGTGTTGTAAGAATCATTAGATATAGTATTACCTGCAAACGTTGGTTTTTTAAAAATTTTAAAATTACACTGTTTATTGAGGTGAGATATGGTGAGATCTAGAAAATTTATTTTATGGTTATTTGCAGTTTCCAGAGTAAATTGAATTTTTGGATGGCAATTGTTAATGTATTGTAAGAATTTTTGAAGCTGTCTAGTAGTGCCTTTAAAACATGCTAGAACATCATCCACATATCTGTACCAAAATTGAACATGGTTTTTGCTTAAAGGGGGATTAAGAATTTTGTTTTCTATGTTTGACATGAAAATGTCTGCTAGGAGAGGGCTAAGAGGAGAACCCATTGGTAGGCCTGAATTTTGCAAAATAAAATTTGTTATTAAACTGGAAATAGGTTTGTGATAGGCAAAGTTCAAAAGAGGACAAGATTTCAGTAGTAACTATTGAATTTATATTTCGTTCCTGTAACATTTCTTGGATAAGTGTAAAACATTCATGTGTTGGAATATTAGAAAACATGTTTGAATTGAATTTGAAAACATGTTCGAATTGCAATATCAAACAATTTCTCCCAACAAACCATAAAGAAATTAATAACTAAAAAACCAAAACAACTAGCTTTTAATTCAATATATCCCAAAATAAAAAATGATAAAGATAGTTCATCTTATATATCTTTGTCATACTGTGGTACCCTATCAGAAAACATAGCTAATACTCTTTCCAAACATAACATAAAAGTAGTCTTTAAATCTCAACACAATCTGTCCACTATCCTTTACAATGCTAAAGATAAAATTAATAAATTTGATAAATCAGGAGTTTATAAGTTAAAATGTTCAGAGTGTGATAGCTTGTATATTGGACAAAGTGGTAGAAGCTTTAAAACTCGCTTTTCAGAACACTACCGATGATATAGACTACAAAAAACAGACTCGAGCTTTGCTAACCATTGCTTAGAACACAACCACAGTTTTCCTAATTTGAGCAACACTGAGATATTACATTATTCAACAAATGGCCAAAAGTTAAATATTCTTGAATCTTTAGAAATATATAAACATAGTAAAAATAAAAATGTAAATTTGCTTAATGACCAGACAGAACTTGGGTTTTCCCCGTTATTTGCTGTTGCGAAATAATAATTAGTTCCCAAAATTTAGTACCTCCCCTTTGTAAAAAATGTAATTTCTCAGGTAGTTTTTATTATTAAATTTTCTCATGTTTCTGTATTGAATACTTAGTCTACCTTTGTAATTCAGTTTGAAAATGACTCTGTGAGTTGAGACTGCATTCACTGTTTTCTAAATAAATTTAGTGGTATAAAACATAGTAGTTTCTTTTTAAACATTTCCCGAAGATATTAAAGAGGTGTTATTCAACTTAAACCACTTCTTACATTAATTGTTATGTAAGCTTAGCTGTATGCTCCGAATAATTCAACAATGAGCCCGATCTTCATTAAAAATAAGCCTATTTTATAAAATTTTCCATCTCATGTTGATTATTATCATTCAATTTTTCATTTATTTATCGAAAATATTCTTTTACATCTAGAGCTTGAAAATCTTGTTTCACCATTCTTCCAGATTGAATTTTTTTTTGACTTCAAATCCTGCAAACCGCGGGGTTCCACTTTTCTCTTGGTCTACCTTACTTTCTTCTGTCATTTTTGTACTATTCCAGTGTAATTTCTCCTTTATCGTCTCATTATTATTGTTTTCTATGAACAGTCTATACAGTGTGTCCCACGACGAACTGCCGCGATCGATTTCTAGGAAAATAGACTTTGGAAAATTTTCAAAATTTGTCAGTTTTTTAAAGTGGATGGAGGCAATTTGGCTAAAATATTTTCAAGATGGTGACACATCCCGTTATACCGGAAGTTAATGCCATCTTACTTACTTTAAATGAACCCACTCTATTTGTTATTTCATTTTTAGAATCTACTCAAAATAGTAGATGGCTCACCAGTACCACCATACCGAGAAGAAAGTCAAAACTTACCCGCCCCGCCACAGTGATACAGCAGAGGTATATGTTTCGTCTCTACTAGACTCATCAGGGTAC
Source organism: Diaprepes abbreviatus (assembly GCA_034092305.1). Taxonomy (NCBI): domain Eukaryota; kingdom Metazoa; phylum Arthropoda; class Insecta; order Coleoptera; family Curculionidae; genus Diaprepes; species Diaprepes abbreviatus. The sequence continues at coordinate 604,892 of JASJET010000280.1, forward strand.
CGACATGCACCTGTCTGTGCAAAGGACAGATCGGAAGGAAGCATACAACACTGAACGCGGCTTCGCCGACCTCCCGTCGGAATCCGTGAAAGCCGCATAAACATATATATATATATATATATATATATATATATATATATATATATATATATATATATATATATATATATGCAGGAGCAAAACTTATCAGGAGTGCGGTCTGTATTAGTTAAATTCTTTTTTTTTTTAAATACTCTGTATTTCGTCACAAGTTTGTAACTTCATCAGAGGTAAAACTACAAACTTAAAGAGAAAAAGGGATAACATCACAAAACACTAAAATAAAACTTACAGTTTCAGAGTTATTGCTAAAAATTTACCTTCAACACGCTCAGCATAGTGATTGATTTAAAATAGACTACTTACAAATAAAGATCTCCAAAATTTCTAAACTCTTTTTTTTTTCTTTATACTATCAAAATTTAAAAATTAAAAAACGAAATGCTTTACGATAACAAAACCCGATTTAAGATTAGATTATCAACCAAGAAACCAATACACTCAAGGAATTAATTTTCATATATTGAGTGTTGACTTGTAATATTAGTTGATGTAGCATATTTTGAGAAACCATCTACTTTTATAATTATTCTGGTGGTCCAAAATTTTTACGTTTTCATAATCAAAACCATGTCCAGTCTTCAGATGATGATCACCCACAACGCATGTATTCTTACCCAAACGGCAATCATTCTTGTGTTGAGTAACCCGTTGTTTTAGCCATTGAGCCGTTTGTCCCACATAACAGCCCGGACACTCCAAACAAGACAGCTCATATATAACATTGCTATTATACAACAATGGTGTTTTGTCTTCGACTCTTAAAAATAGATTTTGGTTACTTAGCAAATTGTATTTGGCAATTTTTATATTGGAAAATCTTTAAATAAGGAAACGATTGAGTTGGTCAAGTACTTGACAAAAGCAAGTCTTTTATATTTAATTAGATTTTCATTGATTATTTCCGTTGGACCATCACAGATGTTGGAATTAGGAATAAGTTTTTTAAGAATGTGTTTAGGGTAACCATTATTAACAGACGCATTCTCAAATTGTTGTCTAGAAATTATTGATGACTTATATGCGTAACTCTGTTTTTCATAGCTATCACAGTATTGTATTTTTGATTTTTTGGGTGACACGAAAAATAGTTCAGATATCTACCAGATGCCGTGGGTTTTTTATACCAATTTAAAATTACTTTATTGTCTTCTGCTCTTATTACTTTTGTATCTAAAAAAGGTACCCATCGGCCATTCTCAGTTTCGATAGTGAATTGTTTGTTAATAACGGTCCCCCCAAACACATTCTTAAAAAACTTATTTATAATTCCAACATCTATGATGGTCCAATGGAAGAAATCAATGAAAATCTAATTAAATATAAAAGACTTCCTTTTGTCAACTACTTGACAAACTCAATCGTTTATATTATGTATATATATATATATATATATATATATATATATATATATATATATATATATATATATATATATATATATATATATATATATATATATATATAAAGGGTGTTTTTTTATAGAGGTATAGAACTTTAAGTTGGCAACACTTTCTTAACTGGCGGCCATTTTGTCAGCTGTCAAATGATTTATGTTTAGTTTGGTTTGGCATTTCAATATGAATAGACTGACGCCTGAACAACGCTTCCAAATTGTGCAAATTTATTTTGAAAATCATGGTTCTGTTCAAAATACGTATCGCGCACTACGCCCATTTCACGATCAACATAATCGTCCATCAGAGCAATTAATTCGATTAACTATGGAACGTTTTCGCACCACGTTTATTCTAAATGATAATACGCATCCACAGAGACGTCGTACAGTGCGTACAGAAGAAGTCATTGCTGCTGTAGCGCGTAGCGTAGAGGAAGACCCGAATCAGTCTATCCGCCATCGTGCACAGGAATTGGATATGTGTCCATTCACTTTATGGAAGATTTTGCGGAAAGATCTTGGTTTGTGTGCTTACACGATCACCTAGCAAGGCGTAGATTCAGTGAATGGGCCCAAAATAAGATTGCCGTTGATCCCGATTTTCATAAGTGAATTTTGTTTAGCGATGAAGCTCACTTTTGTTTGAATGGATACCTTAATAAACAAAACTGCCATATTTGGAGTAATGATAATCCTCAAGTGTATGTTGAGACACCGTTATATCCAGAAAAACTGACTGTTTGGTGTGCTTTATGGGCTGGTGGAATCATTGGTCCGTACTTCTTTAAAAACAATGCTGGTCAGAACACAGTCAATGGTGACCGCTATAGAGCCATGATCACTGACTTTTTCGTTCATCAATTGAACAATCATTATGTGCAGGAGCTGTGGTTTCAACAAGACGGCGCAACATGTCATACAGCTAGTGCCACAATTGATTTATTGAAGGAAACGTCTGGTAACCGCATAGTTTCACGTTTCGGGCCCGTGAATTGGCCTCCAAGATCGTGCGACTTAACGTCGCTAGACTATTTTCTGTGCGGATATGTGAAGTCGCTGGCCTATGTCGATAAGCCCGAAACGATTGATCACTTGGAGGACAACATTCGCCGCGTTATTGCCGATATACGGCCACAAATGTTGGGAAAAGTCATCGAAAATTGGACCTCCAGATTAGAGTACGTCTGAGCCAGCCGTGGCGGTCATATGCCAGAAGTCATATTTAAATTATAATGCCAGAAGGTTATCTTTCGAATAAAGTATATTTCATATCAATTAAAAAAAAATTCATCTTTTTTTTTATTCCATTTAAAAGTTCTATACCTCTCAAGACTGTAAGAAAGCTGACGTTTCGGTGAGATCCCATTCACCATTTTGAAAGCTCACTGTACGACGTCTACGAGCCAACTGTTCGCTAATACTTGTATTATTCTGCCCCTGTGAATGTCTTATTCTTTGACCTCATTTTAATTTCTAAATTTCTCAAATTCCGTAAATCCGTTTTTTTTTTGTAATTTACTCTCAATCCCATGACCTATGCTGTCTAAAATACATTATGATTTTGGTCATTATTTTCTTTAATTTCTAGTTCATAAAGCTGCATCACCTCCATATGTAATTTTTTGATAGTATCTTTTAAATTAGTATCGTCCACTGGTCAATTAGAAAATATAATTTTCCAGACAACTAGATCAGATTTAAAACTTAAACCTTTTATTTAATTCAACCTGACTGTAAAATTTTACATTCTTTACACAAATCTATTCCTCTGTCTTTTAGAGCCCTTTCAAATAATCTCTTCACCTCGTTAAAATCCAATCGAATACCTTCCTCGTTCCTCGCAACCAATTTAATCTGTGGTACTTCCTGCCACGCCTACACAAAAAACAGGAACTGCACGAGAGTCGCATTGACAACCTGTGTACCGGCCTTTTACAAACAATTTGTTACGCCATAATTGCACCGGTAATGCACTTAACTCGAAATAGTACTTTTACTTTTTTTGCTTTTAATACTCTCATTCACCGGGTTCATTGTTGGTTTTAAGTGTGGCGCCTACGCACTCGACATTATGTAAATTAATTACTTTTTTGCTTATTTGAGTAATTATTTTCACGGTTTGTAAATTATTTAATATTAATTTATTCAAACGAAATTAATTAATTTAAAACTGTATTTATAAATATTAGAAAGACAAGAAATAAACATATATATATATATATATATATATATATATATATATATATATATATATATATATATATATATATATATATACCGGGTGTCAACGAATCTATTAGACAAGTCATAATTTCTAGAGTATTATGTGTATCAAAATGAGAATTGGTACAGGTAAATGTTATGTAAAGAGGAGAGTTTTCGCATATTTTCCACTTTCCGGTCACTTTCGGTTTCACCGGAAATGGCCCCGGTTTTGAATTCTTAAATAGAACACCCTGTATATTTTAACATCTTTGGATTTCTGAGACAATTCTAGATCAGAATGTGACATTTTAAAAACTTTTTACGTCTACTTCATTTTTTTAGAGCCCCTTTTAAAATTGTATCTAGATGGCCATGATCGGACGCAAACTAATCTAACGGCCTTAGGTGATGTCAAAAAAATACAATCGCAAAGTTTTAGTCACTAGTAGGAAAGACAGGAATTGAATTAAAAATTTAACAAAATTACCAAAAAAATTAACAAAATAAACTAATAACTTAGACGACGCACTTAAAATATTTGAAAGTACAGTAGCTGAATTTGTTAAAAAGTTTAGTGTAGTAAATGTTCAAAGTGCATTCCTTCTTTTACACGACACATTTCAGCTCGTTCAATTGTTTCTCTCAACACGTTTTGTAGCATTTGGGGCGTTATACTTCTAAATGCCCGTAAAATTCTTTCTTCTAATATTTCAAGAGTAGCTGGGGCTGCTCCATAGTAAACCCTTTCTTTAACATATCCCCAGACAAAGAAATCGAGCACAGTAAGTTCCGGTGAGCGGGCTGGCCACCGTACCGGACCATTGAGTGCAATAATTCGATTATTAAAATGCTCTATTAAATAATTAAGAACTTCTCTAGTATTGTGAGGCGGTGCTCCATCTTGTTGAAAGTAAATTCGCCGTAAAACTGCTAAAGGTATATCATTGAGATGATTTTCGATTTCATTTTGAAGAAAACCTAAGTATCTAACTCCTCTTAACTGACCTTGAAACAATATTGGCCCAATTATTCTGTTTCCAACGATACCAGATTTTGTTGGGCCCAGTACCGAGGATTTTGCTTATTGAACATACCATTATTTGTAAATCGGGATTCGTCGGAAAATAGAATAAAATCGATTAAATTTGGGATAACTCTATGATTTTGAAGCAGCCAATCACAAAACACTACCCGTCTATCGTCATCCTCAGTATACAAATGTTGATGTAACTGATATTTAAATGCTCGATATCCATGCTTTTTCAGTATTTTTCTTGCTGATTCATAACTTATCTGCAGTTCTTGACTAATTTTTCTTAACGAAACTGTTTTATCAACCTCAACCATAGCAAGTACGTTAATCTCAGTCTCTTCATTTATGATAAACCTCTGTTCCACCTCTTGATTTCCTATTTGCCTAAAACGAGTCTCGACATACGAAAAATACTGATGGGCTGGATGTTGCCGATTCGGATATCTATGAGCATACAACTCGGCAGCAATCCTTGAATTTCTATGACACTCTCCAAATATTAATAACATATCCACTTTTTCACTTTGAATATACATTATTTTAACGAAAATTTAAACTAAACTTAACGAAAATTAAGAAACTTTTACGTCTGTTCTTAGAGCTTATGCCACTGCCATTATCTACTTAAGTGAGTGCTTTGTTTTCCAAAAAAGACTTGATAAAAACAGTTGCAAATTATTATGCATCATGGCTGTCCATGGCGCACTTGTCATAAGTAAATAAATTATCCAGTATTTTGCTTAATAATATTTAATTTCTATTCTTATGTCTAATCCAATCGCAAATAAATTAGTACCGTTAGATTCGTCAAAGAATGCTTTTTTTCGAAAAGTAGTTGTCAAAAAGGGGTCGTCATTTGAAAATTAATAGTTAGAAATGAAAACGTAATTTTGTCAACTTGTCTTATTCCTGTCTTTCATACTAGTAACTAAAACTTTGCGATTGTATTTTTTTGACATCACCTAAGGCCGTTAGATTAGTTTGCGTCCGATCATGGCCACCTAGATGCAATTTTAAAAGTGGCTCTAAAAAAATGAAGTAGACGTAAAAAGTTTTTAAAATGTCACATTCTGATCTAGAATTGTCTCAGAAACTCCAAAATGTTAAAATATACAGGATGTTCCATTTAAAAATTCAAAACTGGGGCCATTTCCGGTGAAACCGGAAGTGGCCGGAAAGTGGAAAATATGCGAAAACTCTCCCCTTCACATACCATTTACCTGTACCAATTCTCATTTTGATACACATAATACTCTAGAAATTATGACTTGTCTAATAGATTCGTTGACACCCGGTTTATATATATATATATATATATATATATATATATATATATATATATATATATATATATATATATATATATATATATATATATATATATGTACAAATGATACCATATCTTGTTGAAGTTAAAGAAAAACACTTTTATTCAACAAAAAGACAATTTAAATTCATATTTATATTTACTAGGTACTAAGTGTTTTAATGAAAACAGAAATAAATATCAGTCACTACTAACTAATTAGCGGTCAGTTCTTAAATATCAATATGCGTAGAATTTAAAAATTAAACAAATAAATAATACAAAAAAGGAATTTTAACAAACAATTATAACAAAAAAAGTAAATATCAAATTGTTAGATAGTATAATAGTCACATCTAAATCTTTTTCTCATCAAAGTAGCCTTTGCTTTTAATTACAGCCTGGAAGATTGTAGGCATTCATAAGATTAGTTTGTATTTGCCTTTTGTTTGAAGGTTGTAGACAATGTTGAAGATTAAGACTAAAAGGTGGTTGTCGAACTTGCATTGTCTTTATTTTTATTTATTTTTACGACGTTTCGATTAGGTTGTATCTCTAATCGTTATCAAGTATAAACTGAATGAAATTTCGTTATCAAGATTAGAGATACAACATAATCGAGACGTCGTAAAAATAAATAAAAATATATCTGACTTGATTTTTTTCTACTCATCTTGTAAGATTTCCCATAACTTAGAAACCGATGTGCAACGTCGCTTTTGAACAGTTCTGTTTAATTCATCCCATTATAATTCTATCGAGTTTAAATCTGGGGTAGGGTGGGTACTCCATGACATTCAATTTCTTCTTTTTCTCAAAACTTTCCTAGTATCTTTTGCAGATATTTGCAGTGTGTTTGGGGTCGTTATCATGTTGAAAAGTAAAAAGAATACTTACTAGAGGAGTATCAGACGGCAATATGACCTTTTGTAGAATTTTTTTATAGCCTTCCTTTTTCAATATTCCTTCTACTTTTACAAGGTCACCAAGATGTAAGCCGACAAAGCAACCTCCATGTTTGACACTAGGAACCAAACAATCTTTCGAAAACTTTTCATTTGCTTTTCTAAGCACATACACTTTTCTATTCGATTAAAAAACTTCAAACTTCGATTCGTCTCTAAAAAGTATCTTTTTCCACTAAGCAATGCTCTAATTTTTATGTTGTCTTGCCAATTTTAACCTTTTTTTACATTTACGGGTTTTAGTGAAGATTTTTTAGTAGCAACTCGTCCAAAAATTCTATTTTCATTAAATTTCCGACGTACTAATTTTATTTTTTAAATTTTTATTAATTTGGACAGTTAAGTGAGGAATACTTAAACGTCTATTGCGTAAAGCAATCTGAACAATATATCTGTCTTCTGTAGTTGTTTTCTTCAGATATCTTCTATTACGTCTACGATTGCCAGTTTCCTTATATTTTCTAACGTTGTAATCAACAGAACGTCTACTTTTATTAAACTCTTCTGAAATATTTTTAATCGATAGTTTTAATTTATGATAAGCTATGATGAAGACTTATTATATGTCAAATTAGGTTTACCCATGATTTATTGAATTCTATAAGCACGTGCGTTCAACAAGAATCATCACGATAAACTGACGTTCAATAAATTGATAACCAAGTAACAGTCGTTCAAAATTTTGAAACCATTTATACAAAGGTATTTAAGATTTCACGCAGTTATTTGTTTCTGTTTACACATTTAGATGTTTAGTTCATCGTACACACAAACACAAATGTATATAATGTAAATATGAATTAATATTATTCCTTTGTTAAATAAAGTGTTTTTCTCTAACTTCAACAAAATATGGTTGTTCATTAATTTTACATTTTGAAATTTTTTATATAAAAAAAAACAGGAAAAAATTTTTTCTCTGATTTTTTAAATTATATATCTGTGTTCTTTACATAAAAATATCTCTTTTTTCTATTTACACTCTTTTTCTACCCTGTTTAGTTTTTGCAATATACGCATTTCGAAAAAAAAAACCTACTTTCTTTCAAAAATTGGTCTAAATTTGATCGAAATGGACCAACTTGGATGTTCGACCGCTCATTTTAAAGATGAAACAATATTTTTTCAAAGTGTTTTGGATTTTTTATTCTGCAACATTTGCATTTAAAATTATAACAGTCTAAAGATCATCAATATATATATATATATATATATATATATATATATATATATATATATATATATATATGAATAGTTTGGTTATTCCAGGTTTCAATCCGTTCGTTCAAAAAATCGTTTTCACAACGTTTCGCCAAAATCTCATTTGGCATTTTCAAGTGTGGTGGCCTCTGATGAATTTCGAGTTTTGTTTAGCTGGCTCGCTTCCTGATTGGATGAGCGGCTTCGCAGGCTCCTCCCCTCTGCCGAGTGCGATATATTTTGTTCTTGTATGCTGGTCTCTCGTGTACTAGTTGACTTTTGTTGTTTTCTTTCTTGATTCTTTATTAATGTTTTCCATGTAGTTGAAACATTTATAGCATCGTCTCGTTTATTTAGCTGTCCCGCTTTTTCGATTTCTAGTGCCTCTCTTATGGCGCGTACCTTGTAGTTCTGTAATGGTGTTATTTCTTTTGTTTTTTCGAAGTCAATGGTATGTCCGGTTATTTGGTGATGTTGAAATAGGATTGAGGTTGTCTGTTTGTTTTTGAGGCTATTTTTATGTTCTTGGAATCTTGCTGATATGCGCCTGTTTGTTTGTCCTATATAAGTTTGATGGCAATCTGCATATGGAATGCTGTAAACGCTATGATTTTCAAGGTTGGTCTTGTCTTTGGGATTTCCCAGGATGTTGGCTGTTGTTTTTTGTGATTTAAATATGGGCTGTATGTTGTGTTTTCTTAAGATTCTTCCAAATTCCTTTTATGTATGGTATTATGGCTTTGTTCCTTGTTTGATCTTGGTCTTTGGTCTTTGTTGTAAACTTCTCTTGTCTTTTTATGGCTTTTTTTTATATCTGATTGTGAGAAACCATTCCATTCTAGAGCTGTTGAAATGTGTCTTATTTGGTCTTGTTTTGTGTCAAGTTTTGTTAGGCGGAGAGATCTTGATACTAGTGTGTTGACTACTGCCTGCTTTTGAAAGGGATGATGATATGACGCTGCATTGAGATATCGGTCAGTGTGCGTGGGTTTCCGATATATGCTAAAGCCCAGAGTGTTGTTGAGTTTCTTAGTTAATAGCAGGTCCAAAAAAGGAAGTTTCTTTTCTTGTTCGATTTCTAGCGTGAATCGGATTCTGTGGTGGATATTGTTCGGGTATATGAGGAAATCGTCCAAGTGTTCTTTTTCATGTGGCTATATTATAAAAATATCATCAACATAGCGTTTCGAAAATTTCGGTTTTCAAGGTGCCTTTTGCAGTGCCTCTTGTTCGAAATATATCATAAACAGGTTGACTATGACTTGTGAAAGCGAGGATCCCATAGGTGCGCCAGCTGTTTGTTTGTATATTTGGTTATTGAACATGAAATATGTGTTCTTTAGGCAGTGTTCTGCAAGTTCAATTGTGTAGACTGGAAAATCTTCATTCGTTTTGTCCAAAGTCTCATCCAGTGGTATGCTTGGATATAGCGATTTTATGTCGAGGTTCACTAAGATGTCATTTTCTTCGAGGTGAATGTTTTTGATCATTTTAGTCAGATGTTCGGAGTTTTTCACAAAGGAATCAGCCATTTCGACTCTTGGTTGCATGATACTTGCTAGATATTTTTCCAGTTTTTGTGTAGGATATTTAACGGCGCTCACTATTGCCATGAACGAAGATTTTCCAGCCTACACAACTGAATTTGCAGAACACTGCCTAAAGAACACATACTTTAAATTTTCAATGTTGCTAAATCAAATTTCGAATAAAGCTATTAATAAAAAAATCCTATATGATGCGGACTTTACTGGTTATATATATATATATATATATATATATATATATATATATATATATATATATATATATATATATATATATATATATATATATATATATATATATATATATATATATATATATATATATATATATTATCTTGTGCATCTGTTCTGATTTTTTGCGTTTTTGAGATATTAAAAAAGGAAACAATGTTACATTTCCTTTGATCTTCTTTTTTATTTTCCACTATTCTTACAATCTGTAAACACTTTTGCGTGATCAAGCAGAATACGTCTATTTAGTCAAATTTTAGTTACAGCGTTTCAGTTTTCTGCAACCATCATCAACTTTGTTTTTCCTTATGACCGCCATATTGGTTTTTTTACCTCATCGAAAAGTACTTAATTTTTTCTACGAAACACTAATGCAAAAACCTAAAAATAAGTAATAAGAATTTTTTAATAAAAATTTGAATATTTGACACCGAAATTTTAAATAATTCTTATACTATTGTAAAAATCTTAATTGGAAACTACATAGTCACAGCAAGGTTCCAAATGTCTACATTTTTTTCAATACACTGTTAACATTTTTTCGAAACAGCTCTGTTACACAATGAATAGTATTTTAATTGATATTACCAAGAGTCTCCTATTCAAGAACTTCCCTGCATTCAAGGCGATCAAAATCGTTTACCTCATTTTTTAAATATCTCTATAAATAAAAGTATAAAGGTGTTCGGCCTGGAGACGTAACAGGTCAAAACCCCAAACTGACGTAACCCACGCACAGCTAGATTGATATCCATTACACAGCAGAAAGGGGAGCGGATCGAGTTTTTAAGGTGATCTAAGCTGCCAAAACCACACACTCTACCTTCAGCTAGACTGATGACCACTAAACAGCAGACATGCGACCGGATCAAGTTTTTATAAATATACCTACACATAAGCTCTCATAAGTACATATCCCGCGCGCAGCGAGATCAATCCCCGTTACGCAGCGGACAAAGGGAAAGAGCAAAGATTTATGAGTGTATGAACTAAAAGCCAAGCCCTCTGAAAACTATATGCCCCAGGCACAGCATGTATGAGAGTTTGAGGTTTGTGTTATACACTTATAAAACTCGCTTCGCTAGCCTAGCTGTTATATTACGAATATTGATCTAGCTGCGTGAGGAGTATGTGATTTTAGAAGCTTGGGTTTCGTCTTGAAAACTCGCTCCGTTCATGTGCCTGCGTCGGGTACGTGGTTTTGGGAGCTTGAGATTAGGTTCCCAAACTCCACTAAATAAATCTGTAAGAAACAGAACACACGCGAAGCTAGATCGATATCCGTCACACAGCAGACAGGCAAGCGGCTCCTGCCTGTCTGCTGTGTGACGGATATCGATCTAGCTGCGCGTGTGTTCTGTTTCTTACAGATTTAATTAGTGGATTTTTTTTCAATTTGACCCCAAAATTACTTTGAAATGCCTCTGGTTAACCTTTAGGTGTTAAAGAAACCACGAATTCAGCGCTCCCAAAAGTCTATATATCTTCTTTTAGAGTTCTATTTACTAGATTTTTCACAACTTGACCTTGAAATGACTCTGAAATGACCTCTGGCTGAATCTGGAGGATTAAACAAACTACCAATTCGAATTCAGCGACCTCAAAAATATACGTTCTTCAAATTTATTTAGTGAATTTTACTCCATTTGACATAGACCTTGAATCTGACATGATAGAGGTTATCGGACTTCATATTTGGATTAGCATAAGAATGAAATGATCTGGTCAAATAGGCATCCACTTTTTTTTGTAAACCTTGTGTAATTCGCCGCACATTTTAAAGAGTATTTCTTTTTGCCGTATTTATTAGTCATGGAATTTTTCACAGCATTTATTAGAGATGTAATTTTTTTCTTCGTCTTGCCGTTTGACATGCTTGTTTTCACAGCATATACGAAGAAGTGGTGATTTTAGCCGTTGTTTTATAAATGTATTTTTTTTTCACCCGAGATCGTTAAGCGGTATTTTTTTCGTCGCATATTTCAACGTGATTATCTTCGATACAAGTTCCTAGCCTTAAGACAAAACATTCAGTTTATGCTTGATAACAACCTAATTGAAGCGCGTATAAACAAACAAAAATAAAAACAATGCAGGTCCAACAACCACATTTTACTCGATTATTTAGTTCTCTTATAAATATATCTCGGATATAATTTTATAATGCTAGTCAAAATATAATAATTATAATGATACAAATATGTTTTTAAGCAAAAATATAGGTTAACGGTAATATTATTTTAATATTAGAGGAATATTACAACACGAAATGTAGAAATTGAAACCAGCCCAAAATATGATTATTCGAAATTAATTATGTGTGTTACAGAATACTAAAAGTTTTATTAATTTGTTTGTTTTAGTTTTATTAATACGGTTTCACATCAGGCCGATAAATGTGCAACGAAAATTTAACATAAACGCTACAATAAATCTACCAGAAATACAATATATCTGTATATATATTTGTATGTCATTGAATATGAATATGCTGATTACATACTTCATGGTACTTACGGTGTTGTGTTGACTCTTCGCCTGTAATGTTCGATCATATTAATATTCAGAAACTCAACCCTAACAGTGTATTGACTCCAAGTAAAAAAGAGACATTCGACATATCTGCACGGTTCTTTCTAAAAGAAGTCGTATACTAGAAAAATACAGTTTAGCAGTTAGTAAAAACAAAGTTGATATCCCCGAAAATCTGAAGAATCCTAATTTAATAAACAGATTTTTTAGATCTTCAATACACAATTCAGGGGGACATAACAATGAACTTTTGAAATTTTATAAAAATTGTGTGAAAGATGATGTAACTCGTAATTTTAAATTTAAAGGAGTAACAGAGTTGAGAGTGGCGAAGATAATCTGTAAAATAAAGTCTAAAGAGAAGGATCACAAAGGATTGAGATTGATTTGGTGGAACTCTGCTGTCCTTTCATCCTGCCCTACCAAACACATGTATTGAATGCATGTCTATTCAATTCTGTTCATCCAGAATGCTAGAAGAGGGCTTTGGTAGTGCAATTGTCAAAAGTTAGTGATAGCCGTGAACTTCGGAATCTTCGTCCCATTAGTGTTTTGCACTATATGTCAAAAATATTAGAAGAACAACTTACAGAGCACGTGGAGGTTAACCGAATACTGTCCGAGACTCAATCTGGGTTTAGAAGGAATCACGGCTGTTCTGCTGCTCTGGCAAATGTCGCTGATGATATATTTCAGGTGACTGATTCAGGAGAAGTAACAGTCCTGACACTGATCAACTTTTCGAAATCGTTTGACACTCTGGACCACCGATTGCTATTGGAGGGTCGAAAGCAATGCTTTAAACTGGGTGGCAAGATGTCAGAGGAGCTGCCCATAAATTCTGGTGTATCACAGGGATCTATTGTAAGTCCTTTGTTTTATGCAATCTACACTTCGTGGTTACCAACTGCCTTGAAAAAATGCAAGCCGCATTGCTACGCGGATGATACCCAGGTATATTTGTCTTTTAGAAGGGAGAATGTTCTTGAAGCTTGCAATGCTATTAATCAAGACCTTAAAGCAATTCATTCGGTATCTTTATAACACTCCTTGTATCTTAATTCGAAAAAATGCTGTATAATGATATTTGGAAAAAAACTGATAAAGAGATTGTTAAAAATCTTATAAATGTACAGATTGGCGATTCAGTTCTGCTTATTGAGGATAGTGTTAAAAATCTGGATGTCGTCTTTGACAGTGCACTGTGATTTGATAAGCATGTTTCCCATTGTGTTCAGAAGGCTTATATTAGACTAAAATTTCTTTACAGTCACCACCATGATTTGTCAATAAAACTTAAGACTTTGCTCTGTGACTTGCTGGTGCTCTCCATTTTTAGCCACGGAGATGTAATATACGGAAATTGCTTAACAGCCATTCAAAACGAAGAATACAGAAAATGTAAAACTCTTTCTTCTTCTTCTCTATATTATCCTGTATATTAATTAATTATAATATATTGTTAATTTTATGGACCCAGAAATAAAGACATAATTATTATTTTTATTATTATTATATCAAATATATTTTTTACTTTCTCATTATGTTCTTTTGCTGAAGGTGGATCACTATTCTAGTTTATCTAAAATCTCCCTTTGTTTCCATTTTTTCTGCCTACTAATCTCTTTTGTTTAACTAGTTTATAAATAATCTTTGTCAAGCATACAGTTCGAAACTCGCCGTTGTTAATGACGTTAAAGGTTTCTATCAAATTAACCCACTAAATTTATAATCGTACCTAACTAGTGCAGAGTTAATAAACTTGACATCAACGTCAATAAATGTTCTATAATTTCATATCTTAGCCTTAATGTCCAATGGTTTTGATTATTCAGTTAATGACACTCTTAATTAGGCTTGTGTTTGTCTAGGATTTAGATATTGTGTTTCATATAAAACTTTCCTTTTATTCCACATAGCAAGCAATTGGTAGCAAGTACTTTCAAATGTCAGTTATAAGAAGCTGCAAATACTTTAATAACACCGCTATCATTAAAATCATTATTTTTTTCTTCGCAACAAGCTGGAATATGGAGTCCTTATCTAGATAAAATTCAATCGGCAATGTCTAAAGGTATTTCTTGGAATACCTAATACATAGTTTCATCATCATTCTCAGCTTCATATACCCTTTTCAACTACTCAAACCCTTATTCGATGTTCCTATAGTTCCTTCTTGCATTTGGTGATGTAATTTATTTGATGTTCTTGTAATTTATGGTCATTTGTGCCCATGTTTAGTTGTCTGGAACCAAATTGTTCCTGCCAGTTTTCTGATGTCATAATCGCATTTAAGGTTCGGACCTCTCTTTGATCTCATGGAGTTCCTGGAATACTACATGGTTATCCTAGTGGTCCATCTAATGTCTGTTCTTCTTGTTATAGGTTCTACCCGTTGCCATTTTAGCGATTTTATTCTTTGGATTAGTCCAGTTACCTAGATTTTATGTCGTTTCCTATCTATTCTCTCATGATCCCTTGGCTCTTTGAGTGACTTGAAATTTTGTGGTTATTTCTTTCTTTAATTCACACCTGTATGTTATGACTGACAATATGCATTGATCAAATACTCTTTTCTTAAGGTAAATCGTGGCATTCTGAATTTTAAAATTATTGAATTTCGTCCAAATGCTATCTTACATCTTAAATGGAACTGAGCAGGACATGTGGATAGGATGACTGATGGACGATTAACGAAGATTCTTGTGGAATGGAGGCCAAGACATGAGGCCTATAAAACTAGAGGACGACCTCCTAGTCGGTGGACAGACGACATAAAAAGAGTGGCTGGAAATTGGATACAAGTGGCACAAAATAGAAAGAGATGGCTGGAATTAAGGGAGGCTTTCGTTCAGCAGTGGACAGAATAAGCTAAATGATGATAAGTCAGATTGCTGCACATTACTTCTGTATTTGCTAGGTTCACTTTTAGACCTACTTCTGGCTGTGTTGAAGTCATTAATTTGCTGTTGCAATTCTTCAAAACTTTTAGCAATCAAAATTATGTCATCATCGAATCTTAAATAGCTTTTGAATTCTCCATCAATACATAGACCTCTGTTATTCCAATCTAATTTTCGAAAGATATTCTCTAGGATTGCTGTGAAGAGCCTCTAGGATATTATGCCTCCCTGTAGAAATCATTTTCGGTAGGCAATTCTGGAGTCTTTTTATATATGTTTACTCTAGCTGTAGCTTCTCTATATATATTAGCTAACATTTCTAAGAAAGTTCGCTCGTAGACGTCATACAGTGAGCTTTGAAAATGGTGAATGAGATTTCACCGAAACGTCAGCTGTCTTACAGTCCTGAGAGGGACTCAGCACATACACGGGATGCCCGAAAGCCTTCGATTACATATATATATATATATATATATATATATATATATATGTATATATATATATATATATATATATATATATATATATATATATATATATATATATATATATATATGGTATCTGTCGTCGTTATGACAGCTGTGCCTGGACAAATTGCCTATGCAATCATCACCGTCCGCCGTCGCCAACATCATAGTTAGCCTCAGTCCTTGGACACCAATGAAACATCCGAACATCAGTGTCACAGTCAACCATGCGTATCTGAAGAGTCCAGCTTTGTAGGACGAAACATGAATAACTGTCTTGATTGTTCGGATCGCAGTCTCCTACAGGTTACCCTCAGCGAGAGATTTTCTGAACAATCTGAAAGTTGTTAGGGTCGTGGCGCCATACCTTCCCATCGCCTTGCAATGTAATACGCAGGTGGATGGCGTATTGAGCGAGCTCAACTTTAGGCTAGTTTCGTCTTCAATTCGACTCATTAATACGGATTTCACCGTGTGACTAGCTGAAACAATACACCTCGTATTTGGAGGAGGTTGGATGCATAGTATTCCGTAATTTATCATCACGACAGCTGTATCTGGATGGACTGCCTTTGCAATCATTATCGTCCGCTGTTGCCAACATCATAGTTGGCCTTAGGCTAAAAGACCAGCATTTGGATATCAATGAAATACCAGAACATCAGTATCAAGGTTACCTAGCCTATCTGAAGAGTCCAACTTTGTAGGACGAAACACAAATAATTGCCTTGATTATTCTGATCGCAGTTTCGTTTAAAGGTCACCCTCAGCGAGAGATTTCCCAAACAATCCAAAAGTTGTTAGGGTTGTGGCGCTACGCTTTCCAATCGCCTTGCAGTGTTACACGAAGGTCGATGGCGTATTGAGCAGAGCTCAACGTTAGACGAAACTAGCCTAACGTTGAGCTTCGCTCAATACGCTCTATAAAACTGCAAGGCGATGGGAAGGCAGAGCGCCACGACCCTAATAACTTTTAGATTGTTCGGGAAATCTATATATATATATATATATATATATATATATATATATATATATATATATATATATATATATATTCCTCGTTAAGGGGAATTTTCCGTCTCATCCTCGAATATTCATTAGGAATAAATTATTCAATCAAGAGGATTCAAAATGTATTTACCGGAATAAATATATATCTTTAGGTATGATCATTGAGGAATGTCCATTCATAAATAATTTAACACATCAATAACACTACATCTAAAATACAATTTTTCTTCATTATTTTATTACGTGTCTTGAATATTAAAACCTAATAGTTTTCATAAATTTTGTTTTGTTATTGCCGATTACATTATGCTAATGGCATGAAAATTAATGCTTTTTTCTTAAAAACGAGAAAGTGAATATAGTAAATATTTCCTAGTAAAGATATTTCGTCAATAAAGAATTGGGTGTACTATTGCGAAAACTATTTGAAATCAGTAACCAAGTCTTGATCATTTGGCAGCGTTGCCACATAGATTCAATCTATATATATATATATATATATATATATATATATATATATATATATATATATATATATATATATATATATATATATATATATATATATAGATATATATATATATATATGATTAAAATAGTACAACTGAAAATTGCTGTTTTGACATGACTTGAATCCTAATTTAAAAATAGAGCCGATTTACAATAAACAACCATTATAATGTGGCAAATTAATATTAAATAGTTTTAGAAAATTTGTTAAAAAAAACAGCGAATGTCTTCCTCTTAACAAAAAATATAAGCCTTTGAATTTATTTAGAGGTTTTCATGAAAGTATGGCAAAATGAGAGTAAACATTGCCTAGAAGTGAAAAATAAGGAATACAAAATTCGTACATACTTTTAAAATGGTATACCCAAAACATGCTTTTGACCCTGCACGTTGGTTTTTCATGTACGAGAAGAAAAAAATCATTGGGTGCCAAATCACGGCTGTACGGCAGATGCTATGATAAATTATACAAAAAAGATTGAAAATAACGTAAAGAAACTGTTTTATATACTTTTTGGATTAATTAGTAATATAAATTAATACTTTAGAAGTAAAAAATTATATCAATTTTTTTTTATCAAACAATAACATTTTTTTTGAAATAAAAACAAAATTTTACACTTTCTCTTTGTCGAAATGATTACCCTTACTCACAGCTTCACATAATCGTGTATCGGCATATCTAAAGTTGAAGCTTTTGTTATTTTTTCACTCCTGTCATAAAGTATGCCAAAGTTCAGTTTTTGATTTCGGACGAACCTTTCTTATTACTCTGTCAAGCTCTTCCCACAGCAATTTAATAGGATTAAGGTCAGGTGATTGGGAGGACCATTCCATTTCTTCTAATTTTTTTTTGTTTTTCTAAAGTTTTTAAATACTCCTTACAAAGTTTTGATGAGCTTTTCGGGTCATTGTATCGTTGAAATATAAATATAGAGTAAAGTAAACTTTTGCCAAATAGAAAAAAATTTTCTTGTGAAATTTTTACCTACTTTTTTCATAGTGTCTTTAATTTTAAAGAAGAAAACTTCTAACCCTGCAAAACACCCCACACCATCTCCGAACTTCCACCGTGTTTAACAGTAAGTATAATGCTTTCAGTTGTTCTCCTTCTCACAAAAATTTTTCTTTTGAACACAAAAATTTCAAATTTAGACTCATTAGACCAGAGTACCATCTTCTAATCTTTCAGAGTCTAACTAGCGACCCGCCCCGGCTTCGCACGGGTGCAATGCTGATCAGGCGCGGATCCAAGGGGGGGGGGGGGCGGTGGGGGCGATCGCCCCCCCCAAGAGCTTTGAGTTTAGGAAAATGGACCCGATTTTTTCTCTTATACTATAGTTTATTCAAGAACTAGAGATAGTAATAAATCATTTTTTACCCTTTTTCTCTTCGCAAACTACCTGTGTTCTTTAGTCCGGTGTTTTTAGCAAAATTTGTTAGACACATATTTTTCATAGGAATGGGTTAGAAATTTTATAATCAAAAATATCGGTCTATAATAATAGACTAAAACGTAGGATTATGATCAAAAAATTCTAAGTTATAATTTAAATACTTACAAAATATCCCTTGTCAAAAACACAAAAAGTTAAACATATATAAAAAAATAAATTCGTCCATATAATAATAAAATATTTTTGGGGCTATCGGTCATTTCATTATTAATTAAAAGCATTTTTAGGGTATTTGACGTTTCAGTTTATTTATTTCTTAAACCATCTGCAGAATTACAATTAAACACTAAAAAGGGATTCAAATGTAATTACTTTTTTTATGTTGTAATTAAAATTAGACCTACTTATTTTTATTTCTATTGTACTGATATCTTAATTTAATTTACTTTTATATATGGAAATACGATAGCCCCAAAAAAATAAGATAAACATGTTAATTCTACAGGCTTAAGAAAAAGACACAAATACAATAATAAAATAATAAAAAACTTACGGCTAATTAGAATTAAATATATATAAAATTAAAGAGTGGGACACACTAAAATAAAAATAAATAAAAAAATTAAAAAAAAAATATAAACAACATTAAACAATAAAATACAACAAAAACAAAAATTTAAATAATAAATTGTGTTTACACTAGTAAACATTACGTATCTAATTCCTAATCAAAGTCAGTGAAACTATCTTCGCTAAAATTAATTATAATTGGTTCGTCTATCTCACCGATTATGAGATCGAGTTCTCACATTTTGTTTTATTCTTTTATTATATGGATTTTTCCCAATTTTCCGCAGTAACTTTATTCAAACAAATCTTTCAAAAGTTTAGTTAAATTACTAATTTTATTAATTGTGTTATTTCTAGCAACTCTACCTTTTCCTTGAGAGAGATATTTACGTCTCCAACGGACAGTTTCCGGACGATTTATAAGAGCAGATTTTGTATCTGGTTTTTCCCAGCAAAAATTAAGTTCTCCGAGCAATTTCCAGAGATCAATTCTTTTAATTTCAGGTAAATCGCGATCTTCAATGATTTTAGTTAGAATTTTGTAGATGGTTGGGATCTGCTTCTCATAATAAAATGTATATACAACCCCTTTAATTGCAGTTTTCATCTCTTCTTCCAACGAGGTTTTTCGTTTGCCTGTGATCGAGTGTGGCTTGGTAGTACTAACAATTCCAATCGTTTTTTCTCCTTCAGTATTCGGTACATAGTAGATTTTCCAACTACTGTCATGTTGGAACAAATGTTAACAGAGCTTTTAACATTATTATCTAGATATTGATATCTTAAGGCATCATAAACATTCATGGTAATTAGTTTTTCGTTGAGGAAAAAATGCCCTGGTTTAACGATTTTGGAATAAATATAGAGGTGAAAGCCATATTTTTTGGGTATCTCACTAATCTCAAATAATATATAAAAACAAGCGCAAGCAAGATAAATCACTAAGAAAAAACTGTAAGTTGTACTTTGCTCACTGACAGAAATTAAATTAAACTATCAGAAATTCTATGTTGCAGTAAATTTATAAAATATATTTAAATATAATGAAATATAATAGATTTACGGCAGTTCTCAGTTACCTGCGGCACTGGAGCAGGTACGTTAGAGGTTTCGGAAACAGTTTTATTACTCTCTCTAGTTCTTGACTAGAGTATAGGAGTCTGTATGCTTGCGATCGCCCCCCCCCCTTCCGAAAGCTTTGAGTTCAGGAAAATAGAACCCATTCTGCCTTTTATATTAGGAATGAGTATGCTGCTTGCACCCCCCCCCCCTTGACAACTTCTTTTTCTTGCCATACTGTACTTTTTTGATATCACCGCCCCCCCCCCCCCCAAAGAGAGAGGCTGGATCCGCCCCTGATGCTGATACTAAATACACTACAGAAAAACTGTGACTATTTATTTTATTTTTACAACAATTATTACATCGGCCTCCGACGCGCTATTTATAGGCACGCTGCCGCCGCCCCGGTCGGCCAGTACCGCCGCAAGCGCTACTTCCCGCAATTTTAAATCTGTAATATCTTCGAAAATATTCATTTAAATCTTGTGCTGTAAAGGACCATATAGATCTATATTAAATCAACAATGTATTTAAGCTATTTAATTGGATAAGGATTAATGCTGTATTGGTTAAAATCGCTTCAAAATTTGCCATTATTTGTCGTAAAAAGTAAATGACAAAAAAATGTTATTGTGGGATATCCATGAGAGATAGACATATACCATCGCGGAGTTTTCTGTAGACCTTTTCAATGTGTACAAATAATTAGTACATTATTTTGATAAATCTCGTAGGGTTCAGCCTGCGTTTGCAATGTAAGCGGAAAAAAATATGATAATTAACGACATCACACTAGAAACCTCAAAAATAACAGTATTTCTCCACTATTTAATGGATGTTATTATACATATAAACCTTCCTCTTGAATCACTCTATCTATTGAAAAAAACCGCATCAAAATCCGGTGCGTAGTTTTAAAGATTTAAGCATACAAAGGGACATAGGGACAGAGAAAGCGACTTTGTTTTATACTATGTAGTGATGTTTATGATCTTTAGCTCACTTAAGTCCTTCTGTTTCATTTACTGATCTCAATAATGGTTTTCTTATAGCAATTCGCCCTGTCAAAGCTCCTTTTATAAGTCTTCTTTGAATAGTAGCTTCACGTCCTAGGTTTATTATCATACGAAAGAATATCAGGCACTGTTAATTTTCTATCACGTAAACTCACTCTAAAAATAAATTGATCTTCAGCAAACGAGGATTTTTTCGAGAGTTTCCACGATTATTTTCAATGCTGTTCGTTTTTAAAAATTTTTTAACGTTATATTCAATCCTACGTCTACTAACTTTTAACAATTTTGCAAAGTGATTATTTTTGTGTCATCGGGAAAAACGATAATTTGAGAACGAGTGAAATTCAACCAATTTTTCTTGTTCATCATAATTGTATAAGTGTATAGGCGAGTTCTTTTATTCCATCGATGAAAAAGCGCTGAATTAGTCCGATGGGTTCTTGTGACGTCATAAATGAATTTGCAATGAAATTATGTTGAATTTAAGAACGCTCATTTCCGATTGACATGTGACATTTTTCCAAAAACCTAACCTTAAAAATCCAATATTTTATTTGGAAGTTTATTTAACATTTATATAAATATTTTTATATAATATAGAAATTCTGTCATTTTTATATATAACGAACAATAAATCAAAAATAGTGGCAATTATTTCTTTTCAAGACAGAAATAAAAACATAACTTTCAAAATTAACAGTTATTTTTTCCCCCACTACTTGTCCATCGCATTCATCGGGGTCTGAAGCCGATGGATTCGATGGATTGTTGATGCATCCATCGATAAAAAAAAGAACGGTGTAATAATTAAGCGCATTTTTATCGCTTTATTTTAAGAACGGTTTGATGGATTTCAGATTAGTGCGCAAAATCATCGATGGAATAAAAGAACGCGCCTTAATTACTTTCTTTCTATAAACAATTAAATGAAATAATGACAAACTAAAATCTGAGGTAGTATCGGAGAAAATTAAAAATAGTACATCAAATGTCGCGGCAGTAACTGATTGCAAGTAAAAATATCTATAGGTTAGCACTATATGATACGAAAAAGTTTGTTTACAAACAGAGAAAGTGAATATACTATCATGTACTTTATATCGCGCGTTTCTATCAGCCGATATTAATAACAATAATTTATTGTATTTGTACTATGTTAGTACTAAATGTGTTTGTTTTAGAGTAACAGATTATTTTAATCAATAACTTTTTTTTTTCATATAGATTCCAGATATTTACAATTTTATTAAAAACAGATAAATTTAATTTTTTTAGGCTGAAAAAAAAATGAAAAAATTGTCCGAAAATTAGGAATTTGTATTTATTATATAAACAACTGCAAAAAGCATAGTATCGTTTTTATTTTTGGAAAATTCAAAAAATCAAATATAGAAAAATCAAAAAATAATTTAAGGTTATTCTACATGCAAAAACGCAGATTTTTTTCTATTTGAAGTTTATCTCTATCTTTTCTTGTTAAGCATATATTGAGCATTGAAAAAACAAACTTTTCTTTTAAAAAAGGGCGTCTTTTGGTCAAAAATGCACTTGGGATAAAATTTTAAAAAGCATTTTAAAGCTCTCGGAAAACCACATAAGACTATCTGATCACAATTTTTCAACGAGCCTTCATACAAAAATTGTGATAAAAGCAAGTAAAGACAAAAACACGTTTTTTTTTCAGTTTTTCATTCCTCACTAAAACTTTTAAAACTTCAAAATTTTCCTGGCATTTGACACTACCTGGAAGTACTTGGAATTGCCAAATGCTTTTTTAAAAATTGTCGTACGATCATTCCGTACTGAAATATAAAACTTTGAAATTCTACTTGGTTTCATGTACACTGTAAAAAGAAAATGCATTAAATTTAAAGTAAATGTGCTGGATGCAAATTTCATGAACATTTATTAAATACGTTTAATGTAATGCATTAAATTTAATCATTTTTCCATTAAATTTAATGTAATCATACATTAAATTCAAAGTTTGATCATTACTTTTTAAGATGACTATGTACATTAAATATACAGCAAGTGTTCATTGAATTTGAGATGTGCTATCACATACAGGCGTGGATCCAAGGGGGGAAGGCGGTGGGTGCGATCGCCCCCCCCCCCCTCCAAGAGCTTTGAGTTCAGGAAAATATACTCGATTTTGCCTCTTATACTATAGTTTATTCAAGAACTAGAGAGAGTAATAAATCATTTTTACCCTTTTTTTTCGCAAACTACCTGTGTTCTTTAGTCCAATGTCCTTGGTAAAATCTGTTAGACACATACATTTTTCATAGAAATGGGTTAGGAATTTTATAATCAAAAATACCGGTCTATAATAATGGACTATTTGGGATGGATAACAATGCATATTTGGATGTGTGAAGTGTTAAAAAGGATCCTAGGCATCGGAAGAAGGTTTATTTAATCATTAAGTATTTATTGCACAGAATATTATTTCGGTAAATTATTTTGACATATTTAACACATATTTAACACAAATCACAACGTATTTTTATTATTTTTAATTTTAGCATTGAAACCGTTTTAGGCACATTCAGACTAAAAGTTATAAAATACATATAAAAGTTATTAAATCCTTACAAAATACCCATTGTCAAAAATACAAGAAGTTAAACATATATAAAAAAATCATTTTATTATTAATTAAAAACATTTTTAGGATATTTGACGTTTCAGTTCATTTATTTCTTAAACCATCTGCAAAATTAAAATTAAACACTAAAAAGGGATTCAAATGTAATAATTTTTTATATTACAGAAAATTTAAATAAAAATTGTGTTTACGTTGGTAAACATTAAGTATCTAATTCGTAATCAAAGTCAGTGAAACTATCTTCGCTCAAATTAATTATAATTGGTTCCTCTATCTCACCGATCATAAGATCGAGTTTCCACATTTTCTTATATTCTTTCATTATATGGATTTTTCCCAATTTTTTTCAATAACTTTATTCAAAAAAATCTTTCAAAAGTTCAGTTAAATTACTAATTTTGTAAGTTGTGTTATTTCTAGCAACTCTACCTTTTACTTGAGAGAGATATTTCCTTCTCCAACGGAAATTTTCCGGACGATCTATAAGAACAGATTTTCTATCTGGTTTTTCCCAGTAAATATTAAGTTCCCCGAGCAATTTCCAAAGCTCAGTTCTTTTATTAATTTCAGGTAAATCCCGATCTTCATTGATTTTAGTTAGAATTTTGTCGACGGTTGGGATCTGCTTCTTATAATAAAATGTATGTACAAATCCTTTTATTGCAGTTTACATCTCTTCTTCAACGAGGTTTTTCGTCTGCCTGTGATCAAATGCAGCTTGGGAGTACTAATAATTCCAGTCGTTTTTTTCTCCTTCAGTATTTTCTACATAATAGATTTTCCATCTCCTGTCATGTTGGAACACATCCCAACAGAGCGTTTAACATTATTATCTTGTTATTGATATCTTAAGGCATCATAAACATTCATCGTAATAAGTTTTTCGTTGAGGAATAATGTCCTAGTTAAACGATTTTGGAATAAATATAAATGTGGAAGCTCACCATTGTGTTCCAATCGCCGGGATCTCATATGTAGTCCATGCCAAATCTATAATACTATGCAGCAATTCGCATCCATGTGGAGCTCTCCCTATTTTAATCTTATATATTGCATGCACTTCCTCTACCTCAAAAAAATAAAGTTGATGGGTTTAAGTGATTTTTTATTAAATAAGCGGTGTTGCGTATAAAAGCTGAGCTTTTTCTTTATAACTATTATATAGCTGTGTAACAATCATGATAAATACGGTTAAACGCCTTAAAGAAATCAAGAGCAATCCCTCCTACAGTACCATCCACGTTATTCCGACGTGTCATATCAAAGATAAGAGACGTAAGTTAAAAGGTCCTAGCTCCAAAAAAACTATTTTAAAGTATTATTAACGTCATTAATTTTGATTTTACACCTAAATTTGTTTGAAAAAACACTGAAACAACATAATAAACAAGTTCGTGTAGACATTTTTATGGCTCTTTTCTCGAATATTAACTCAAAATTATAACCGTAAATCATTTTTATAACACCCAATTAGAGAAAAATCTATTAGTTTTATGATAATTAAAATTTTTGATTAAGTAAATTGTTTCTTTTTATTGCATTCTGGCGTGGGCTGCTGATATATTTCATTTTCTTGTCAAAAAATATTATACGTTAAGGCTTATTTATCATTTGGACGACCTCAGGGCATAAAAATTCAGTATTTTTTGAAGATTTTGTTTTAAAGATATAGAAATTTGGAAATTCATAATTTATTTTTGGTACCCTATTTTGTAAAACTTAACAATTTTACCCAAAAAATATTTAAAAAATGGCTTGTCATTTGGGAGATAACATTGTACAATATCACATATATTGACTAGTGATTCAATATTTTTAACTTGTGATATATACTATGTTTATTTTGAATGGTACGTTAATTTAGAAAAAGGTTTCCATTTTAGAATTTGTTGAAAAGATGTTGATAGTATGGTCAATTTTTGTTTATTTATTGTGCTACTGGGTGAAATTTGACACTGTTATAATCAATTTCTTAAATATATCAAGAACTATTAAAATTTGGAGAAACCTTAAAAAACAAACCCCCTATTTTACCAAAATGGTCTAACTTTAAAAGTGGTCTAAGTTGACAGTAGATGGTTTAAATTCATAACGCGACAATAAGTCGAGCACGTTTTGAGCCTTCAAAATATTAGGATGAAAAAAACTATTTTCTTTTACTTCTAAATCCACAAAAATGGTAAGTTTTGTTTATTTTCGCGACATAACTATTTAATTTATCTATTTTAAGGCTTCATATTTAGTTTTTTAACCGACTTTTAAAAGAAGGAGGTTCTCAATTCGTCGCGTATGTATTTTTTTTATCTATGTACACCGATTTCTCCAGAACGGCTGCACGGATTTGAATGAAATTTTTTACGTTATATTCAGGAAGTTGCTGCGGTGGTCCCATATTTTTTTAGATGAAATTGGTGCAGTAAAATCCAAGATGGCGCTTACAATATGGCGGCCAAAAAAATTAATTTTGTCCGATTTCCTCCAAAATTGGTATGGAGAAATTTTCGGGATTGAACCCAACCAATCTGAAATTATTTTTAAAAAATTCAAAATGGCGGATCCAATATGGCGGACAAAAAAAATTCATTTTGTCCGATTTTGTCCAAAATTGGTACGGGAGAGTTTTCGGGGTCGCACGTGACAAATTAAAAATTATATTTAAAAAATTCAATATGGCGGATCCAATATGGCGGACGAAAAAATCAATTTTGTCCGATTGTTTTCAAAATTGGTATGGGGGAGTTTTCGAGGTGTCACATAACAAATCTTAAATTATTTAAAAAAAATTCAATATGGCGTATCCAATATGGCGGACAAAAAAATCAATGTTGTCCGATTTTCTCCAAAATTGGCACGAGGGAGTTTTCGGGGTCACACATGACGAATCTAAAATTATTTTAAAAAAATTCAACATGGCGTATCCAATATGGTGGATAAAAATTAAATTCGTCCGATTTTTTTTTCAAAATTGACATGGAAGAGTTTTTGGGATAGCACATTGCGAATCTGATATTATTTAAAAAAATTAAATACGGCAGATCTAAGATGGCAGATTAAATATTCTACATCTCTCGATTTTGTCTAAAATCAGTATTGGAGGATTTTTTTTAGTGTTAATAACGAAATTAAAATAATTTTTGAAAAAATCAATCTGGCGGAATCAATTTTACATTTTTCGACTTTCTCCAAAACTGATATAGAGGGTTTTTGAGGATGTAAATTATGAATTTAATAGTATTTTTCAGGATTCAATATGGCGAATACAATATAGCTGACTAAAGATTTAACATTTTTCGATTTTGTTCAAATGTGGAACTGAATCGTTTTTGAGGATGTAAATAGCGAATATAAAATTATTTTAAGAAAATCTAATACGTCAGATACAATATGACCGTTTAGAAATTTTAAATTTCTGGATTTCATCTAAAATTGGTAATAGGTGATTTTAAAGGGTTTAAATTTAGATCAGATTAAGACGTTAAAATTATTTTTTTTGAAATTCAATATGGCGGATCCAATATAGTAGGACGAAAATTTTACCTTATTCGCATTTTTTCAAATTTGCTATTAGAGGGTTGGGAGGTGGTATATTACGAAAATGAAGTTAATTCTCTACAACTATTAGGTTAATAAGATACAATATGAGGGACTAAAAATTTTACATTTTTCGGTTTTATATAAAATTGATATTGCGGGGTTCTTGGGGCGTAGATAAACTCAATATGCAATATAAAATATATCGGGCTAAGAAATTTACGCCTCAAATTCTTGAAATATCGATATTGGAACGTTTTGTGGCCTATATTACCAATCTAAAATTAATTTGGAATTTAAGATAGTGGATTTACTATGACAGACTAAATATTTGTTTGACACAATTTCATTGGTATTTGGAGAACTTTAAGAATCAAAGAATTTTTAGTGGTTCATTTTAGGGTGATTTACAATTATGGATAAAATGGGTACTTTTTTGCCACCTTGGAGTCATTGTGAGGTACACTAGTCTGGATTAGCACTTAGTACAAATAATTTATGAATATTATGTGGGTTCAGTTTTTTTATAAACATTTTATTAATCTTTGCTCTATCCATATGTATATACAGGGTGTTTCCAAATAAGTACGAAAAATTTTAAAGAGTTATTCTTAAGATAATTTTAAGTATAAAAGGTTATATGAATATATGTCCGATAACACTTAGCTTTTAAGATACAGGGTGTTAAATCGTATTATTATTTTTAATTTTTTAAATTTATATCAAATATTTTTAGATATAATTAAGTCAAATTTGGAACACATAACACTTTTTAGAGTTCTCAGAAAAAATTACTATTAGGTGAAATAATATACAAAGTGGTACTTTTTCTCGGGTCTGTAAAATTTTACCCTCTCAAAATTTTTTTTCGGGCGCCACTGACTTGATTTGATTATTAGGTTTTTCATGTTATTGCGAAACTTTTGTGTCTCTCAAGTTTTCCTCTATAAGTCAATAGTTTTCCGTAAAAAAGAAATAAAATATATTCAGATGCATCTCCAATTAAGTTCGGTAAGGGTGGTTTATTAAGTCATGAAAAGATATAGTAGACTGTTGTCAAATAAGTTCACGCCTAATTTGTCATATTGATTTTTTTTGTTGTAATGTATTATAATTTCTGTGGATGAGTATGATTGCTTTTATGTGT
Source organism: Diaprepes abbreviatus (assembly GCA_034092305.1). Taxonomy (NCBI): domain Eukaryota; kingdom Metazoa; phylum Arthropoda; class Insecta; order Coleoptera; family Curculionidae; genus Diaprepes; species Diaprepes abbreviatus. The sequence goes on from JASJET010000280.1 coordinate 633,634, forward strand.
AAGGAAAATTGCGTGTCTAAACATATAAAAATGGTTTAAAATAATGTTTTTCATTTTCAGGTTAGCAACTGGAAAATTTCCAAATATAGGTCAATTATCAAGTATCTGATCTAACTTCACCTTGATCTTCAATTTCAAGATAATCTTGAAATTCAGATTATTTTATGAATTGAACTCTTGAATTAGAAATAACTGAGGATGGCGTTAAGGGTAGTTAAAAAGTCGGTGGCCTTGACCTTCAGATTCAAGATCATTTAAGGCTCATTGTTCGCCAAATTCGTCATAAGAAAAAATTACCTCCATAGATGATTAATAGGTCAAAATATTTGTTCGGAAACGTATAAATTTCTCTTCATATGACTGAAAGACTACGAAATTAATAGTTTTGATTATTATGTGTATCAGGGTTCATTTAGGTATAAAAACTATTTACACCAGTGTCATCGATATAATAGAACGATAGCCAGGACGATAGCAGGATTGATTTTCAGGTTCCATTTAGAGACAGCGGATAAAGACAAGATCGGGAATAATCCAATGAAGGCATGACACTGGTAAATAAGCTTACCTGTGGAGATAAAAATTACGTATATAAAATTAATTTAAAAATAGGGAAGAACTTGCGACTTAACTAGTTTGAATGTGGTGTTTTGGGATTGTGCAGACTATCCTGAGACGATTGAAGAATTAAAAAAAGAAACTGATAGATTCTTTTTAGATATTTCCTGATTTCATTTTACTAGATACAGACTCTTTCGGCCAACTAGTCATTCATTATTATTAACAAATATATGGTTGCCAAACAAATTTTTACAAATATAGTTAAAATCTCTTCAGACTTAAATATAAAATCAGGTAGTTTGTTCCATGTATATCTGTCAGCGAAAATGAAACATGATAGGTAATATGTAAGACTTATAAAAATATTAGTGATCTATGATTTCTATAGAAGTATTTTCCCAAAAAAATATACAGGAACTTCGTTATATAATTCAACAAAACCTTGATAAATATTTGCTTTACCTACACCTACACGCTTATTAATACCATCCCAATATTACAGAATCCTCGTCACAGGCCGTTTAAGGAAACAATAATATTGAATTAAATTAAACAATATTGATTTTTCATGGTAATTTAATAGTACGAGAAATATGATTATGTGGTATTGTTTAAATTACCTCAAAAGGAAAAATATTGTCATTATTACGCTGCGAAATATGTAAAAAATACATATATATTATTATGTTAAGCAAAAAAAATATTGTAAACGTGTATTTTTTTTTGTATTTTCAGATCAAAATATAGTATGGGTAAGTTATTAAATGGATATAACAAATCAACATTGAAAAGCTGAAGAAATATGTGAACAAAACTTGAAACTCGAAATATTTGAGGGTTTATACGTGAACTATTAAAGTTACTATATAAGTCTAAACTATTGTCTTAGCTCCTTGGACCTCATCTACTATATATATTGACCTGGAATATCAATTACAACTAACAATATTTACCGTCTCTTATGATGGGGTCAAGATATTCTAACATCCGCGTTTTTACAATTAATAAAATTTCCTTTTCCCTGTTGGTGACAATGCACCCACATTACGCAAAATATTTTCAGGAGAGCATCCGTCATTGTCTATGCCTCAACGCCATGTAGCAATATTGGAAATATTTTCAGAGAGAAAGATAACAGTCTCTTCAACTACTTGGAAAATAAGGCTCTGGTCTTTTCAATTCGTGTTTTTACTTCAGTAGACACATCTCACTTCGCATTGTACCGGGTGAGTCAACGATTGGATGAAGTAAGTTTGTGCCTTTTCGGTGAAATTTACAAAGAAACTATATTTATTGTTTGATACAGTTTATTTTTACGCAGATTCTAAAAATATTTAGGACTCTACAGGGTGAGCCAAAAAACTAGGACAGCATAAAGTTGTATTTTTTTAAATAGAACACCCTATATACGAATCGTATTTTCGATTTAGCTTATAATTTTAAATCTTTTTTATTAAGGGTTTACTATAACAAAACTTTATAGTTTCTGAGATAATTAAGTTTAAAGAAAAAAAGTCACATTTTCAAGCATCAATTCAATCCTAAATAACGTTTTCAATTTTGTGAAAAATATATTCAAATTTGGAATTTAGCAAGGCCAAGGACAAGTTAATATAATTTCTACCTAATATTTGCAATAAAAGCTACAGGGTGTTGAACACATCGGCTCAAATTTGAACAAGTTTAAATGAATAAATATTTTTTTTTAAATGGTACACCCTGTATATTTTCATGTTATTTAATGGAGTAATAAAAACCCTAAAAGTTTTATTCAATATATCCTATACCTATTTATAATAGTTTTTGAGATATTTCAGTTTTTCTTATTTTCCATACTTTTTTACAGAAATAGTCTTCATTATCACAGTAGCCATGTAAAATAATAAAAAGAAACTACAGAAACAAACAGAATGTGGTTAAATATGATGAAATACATTATTCGTTATATTACAACGGCAATAGTTTAATTAAACATAATGTGAAAAAATTAACACAACAATAACGACAAGGCAAATACATATTTACTTTTATACTAAATTGAAACAAAAAAATTACCTATTAAATACAGAGATTAATTATTTCTTTTTAATAAGTGTTCGAATAAACGACCCTCTTGTACAATGCACAAATTTAGTCTTTTTTGCAGATTTTCTCGGACCCTGGACAAAATTAGTGGCGTTATTGTTCTACAGGTATCCCTAATCCTGTTTCGCATATCTTCCACTGTTGTTGGTGGATTAACATACACCTTATTTTTAATATAACCCCATAGGAAGAAATCTAATAGGGTGATGTCGCAAGACCTTAGTGGCCACTCAATGAAACCCCCACGTCCAATCCATTTTTGCGGATATCGTTGGTCCAAAAACGCACGAACTTCACGATGGTAATGCGGAGGCGCACCATCGTGCTGGAACCACATACTGTCGAGCTCATCCCTATCGAGACCTTGAAGCAGTTGGGGTAGTTCTTCTTGTAGAAAGTTCAGGTAACTATGGCCATTTAGTGGTTCATTAAAAAAGTGGGGTCCAATAATTCGATTATGATGAATACCACACCAAACATTTAATGACCAGTGGTTTTGATGTTGCACCTCTCTAATCCAAAATGGGTTTTCTGTGGCATAATAATGCATGTTGCGTCTATTTACGGCACCGTTACTTCTAAAAGTAGCTTCATCACTAAACATTACCTTGCATAATAAATTTGGATTTAATTGAATCTCCGCATTTATTGTACGACAAAAGTTTACACGACTTTCAAAATCCTGTCCATGCAATTCTTGGTGTAATTCCATGTGATATTGATGATACCTATATTTCTTGGTAGTACGATTAGCGGTGGATTGTGATGTTTCACATAATGCTGCTAACTGACGGCTACCAATATAAGGATTTAACAATACTTGTAGTTCTTTTTCTTCATTAGTTACTGGTTTGTTGACCACTTTACGTTTTGGATAATCAACAGTACCAGAAGAATCAAATCTTTGCATTAAGTTTTGAAAAGTATGGGTATTAGGCTGACGTCGATCAGGATACTTCATTTTGTAAATTCTTTGAGCAAGAAGGCAATTTTTTTGAGCCTTTCCTATTGTATAAATCATATCTATTAACTCATTCTTTGGAAAATTCATTTTACAATATAAGATGAATGCAAAAAAAACCAAACTACACTACATAAAAACCAAAAGAAGCGATTGCGGTTATAAATTTGACACACAGAAAAATGTTCTTTTACATTGTTTTTGCCATGGCTACTATGATAATGAAGACTATTTTTGTAAAAAAATATGGAAAATAAGAAAAACTGAAATATCTCAAAAACTATTATAAATAGGTATAGGATATATTGAAAAAACCTTTTAGGGTTTTTAGTACTCTATTAAATAACATAAAAATATACAGGGTGTACCATTAAAAAAAAAAGATATTTATTCATTTAAACTTGTTCAAATTTGAGCCGATGTGTTCAACACCCTGTAGCTTTTATTGCAAATATTAGGTAAAAATTATGTTAACTTGTCCTTGGCTTTGCTAAATTCCAAATTTCAATATATTTGTCACAAAATTGAAAACGTTATTTAGGATTGAATTGATGCTTGAAAATGTGACTTTTCTTCTTTAAACTTAATTATCTCAGAAACTATAAAGTTTTGTTATAGTAAACCCTTAATAAAAAAATTTAAAATTATAAGTTAAATCGAAAATACGATTCGTATATAGGGTGTTCTATTTAAAAAATACAACTTTATGCTGTCCTAGTTTTTTGGCTCACCTTGTAGAATCCTAAATATTTTTAAAATCTGCGTAAAAATAAACTGTATCAAACAATAAATATAGTTTCTTTGTTAATTTCACCGAAAAGGCACAAACTTACTTCATCCAATCGTTGACTCACTCTGTATGTGTAAGCGAGTTACATACTCCTCACAAACTTCTTACACTCTATCTACAAGATTTTTCAGTCCAACAAAGTTACTGACAAGCAAGACGCTATCGTCAGCGTATCGAATGATGTCATTAACAATATTGGCTTTCTTAAAGATCTATAACAGCTGTTCGTGTTTGACATTGTAGAAAGCTTTGGCAAAGTCGAGTAAACATAAGTACACGTTTTCCTTCATATCCTTGCAAACAAATTACTGTTATCAAAATAGAAATAATTTTATGAAAATTATAATTGATTATAAAAATGTACAAAAAATGTAACATCAATTTCAAAACAATAAAATTGGTTATCCAGAGTCTTAGAATCACTGAAAAGATTTTTCCAATGACGTTATTTACTAATCACGTTCGTCATGCCTAGCAATTACACCAGTGGAAAGTTTTTCTCACGTTCAAGAATTGCAGCCCAAGGTGAGATTCTATAAAAAAAATGAGAAAAAAGTGGATCGAAAAATCGGTATTGGTCAGATATAATCTCAAATTGGATGAGAGAGGGACACACTAAGTATAGACGAAAAGTGAATGTGTGGGCCGGAATCATGGATAGTATCGTTATATCGATCTTTTTTGATGAAAATTTAAATGTTGAAGAATATTTACATTTTTTACAAGAAGATCCCTTTCCTGCTCTTTCGACGCTATAGCCTGACGAAGAGAATAAGATTTACCTCATTAAAATATATGATTTCAACAAGACTGTGTTTCGCCACATTACGCAGCAAAAGTTCACTGTTTTCGTAATCATGCTCTTGCAAGCAGGTGGATTAAAAGAAGGACACCTATTAAGTTGCTGCCCTGATCTCCAGACTCAAACACTTTTGACTTTTTTTTTGTAAAGTTATCTAAAAAGAAAGTATTCCAAACTAAGCCAATTAACATAGAAGATTTAAAGAATTGAATTATTCGAGAATTGCGGTTAATTATTACAAAAGTAGTTATACACGTTTAGAATAAATTTATAAATAGCCTACGTTATCGTCAATTAACCAATGGGAGGCATTTTCAATATGGGACGTATAATAGAATAGGTGTTCAAAGTTTTACAGGGAGTCCAAAAGTTTCCAAAAGATTAAAAAATTGGGGTCACTATTTAACTAATCAAAGTTGATTATAGCATAATTTTTTTCGATTCTTCCTGTATGATTTAATTTATTGAAAAAATTTTCTACCAAAAAAATAAAGTCCGAACGATTTTTCGGAAAATTTAGCGTTTCAAAGATAATGAATTTATTCCATATTTTACATCCCCATTGTTTATCATAAAGTATAAAAAAATAACACTACGCAAAAAATTTTAGTTTATTTGTTGTATCTTGTATGGAAAGTGCATTTTTTTTTGTTAATTTTGGGGCGCTGAACATAAAAATGACAATTAAATTAAAAGCTTAGTTATAATTTTCAAAAACAAGTTTTTTAAATATTATTTTTAATAAAAAAATAAAAAAAAACATACTTTTACACTTGAAGAGACACTAAATATCCTGTTTTTCTTTACTTTTCCTTTATGAATTGTTTCTGGAGCATCTCTAACAAGAGTCCAACAGTAGTCGGCAAGTATGGAAGCATTCCACTTTCCCTGGTACCTTTTCTCCATTGTTGATATAACCTGATGGAAGCGTTCGCCATGCTCATCACTTACAGCACCGCAGTTGTCAAGAAAAAATTCCAGATGTGAGCGTAGAAAATGGGTCTTTAGAAACTTATTGCAACCCATTTTTTTATATGATGAGAGCAGAGTAAGGTAATTGTCAGCTCTTTTATTTCCGAAGAAATTAGTGACCACGAGGCGAAAGTCATTCCAAGCATTTTTATCAGTATCTGATAAAGTGTTGTCACAATGTTTGTCTCTCAGAATATTTTGTTTCACTTAGCCTTAGGAATTTCTGATGCAGGTACTGAAAAGCTGGCCCATCTGTGTTCAGTGCTTGAACAAAGTTTTTCATTAGACCGAATTTGATATGCAATGGTGGCAACAAAATCTTTTTGGGGTTACCAGTGGCATATGTTGTACATTTTTTACCCTGGCTCTAATAACTGTTCAACGGACCAGTCTTTTCTACTGTGATGAAGTGCCTTTTTCCGACTGTTCCATTCACACAAAAAACAGCAAAACTTGATGTAACCTAACTGCAACCCAAGTAAAAGTGCAATCACCTTTCAGTCGCCACAAATCTGCCATTGGTGCTCATCGTATTTTATACTTGTCGATAGGTACTTCATATTGTCGTATGATTCTGTCATGTGAACTGCATATCCAACAGGAATAGACGATAAAATATTTTCCATATGCAATAGTAATGCTTTTAAACTCAATATTGAACTGTCTATAAACAATCTCCATTCCTCTGGTTTGTAGTTTATATGTAAAGCAGCCAATAAACCGCTAATGTTATTACAGAAAACCAAGTTCTTTTTCATGTTAAAAAATTGTACTAAGCCTTTATGGCGTTTACGAAAAACATTTACTAAAACATCATCTTTTGAAAAGTTCATTCTTGATCCTAGTAACGGTACTTTATTTCTTGAAAGTTCTAACTCTCACAAGATCATTTAATTCTGACTGGATTATTTTGTGCGGTTGGCGGTATAACGTGCTGGGTGTGAAATCAGGATCTCTTGATGTTGTAGCATTTAAATTTACCAGTTTGCATCAATGCTACATGTTTTTAGTAATATGACATAATTTGTATATTTTTACCTGATTAAATTTAATTACTTATCCTGTAATTTAAAATAGTAAACATGGAATTTGTTTTTTTGGTTCACAAGTCTTTTGGTTTTGTAACTTATCACTCTTTCTTCTTAACAGAGTTTGTAAATTGCTGTAGTTTATATATCACATTATTTGGTTTGAATTTGAAGGTAATAAAATATTTTATTTTTAATAAATTCTCATTTATTTACATTCCATTTTAGTATTAAAAATATAAGGTAATAGTCAGTAATATAGTTCAGTCAGCATTTGTTGTGGATGTATACTCGATTCGTTTGACACGAGCACGGCATGTAGAGACCAATTATTTAAGGTTGAGTATACAGTATGGAATTTGTAGCAATTTTTTTGAACTTTGTTTTAATCACGATTAGTAACTTTGGACTGTTTGATCATAATTTTCTTTTTGATAATTTTCCATGTCTTGCCAATATTTGATGTATTACCTGGTAATCAGTGTAAGTTCGGAACTCGGTTAGAGTGCTCCAGGTTAAGAATAAGGTTGGCAAAAATAACTAAAAATATCCCTAAGATTTGTCACGTCTGGTTGCAAGAGAGATTTTCATTTTCGTTCCCTTTACTGTTAAACCGTCGAAGGTAGTAGATCAATCCTGCCATTAGCTTTGAGAGGGCAGACGGTCAAGTGTTTTTTTGTTAAAGTCCACTAATGAAGTAAGATTTTACCCCTTATCTTTACGAACATGTGGCAAAAATAACATTTTATTTCAGGGCTATCTGAAGCAAGTCTTTTTCATCTTTCGCTTCATCTCATTCCTTTTACTGTGATTTCCATTTTGATATTGCTGTTAAGGCTTTCTGATGGTTCCGGCTCTAGTTTTCCTGTCCGTGTTACCACGACGATTTTAATCCTTACCCTGCGTTTGGTTGGTGAGTCGGAATTGGCCCTGTGAAGCCCCCATTCATCCACAGCAACAACAGGAATCCTAGCAACAGCGCTGGATCAAATAAATAGAAGTGAGAGGTACCATAGCATAGACCAGGTAGGAGAAAACTTTAATTTAAAGAATTGGAGCTCTACATCAATTTTTTTACATGCAAATAAAACAATATAAATATATTTTCATTTGACATAATAACATGTAAGAACTTTTTGATAACTTTTTTTATAAAACTCACTTTATTGGCAATTAAAGGTTCTAGAACGTTTGCGGCCAAATTTTATATAACTTTTTAAAACGAGGTAACAGCAATAGTTATCAAGAAAGAGTATAAAAAAATTATAGGTACCATTCTAATTTATGTATATAATAATTTTTTGCAATAAAATGGATTTGTTATTTTGTTTTAATTAAGTCGTTTCATTGTGGAACTATACACCAGCAGTCAATAAATTAAAATCATTCCTCATACCTATGGGTTTTCCTGTTTAATCACTAGGTAAGTAACACAGATAATGTAAAACAGGTGGCGCCTATTGGGTAATCAAAGCAGAGCACGACTATCTCTAAAAGAGATACGAACCTAGCCTCCGACATATTGAGCTGCCGTACGCATCCGTTACCGTACCCGGTAAAAAGGGAGACGCTGCAATGTTGATAGCATATCTTCTTGAGAAATCGTTGTATCATTATTTGATTCGCAAGTGAATGTTCCTGGGGGTTCTGAAATAGGAAGTTCGTCACTATGAGCCACAGGTCTCATGGCAGATGTTATATTTGGATAGTTGATAATCGACTTTTTCTTCTTGGATATACCTATACCTTGCCCACACAATGTTGCAGAAATAGCAATCATTAACATGATTTGAAGGTTCTCTCCATATCATTGAGATAGTAAACCATATAGATGGTTTTTACCAGTTAACCAGTTTCTCAGACCTGAAGCTCATGCATTACAGCATGAGGGTGTGGCGACCAATGTTTGCCTTGATCCCCAGTATTGCAAGCGAAATAAAGCATTTCTTATTAATGGAGCAATAGACCGCTTTTAAGACGCAAAACTCACCTCACCACAAACATAACAGAAGTGATCTGGATTGTTTACACACCTTCGCGCATCTTACAATCTTAACTATTTGATTCAACTCACTAACTTCGACTGACTAAAACTCCTCCGCTTTGTAGCTGCTTATATACTCAAATACAGCCTCTACATTTTTAGAGAATATTCGAAAATTTTCTATTCAATTCCATAATATTGCAATGGTAGCGTTTATTATTAGTTTGTATAAAGGGGCTGTTCAATACAAAGCAGCGATAAATCAATTTACATGGATTTAAATTATTTTAAGCCCTGGGGAGTTGGGACTTCGTACATGGGGGTCATCCCTGGAGATCCTCTGTGAAGTGTTGTCAAATTGTGCAAAATTTCTTTAACTTGGAGAAAACTTATATTGGGCAACGTCACACCCCTCTGTTGTTATAACAATACAAATATACTATGTGCATTCTTGCGGTTACATTGTTAATATATAGAGAGACATGATGAGACATGATATCACGTATTTCTAAAACTTGAACTAATATTAAAAAGATAAGTTTAATGTTGGTTTTAGCATACCATAAATAGTGATATTTATTTATTTATATTTTGGCTGTTGTCCTGTGTAATATCAAATAGAAATAAAGAAAGAAAAGATTTTAAGGTTATAGTTAAAGAAAGTTCTGAAATTACCAAAAAAAAATCATCATGTTACTATAAGATCATAAAAAGTAATACAAAAAAAGTATGACAAGTATTTATTTGCGATCTTACTACTAGTTAATTTAAACTTTAATAAGCGGACATTTGACTTGCATTACTTCTAGTTTTCTAATAGTAAATACCGTTTTCACTCATTAGTAATGCGCATTACATACTGAATCTTACTGCTTGTTAATTTTTTTATATTAAATAACTATCAAATGAAATTTAAACAACTATCACTCTTATTTAAAAAAATCTCAAACTTGACCAGGACATAGACCTTAACATCGCATAATTATGAATAATTACTATGATATAAAAAACACCTACTCATAATCATAAACATACCTAACGTAGAGAACGAACTTTCACTTAATTCTTTTAATGTTAAACAGAATGAGTGAATACATTTTGATATGATAATACCAATTTAGACAAGCCAGGCACGGTTGTCGGTTTTTATTACACATTATTTCTTTTTTCGAAGAGACAAGAGGTGACCGGAAGTTTTCAAATGATCTAGTTATATGAGCAGAATACATTTTCGAGTGTACAGGATGAGTCAACAATAGGGATGTTGACAGTATTCAAATAAAAATATAATTTTGAAGCAAAACGGTAGTTTTCATAATACAAATCCTAAAAAAAACACAATTATTTATGTTTAAGGAATTTCATTTTTATTTAATAAGCAAAATGTAATTCTCTCAAGTCACGTGACAACGAACACCAATCAAATGTAATCGCAGTCACGGGTTACGTTGCATGCTTAACATTATTTTATAGTCATTTCAATGAAATTTTTTCGAAATTTGCTTACTATTCCCTTTGAAAATGATTCTAAGGAATTTTCTTACGATGAAAAGTCGACTTATTAAGGCAAATAGTTCCATTTGACGAGAATTGATTGTTTTACGGTGGCCAATTTGTTCACAACAAACCGTAACTGCTCTACTGAATTTGGAAATGTGAAGATCTCCATGTAAGTAATGTATCAAGAATTGTTATTTCTGCAACCGATATTGAATACATAATAGTATTCTGTATATTGGCAACTAAAATAAAACAAGTACAAAACATTGTTACCCAACTTTGATTGCTTTATTTCTAACCTCAAAATTCCAATTTTTATCTTTAAAAACTTAAAAAATAATAACTTTTAATATAATAAAAGTAAACAAATCAAAACATGATCTTCACAAAAAATCATTTGAGATTGTGTAGACCTAAGTATCGGATGCCTACTGGCTAATTGAAGTCACATTTTTCTATTAACGTGAATAAATAACTTTTCAGGTGTTTTAATTGCATTACTTATACACTGAGGTACCGCACAATATTTATAAAACTTAGAACTCATCTTTTATTAACAAAATTACGAAAAAACTCTATATCTCCTTGTCAGTTTACCAATCTGGCAACATGTGACGTCACAACGGTCAAGTGACAAGTATTGGCCTTTTGGAGCGAAATTTGAAACGGAATTTAAAATATATGATTTTTAGAGTAGTAGTTGCATTAAAAAAATAATATTAAATATATTAGATACTTATTTACACATGGTTTTAATTAACACTTTACCAAAAACAGTCAACATCCCTATTGATCAAGAAAGTTTATACCTTTTAGGTAAAATTTACCAAGAACCTATAGCTACTGCATTATATGGTTAACTTCTACGCATGTTTTTAAAAAATATTTGGGATTCTACAGGGTGTGCCAAAAACGAGGGCAGCATAAAGTTTTATTTTTTTTAAAACGTCCTGTAGAGGAACCATTTAAAATCTTATTTTGAAACTATTTTATTATGGGTTTAATATATCTTAACTTTATTGTTTTAAAAATAATTGTGCCTAAGAAAAAAAATCACATTTTCAAGGAACCATTCAATAGTAAATTATTCTTCTTCAAGTGTGTACCCTTCGGAAAAGGATGTTGGCGATTAAGAGGATGGTTCGATAAGTTCTGGGACTGATAAAGAAAAAAAAAGATTTTTGAAAATGTTTTTATTTATTTTTCAATATAGTCACCTTGTACTTCAATACATTTAGGCCAATGATGTTCTAACAATTTAATACCCATAGTATAATGCGATTTGTCCAACTTTACAAAATAAGCAGTTGTCACTCGTTATTTGAAGGGAATTTTCGTCCAGCGAGCCATTTTTTCAGGTTTGGCAAAAGAAAGTAATCGCTAGGAGTCAGATCCGGCGAATATGGCGCATGTAGAAGCACTTCGAAACGTAGGTCACGGATTGGTGTGCAGATGCGTTATCCTGATGAAAGAGCACTTTTTTTGGCAAGATGTGGACGTTTAGCCTTAATCACATGCTGCAAATGGTCCAGTAGTGAAGCGTAATACTCCCCGGTGATGGTCTTACCTTGTTCTAAATAGTCTATACGCACTACGCCATGTGAATCCCAAAAAACTGTTGCCATGACTTTTCCTGCAGACAGAACCGTTTTTGATTTTTTTTGCGCACTTTCACCTGGCCCCACCCACTGTTTAGACTGCTGCTTTGTCTCTGGCGTGTAATGGTGAATCCATGTTTCATCTACAGTTATAAAACGTCGAAGAAACTCAGCAGGATTGCGTCTGAATAAGTCTAAACACTCTTGCGAAGTGTTCATTCGAAGGTGTTTTTGGTCGACTGTTAACAAACGCGGCACCCATCGCGCAGAAAGCTTTTTCATGCCAAGAACATCATGTAAAATGTAGAGGATACGATCTATCGAGATGTTTGCTATACCAGCAAGCTCTCGTAGTCATGAAGTATAACACTGTGAATTTTTGTGACAATTTCGTCAGTTGTAGCTATTTTTGTGCGTCCTGAGTGCTCATCATCTTGAATTGATGTACGACCACGATTAAATTCAGCACCCCATTTTTAAACTGTGGAAAAAGGAGGAGAAGAATCCTCTAAAGTAAAATCTGACTCATTTTTAATGTCCGTATAAGTTAATCCCTTCAAAACAAAGTACTTTATAACTGCTCGAACTTCAATTTTATCCATCTTTCACAAAATATCGAACCTTAGGTGTTCACTCGATCGCCACAAACAAGCAACTGCACGCAAACATCTGAAATTTTGCAGGGCGTCATCTCGAGGTTAATGTTTACAAAATATTATAGTTATTTGATCCTACTAGCGCCCTCTCTGTTTCAAGCCGAGAACTTATCGAACCATCCTCACATTTAACCTGGACACTGCTCGTCGAAATAGTTGGGTTATCCGTACCAGTCTCTATAATTTTTCAGCCAGGAAATGCGTTTGCCTCCCGGCGGACGGCGTTCTACAGCACCAATTGTAGCAAGCGATATTTAGAGTGTCTCATGATATGCCCCAAGTACTTCAATTTACATACTTATATAGTGTCGACAAATTCTCTTCATTTTTTCACTATTTCTAATGCCAGTAGATTGCTAACTCTATCAACCCATGATATGCGGCACATTCTGAGGTAAGTCCGAATTACAAAAGCTTCGAATCTTCTTGATATTTCTCTATTTAACGTCAATGTTTCTGCACCGCAGAACAATCCTGAGAAAACATAGCATCTAAGCAGTCGAGTCCATATTGCACTAGGTGTGTGATTTGAGCACATTTTGGAGTTCAATGATTTGAAGGCTGCACATGCTATTTCAATTCGTGTTTTGATTTTTTAGAGACAGTTTTCTTCGTTGGTAATTCATACTACCAAATAGCGAAAATGAGTTCGGTGTTAGTAGAGACATGTGATTAATAGTGAGGTTTTAGTCACTATCATTGACTTGGTCTGTTTAGTATTTATTTTGAAACCATATTCTGCACTAACGCGTGAAAATGAATTTTATAATTGTTTGTAGTTCTTGTTACGATTCAGAGATCAGCACCGCATCATCGGCGTAGAGAATCGTCGATGTTTTTTCACCATTCAGAACCAATACTCCACTTTCATCTTCTATTGCTCTTCTAAATGTATTCTCAGAGTATAAGTTAAACAGCAATGGAGATAAGACGCAGCTCCGTCTCATCCCCTGTTGTATAGCAATTTCTTGGGCTCCTGTTTCTTTTAATAATTTTATTTGCTTTCTTGTGTTGATGTAAATTTTGAATGATTCAAATATCAACATTGTTCATTTGATATTTCGTAAGCACTTCAAATAAAGTTTCGTCTTTGACCTCGTCAAAGGCTTTTTTTTTTCACACTCAATAAATAAGAGAGATACGTTTATATTAATATCGCGGCATCTCTCCAAGAGTACTTGCATGAAGAAAAGGGGTTCTCGAGTACTTAGTGCATCTCGAAAGCTAAATTGCTGTTCAAATAGTTATTATTTACATTTTCTATGTATTTTGCTATGCATAACCTTTAGGACTGCTTTTAGGGAATGGTTTATTAGGCTAACTGTACGATAATTTTTATGTGTTCTTGGATTATTGATTGTCGGAAATGCAATAAACGTCAAGCCTAGCCGTTCATTAGGCAATATTCCTTTGCTGTATATGCTGTTGAAAATATGTACCAATATGGAGATGTTATCATTTTCTATCAGCTGAAGTAGTTCTGAAGGTAGCTCGTCTGGTTCTGGTGCCTTTCCTGTTTTCATATATTTTATGGCTCCTATTACTTCTTTTGTTATTTAAATAATTTCATCTTCGTTAACTTCTATAAATGTAAGAACTCTATTTTCATCTCTCAACATTTCTTCCATTCATTAATTTAATTTCTCCATAGTAATGGTTAAAGTTTTGTTTGCAGAATTAATTAACAAGTTTCCTTTATGTCAGTAGTTTTTTCTGCTTATTTCTTGAACTTGTTTATGTAAATCTCATGTTTTATGCATTCTATATAGGCATTTTATGTTCTCGCACTTTTCCTTCAATTATTCACTTTTTGCCTTTCTTATTTTCTTCCTTAGTTTCTTCTGTATATCCCCATATTCCCGTATAATATCATATAATAAATTCCGTTCTTAATTTTGCGAAAAATAGATTTATTTTCAAGGAATACCAAGGCTAAGTAAAGACTATTTATTTCAAACAATGACAATATGAAACTCCAGGGTGGTCATCTTATTGGTTCAAATTCGAAAAATTTTAAATTTGAATATATAATTTTTTTCACATGGTACCTCCTTCATTAACCGACTTATAAAAAAATAGGGTTCTCAATTCGTCACGTATGTTTTCTTTTTAACCGACTTCTAAAAGAAGGAGGTTCTCAATTCGTCGACTATGTATTTTTTTTTTTTTGTATGTACAACGATTACTCCGGAACGGCGGCACCGATTTGAATGACATTTTTTACGTTATGTAAAGGAAGTTGCTGCGGTGGTCCCATATTTTTTTAGATGAAATTGGTGCAGTAAAATCCAAGATGGCGCTTACAATATGGCGGCCAAAAAAATTAATTTTGTCCAATTTTCTCCAAAATTGGTATGGAGGAATCTTCGGGGTTGTACCCAACGAATCTGAAATTATTTTAAAAAAATTCAAAATGGCGGATCCAACATGGCGGACAAAAAAATTTAATTTAGTCCGATTTTCTCCAAAATTGGTACGGATTAGTTCTTTAGGTTGCACATAACGAATCTGATATTATTTTTAAAAAATTCAAAATGGCTGATCCAATATGGCGGATTAAAAAATCAATTTTGTCCGATTTTTAACAAAATTGGTAAGGGGGAGTTTACGGGATCGCATATGACGAATCTAAAATAATTTTTAAAAAATTCAATTTCGCGGATTCAATATGGCCAACAAAAAATCGTTTTTGTCCGATTTTCTCCAAAATTGGAACGGGGGTGTTTTCGGAGTCGCATATGACAAATCTAAAATAATTTTTAAAAAATTTAATATGGCGGATCCAATATGGCGAACGAAAAAATCAATTTTGTCCTATTTTCTCCAAAATTGGTATGGGGAAGTTTTCGGGGCTTCATATAAATAATCTGAAATCATTTTTAAAAAACTCAATATGGCGGACAAAAAAAAATCAATTTTGTCCGATTTTCACCAAAATTGGTACGGGAGAGTTTTCGGGGTCACATATGACGAATCTAAAATTATTTTAAAAAAATTCAATATGGCGTATCCAATATGGTGGATAAAAAATTAATTTATTTTCTTTAAATATCGATATTGGAAGGTTTTGGGGCCTATATTTCCAATCTAAAATTAATTTGAAATTTAAGATAGTGGATTTTCAATGACAGACTAAATATTCGTTTTACCCAATTTGATTGGTATTTGGAAAACTCTAAGAACTAAATAATTTTTAGTGGTTCATTTTAGGGTGATTTACAACTTTGGATAAAATGGGTACTTTTTTGCCAGTTTGGAGTCATTGTGAGGTACACTAATCTCGATTAGTACTTAGTTCAAATAATTTATGAATGTCATAATGAATTCTAAAACTGAAAATAGAAAAATAAAATTTTTATTAAAAAATTGAACCGACTTCTAAAAGTGCGCTAAAAAGTGAAAAATAACCATAAATTTTTATACGAAATTAAACTTTTTGAAGTCGGCGCCAAATTATTTGTACACGAAATAAATAACTACTAATATATACAAATTATGGTAAGAAAGCAAATACAAATAAAGTATTTTTAATCTGTTTATGCAAATCACATTTTGTCAGGTATTAGTTTGGCGCCAACTTCAAAAAGTTCAATTTCATATAAAAATTTATGGTTATTTTTCACTTTTTAGCGCACTTTTAGAAGTCGGTTAAATTTTTTAATAAAAATTTTATTATGTATGTACACCGATTACTCTGGAACGGCGGCACCGACTTGAATGAAATTTCTTACGTTATGTTCAGGAAGTTGCTGCGGTAGTACTAGTGTTTTTTGGACGAAATTGGTGCAGTAAAATCCAAGATGGCGCTTACAATATGGCGGCCAAAAAAATTATTTTGTTCGATTTTCTCCAAAATTAGTATGGAGGAATTTTCGGGGTACCCAACGAATCTGAAATTATTTAAAAAAAATTCAAAATGGCGTATCCAATATGGCGGACAAAAAATTTATTTTTGTCCAATTTTCTCCAAAATTGGTACGGGAGAGTTGTCGGGGTCGCACATGACAAATCCAAAATTATATTTAAAAAATTCAATATGACGGATCCATTAGAGTGGACGAAAAAATCAATTTTGTCCGATTCTCTCCAAAATTGGTATGGGGAACTCATACAACAAATCTTAAATTGTTTTTAAAAAATTCAATATGGCGGATCCAATATAGCGGAAAAAAAATTAATTTTGTTCAATTTTCTCCAAAATTGGTATGGGGAAGTTTTCGAGGTCCCACATAACAAATTCAAAATATTTTTAAAAAATTCAATATGGCGGATCCATTATGGTAGACAAAAAAAATGAATTTTATCCGATTTTCTCCAAAACTGGTAAGGGGGAGTTTTCGAGGTGGCATATGACGAATCTAAAATTATTTTTAAAAAATTCAATATGGCGTATCCAATATGGTGCATAAAAAATTAATTTTGTCCGATTTTTTTCAAAATTGATATGGGGGAGTTTTTGGGATAGCACATTACGAATCTGATAGTATTTAAAAAAAATTAAACATGGCGGATCTAAGATGGCGGATTAAATATTCTACATCTCTCGATTTTGTCTATAGTCAGTATTGGGGGATTTTTGTTAGTGTTAATTACGAAATTAAAATAAAATTTAAAAAACTCAATCCGGCGGAATCAATATGGTGTCCTAAAAATTTTACATTTTTCGACTTTCTCCAAAACTGATATAGAGGGTTTTGAAGATGTAAATTATGAATTTAATAGTATATTTCAGGATTCAATATGGCGAATGCAATATAGCAAACTAAAGATCTTACATTTTTTGATTTTATAAATGTGGAACTGAACCGTTTTTGAGGATGTAACTAGCAAATATAAAATTATTTTAAAAAAATCTAATACGTCAGATGCAATATGACCGTTTAGAAACTTTAAATTTCTGGATTTCATCTAAAATTGGTACTAGGGAGCTTTGAAGGGTTTAGATTTAGATTAGATTAAGACGTTAAAATTATTTTTTTGAAATTCAATATTACCTTATTCGCAATTTTTTCAAATTTGATAATAGGAGGTTAGGGGGTGGTGTATTACGAATATAAAGTTAATTTTTTACAACTATTAGGTTAATAAGATACAATATGAGGAACTAAGAATTTTACATTTTCCTGTTTTATATAAAATTGATATTGCGGAGTTCTTGGGGCGTATATAAACTCAATATATAATATAAAATATATCGGGCTAAGAAATTTACGTCTCAAAAATTCTTTAAATATCGATATTGGAAGGTTTTGGGGTCTATATTACCAATCTAAAATTAATTTGAATTTTAAGATAGTGGATTTACTATGACAGACTAAATATTTTTTTAACACAATTTCATTGGTATTTGGAGAACTCTAAGAATCAAGGAATTTTCAGTGGTTCATGTTCGGGTGATTGAAAATTCTGGATAAAATTGGTACTTTTTTGTCACCTTGGAATCATTGCGAGATACACTAACCTCGTTTAGCACTTAGTTCAAATAATTTATGAATATCATAATGAATTCAAAACTAAAAATCGAAAAATAAAATTTTTATAAAAAAATAGAACCGACTTCTAAAAGTGCGCTAAAAAGTGAAAAATAACTATAAATTGTTATATGAAATTGAAATTTTTGAAGTCGGCGCCAAATTATTTCTAAATGAAATAAATAACTACTAATATATACAAATTATGTTAAGAAAGCAATTACAAATAAAGTATTTTTAATCTGTTATGCGAATCACATTTTGTCAGGTATTAGTTTGGCGCCGACTTCAAAAATTTCAATTTTATATAAAAATTTATAGTTATTTTTCACTTTTTAGCTCACTTTTAGAAGTCGGCTCAATTTTTTTATAAAAATTTTATTTTATAGACTAACAACGTATGTTTTTTAATTCGGTCCCCCGAATGATTTACGTCGGTAAATCTACTTTTATCCAAGAAGTTTTTCTTCTAAATAATAAACAAGGAAAACAAAATAGAGCATTTTTAATATTGAGTGCTGTTCGCTTATAATCTAAGTAAAAACTGATTTAAATTTAATCATTAAATTATCACTAAAAATTAAAAATATATATATTTATTAGTATATTTTATTTTAATTTACAATTTTTTGGAGAGTTGCGCAAACCTGCAAACCTAAGGAAAAGCCGTCACTGAAACTGATCTATTATTACAATGAAATTATTTGAAGTCATGAATCAGAAAAAAATAACAAATGTCATGAGTTTTAAATAATTTCTGGCAACACTGGATTACACAATCACGAATAATTGTCAAAAATTTATAGGTATCGTCAATAACGAAAATTCCTACATAATGTAGCTATAATTATCTTAAGTGGAAAACTAAAAAGGGCCATTATGTTAATGGAACATCTATTCGATTCAAAATTAAAATAATCGTATTAAAACATTTTCGACACATTTAAGTGCATACAATAAATTTTAAATTACAAACATTAATTTTAAGAGTGATGTTTCCAATAATTACGTTGGTCTGCTTTAACGTCAAAACGTAAATAAAACTAATTTTTTTCCAAGAATTTTACACGGAGAAAAAGCTACATTGATATTAAGATACTTATGCCAAAGTATTTAACACGCAGCTAATTTTACATCAGGATTCTAATGCCAAGACTGGATTATACTATTATATCTATATACGAGGTTTTTCCCAAAAGTATCGAGCCTGCATTCATATCTCCGCGTCAAAACTTCCGAGCGACCTCTGTGTAGCATGGGCGTCACCAGTAAGTCTTCACGAACTCGTTGGTGTGCGCAGTTACTGACTGGACGTGTTAGTTCGTGAACGGTGTGCGTTTGTTTACAGTCTTTTTTTCGTTCGTCGCATTTTGTTATTGTAAAAATGACGGAAAAACTGGAAAAACTTGCTCGGAAACTATTAATATGATGAATAAGGCATTTAAAGAGGAGTGTATGAGTTAAGCAAGAATAAAAGAGTGGTACAAGCGGTTTAAAGATGGCCGCACGTCAGTTGATAGTGATTCTCGCTCTGGCCGATCTTCGAGTGCTACAACATCAGGAAATGACGAGCGTGTGCGACTTTCAATTGAAGAAGATCGTCGGTTGACTGTACGCGAACTAGAAAGTGATCCTGGAATACCAAAAACTACTGTTTGGAGAATTATAACCGAGAATTTGGCAATGGCTCGCGTGTGTCAGAGCAGAAGAATCATCGCTTTGAAATCGCTCAGGACCACTTGGAAATGGTTTCTAATGATGAAAATGTACTCAGGAAGTACCCTAGATTAAAAATGCCGCTCAAAGGACACCGGTTCGATGACAAAGACACGGTTGAAACTAATGCGACGAATGCACTGAAGGCAATTCTGAAAACTGACTTTCAGGACTGCTTCAGGAAGTGGAAACACCGCTGGGAACATGTTATTCAATTAAATGGGGACTACTTTGAAGGATGTCACTCACCGGATGGTAAAGAATAGCACCAATGCAGATATGAAGGTAGGCTCGATACTTTTGGGACAAACCTCGTATATACATAATATTCCAAACAAGGATCATTGGGGATGCAGTCTGTTTAAATTTGTAAGCCTTCATAAGGAAAAAAACCTTTTCTGAGTGTCAAGTTTTCGAGAATTTATTTATCTCTTCTTCAGGACATCTCTATAATTATTAATTAAACAGTTAGAGTATTAACCTAACCTATAATTATTAAGTAACTCACCAATATGGGTTGAATATGAAACAAGTAAATGTTTCAAAAACAGGGAAAAAAAACAACATTAACACTTTTTAATTATATTTGGAGGCATAATTTGATAGGATTGTAAAAATTCGTTGAAATTCTAGAACACTCGAAAACAGCCAAACGTCCTACTTGACTATTCCACCATTTTGTAGTGACACATGTCATGTGTCAACCGAGAAGTGTCGTGGGTGGTATAAGTAGTGGGGGAAAATACGGATCTGCAAACAGTGGCGTAGTCAAGCGTGAGATTTAGCAAAAATAGAACATCAATTTAAAAAATTACTTGTTTGATATTTTGTTACATAATTTAATATATAATATTATCAAAACACAATCATATTCTTGTGATCGAAGTAAAATAAATTGATAGAAATTTACTCTTCGTGGAAAATCGATGCCTTTTAAATGTAGAATATACATAAGGATGAAAATTTTCTTCTTCTTCTTATTCTTAGTATAGGACTTTGTCCTGTATTGACTGTCAATGCATCTCGTTTATTCTTGTTCCTGTGACACCGATGTCCAGCTCTCTTTCCATCTTTTAGGCGGTCGACCAGGAAGCCTTGAGGAGTTTGGTATTCCTTCTTTTGCAATTTTTGCCACTCGGTCGTCGGTCATCCTGTCGACATGATCCCTCCATGCTCTCCTTCTTCCTCTGCCCCATCTTACGACGTCCTGTATTTCACATCTTTTTCTGATTTCATCGTTTCTTAGTCTGTCGCGTAATGTATGACCCGTGATACTTCTTAGCGTTCTCATCTCAGTTATCCGGAGTAGTCTTTTGGTTGCTGATGTGTCTGCTCTTGTTTCGATGGCATAAGTCATTATGGGTCGTATGCAGGTCTTATATATTCTGATCTTACTTTGTGTCGTTATATGGTTATTTCTCCATATAATATCACGTAGGTATCCTGACATTACGGCAGCTTTGGTTGTTTGTTCTTGAACTTCTGCTTTTAAGTTTCTATTGCTGGTGATCTTTGCTCCCAGGTATTTAAATGACATGACTTGTTCGATGCTTTGATTGTGTACAGCGAGCTTACATCTTCTTGGTTCTTTACTGATCGTGAGAGATTGGGTTTTTCCTATGGAGATTGTCATGTTAAATTTTTCAGCGGTCTTTTCAAACTTGTACGGGAGCCGTTGGAGGTTGTCTTCGTCTTCCGGTATCAGTACTGCATCATCGGCATAGCAAATTATCTTTAGTTCTTCTTTTCCCATTCTATATCCTCTACCGGCCTCTTTTACCTCTCTGATAATTTCGTCCATAATGACATTGAATAGAATTGGACTGAGGCTGTCTCCCTGCCTTATGCCGGTAGATATTGGAATTTGGTTCGATGTCTTGTTGCCTACTTTAATTTTCGTTGTATTTCTGCTGTTTAAGTCTTTAATTACTTCCAGGATGTTATGACATATGTTTCTGTCCTTAAGTAGTTCGAGAACGTCATGAAGTCTGATCCTGTCGAAGGCTTTTATGAGGTCGACAAAACACATATGTGCCTCTTTGTTGTATTCGATGGCCTTCTCTGTAATTTGGCGAATTATAAATATGGCGTCAGTTGTTGACCTGTTTTGTCTGAAGCCTTGCTGCTCCTCACTGATTCCGCTAGATTCTATTTTTTTTGCTATGATTTTCGTTAGTAGCTTGGCGGTTGAGCTTAGAAGTGTTATTCCCCTGTAGTTGTTCGGGTCAGTTTTGTTGCCTTTCTTGAATATGGGTATGGTCAAGCTTTCCCTCCATTGTTCTGGTGTTTTCTCCTCGTTGAGTATTTTTCTACAGAGGGAATGTAACTCTTCTAGTAGTGCCATTCCACCATATTTGAGCATTTCATTTGTTATGCCATCTGGTCCAGGGGCTTTTCGATTTTTCAATTTGGTGGCTGCTGTTTTTATTTCTTCTTTTGTGATAATCCATTTTGGAGCCTAATTTCTTTCCGCATATTCATCCTGTGTTATTGCGGGTGCAATGCTGTCGTACAGATTGTGAAAGTACTTCTCCCATTGTTCTGTTGTTATTGTAGTGGTTTGAATGTATTCGTTCACGGTTTTTTTGCGGTTTCTTAGCATATTCCAGACTTTTCTCTGCCCTCCATAAAGATCATGCTCCATGTCAGTTGAGAACTTTTCCCAGTAACCTCTTAATTAATTTGATGCTATCGTTTACTCTGTTCCTGGTTATTTTGTATTCCCCGTATGTGATTGTTTTGCTTCTATACATCAAATATGATTTTCTCTTTTCTGCTGCTAAGGATTTCACTTCATTTGTAAACCATGGTTTTTTGTTGTGTTTCCCATTTTTGTTCACTTTTCTTTTGCCCAGTGCTTCTTC
The DNA here is from genome assembly GCA_034092305.1 of Diaprepes abbreviatus. Lineage (NCBI taxonomy): Eukaryota > Metazoa > Arthropoda > Insecta > Coleoptera > Curculionidae > Diaprepes > Diaprepes abbreviatus. Next base: position 656,622 of record JASJET010000280.1, read on the forward strand.
GGCTGCTTTCATTATGTTTGTGTGTATTTTCATCAGCGCGGCGTCGATGTCATCTTCCTCAGTGATTCTGTTTTCATAAATTTTTTGTATCAATCTGTTTTGGTATAGGTTTCTGATGGTGTCGTCTGCAAAAGATTCTATGTTAAGCTTTTCAGTTATTTCTGGTCTAAGTTTCTCTTTCCTCATTATGGTGGTTCTTATTTTTGATATTACAAGGTTATGATTAGTTCCGGTGTTCGCTGAGGTCAATACTCTCACATCTAATATTTCGGAGGGTTGTACATTTTTGTTTGTTATGATGTAGTCTATCATAGATTTGTGTCCTCTTGTGTTTTCAAAGGTGTATTTGTGCTGGGGTTTGTGATGGTAAAAGGTATTGTTTATTCTTAGTTCGTTTTCGGCACAGAGATGTATAAGTTGTTGGCCGTTTTCGTTGATGATTTCTTCGTTGAATCTATTCTTGATTCCCTGTATGATCGCATTGCCCACTCTTGCATTTAAGTCACCAAGTATGATAATCTTGTCTTTCTTTGATATTTGGTCAAGTGTGTTTTGCAATTCGTAGTAGAAGTTGTCCTTTTCTTCCTGTGATTTACTCATATCGGGGGCATATACGCTTATAATATGTGTTGCTTTCTTTTTCTTAAGAGCGAGTGTTGTTTGCAGTATCTTATCATTAATGTATATGATGTCCTTTATATTTCTTTCAAAGCTTTCGTGAACTCCTGGTGTTGCTCTTTCGTTTTTGTCTTTACCGCTGTATATCAGAATGTAGTCGGTGAGTTTTGTATTTCCTTTGCCTTTCTTTTTGGTCTCCGACAATGAGCAGATGTCTATTTTATGTTTCCTCAGTTCTATCAGGATTTCCTGGTCTTTATTGTAGAACGATGTTATGTTCCGGGTTGCGATTCAAAGTTGTTTCTGTTTCCGTTTCCAAGTTCGTTTTTTCCGTTGTCTCGCCAAGTCGTCTTCGTTGTGATCCGTCCTATCCGAGGCTGCATTTGAAGTTTTGTGATGAAAATTTTATTTCCATAAAATCCTTAAAACTAATATTTGAGATAATCCAGACTCTAATGCTACTTGCCTCGTAGATAGATATTGTCGGATATGCGACGAAATGTCCTAAAATTGTAGAATCAATATGTTCATTATTAACAACTGATTTATTTCAATTTTTCATTATTAATAACTGGTTTATTTCTATTTTTTTTTTTTGCTTTTATGAATCCAAACTTCTTGAAGTTTTCTATAATCCTTTTAACAATTGGTGGTGTTGGTTTTTGTTTCTACGGATATCGGATCGCGAATGTATCGCATGTTCTTCAAATAACTCTGTCACATTCTCCATAAATAATAAATAAGTTTAAATAATCTTCGTGCGTGTAATTTAATCGCCCCGGCATGATTATTATTAATTAGTGTCAAATGGCAAGAAATAGTGACAATTCTGTAGGGTTCGACTGTCTTATTTTAGCCACGCTTTGCCGTCGTGGCCAACTAATAACAAAACTTAAAAGCCGTATAGCATTTTTACAATAGAAAAATGATGAACTGCCAATATTTTAAAAACTACAAATTTTTGCAATAGACAACCTTATACAAAGTTACTTTTGTTTTTAGTGCTAAATATGACAAAATTATAAAAATAGGTGCTTTCTATTTGAAAAAATTGACTTTTGACGATTTTTTAAAAACAATTTTTATTCTTCTTTTTTGACCACTCTGCACTAATAATTTTCAAAATATCATAAAAAGTCTATTAAAGTCGATCTTCGTCTACAAGAAAATTAACCCAAATTAAATAATAAAAACTTTCTTATAGGAAAAATTTATAGTTAAGTTTTGGTCCGCAAACGTCATTTTTGGCATAAAAATATAAATATGTTCAAAACGGTGAGACTTAAGTACAGAATATTATGTATGAAATATGTCTAGAATTTTACGTAGAAATCAAAAATGCAATAATTTTTATAGGGTATTCCGGTTAAAATAAGCAAGTTGACATCTACTTCCGGTATAATCGGAAGTGCCGCCGTCTTGAAAATATTTTAGCCGGCTGTCTCCCATGCATGTGAGTACACTGTTAAATTTTCAGATTCTTCCTAATTATACTTTTCCCACAATTGATCGATAAACTTCCCGGAGAAGAAGAAGAAGAAGAGTATATCAATATTATTTTTTTACTTTCTTCCCATTGTCAGTAATCTTACCCTACTAGGTTGAAACCAACAGCCCATTTAAACCTTTACTAGCAACATATTTTATAGTATCTCTAGCCTCTCCCTCTACATATTTGAAAATATTTGAAGATTACTTTCAAATATATGAATTTCGATCGAGTTTTCCCGATTCTAAACCACTGTGGTCGGTGCGTTTATAATTTAAGACAGATTTCTATGCAGTTTTCACTATTAGGGATCTCTTGACGAAAGTCTTGGTGTATGGGAACGATAAACTAGGAAAATTCAGCTTGACAATTGCAAGCAAAGCCACAAACTAAATCTAGTGTAACAAATAATTTTTCAAATAATAAAAGAAACAAATACCCACCGTGGGTAGGTGACTAATTTGATTTATTATTATTGCTCTTTTCACTTTCTCTTGAATAATGAACATGCGGGAGGATTTACGGCATAATATCGTGTTACAAATTACCAAAAATATAGAACACGTTATCTCTAACTTAATATTGTTTATGTATATATTTTTATGCATGAACAAATCAACCAGGCAAACTAAAAATAATACAAAAGAAAGTTATACACATTTCCGAGAGAGATAATTTTAATTGATTTGTTTTATTGGTTCGGCACATTTCTAAGGATAAAATTTTAGATTAGAGGAAAGTAACCAAATATGGAATATCATTTTCTTTTTTGATAAAAAGACAATCATTTCTCAAATTAAAAATTTTTAATGGTAATCGTAATCAGTCATACATTTTGGTTTGACTTACAATTAGTAATAGTCGGGCTAATTCAGTCTGTGTAATGAAAAAAGATCGATTTTTTCAAAAAAATTTATTACAGACATTTGATGTTGTGGGAGTAAATGATAAATACGTAAAGAGGTAGTGTTAGATCGGCTCGATCTGCTGCCCTTAGAAATTTTAGATGATATTTTGTGTTGGCCTTTTATGATATTGTTACGAACTTTATAGCGTTGTACATTTCATAGTATTAGTTTGTGTTCGTAGTTTGTAGGGTTTTAGGTATATTTTCTAATGTAACGAACTTTGTAGCGTTTTATGTTTCATAGTATTAGTTTGTTTGTAGTTCGTAGGATTTTAGGTATATGTTCTACGAGTTCATAATTTATTTAAGTCATTTTACCTTTGTTAATTTCCTCAGGAGACGACTATGAAAGAAGGTCTGGAACTTTTTAGAGAATTCGATTTCCTTATTTTTAACATGGAACGCCTATGATAGAAGGTTTAGAAATCGTCGGATTGTTCCTTTTCTGCTATGGAAGGTTGTGTTTTTGTTGTCATGTTCCTTTTGTTTGTTTAAAAATTCCTTCATCTCTTTCATGAAGAATTCCTCACTCCTCATTGGTACTGCGGTCATCCTGGGAAACATTGACCCTTCTTATGACTCTTCCTTGGTTCCATGAGGTCTGTTTGGTTGTCTCAAACTAAAGGGCATAAGCAAGAGCCTCGGATATTCCCTTCAGTCTGGCCATTCTTATTGTCTGACTTGTGTCTGGGTCGCGTAAACCTTCAATAAAACTATTCACTGCTAACTCTTGCTCTATTTCTTCTGGGTATATTGAGTAGGTCAAATTTATTAACCTCATTATATCCGCCTCATATTCTTGAAGACTTTCGTTGTATTTCTGTTTTCTTCCTTGGAGTTGGGCTTTATAAACTTCTTGGAGGTGGGCTTCGCCATAGCGCATCTCCAGAAAAGTAACAATGAACTCGTAATCATTATGTTTCTCTTCAGGAATGTTACGTAGGACCTTCATAGCTTCACCTCGTAGTACTAGAACAAGAGCACGTGCCTTTTCCGGTAAACTCCAGTTATTGCCGGTGGCGGCGGCTTCGAACTGACGGACATAGGTAAGCCAAGGTACCTTGCCGTCGAAGGTAGGTGGCTTCATGACGCTAGTTGCAAGAACACCATTTACCTTTATTATACCTGTACTGGCTACCTTCTCGATTTGAAAATGTAGCTGTTGCATCTGTTTCTGGATTCCCGCCACCTCATGTTGTACTTCGCAATGTACGTCTTCTCTAATTTTGCTCATCTTCTGTTGCATTTCTTGTTCCATACGCTTCATATCTTCTTGACTTGTCTTAAGTTCCTGGTGCATTTCTTTTTCTATACGCTTCATATCGTCTTGATTTTTTTTAATGTCTTCTTTCAGTTCTTGTTTCATATCATTTTGACTTGTCTTAAGTTCTTGTCTCATGTCCTCCAGGCTTATTTTTAGTTCTTGTTTTATATCATCTTGGCTTGTCTTTAATTCTTGTTTCATCTCTTTTGGACTTTACAAAGGCATTTGATCGTTTGGACCACTCCATCTTACTTAAGAAATTGTCATCATTTGGATTTTTAGATTCACTAATAACATTATTTAAATCATATCTCCATAATCGTATTCAGTAGGTTAAAATTTGCGGTTCTTGCTCAGTGAAATATATTTCAAGTTCCGGTGTGCCGCAAGGATCAGTACTGCGACCTTTATTTTTTAATATTTTTATTAATGACATTGTTTCTGTTGTTGACACGGATATTTTATTATATGCCGATGATATTAAGCTATATAAGAGGATAAATTGCTTACAGGATTGTATAGAGCTTCAATCGAACCTGGAACAGGTTAGCAATTGGTGTTCCGAAAATTATCTGCAGCTCAACGTGGAGAAGTATAATGTTATGACTTTCACTTCGAAATTTTCTTCATTTCGATATGAACATTCGTTGAATACCGTGCTACTCTCGCGGGCAGATCTTTTTAAAGATCTCGGAGTCACCTACGATCCCAAGCTCTCATTTTCTTTTCATATGAATAATATCGTTCCTGAAGCCTCAAAGGTTTTTTGGGTTTATCCTGCGTTGTACTCGCGATTTTAATAACACTGACGTCATAAAATTACTGTATTTCTCATATGTGCGGTCTAAACTAGAATACGCATCAGTTGTGTGGTCCCCAGGCTACAATACCCACGTCAATACTTTGGAGAGGGTTCAAAGAAGGTTTTTGAAATACCTCAATCTTAAGAGCTTTGGGGTTTATCCTAAGCAAGGTTTTTCACATGAACTATTGCTTCAGAAATTCAACTTTTCATCTTTAAAGGTACGGCTGGAATTTTTCTTACTCACAATTCTTTATAAGGTACTTAACAATTTTATTGACCTAATATTTTAACAAGGATAAACTTAAGTATCCCTCGTATAAATTGCCGAAATTTTAACGTATTTTATCTCAGAACTCCTAGAACTAACGTGCTTAAATTTTCGCCTCTATATTCCATGTGCGACATTTATAACAAGAGTAATAGCTTTGACATATTCAGCTCATCTCTAGGAACTGTCTGCCGGATTTTGGCACATTGACCTTGGCATTTCTTTCTTTTTTCTCTTTCTTATCCTTAATTGATTTGTATGTTCACCATTGTATATGAAAGTAGATAGCATAACATTGTATTATACATTTAATATTAGAATTAATTATTTTAGTTAAATTTTTATTTGTATTTAAATTGATATATATATATATATATATATATATATATATATATATATATATATATATATTTGTGGCTTGATGCTAATTTAAAATTGCTCGTATATGTATTATTTGTGTCATCACGGCTTTGTAGTTGGGTCTTAACACCTGTAGGGCAGTTATTGTAAATAAATAAATAAATAAATAAGCAAAACGTCGGATAATAATTTCAATTTGACACGGTCTAAAGCCAAGAACTATGGTTTCCAAAGTCGCTTTTGTTTTTTGTCGAAAAACAGGTGTCATTTGTTAATCTAGAAAATTTTTTAGTTTTCCATTTTTTTCCTAAAAATTTATGACGCATGTGATCTTAAACAAAAGAGAAAACTGAAATAAATTGATTAGTCATGAAAATGTCCAATTTAAAAAAAAATATACTTTCTCTTCACTGCAAAAGCTCAACTTTAAAATCTCTATAACTTCCTTGAAAATGATTTTTCCACAAAACGACAAAATATGTGTAAACTTCTTTGGGTTCTACTTCACTACATAGTATAAAACAAAGTCGCTTTCTCTGTCCCTATGTCCCTTTGTATGCTTAAATCTTTAAAACTACGCACCGGATTTTGATGCGGTTTTTTTCAATAGATAGAGTGATTCAAGAGGAAGGTTTATATGTATAATAACGTCCATTAAATAGTAGAGAAATACTGTTATTTTTGAGGTTTCTAATGTGATGTCGTTAATTATCATATTTTTTTCCGCTTACATTGCAAACGCAGGCTGAACCCTACGAGATTTATCAAAATAATGTACTAATTATTTGTACACATTGAAAAGGTCTACAGAAAACTCCGCGATGGTATATGTCTATCTCTCATGGATATCCCACAATAACATTTTTTTGTCATTTACTTTTTACGACAAATAATGGCAAATTTTGAAGCGATTTTAACCAATACAGCATTAATCCTTATCCAATTAAATAGCTTAAATACATTGTTGATTTAATATAGATCTATATGGTCCTTTACAGCACAAGATTTAAATGAATATTTTCGAAGATATTACAGATTTAAAATTGCGGGAAGTAGCGCTTGCGGCAGTACTGGCCGACCGGGGCGGCGGCAGCGTGCCTATAAATAGCGCGTCGGAGGCCGATGTAATAATTGTTGTAAAAATAAAATAAATAGTCACAGTTTTTCTGTAGTGTATTTAGTATCAGCATTGCACCCGTGCGAAGCCGGGGCAGGTCGCTAGTCTAGAATAATATATCTCACGAAGAAGCATTTTATTTTTTTGATTATCTTCACAGTATGTTTTTGAATCATCAAAAAAAGTTTAATATATCGGAAGGTGCCTTTTACAGTTTTTGATATCTACTGCTTAAATTTTAAAAACTTTGTATTTAACTTTTTGCTTCAACTCAGCAGGCGCGGATCCAAGGGGGGGGCGGTGGGGGCGATCGCCCCCCCCCCCCAAGAGCTTGGAGTTCAGGAAAATTGACCCGATTTTGCCTCTTATACTATAGTTTATTCAAGAACTAGGGAGAATTTTTCATTTTTTACCTTTTTTTAATTCGCAAACTACCTGTGTTTTTTAGTCCGATGTCTTTGGCAAAATCTGTTAGACACATATATTTTTCATAGGAATGGGTTAGAAATTTTATAATCAAAAATACTGGTCTATAATAATGGACTATTTGGGTTGGATAGCAATAGATATTTGGAAGTGTTAAAAAGAATTTTAATCCTTGTCATAGGCATCGGAAGGCGTCAAAAGGAGGTCTATTTTATCACTAAATATTTATGGCATAGAGTATTATTTCAGTAATAAAATTAAAATAAAAAGTTTTTATAATATTATTTTATTTCTTATGATTTTTTAATAATTGACATGTATTAGAAAATATACATAATTTTGACATATTTAACACATATCACAACTGTAGTTTTATTATTTTTAATTTTGGCATAGAAACCGTTTTAGGCGCATTCAGACTAAAACGTAGCCTTTTTCTCTCAAAAATGCTAAGTTAAAATTTAAATACTTACAAAATACCCATTATCAAAAATACAAGAAGTTAAACATATATAAAAAAAATAAATTCGTCAATATAAATTTTTTTGGGGCTATTGGTCATTTTATTATTAATTAAAAACATTTTTGGGATATTCGACGTTCCAGTTTATTTATTTCTTAAACCATCTGCAGAATTACAATTAAACACTAAAAAGGGATTCAAATGTCATTAATTTTTATATGTTACAGAAAATTTAAATAATAAATTGTGTTAACGCTGGTAAACATTACGTATCTTATTCGTCATCAAAGTCAGTGAAGCTTTCTTCGCTCAAATTAATTATAATTGATTCCTCTCTCACCGATCATGAGATCGAGTTTCCACATTTTCTTTTATTTTTTTATTATATGGATTTTTCGCAATTATCTACAGTAATTTTATTCAAAAAAATCTTTCAAAAGTCCAGTTAAATTATTAATTTTGTAAGTTGTGTTATTTCCAGCAACTCTACTTTTATTTGAGAGAAATATTTCCTTCACCAACGGACATTTTCAGGACGATCTATAAAAACAGATTTCCTATCTGGTTTTTTCCAACAAAAATTAAGTTCTATGAGCAATTTCCAGAGCTCAGTTCTTTTAATTTCAGGCAAATCCCGATCTTCATTGATTTTAGTTAGAATTTTGTCGGCGGTTGAGATCTGCTTCTCATAATAAAATGGATGTACAACTCCTTTTATTACAGTTTACATCTCTTCTTCCAACGAGGTTTTTCGTCTGCCTGTGATCGAATATAGCTTGGAATTACTAACAATTCCAGTCGTTTTTTCTCCGTCAATGTTCGGTACATGATAGATTTTCGAACTTCTGTTATATTGGAACACATCTCAACAGAGCTTTTAACATTATTATCTAGATATTAATATCTTAAGGCATCATAAACATTAATCGTAATAAGTTTTTCGTTGAGGAAAAAATGCCCCCCATCTTTTGGGTATCTCACTAATCTCAAATAATATATAAAAACCAGCACAAACAAAATAAATCACTAAAGACACACTGTAAGGTGTACTTTGCTCACTGACAGAAATTAAATTGAATTATCAGAAATTTTATTGTTGCAGTAAATTTATAAAAGCTTATAATATTTAAATATAATTAAATATAATTAGATTTACGGCAGTTCTCAGTTACCGAGGGCACTAAAGCAGGTACGTTGGAGGTTTTGGGAACAGTTTTATTACTCTCTCTAGTTTTTGAATAGAGTATAGGAATGTAGATGCTTGCGATCGCCCCACCCCTTACCAAGGGCTTTGAGTTCAGGAACATAGAACCGATTCTGCCTTTTATATTAGAATTATGTATGCTGCTGGCAACCCCCCCCCCCCCCGTTGACAACTTTTTTTTTTGCGATAGCCCCCCCCCCAACAGGAGCTTTGAACTCAGGAAAATAGACCCGATTCTGCCTCTTATATGAGGAATGTGTATGTTGATCGCATCTTCCCACTCCCTGTCGGAAACTTGTTTTTTCTTCGCCCCCCCCCCCCCTGTCCAAGAGCTTCAAATTCAAAAAAATAGCCCCGTCCCTGCCTTTTACACTAGAAATGGGAATGTTGCTGGTGTCCCCCCCCGGGGACAACTTTCTTTCGTTTGCCATACTGTACTTTTGTGATATCACCGCCCCCCCCCCCCCCCAAGGAGAGAGGCTGGATCCGCCCCTGCAACTCAGTATTTTTTCTTTTAGGAACAGAAGAAAACTAGAAAAACAGAGAACTATGTAGGACCCTTTATTATATTAATGTTTTTAGTGGGACATGTATAGTTTATTTAACACTATTTAAATTTGCGAACAAAAAAGCTCAATTACATTTCTTAATATTCGAAATTTTTCGTGGCGTAAAATAGTCCTTAACATTTAAACATAATGATGATAATGCCAGATTACGAGAGATCGTTAACTAATTTTATTTTATTTCAAAGCTTACAATACGTAAAAAGTGGAACATATATTATTTAACCTAGATCAATGAACTCTAAATTGTTTATTTAATTTTTAACACAGATTTCAAATATTTTGTTTATTTTTTTTTTGTAGTTAAGTAATAATACTGGATTTTAAATATGGGGAGTTTTCGTTGATTATTTGAGTGATTTATTAAGCTTACATGGGTTTTATATTTGGTCACATACAACACTATTGTTATTATCTCATTTTTGGATTCTCCGATCAAAATAAGTGCCCATTTTAGTAAGGTTTATACTACCTAAACCTTAAGGGTTTTTAAATAACTAAAGTAGAGCAGGAAAGCTTCAGTTGAAACATTACACAGTATAGTGTAGGTTTTTTGTAGAGCTCCTGTAAATTTTCTGAATTCCAATCGCTAGTTTTCTTTGGTGTCATAGGCAGAAAAATAAAAATACACATGGGACATTAACAAATTCTGAATTTCGATCTCATTCTCAAGCACAATTTCAACAATTCGGAAGATCTGTTAGTTTTAGTGTCTAGACTATCTGAATTTAGTGTGAATGAAGATTAAGATCCTTATGCAACGTTTGACGTTATTAACTGGACACGTCGGTATTCCAGACTACACTGCCGGTTTGGTATTAAACGAAAATAATTTTTATATTCTAGTATTTTCCAGATTTAAATTTTACTGTTGTACTTCACAATATAAACACTTTATTGTCGACTTAAACCCTTCCAAAACCATATTGGTGAATTAGGGAATATTGTGTTTGAAAGAATTTTGCTGCAAAAATATTTTATTATTGACTTGTTGATTCAAACATTTAATTTTTAATTCTAAAATTGTCCTCATTTAAATTTTTAAGATAGGTCTTATCAATTTGACTGTAATATATAATAAATAAATAAATTATATATATAAATATATATATATATATATATATATATATATATATATATATATATATATATATATATATATATATATATATATATATTATTTTTTTGTTTTTCTTGGGATTATGGTCCGTTTAAAAATGGAATTAAAATGTAATGGTGGTGTTGTATTTTATATTACATTTTTTTAATACATTAACGTTTCGGTAATTTTTTTTACCTTCGTCAGAATGTGTAGCTAAAAAGACAAAGTATTTGGTTGATTTTACTATTAAAATATTTACATATTATTTATTTACCTTGAACAATGACTCAGGAACAACACTGCACTTACATGTATAAATTTGTTTGAAAATTTTGTTCTATTAAAAATTTAGTTTTTGCGAGATTTACAGAGTTCAAGATGACCACGTGTGTCATCTTGAAGTTAAGATGGTACTGAGAGAACAGATGGTATTTTTTTGTAGGTAATGAGGGTTGTTTTGGCTATTGTGGGTTAAAAGGGGGTCTGATTCGAAAATGCAATGCGTTTTTGGTTTTAGAATTTAATTTTTTTTTGGTTCTTATTTTATAATATTATTATATATTTTGCTAAGTTGTTTGGTGTCTGCCTTAGCGTTTACTGCATGTTTGTTTTTTTGTATTTCTATCATCTCTAGGATTTCTCGTTTTTTGTGTGGTTTTCAGTTTTCAAGATTTTTACTTTTTCAAAGGAAAAGGAGTGGCGATTTTCAGTGCTGTGTGTTGTTAAAGCGGTTTTATTTTTTTTGTCGTATTTGTGCCCATTTAATCGATTTTTTATATGTTGGCTTGTTTGGCCTATATATTCGCCTTCGCAGTCTTTGCATGGGATACTGTAGACGACATGTGTTTTTTTATCTTTTGGTATTTCTGCTTTAAGTTTACTGTAGCAATTTTTTAGAAGGTTGTGACCCTTATGGCTGACTGTTATGTCGTATTTCTTGAACGTATTTTGGAGTTTTTCAGATAGTGTCGAAATGTATGGAAGTGATACGTATTTTTCGTGTTTCTGTTTTGATTTAATGTTTGGTGAATTTTCGTTATAAAATTTGTGAATTCTTTTTTTAAAAAGATTATTGATCAGGTTTTCGGGATAGTTGTTTATTTTTAAGGCATCTTTTGCTTTTTGGATGGCCAGTTTTCGGTATTCCGGATCTGATAACTTAATGCTGCGATCTGCGAGACCTATAACCACGGTTTTTTTGGGAGAGAGGGGGTGTTGGGAATTAAAATGTAAATATCTGGATGACCATGTTTTTTTAGTATACCATTCAGTTTTTATGGTATTGTTAATGTGGTGTAAGGTTAGGTCGAGGAAATTTATTTTATTTTGTTTTTCTGTTTCTATTGTAAACTGTAGTTTAGGGTGGTAGGAGTTGAATTTTTCTAATACAGAGGTACATAGGTTTTGTGGTACAGCTGTGATGCAGTCGTCAATGTATCTATAGAAGAAGGGCAATTTGAATTCAAGTTTTTTTATTACAGTTTCCTCAAGGTCCTCTAATACAAGTTGTGCTATAACACTAGAAATGGAAGCTCCCATTGCACATCCCTCTTCCATTTCTAGTGTTATAGCACAACCTGTATTAGAGGACCTTGAGGAAACTGTAATAAAAAAACTTGAATTCAAATTGCCCTTCTTCTATAGATACATTGACGACTGCATCACAGCTGTACCACAAAACCTATGTACCTCTGTATTAGAAAAATTCAACTCCTACCACCCTAAACTACAGTTTACAATAGAAACAGAAAAACAAAATAAAATAAATTTCCTCGACCTAACCTTACACCACATTAACAATACCATAAAAACTGAATGGTATACTAAAAAAACATGGTCATCCAGATATTTACATTTTAATTTCCAACACCCCCTCTCTCACAAAAAAACCGTGGTTATAGGTCTCGCAGATCGCAGCATTAAGTTATCAGATCCGGAATACCGAAAACTGGCCATCCAAAAAGCAAAAGATGCCTTAAAAATAAACAACTATTCCGAAAACCTGATCAATAATCTTTTTAAAAAAAGAATTCACAAATTTTATAACGAAAATTCACCAAACATTAAATCAAAACAGAAACACGAAAAATACGTATCACTTCCATACATTTCGACACTATCTGAAAAACTCCAAAATACGTTCAAGAAATATGACATAACAGTCAGCCACAAGGGTCATAACCTTCTAAAAAATTGCTACAGTAAACTTAAAGCAGAAATACCAAAAGATAAAAAACACATGTCGTCTACAGTATCCCATGCAAAGACTGCGAAGGCGAATATATAAGCTAAACAAGCCAACATATAAAAAATCGATTAAATGGGCACAAATACGACAAAAAAAATAAAATGGCTTTAACAACACACAGCACTGAAAATCGCCACTCCTTTTCCTTTGAAAAAGTAAAAATCTTGAAAACTGAAAACCACACAAAAAAACGAGAAATCCTAGAGATGATAGAAATACAAAAAAACAAACATGCAGTAAACGCTAAGGCAGACACCAAACAACTTAGCAAAATATATAATAATATTATAAAATAAGAACCAAAAAAAAAAAATTCTAAAACCAAAAACGCATTGCATTTTCGAATCAGACCCCTTTTAACCCACAATAGCCAAAACAACCCTCATTACCTACAAAAAAATACCATCTGTTCTCTCAGTACCATCTTAACTTCAAGATGACACACGTGGTCATCTTGAACTCTGTAAATCTCGCAAAAACTAAATTTTTAATAGAACAAAGTTTTCAAACAAATTTATACATGTAAGTGCAGTGTTGTTCCTGAGTCATTGTTCAAGGTAAATAAATAATATGTAAATATTTTAATAGTAAAATCAACCAAATACTTTGTCTTTTTAGCTACACATTCTGACGAAGGTAAAAAAAATTACCGAAACGTTAATGTATTAAAAAAATGTAATATAAAATACAACACCACCATTACATTTTAATTCCATTTTTAAACGGACCATAATCCCAAGAAAAACAAAAAAATTAAAAATATTTTAATAAAGGTCCAAGAAATAAATAAGAAATACCTCATATATATATATATATATATATATATATATATATATATATATATATATATATATATATATATATATATAAAGTAAAATGCGAACAGTAAATGCAAACTGCGTTCCAACTATATCCTTTCCGTGTTAGAGGTTGCACAGTTTGAACAAATTGCTAAGGAACACAATATATCCTATTCCACCACCATCGAGATGATAGCCTACCTGTAGCACCATACCCAGAAGAAAGTAAAAACTTACCCTCCCCGCCACAGTGATACGGCAGAGGTAAATATTTCGTCTCTACTAGACTCATCAGGGTACCGATGTAATGGAACAAATATTAATTATTTTACACCATCCAGTGTGAACTATATTCTGTTAAAATAAATAATTAAATAATCACTCTGTGAATAGATTTCCCGTGGGAATAGGGCAGTTATATTTTTTATTACTATCCATGAAAGTCTAAAGGAAAAATAAATTAGTTATCGAACGTAACTTTTATTATCTTTGTCGTTTAAATGTTTTCTTAAAAATATATAAACTCAGTAAATTTATGAAGACATAAAACTAAAAAACCCTTTCTAAGATTTGGCTATAAATCTGTCGAAATAATCCTACTCTGATTATGTAAATAAAACCAGACGTGTTAAGGGTAGTTTTTAAAATATGGTATATGAAATACCGTTAAAATGTATTAAAATATTGAACGATTTTCCCATTATTAGGAAACAAAAGAATAATCAAATAAACTCATACTGTAATATACCGTTTGACCTGTGTAAGGAATCTAATATGGCGACTGTTTTTCCTCATTGCAAGAAAGAATGAATTAAATACCAGCAATATGAATAAAAGGGCACTCAGGTTTTTTCACAGAGGTTAAATTATCTTATTCCTTTAGTTATAGAAAGAAATAGAATAGTTTTATTAACTGTGTTTGTATAAAAATTAAGATTAAGACGCTCAGACGCCAATTCGGGAGTCAAGCATCCGGTATAGAATAGCTAGCGCCCCTTCGAACTTTAAGGGAATGAAATTATCGGTTACAGGACGTACGACCGAAAAAGTCACTAAAAAGAGGGAGAGGGGATGTAAGATCCGAAGACACTCTTTTAAGGAATAGTAAATTTCAGTACCAATCTGAAAGTCGAAGTAAGGTGATCGGTACCGTTCTTTAAGTCCAGTGCCGTAGTGTATATTCGGCGGGAAAGAAGGTTTTCTTTGTTTGATTTGTTTTTGATTTAATTCGGGAAGTTAAGGGAGTATCATGTGTTATTTTAGTCGGGCGTTTCGCGATTTTCATACGGTTCGATTAAGTAATATAAATAGCTGTTTTCGCGTTTTATTTTTTTCTTTTTCTGTTTAATATTTTAGTAAGCTATTTATACGTGTTTTTTTTTTCAAAATTGGGTTTTATATTTTTGGTTATTAAATCAGCCAATAAGAGCAATTCTGTTGTTTTTTTGAAATGTTATTAGTTTTAAGTTTCTCATTATAAATAGTTTCGTTGCAAGCACAGAAGATGCCAAATGGGATTTTGGCAAAACGTCTGCAAATTTCTACAGGAAACCAAACCAACGAACAGATGTATTCCCGGATTAATACTGAATCATATATATATATATATATATATATATATATATATATATATATATATATATATATATATTCGTCCGTGTAATTTTAAAATAAAATAGGAAATTTCGGCTACGAGAACATAAAGGCCGTTGATAATTACTCTCATGTTAAAAAGTGCGGAGATCTCCAAGATAATGGAAAAGCTCCGGGTCCGAAAAATGACGACAGCGCCGAGAATTTCTTATTTCATTTTAAAATTATATGGACGAAAACTTATCTGCTCTAACAAAAACCTTGTATTATATCAAGCGGACGATCAGTCAAGAAAACCAAGAACCAACACAAGAACGAGCAATGGAAAATTCAATATCGACATCATCTGAAGAAGGCGATATACGGCAATCACATAAAAAATTGCTGGCAGCTAGTACTGCAAGTCTCAGCGATTCTTCTACATCGGAACTAAATCTGTATATAGCCGCGGCTTTGATGGACTTGAAACAAGAACCTCTCGAGCTCTGGCGAAGCTATGTAGGAGCTTACCTTAAGCTCACTCAGTTGGCGTGTAAGCCCCTTTTGGTCTTGGCTTCCTCTGCTCCCGCAGAACGATCATTTTCGAAAGCAGATAACATTCTAAGGAAAAGCAGAAATCAAACACTGGGAGAACGGTTGCCAAAATTATTATTTTTGAATTCTTTACCAAAGGAATTGTGAATTCTTTAAGATTTAATTTGAATGTTAATTCTTGATCTCGAAAGTGTTGTTATAATTTTAAATTGTTCTTTGGATCTCAAGTCATTCTTCTCAACAAAATTGTTAAATTATTTGGGCGTTTCCTTCAAACTTTTTAGAAAATCGGAAAAATCGATTTTTTATTTATCGATTATTTTACAGTTCAAAAAAATCGGTTATTAAAAAATCGATTTTTCAACTGGTAAGTCCCATCCCTATATGAAAACCAACGCTTAAGAAACGGTTCGAGAGTATTGCACAGGAAACTAACCAGACAATATTTGTTGCGCCCCCTAGCGCATATCGAAGAAACTTAAAAATAATTTCTAGAGATTTTTTTCCGAAAGTTCTGTGTACTTTTTTATTTGGCCACCCCGTACACCCGTCACTTCTGAACGTCTCCATCGATTTTAAAGCAACTTTTTTTGTTATGTTATATAATAGATTTAATTCACTATCACAATGTTTGATGTGTCCTTTATGTAACATTTTATAATTGAGTTTAAAGAAAGCCCATAGAAATAACTTGTATAGGCGAGCAACAGTACCAAGTCGATAACGGAGCGGGTTTTTTTTTTACAAAAACCGTGAAAGTAGTCAATGCAGTTTGTCTCGTCCCGGTCGAACATCTCTTGGCACTTTGAAAATGCAAAACATCCGCAAAAGTTCGGAGTCGAACCTTCTCTAACAGTAATTGTACAAGAATCTTAATGGCCTTGCTTTAAATAGCCGGACCGCGGTTATTATCTAACATACATAACCTCAATGCATACGAATTATACCGGGAGAGTAATTCCGATGCTACGTTCTTTATTCAGATGCCCTTGCGAGACAAGATCTCTTATCTGCGAAATTTTACTTTCTTGACCTTTGTATGCACCGTATGTTAGTAGTTATCTGGGATAAGATTTAAAAATGTTAAACGAGAGAAATTTTAAATGTTTCGAGCAGATCTGGAACAAATTTGTCATTTTCCCCGTTTTTAGTTAAAAAATACTGTTTTGCTTATTTAAAATGTACGATATAGGGTTTTTATTGATATTGCGGGATAAATACTCAGGGCAGGAAATATTGACCTATCCTGCCAGAAAATTAAAAACAACGAGTAAACTCTTCATTATCGGTATGGGAAAGTCTCTTCGCGCAGCCCTAGAAACGCTGAAAAGAGAATGGAAGAAGCGACTCCCAGCACTTCCAAAAATGATGACGCAGAGAGCGTGAAAAGTTTTCATATCTTCAACCTCTACAACATAAAACAATCATTTGAGGAAATAATAATGGAGGTAAAAGGAGACACTGAAGAAATAATAATGGAGGTAAAAGGAGACACTGAAGAAAAAAAGAAGGGAGGGGACGAGACTCTCACCGAAAGAAAGTAAAATGGCAGGCATTAATCTTGCTCAGGTGAATGTCCATAATGCCAAGGATGCTTCAGCTGTAATTTCTCGGACGTTCATTAAAATTCAGCTACGGATGTTGTCGATCCAAGAACCTTGGGTCTTCAGAAATTAGGTAAAAGGATTATCCTGCAAGGATTCTAAGATAATATATCTTATGAAACGCGCAAAAGAAAATATGGAACATGCTGAGGAACCGAAAAAAAACAATCAATGAATACGTTCAACTAAGTCCAATCGACAGCCAACAATGGATCAGTCATTTTAAGGACTTACTCCAGGCACCAGCTACAGAAAAAAACGTAGACGAAAACCAACAAGAAACCACAGAACTAACAGATGTTAACATCAGTGAAGCAGAGATGCATCTGACAATTAAGAAATTAAAAAACAGAAAATTACCTGGTACCGACCAAATTACGAATGAGATGCTAAAGTACGGAGGCCGCAGCCTGGTCACAGAGCTCACTGTTCTATTTCAAAAAATACTCCGCACAACGTCAGTACCCAACGAATGGCGGAAAAGCATCACAATTCCGATCCACAAAAGAGGATCAAAGAAACAACCCGAATACTACAAGGGAATCAGCCTACTGAATAGTTCAGCCAAATTGTTAACCAAAATACTGTCACAACGGATCGTAGACAAGTTAGGGGCGTGCGAAGAACAGCAAGGCTTCCGGAATAACCGCTCTACTATCGACGGTATATTTATTATCAGACAGCTGGTTGAAAAATCTATCGAATACGATAAACCGCTGTTCATTTGTTTTGTGGACTTTACACAAGCGTTCGACCGAGTCAAACTGGAACACATAACAGAATTACTGCGAAGAAAACAAGTAGACGAAGCAATCATACGCACAATATATGAACTGAATTCCAAAAACACCATGGTAATTAAAACAAATAACACTCTAACAGAGGAAATCCCTCTATCCATAGGAATAAGACCGGGTGATAGCCTAAGTCCAACACTTTTCAATGTAATCATGAACGAAATCATTGATGAGGTAAAAAGCACAAATATTGGGTACCCAATGGGACACAACACCGTTCAGATTATATGCTTTGCAGACGATGTTGCCTTGACAGCAGATAGCGAGGACAACTTACAAAGAATGTTTTTCCATCTCAATCGAACAGCCAAACAGTATAATATGAAGATATCTGTGGAGAAAACCAAAGCAATGGTAATAGCAAAAGAACCGTTAAGATGCAAACTAATGGTTGAAGACAAACATATCGAACAGGTTGGGAAGTTTAAATACCTAGGAGCACATATAACAAGTAACAGGGCAGTAACGGAAGAAGCACGCACACAGGCCAACAAAGCGGCCATGATATTAGATCAACTAAGAGACATAATCTGGAACAATAAACATATGACGGTTGAGAGCAAAGCAAGAATTTACAAGGTCTGTATAAGACCGATACTGACCTACGGCGCAGAAACAAGAAATGAAACTACAAAGACAAAACAAATTATGAGAACCACAGAAATGAAAACGCTGAGAATGATCACGGGAACAAGTTTAAGAGATAGAATAAGAAACGCAAAAATACGCGAGGACAGCGGAGTGGGGGATGTTGTGAAGTGGGTTCGAAATCGTCGTAGGTAGTGGAGAGACCACGTCGAACGAATGGACGATGACAGACTAGCAAAAACCGTGATGAGAGAGAAACCAAACACCAAACGGCCGCCTGGACGGCCCCCAAAAGATGGAAAGACAGCTGGATTTCGACCTCAAACGAGGATCGATAACAGAACTTGGTTCTACCTAGAAGAAGAAGAAGATGAAACGCCCAGACCGAGAATTATGGTAAAGAAACATACAGTGGGTCTAATGAGAGAATACCCATGCACCATCAATCTACAAACATATCAAAGACACTTTTGAGACCTGTTCATCTTAATTTGTATAGAAATAATAAAAGAACGGAAAACAAAATATTATTCTTCCAATCCAAGTCATAAGTCGCAAAAGTATGACTACGGACAGAGCAAGATAGAAAGAGACCACCGAGACAAGTCATTTCATTTTATGAATACACTTTTGACTTAAAAAAAAACATTATTTTCTTGACTGTCACCGTTCGGAGTTTTATTTACATTGTGTTTTTGAGAAAGTTTGAATATTCAAGTGAATTTAAAACAGAAAATTGTTTTACAGAAAAGCTATTAATTATTGTTTTATAATTTATTACCGGTAAATATGTATTATTTTTATTAAAAAACTAAATCTAGATGTATAGACATTCCTAACCTTCAAATCTATCACTGGTGTCTAAGTGCCCGACATACGTATATAATTTTAAAATATTTTCGCAGTGTTTTAATCAGCCGTAATAATTAGGCATTAAAAATTATATTAAAGTAATAAGACTCGATTTGTGTAAGTATTTGGAGTTGAGGAAGAGACAGAAAAAATAATTTTGTTTTTGGAAATAAATATTTTTAATTAGGTATTATTATTTTTAAAGAGAGTAGCCAAGCTCTTAAAATGTTGAGGAAAACCCTACATGCCATTAGAAAAAAGAAAGAAAACAATCCGAGTATTTCCTCTCCTAGAAAACATAAACCTCGTTGAAAAGAAAAAGCTATAGATCTTCACGAAGGAACCAAAATTGAAGTTCGAAATACACTCTACAATATGTACCAAGAAAATAAGAAAATAATATCTGTTATAATATAAGCTAACTTTCAAGGGAGCATCATTGGTCTGTATTTACTAATCTTAATCTTAAGGTCTTTTTATTTTTAGAAAAACATGTTACTCTAGAAAGCTTAAACACTGAACTGAAAAACAAAGAGATTGCACACTGTAAAAAGGAAGTACATGAAATTTAAGGTAAATATGCTTGAAGCAAATTTCATAAACGTTTATTAAATGCGTTTAATGTAATGCATTAATTTAATATTTTTTACATTAATCGAAATTAATGTATTTCATTAAATTTAACGTAATCATACATTAAATTTAAAGTTTCATCATTATTTTTTAAATTGACTATGTACATTAAATATACAGCCAGTGTTCATTTTTGTTATCACATATTTAATGCATCAACATTAATATGAGGTCAAAAAATTGTGCTACCAGGAAAAGGTGGAAATTTTTCCCATAGGTAGTGTATCGTCATTTGTACACTGGTTTCGAACTCATTGGTTTCTGTCAGTACCGGTAAACATCATAAGAAAATTGAGTCCTTTAAGCACCTGATATCATACTAGATAAAATTTTAATACAAGTTGCACCATCTCCCGAAAGCTTATGGAATATACCATGAATATTAATGTAAATTCCTTTAATGTTAAGGTATATGTGAATTAATTTTAATGTACAGAAAGTCGATATATCTTTTCAGTCACTTTATTGAAATTTAATATACAACGAACTGATATTTCAATGGATTTGCTTTAAATTCAAAATACATGTAAATTATTCACGATTTAAAGTACAAAATCATTAAATTTAATGTAGAATGTACATTAAATTTAAGGTTATTTTTAAAAGTGCATTTATGGGTAAGTCATATTTAAGTATTCTGCTTAAAGAGTTGGGATTTAAATACAAAAAGGATGACAATAGAAGAACACTAATAGAAGAATATGCGTTGCTTCTACAAAAGCTCGTTTTCTTCCAAACCATGTGAAAAACCTCAATACTTCTTATCCAAGAGTAGTTTTCTTAGATGGATTGTGAAAAAATTATTTTTTTTTAGTTACAAGATAAAATTTTAATACAAGTTGCACCATCTCCCGGAAGCTTATGGAATATACCATGAATATTAATGTAAATTCCTTTAATGTTAAGATATATGTGAATTAATTTTAATGTACAGAAAGTCGATATAGATTTTCAAGTACTTTATTGAAATTTAATATACAACGAACTGATATTTCAATGAATTTGCTTTAAATTCAAAGTAAACGTAAATTATTCACGATTTAAAGTACAAAATCATTAAATTTAATGTAGAATGTACATTAAATTTGCATTAAATTTAAGGTTATTTTTAACAGTGCATTTATGGGTACGTCATATTGAAGTATTCTGCTTAAAGAGTTGAGATTTAAATACAAAAAGGATGACAATAGAAGAACACTAATAGAAGAATATGCGTTGCTTCTGCAAAAGCTCGTTTTCTTCCAAAGCATGTGAAAAATCTCAATACTTCTTATCCAAGAGTAGTTTTCTTAGACGGATTGTGAAAAAAAAATTTTTTTTGTTTAGTTAGTCTGATATGTTATTGCTTTATTTCTGCGTCTTTTCCAAGTCTTGATTAGTGGAAGGTTTTATTACATATACATATTTTTTTACTGTAATTTGATGTTTTTTTGGATTTGCAAATGTATTTCTTGTTCATTGTACTATTTGGTAATTTTCCTGTTATGTACATAGATAATAGATGAAATAAATTTTTGTTATTTTGTATGTTTTTTTAAGAATTATTATTTAATTTGCATTTTTTTCTAAATTTTATATGACTGTTATTGCTGTTGTTTTTCAACCCTAAAAGTATAGTGCGTTCAAAAGAGCTATAGGAAAAATTATAAATTACTTTTAATAGTTTGTACCATTAAAAAAAATATGCGTATATCAAGTGTTTGCAGGTAAACCCTATTGCGTTATATTTATTGTTCTTTTTGGTTAAGAGAGGAGACCTAATTCCGCCGCTTTGCGTTTTATGATATTTTTCTTCTCTTTTATAATATAAGTTGGAATTTTTCCCTTTTCCTGATGGCGAATGTAAAAATATAACGGAATTTTCAATATACTATTTAATTCCGTTCGTCTGTGCAATAGGCACACATGGATAAATATAAACGTTGTAGTGGCTAATTAATTTTGATTCACTTCAGACGAATACTATTAATGACGCATGGGTATTCTCTCGCTAGATCAACTGTATTAATTATTTTTGTTTTTCAGAATTCCAGCATAAACCGTACTGAAGAAGCTACAAGTCATTTTCGCAGGAGATGGGCATGTACCGCCGTCAGAAGTTCAGAGATTAGCAGAATACTGCCAGAAAAAGAAGCTGTCACTACTCCTGGGATGTGATGCCAATGCTCACGATACAATTTAGAGTACTTAGGATACCGTTCAAAGTAATGAGCAACGTTTAGAATATATTTTTAAAAGCAATCTTATAAATAATATATGAAATACTCCTACTCCAAAAAAGTGTGAAATTAATAAATCAACAATCATTGAGTTAATTGCAATTTAAAACAGTTTATAGTTTTTTACTTTTCAGTGCAATTTTTTGAAGCTTGTTTAGTTTTTTCGTAAAAAAATTATTTGTTTTCTATCAGTTGGTAATTAATATTTTATAAATATTATGAAGGAGATTTCAATATGTTACTAATACTAGAGCATTAAATTTATTATCTGCACTCATTTTTACAAAATTATTAAAAAATACAGATCCGCACTTAAAAAATTCCTTAATAATGATCAAAATAGATTCACAATTTAATTACAATTTAATAAGTTTTACATTGTTGAATTTAGAATAAAAAGGGCTTTTGAAATTTGCATTAGAAAATCAAGACCGTATTTAAAAAACATTAAGTCAATGATGGTGGCTTAAAGACACCATCCTGGCTTTCTCTAGAGGCACGTTTTAAGAATCTCGTGAAGCTGTGTTGAACTATGAACAAAAATTCTACAAAACGAAAGGTAATGCTGGTCGCAACCAATGTGAAGAGAGAAGCAGAGTCGATTTTCACGAGAAAATCTTTTAACATGCACTTAGAGATCGTAAAAATATATATTTAAAATAATTCAATTTCATAAGTAGAAAAATCTATAAAAATGTTTGTATTATTTTGGATCTTTCTGTAACAATAAACATATCGTATTATGAATTCAGCACATTTAATGTATGCCCGTGGACAAAATACTGGGTACATGCCTATAAGTGCAGCGTTTTCAAAAATCAATGGCCCCCAATGGACATAAAGGCTCTTTCTCGTCGGTTCTTCGCCATTTTTGACATCAAAATTCAAAATGATTTCGAGAAATGTGTTGCAAAACAAGAACAATTATATATATAATATTTTTTTCTATGATTATTATAACTTTTCGAATCTCAATTTCGTGGACGCTCTTGCATCTCTGTAACGCAGCTCTACAACAGAGTAAGGAAGATAAAGACAAAATGCTCAATTCAAAGTTGTTTATGCATCTATTGTTCGATCTAAATGAGATCTATCAATTGAACAATTCCGTGTAATCTCGTAATCAGGAGCCGAATTCCTTATTCCTCGACTTAACGGTTAGCCTATTATGTCCATACAAGTATAATTTGCTTATATATATATATATATATATATATATATATATATATATATATATATATATATATGTATATATATTCCAGATTTACCGTTTTTTTTCATTCATTCTCCATCCTAAAAATATTTTTTGTATAATTAAAAAAATTCATATAGGAACAATTTAAAAAACAAACAACACTTTTAACACTATTCAAATTTTTTAAATTTTTAAAATATACTTAATTTTACCATTGCGCACCTTGAACATTTTGTATATTAATTAATCATGAAGTGCGACTTTTACGTCGTCTATTTATGTACTGAGGTTACATGGAATGCGGATTTATTTTATTTTTTATATTTTACAGTGCACCGAAAAACGCATACATTTAATTTTATATTTAAGAGGGTAGTCAATTTTTGATGTTTATTAACAGGATCGAATACTTAATATTTTTATTTAAATTGGGCTGGTATAAATGTGGCTCAAATTTCCTATGTTTGTCCCGTCGCTAACAGTGTTTTTATCTTTTTTAATTTCTATCGTTTCTTTTATTGTAATGTTTGGTAATTCATATTTTTTTTCTTAATTATGGTACTGTTGTAATCAAAGGTATGTTTTCCGTCCTGTATGTGTTTAACGTTGTTGAAGCATTTTTCGTATATTTATGGCCATTCAATCCGTTTTTCAACAATTGGCTCGTCATGCCTATATATTTTTTGGGACAATTTGTGCAAGGGATCGAATATACTACATTTGATTTATTCACGAGAGGACTTTTACTTTTTAAGTTAGTGAATAGTGTATTTAATTTATTATGAGACCTGTGATATACGATAATACCGTGCTTTTTTTAATTGTGTTCTATTTTTTCTGACAGCTCACTAGTGTAAGGTAATACCACATATTTCTGCTGTTTATGTTCTATGTTTTTTGTTTTTACGTTGTTATAAAATTTATATGTTCATTTATTAATTATTTCGGCGATAGTCTTTTCGTTGAAATTATTATTTATTAGTGTATTTTCACTTTTTGCAGTATTCTTGGTCGGAATTCTGGAGACGTTAGTAAGATAGCACGGACAGGCAGACCGATTATAGCACTATTTTTTTGAGCTTTTGAGTGATTAGAGAAACAGTTTCGATATCTACCCGACCAAGTGGATTTGATGTACCATTCAGTCAAAATTTTGTCTTGCGTATAAATGTCATATCCAGAAAATTTATTATATTATTATTTTCTGTTTCGAACGTGAATTATCAATGAAAAATTACAGTTACAATAACAATTCACGTCCGAAACAGAAAATAATAATAAAATAAATTTTCTGGATATGATACATACCCAGAAAAAAACAAAATTTGGCTGAATGGTACACCAAACCAACTTGGTCTGGTAGATATGTAAACTGTTTGTCTAATCAGTCAAAACTCTCTAACGTCTCCAGAATTCGGACCAAGAATACTGCAAAAAGTAAAAAAGACACTAATAAATATTAATTTCAACGAAAAGACTATCACATAATTAATAAACAAACAAATAAAAATTTTATAATAACTTAATAACAAGAAACATAGAACATAAACAGCAAAAATATGTTACCTTACACTGGAGTCAGAAAAAATAAAACACATTTTAAAAAAGCACAATATTATCGTACGCCACAGGTCTTATAATAAATTAAATACACTATTCACTAACTTAAAATGTAAAACTCCTCTCCTGAATAAATCAAATGTAATATATTCGATCCCTTGCACAAATTGTCCCAAAAAATATATAGGCATGACGAGTCAATTACTGAAGAACAAATCGAATGGCCATAAATATACGAAAAACGCCTCAATAGCGTTAAACAAACACACACAGAATGAGAAACATACCTTTGATTACAACAGTACCATAATTAAGAATAAATATATGACTTACCAAAAATAACAAATAAAAGAAATGATAGAAATTAAAAAAGATAAAAACACTGTTAACGACAGAAAGGACATTTGAGCCACATCTACATCAGCCTAATTTAAACAAAAATATTAAGTATTCGATCCTGTTAATAAACATCAAAAATTGAATATCCTCTTAAATATAAAATTAAGTGTAAGCTTTTTTTTCGATTTTTTGATGTATTGTAGAATATAAAAAATAAAACAAATTCGCATTCCATGTAACCTCAGTACATAAATAGACGACGTAAAAGTCTTAAGTAGATAATGACAGTGACATACGCTCTAAGAACAGACGTAAAAGTCTCTTAATTTTCGTTAAGTTTAGTTTAAATTTTCGTTAAAATAATGTATACTCAAAGTGAAAAAGTGGATATGTTATTAATATTTGGAGAGTGTCATTGAAATTCAAGGAATGCTGCCGAGTTGTATGCTCATAGATATCCGAATCGGCAACATCCAGCCCATTAAGTGAGTGCTTTGTTTTCCAAAGAAGACTTGATAAAAACAGTTGCAAATTATTATGCATCATGGCTGTCCATGGCGCAGTTGTCATAAGTAAATAAATTATCCAGTATTTTGCTTAATAATATTTAATTTCTGTTCGTATGTCTAATCCAATCGCAAATAAATCAGTACCGTTAGATTCGTCAAAGAATGCTTTTTTCGAAAAGTAGTTGTCAAAAAGGGGTCGCCATTTGAAAATTAATAGTTAGAAATGAAAACGTAATTTTGTCAACTTGTCTTATTCCTGTCTTTCATACTAGTAACTAAAACTTTGCGACTGTATTTTTTTGACATCACCTAAGGCCCTTAGATTAGTTTGCGCCCGATCATGGCCACCTAGATACAATTTTAAAAGTGGCTCTAAAAAAATGAAGTAGACGTAAAAAGTTTTTAAAATGTCACATTCTGATCTAGAATTGTCTCAGAAATCCAAAAATGTTAAAATATACAGGGTGTTCCATTTAAAAATTCAAAACCGGGGCCATTTCCCGTGAAACCGGAAGTGGCCGGAAAGTGGAAAATATGCGAAAACTCTCCCCTTCACATACCATTTACCTGTACCAATTCTCATTTTGATACACATAATACTCTAGAAATTATGACTTGTCTAATAGATTCGTTGGCACCCGGTATGTATATATATAAATATATATATATATATATATATATATATATATATATATATATATATATATATATATATTCATCTTCCTGAGCTGCAACAAAAAATGGCGAACAAAAACAATTCTAAGTACCCCTTAACGGAGATACATAGTCCTAAAGACATGGTCAAGTCCAGAAATCTTTCAAAGGATTGATCGGGGCTCAATTAATTTACAATGTTATTAAAATGTAAGAATAGTGGAAATGTTTAAATGTTATTTTGACAGATGTTCAATATGGGCTCCACGTACTTCAGTATATTTTCTTATTGTAAGAATATTTTCCCGCTGCACTACAAGTAATATTCCGGATCCGGCCTTACCGGCAAAGAAAATAAGGTTAGAAAATTTAGATTTAGGTTATGTTGCTGTATAACCCAGTTGGAATATTGAAGTCTTGCGGAATAATTATCCGGATATATAGCGTATACTTTTTTACGCGATACGGGTAGAGTAACTGTTCTGTTTCATGTACAATCCTTTTTGTAACATTGTTTTGTGTCGCGAGCTTTCCTATGCGGTTTAGTTATTTATTTATTTATCCATACACGGGACAGGCTCATTTACACAAAAGTACTAAATAACAATAATCACAGTCTGTAGTTAAATGTAGATTACAAGAAAAATCAAATAATAAAAAAACAATTAGAGAAGTTACATCCAGATTTATCACAAATATACAAATTTAGACAATCAATTGTAAAGTTTTTTTTATAACAAACTTTAATCTATTTAGAGGAATATCAAATAAATCCCCATGAAACTCGTTTCCATTTCTCATAATATGGTTGACTGGCGAATTTTCTCCATACATTGTTCGATGTTGCCTCAAATGGAATACTTTACATTCTCTCAATTTCTAGGAGGAACATATATTTGAAAGAATTTAGTAAGTTCTGGGCTATTAATGAACTCATTCAGAATCTTGTAAGAAAACAAAATACCATAATTTTCTCTACGTTTTGCTATACTATTCAAATTTAACTCCAATTCTAAGTTTTTATAATTGAGAATTGATTCCTTTGGTATATGCTTTTTAAAGGCTATATAAGGTAAAAATTTCCTTTAGACTGAATCAAGCTTATTAATATAGACCTCCACACACTGGTACAATGTTCCAAATGTGGTCTTACAAGAGAGGTATTGACGTTATTAAAATCTCTTGTGTTACTCATTATGAAACACAGCATCTTGAGAGCCTTGTTACGGCAAGCATCAACATACTGAGTAAAAGTAAGTTTATTATCAAAGAGAACCCCAAGATTCCGAATAAGTTTAAAACTCTCGATTTTATAATTGTTTAAACAATAGTTATTCCCTTTAAAATCAGTTGACCTGGAAAATTGTATATATTTACATTTTTCAACATTTAAAACCATTTTGTTTACATTGCACCACCTAGAAAACCTATTAATGTCGTTCTGTAAATTGCACACATCCTCAGCATTACATATCATTTTAAAAAATTTCAAGTCTTCAGCATATAATACATAATTGACGATCCAATATCATTAATATATATATATATATATATATATATATATATATATATATATATATAAAGTAAAAGGCGGACAGCAATTGCAGACTTCGTTCCATCATATCCTTTCCGTGTTAGAGGTTGCACAGTTTGGATGAATTGCTACAGAACACAATTCATCCTATTACACCACCATCGAGAAGATGGCCTACCTGTACCACCATATCAAGAACAAAGTCAAAACTTACCCTCCCCGCCACAGTGTAACGGCAGAGGTGCATGTTTCGTCTCTACTAGACTCATCAGGGTACCGACATGCACCTGTTTGTGCAAAGGACAGATCGGAAGGAAGTATGCAACACTGAACGCGGCTTCGCCGACCTCCCGCCGGATGTCGTATATATGTTTATGAGGCTTTCATGGATTCCTCCGTGTGAGATGCAATAGCAGTGGATATATCCACATTATGCCGTTGTAGTGCTGAAATCACATTCAGCAAACGTACAACTATTTGCAACTCCGTGAATAGATGAACTAAAAGGCGGACAGTAATTGCAGACTTCGTTCCATCATATCCTTTCTGTGTTAGAGGTTGCACAGTTTGAATGAATTGCTACAGAACACAATTCATCCTATTACACCACCATCGAGATGATGGCCTACCTGTACCACCATTCCGAGAAGAAAGTCAAAACTTACCCTTCCCGCCACAGTGAAACGGCAGAGGTGCATGTTTCGTCTCTATTAGACTCATCAGGGTACCGACATGCACCTGTTTGTACAAAGGACAGATCGGAAGGAAGTATGCAACACTGAACGCGGCTTCGCCGATATATGTGGATATATCCACTGCTATTGCATCTCACACGGAGGAATCCGTGAAAGCCTCATAAACATATTATATACGCCATCCGGCGAGAGGTCGGCGAAGCCGCGTTCAGTGTTGCATACTTCCTTCCAATCTATCCTTTGCACAGCCAGGTGCATGTCGGTGCTTTGATGAGTCTAGTAGAGACGAAACATGCACCTCTGCCGTTTCGATATAATGGAAGGAAGTCTGCAATTACTGTCCGCCTTTTACTTCATCTATCCACGGAGTTGCATATAGTTGTACGTTTGCTGAATGTGATTTCAGCACTACAACGGTATAATGTACATAATGTGGATATATCCACTGCTATTGCATCTCACACGGAGGAATCCGTGAAAGTCTCATAAACATATATATATATATATATATATATATATATATATATATATATATATATATATATATATATATATATATATATGTTTATACGGATTTCACGGATTCCTCCGTGTAAGCTGCATTAGCAGTGGTTATATCCACATTATGCTGTTGTAGTGCTGAAATCACATTCAGCAAACGTACAACTATATGCAACTCCGTATGTAAGTGAAATAAATGCTAAACAGTAAATGCAAACTTTTCTCCATCATATCCCTTCTGAAGGGACTACACAGCACTACAACAGCATAATGTGGATATAACCACTGCTAATGCAGCTCACACGGAGGAATCCGTGAAATCCGTATAAACATATATAAGCCATCCTACGAGAGGTCGGCGAAGCCGCGTTCAGTGTTGCATACTTCCTTCCGATCTGTCCTTTGCACAGCCAAGTGCATGTCGGTACCCTGATGAGTCTAGTGAGAGACGAAACATGTATCTCTGCCGTATCACTGTGGCGGGGAGTGTAAGCTTTGACTTTCTTTTCGGTATGGTGGTACAGGTAGGCCACCATCTCGATGGTGGTGGAATAGGATGAATTGTGTTTTATTACAGTTTATTCTAACTGTGCAACCTCTAATACAGAAGGGATATGATGGAGAGAAGTTCGCGTTTACTGTTTCGCATTTATTTCATATATATATATATATATATATATATATATATATATATATATATATATATATATATATTTATATATATATATATATATATATATATATGTATATATATATATATATATATATATATATATATATATATATAATACTGAATAATAGTGGTGCAAGTTGTGCCCCCTGCGGTACACCAGAGGTAACAGTTATTGGCTTTGAAAAATAATTATTTATTTTAGCTATCTGATTCCTGTCCGAGATTTCATCCACTGCAAAAATGAGCCCTTTATACCATACCTAGACAATTTACATAGCAAAACTTCATGATTCCACTTATCAAAAGCTTTTGAAAGATCTGTGCAAATGGGGGGTGTCTGAAGGGTTGTCAGCAATATCTTGCAAAATTTGTTCCTCTACGTGAGGGTCTCTCTTCTGGAAAGACACTCACCGCCACGTCGCGGCAAAAATGACCCTTAATAAAACATATGAAAAATTAATTTGTTAACTCTAATAGTTATTTTCTAATCATAGTTTCCCTTAGACTTCGATTAACCCATTGAATGGTTTTTTTGGATTTGGCAATGTTCGAGCTGGAAATCGTTCAGTATAACATCTTCCTGCCTTCGAAGAGTAAGACAGCGCTTCCCCATAAATCAAAGCACATCAGCACACCCTGCGTATTTTATTTTTACCTGTTTGTGTGTAGCATTAGTAACTTTTGAGGGTTTCGCACAAAAATCGATTTAAATCGAAAACCTCCAGATTTATCGAAACAAATTAAGAGTATATTTTTGAAGAGGAACGACCAAAGTATTTAAAAAATTAGTTTTGAGCTCTGTAAAATGGCACCTATCAAAAATTAGGCCCAACAAGTGTGGCTGCAAGTCCGTTCCTGACTTCCCTGACGATCTAAAATATTTACTATAGTATGGTTTAATGAATCTTTATGGCCTCTATAGAATATTAAAATTTCATTAAATTATAAAAGTTGGTTCAAAACTTAGAGCTGATAAGGTAAATCGCTAGGTAGCCCTTAATGGCTCTGTATCTCCGTTAAGGGGCACTTTAGAATTTTTTTTCTATGACAAAGAAAGATTATTGTGACCCCTGTATACTCCCGAGAAATTAGGAGTTACTTACCGGACACCCTGTATACAGGATCTCCTATGTAAAAATACACAATATAATGGGTGATAAATATTAAGTTTATAATGATCTTCTTCTAAAACGATGTGTTATAAAAATTGGTTAAGAGATTTCATTCAATTGCGTGAAAGAAGAGAAAATTAACAAATGACTTGCGGATGTAGGTTTAATATTCCAAATTACTCATGTAAATTTACAATTGAACATATATGAGGCTGTTCTTTTCCTTTAAGAACGTCTAGCTGCTCCCATATCCTTTATTATTTGCGAGTAAACTATGGCAAACTTATGGCACCAGGTTGAATTATGTTCGAAGAATTGCTGCAAAACCGCGGGCGATTTCTATTCAAGTGGCTTGCGTGACGCTGGGATTAAATAGATAAATAGCATTTGGAAGTATGTATTAAAGTTATTATTGCAGCCTCACATTACCAAAAGGGAAGGTTACTATGGTGGATTTTAGTGCACGATCTGGTACCCATTCAGTTACGTTCAGAATATTTTTAAGGATGTTGTGTGAACGGTGCGTTACGGCCTAGGCTGTACGAATGACCTGAAGCTAAAACAATACCAAAGTGTGTAAACGAAGAAAATGAGACGGCAAGCAAATAAAACACCACTAGAATGTCAATTTCTCTTTAAATATTATTATTTTTAGTTATCTGGTGGAAATTCTCAATGATTTTGATAGTCATCATAGTTTTGCCTAACATAAAGGGTAAAGGGTATGCCATCTATTTTTTTTAAGTTAAAACTAAACATATATTTTACTAACTAAATTTGTGAGTTTTTATTGAAAATGAAAGATGTATCTGTGACAATTATGTATGAAAAACAATATCGTTCATATGACCACCACTGCTCCTTTGGCAGGCCTACATCCGAACATTAAAATTTTCGATGGTTTTTTCCAGTAATAGGAATTCTATTTCATGTTGAATGTTGCGTTTGAGGTTTTGAATTGTTCATGGGGCATTAGCATAAACTTTAGTTTTCAAAAAACCCCAACATGATGTTGCAGGCTAATTTACATCAGAATTATGGGAAATTAAACGTCCGTCGAATTTCGATCTCAATAAACCCATTGTTTCGCGTGTTACGTGTGATGTTGCCTCATCTTTTTGAAACCAAAGATAATTCACATTTAATTCATGCAATTTTGGCCAAAAATAGTCCATCGGCATCCGCCGATAACGTTCAGAATTCACTCGGATTTTTTACGTTCATCTTCAAAGAAAAAGCGACCAATGACTCCGCCAGCCTATAAACCACGAAGTTTACAAAATAAAACTTTTACAGATCGCCGGTTTTCGTAAAAAGATTCGATTATTAAAATGCGTTCTTGTGTTGTTGAGAAACCCATGACTAATTTGCCGTACTTTTCACTTGACATATGTCAAAACATAACATCATGAAGTTTGTTACTTGACCTCGAAATTAATAGTTAAAAAAGAAACCAATAGATGGCCCACCCTTCATTTAAACTAATAAGTTAATAAATAGAACCGAAAATGTTTAAAGATTTTTTGACGCAATAAAAAAACGTTGATTTTTATCCAAAATTTTTAATAGATACTGTTTTATTTTATTGTTTAGATTTAGCAGAAAAAATTTTTAGTATATAAAAAATATATGGAAACTTCAAAAAAAGCGTTAAAAATAGAAACATCAAAATAAAAACTTTTATATAAAATTGTTATTTTTTTGAAGTCGTAGTCAAATTATAATATAATATAGTTATTTGTCTCATTCAGAAATAATTCGGTGCCGACTTCAAAAAATGTATGTTTTTATTTTTCGCTTTTTAGCGCTTTTTATAGAAAACATTCCACTTTTTTATAATTTTCTTTTCGATTTTTATTTTTAAACTAGTCACAATACCCTTAAATTATTTGCACTAAGCAAAATATGTAATATACCTCGTTTTCAAAGTTCCAAGAAAGTACCTATTTTAGCCAAAGTGGAAGATCACCAATGAGGTGGGTTGATTATATTCGAAGAGTAACTGAAAGAAACTATACTTTATTCAAGAACTAAAGAGAGTAAGCAAACTGTCATCGAAACTTTCGACGTACCTGTTTCAGTGTCGCAGGTAACTGAGGACTCTCATAAATCTAATTATATTTAATTATATTTAAATATTATAAGCTTTTATAAATTTACTGCAACAATAAAATTTCTCATAGTTCAGTTTAATTTATGTCAGAGTACACCTTACAGAGTGATATATCTTGTTTGCGCTTGTTTTTATATATTATTTCAGATTAGTGAGATACCCAAAAGGGTTAAACCAGGACATTTTTGCTCAACGAAAACCTTATTACGATGAATATTTGTGATGCCTTAAGACATCAATATCCCGATAATAATATTAAAAACTCTGTTGAAATGTGTTCCAAAATTACAGGAGTTGGAAAATCCACTGTTTATCGAATGCAATAGAAGAAAAAGATGACTGGAACTGTTACTGCTCCCAAGCCACATTCGGTCACAGGAAAAGAAAGAATCCCGTTGGAAGAAGAGATGAAAACTGCAATAAGAAGAGTTGTATATGTTGATTTTATAACGAGAAACAGATCCCAACTGTCGACAAAATTTTAATTAAAATCAATGAAGATCGGGATTTACATAAAATTAAAAAAACAGCTTTGAAAATTGTCCAGAGACCTTAATTTTTACTGAGAAAAACCAGAGAGGAAATCTATTCTTATAGATCGTCCGGAAACTATCTGATGGAGAAGGAAATATCTCCGAACAATTAAGCAACATCGCGATATGAGCTGAAGTAAATGTAGAGTTGCTAGAAATAACAGAAGTTACAAAATTAATAATTTAACTGGACTTTTGAAAGATTTTTTTGAATAAAATTACTGCGGAAAATTGAAAAAAATGTGTGGACCATATAATAAAAGAATAAAACAAAATGTGGAAACTCGATCCCATGATCGGTGAGATAGAGGAACCAATTATAATTAATTTGAGCGAAGATACCTTCACTGACTTTGATTAGGAATTAGATACGTAATGTTTACCAGTGCAGACACATTTTATTATTTAAATTTTTGTTGTATTTTATTGTTTAATGTTGCTTATATATTTATTTATTTTTTATACATTTTTATTTTGGTGTGTCTCACTCTTTAATTTGATATATATTTAAGTCCAATTAGCCGTAATTTTTTATTATTTTGTTATTGTATTTGTGTCTTTTTCTTAAGAGTGTAGAATTATCACATTTTTTAATTTTTATTTTTTTGAGGCTATCGGATTTCCATAAGTAAGTCTAATTTTAACTATAATATATAAAATTTAATTACATTTGAATCCCGTTTTAGTGTTTAATTGTAATTTTGCAGATGGTTTAAGAAATAAATTAACTGAAACGTCAAATGTCCTAAAAGTGTTTTTAATTAATAATAAAATGACCTATAACTCCAAAAAATTTTTAATATTATATGGACGAACTAATTTTTCTGTATATGTTTAACTTCTTGTATTTATGATAATGGGTTTTTTATAAGTATTTAAATTATAACTTAAAATTTTTTGAGACTATAAAGCTACATTTTAATTTGAATGTGCCTAAAACGGTTTCTATGCTAAAACTAAAAATAATAACAATTGTGATTTGTGTTAAATATGGCCAAAATGATCTCTATTTTGTAACGTATATGAATTATTAAAAAATCATTAGAAATAAAATAATATTAATATAACAACCTAGTTCTATTGTGAGCTTATGACCAAAATAATCTATGCCATAAATACTTAGTGATAAAATACACCTCCTTCCGATGCCTATGACAATGATTAAAATTCTTTTTAACACTTCACACTTCTAAATATCTATTGTTATCTAACCCAAATAGTCCATTATTATAGACCGGTATTTTTTATATTAAAATTTCTTAGCCATTCCTATAAAAAAATATATGTGTCTAACGGATTTTACCAAAGACATCGGGCTATAGAACACAGGTAGTTTGCGAAGAAAAAAAGGGTGAAAAATTATTATTTATTACTCTCTTTATTTCTTGAATAGACTATAGATGAAAATTGCGGACGATATGAATGCTTTAAAAAAAAACCTGGAAGAGGCCTATATCGAACAATGGATTAGTACGAAGAAAACTTCAGTTAACAGTTATTCATTTTGTTCAGAAATGTCAAGTTTTTATAACATGAAAAACTACGCCAATTTAAAGAAGCTGCTTATCTGGACCAATATTATCCAGCACACAAATAAAGTCTTGAAAGTCTGGCTTTAACATTTTGTTATTAGACTGTGTCTGTTTTTCTGTTGCAACCATTTTTTTACAGATTGTTTGATATAAAAAATTAAAATCTGATATAGAAACCATTCATATGGTTCCGACTCTCCGGAGGACCCAAAAAAAATACAATGATCTCGTAATGATTTTTTGATATTAAAGTAAAAGTATATTTGATTGTGTAACGCAGCAGGAGAAAAATCTAATGATCTTAAACTGATGCACTCGTACTATTGCAATTTCACAAATATTCCCTTATGCTTTTAGACACGCATGCATATATAATTGCCTTTTTCCTACATACATAAGGTTTATTACATTTAATGCATTTTTGTCGAGTCGACTTATTCTCAATGCATGGTTCACAGATGGTACTATTCGGCTCTCGGATTCTGTAGCACCAAAGGGAAAATGAGCAATAAAGCACATATACAATAAGTACCTGTAATAGAACTGGTGAACTTATTGATTTAAGATTATCTAAATACTTTTTTAGAATGCTACTGATTTAAAATAATTTATACAGGGTGATTAAGGGAAGATTCTGCATATAAAAACATGAAAAAAATTTCTTATGGACATAGATCAGAAAATGCATAATAAGAGAACTATGGTCATTTAAAGGTGGAGTTCCAATACTCGTTTTTATTTAACACCTTTGGAATTGTTTAAAGCACCGATGTGTTTTTTGGTATTCGAACTAACAATAAAAAATGCAATTTTTATATGTTAACAGGGACAAGTTTAGTCAGGGGCGTTCGGACAGAGGACCGGTCTGGTTTATTTATCTATACCTTTAAAAAATACAATATAAAATGTTTTAGCGGATGCAAAATACATTTTCGTTACAATTTTTCTCGAATAATTAATTTCCATTACTTTATCTAAAAAAATGGAGTATTTTAACAAACCATACCTTTTTTTAATTTATTCTGGTAAATTACCAATTAGTGATACAATAATTTGGAAAAATAAGTTACTCTTGTAAAGGGTAATTTTAAAAATGAAATTTTCAATTACTCTAACATTGGGTAATTTTATTACTTCGTCAATTGAATAAAATATCCAATTATTTCATTAATTAACAGTTTTAGGGATCAAATTACCAGTTACTTCATTAAACGATAATATTAATTTCAAAATTATAAACTGATGAAGTAACTGATAATTCTGTCTTGTGAGTTGATGATTATTCATTAATTGGTATTCCGATTATTAAAATTATCCGTTACAAAATTCACTGATAATTAACCCAATAATATTCCAAAAAAAGTATTATTGTCGATCTCTGATATATATATATATATATATATATATATATATATATATATATATATATATATATATATATATATATATCAGGTGTTGAATATTTTGGTTTTAAAAGAGGTTATGTGTATTTGTTGTTATCAACTAAAAAGTATTTAATAATTTAATTAAAGCGATTAGTAAAAGTTTACAAGTTTTGTCCTGTAAAATAATTGTTCAACTCTCAGACAACAACAAATACGATAATATTGTGATAAGAAGAATATAGAAAAATTAATTTGAATTGAACTAAGAAGAACATAGCTGAACGAGACTTTGGAGAATTTATTGTCAATTCCTTACTTTATAGGAAACGACACCAAAAAAATATTTTTGGAGATTTGGAAATTTTTTAAAGAAGAAAGTAAATAAAATTACTGGAATTGTGTTTATTAATATATTGGGACCAAATAAAAGAAAACATAAAAACGTATTTATATTAGATAAGGCAGTAGAAAGCTTTAATTTTTCGTAGACATTGAAGATAAGCATTCAAGATTAAGCTAACTTTTCTTAAAATTAAAATAATTAAATTAATAAATTATAGTTTTCTATACTAACCTAACCCTAATAATATTTATCATAATAAATATTAGGTGTGAAACTATATTAACTACTTGTATCACAACACAGCACACGATAATTTGTTTAAAATAATATTATTTCTAAGAAATAAACGACGCTTTCCATATAAAACTGCACTATAGCCATCTAGGAGACGACTAGGAAATTAAAACATTGCCAACAACACAGGTTGTTAAAAGACAATGCATGGTCGATAAAAGTAACTAATAAGTAATATTGATTAGAAATAGTATTGTATGAAAGATAGAAGTATTGACCATAAAATTCCATCTGGTAATAATTAATAATATAGTGCCATTTTTTTAATGTTAAATAAAATTTATATTTTGTATTTTAATCATTCTGTGTATTGATTTTCTGACTGATATCTTATGAACCCCTGAACTCACCTGAGAAGGAGTCAATTTACAGGTAGGAACACATCTGTATCTATATAGAAAATTTGAAAATACTTCAAATTGGTAAAGAATAGTTATAATTTATTATTATAATTACTTTTTACATAGCGCTCAACAAATAAATACTACTTTTTAATTAAATTTTGGCAATATTTTGAAAATTTGAAATATAAATTCAGAAATAAAGTAATAAGAAAGTTTCCAAAATTTTATTTTCGGGCAAGTACTTTGCGCGGGTGAAATATCCAAATTCGTCACTATATATATATATATATATATATATATATATATATATATATATATATATATATATATTTATATATATATATATATATATATATACATATATATATATATATATATATATATATATATATATATATATATATATATATATATAATATACTTATCAAATTACATTTAAAATTCTTAGATTCATCTTATTGGTTTTTTCTTTTGTGAAACAATGTGCTAAATTATATTTTGAATTTAAGGCTTAGAACTCCGCCACTGTGCATCTCATAGAAAGCAAAATTTATGTACTTAATGTAATTTTATATTCAACTTATTATGCAGAAAAACTGCCTGCCTCCTCGAGAAATATAAAGTATGTGAAAACACATCATTTTAAGTGTACGTATTATTATTTAATTAGGGATGGTAAATATATGTTTATTATTATTATTATTCGCGTGACAGAGAAAATATTGTAGTTAAATATACCTTTTAGGGCTATGTAAATAGGCGCTCCCAACGTTATAATAGGAGATAGATTTCAACGTAAATACAGGGTGAATTTCGCTGATGGTATTTATTGAAATATCTGTTATTATTATTATTATTTTTTGAAAATTTTTATAAAAAATATTGAACTGACTTCTAAAAAAGCGCTAAAATGCGAAAAATAACAATATAAATTTTTATATAAAATGGAAATTTCTTTAAATCGCTAACACGAAATACATACAAGCCAGGGCAAGAAAGTCATTGTTAATAAAGTATTTTCTCAATTTTTTTATATGAATCACATTTTATCAGGTAATAATTTGGCACCGACTACAAAAATTTCAATTTCATGTAAAAATTTTTTGAAAGTAGGTTAGGCTTTTTACAAAAATTTTATTTTTGGATTTTCAGTTTCGAATTGAGGTAAG
This sequence comes from Diaprepes abbreviatus, assembly GCA_034092305.1. Lineage (NCBI taxonomy): Eukaryota > Metazoa > Arthropoda > Insecta > Coleoptera > Curculionidae > Diaprepes > Diaprepes abbreviatus. Next base: position 695,564 of record JASJET010000280.1, read on the forward strand.
TTTCTAAGGTCGCAAAAAAGTATCCATTTGATCCAAAGTTAAAGACAATGTGAAACTGGACAAAAAAATTCTTTGATTCTCAGAATTATCCGAATACCAGTTTTGAATGAAATTGTATCAAACAAATATTTAGTCTGCTATAGTAGATTCGCTATTTTGAATTTTAAGAAATTAATTTTAGATTCGTAACCTAAACATTAAATTCTAATACCAATTTTTAAAAACTGTGAACAAACAACCCACCATATTAAATTAAAAAAAAAATTATTTCAAACTCTTAATATAAATCTAAATCTACACCCTCAAAAAAAATCCTCGGTACCAATTTTAGACATAATCCGTAAATATAAAATTTTTAGACCGCCGTATTACAAATGGCATATTGAAAAATAATTTTAAATTCGTAATTTACACCGTCAAAAACCCTCTATATCAAAATTGAACAAAATCGAAAGAAAATTTTTAGTCCGCTATATTAAATTTTTTAAAATAATTTTAAATTCGTCATTTACACCCTCAAAAATCCCCCTATATGGACCAAATTTTACATTTTTCATCCATCATATTAAAACGGCCATTTTGAATTTTTTAAAAATTATTCTATATCCGTTAAGTACGATCCCGAAAACTCCTCCATACCAATTTTGGAGAAAATCTGACAAAATTTATTTTTTTGGCCGCCATATTATCAGCGCCATCTTGGATATCACTGAACCAATTTTGATCAATATTGACCGAACATAATGTAAAAGTTTTATTCCAATCGGTGCAGTCGTTCTGGAATAATCGATGTAGATACATAAAAAAATTCATAGAGGTCGAATTTAGAACCTTCTTCTTTTAAAAATCGGTTAAGAAGTAAATAAGCCCATAATAATCGTTTCTGCACTCCAATATGACCGTTATAAACAAAAGTCCGCACAAGTTGTTTCTAACGTATCCTAAATGTGACTGATTGACAGAAGTCCTTCAAAACAAATAAAACGCTTCCTAAGGGTGACAACCAAAAATACTTTCTTACCACCCTAAGATATATATATATATATATATATATATATATATATATATATATATATATATATATATATATATATATAGGTTTATACGGCTTTCACGGATTCCTTCGTGTGAGATGCAATAGCAGTGGATATATCCACAATATGTTGTTGTAGTGCTGAAATCACATTCGGCAAACGTACATCTACATGCAACTCCGTGTGCGAATGAAGTAAAATGCGAACAGTGAATGCAAACTTCCTTTCACACAATTCATCCTGTTCCACCATCACCAAGATGGTGGCCTACCTGTACCACCATATCCAGAAGAAAATCAAAACTTTACCCTCCCTGCTACAGTGATACGGCAGAAGTACATGTTTCGTTTCTCATTAGACTCATCAGGGTACCGACATGCACCTGTCTGTGCAAAGGACAGATCGAAAGGAAGCATGCAGCACTGAACGCGGCTTCGTTAACCTCCCGCCGGATGGCGTATATATGTTTATGCAACTTTCACGGACTTCTCCATATGATATGCAATAGCAGTGGTTATATCCACATTATGTTGTTGTAGTGCCGAAATCACATTTAGCAAACGTACAACTATATACAACTCCGTGTGTGAATGAAGTATTAGTATTACTTCATAGGATAAATTGTGTTTTCTAGCAATTTATTCCAAACTGTGCAACCTCCAATACGGAAAAGATATGATGGAGCGAAGTTTGCATTCACTGTTCGCATTTTACTTTATATATATATATATATATATATATATATATATATTATATATATATCAGTAGAAAATCTTCACGACGTTGCTGTGTGCTCAGTTATACCTTGATTTTGGCCTGGTTGATTTCCTTGCTTCCCTGGATCTGGACCTCCTCTCGGCTCGTTGTCCTGTTTTTTCTGGTGTGTTATTTTAGATGAGTTTTGATTAGAGTGATTCAGATGTTTTATGCATCATCTCTGTTAAGGTTTTTTAGTGTTTTTTATTCCCAGAGCTTCTTTGACGATGGCGCGTTCTATAATGCTTATGGGGTGCGATCTGTTTGGTTTTCTGAAAATTTATAGTGTGTCCTGTCTCCTGATGATGTTGGAATAAAACTGATGTGGTTTGTTTATTCTTTATCTTATTGTTCTTGGACTCTGGTAGAGATTCTTCTATTTATTTCGCCGAAGTATTCTTTTTACAGTATCTACATCGGATGCTGAACACTACCTGGTTTTCTAATAATATTTTGTCTTTGAGATTTCCCAATAATTTGTGAATTATTGTTTGTGGCTTGTAAATTGTGGGGTATGTCCTGCTTCCTCAGAATTCTTCCAATTACGTCTGTTACACCTTTTATGTATGGCAGTGTGATTTTTGGGTTTTGGATTTGTCATCTTCTTCTTCTTTCCTCTGCTATTGCATTTTTGTTCTATTTTATGACTTTTTTATATTGTGTTCTTTGTAGTTGTTTTGTTTTAGGACTGTTATGATGTTGAGTTCTTCTTGACGGTTAATAGGGTTTGATTAGTTGCATGGATCTGGGAGATCAGTGTATTGGCGACTGTAATTGTGAAGCATGATGGTGAGATTCGGTGTTTAGATATGTGTGAGTTCTCTGTAGACCTTGTAATCAACGCTTAGTAGGTTTTTCTGGTGAATAAAAGGTCAAGGGAAAGGTAGCTGCCTCTTGACATCAACCACCAATACGAACTGTATGCGGTAATGAATCCTGATAAGTTTGTCTAAAAAATATATCTAGGTTGGATCTACCATGTGGCCATATAATGAAAATGTCATCTACGTAACGTTTTCAAAGGGATGGTTTTGTTTCGGTTTTTCTTATGGCTTCTGTTTCATAAAAAGGTTTGCGATGACTGGAATAGCGAAGATCTCATAGGAATACCATGTGTCTGTCATATATATATATATATTATATATATATATATATATATATATATATATATATATATATATATATATATATATATATATTGTTGTGAGAAAACGGACATATCGGTATATCTTACCGGTATGTTCCGATCGAAACTGAGTTGAAATATAAGGTCCAACATATAGGAAAGTAGACACAGGGATGTCGAGGGTGTCTGGGGTAGAGGCGTCGACGGACCCACTGATGAGTCCTTACCGTCGACGCCGAGGGGACGAAACATCTGTTTTAATGGCATTATTTAGCGCGTATTTTCGCGGGCATTCGGCTCGTAAAATACGACATGGCGATCGTGACAAGACGGTGCACAGCACAGGGTTGCTGGCACCATGGCAGCTAATGCAGCGCCAGGATCTGGGAACCACTTGGGATGTCCGTTTCTACATTTACTTTCAGTCACCCGCTTTCTATATCGAGATTGTGGAGTCTCAATAAGCAAAAAGCGACTGCCTTAGGAGGGGCATGTTGTAGAAACGGACATATCGGTATATCTTACCGGTGTGTACCGATCGAAATTGAGTCAAATATAAGGTTCAACATATAGAAAGTAGACACAGGGGTATCAAGAGTGTCTGGGTAAGGCGTCGACGGACTGACTGATGAGGCCTACCGTCGATGCGTGGACGAAAACATCCTATTTGAGTGGGCTTTATTAGCGCGTGTTTCGCGGTAATCGGCCCGCGAAATTCGACAATATATATATATATATATATATATATATATATATATATATATATTATATATATATATATATATATATATATATAAAGAAAAATAAAATAAAATCTTGGCTTAGCGGACGTGAAATTTGTCAATCTGCATTATTCTCGTGTTTAAAAGTGCGGAGCACTCCAAAGTATAGAAAGACTCTGGTCCAACAGATGGCGACAGCGCTGTTTCGTCCTAATATGGGACCTCGTCAGGCCACCGCATTCGGTAAAAACCATCAAATCGCCCTTGCATCCTATAAAGCTGAATTTAAAATTAAAAACAGCAAACAGGACAACAAAGGCGACATCTCGATGGTTCACTTGATAACACAAGAACCACACAAATTAACATAATTTGTAAAAACCGCCGTGAGGTGGCGCGACAGTGAATTAAAATAGAAATCTATACAATCGAGGTACACGAAACGCGGTGCCCAAAGGATAGGAGTCGCATTATTCGGTACTAGGCAACCAGGCTTGTTGCTAATTTTTAAGCCAAATAAGTAAATAAATAAATAGATAACTTATTGTCTGTGTAATATAAAAAGAAAAATATACAGATTGAAAAATTTCACGTCGCTAAGCCAAGATTTTATTTTATTTTTCTTTTTATAATACACGGACAATAACTTATCTATTTATATATATATATTATATAATATATATATATATATATATATATATATATATAATATATGTATATCATAATGTCAGATTGATGAAACGCTATTTGTTTACAATAAAAACATTACATTTTCTTATTGCGATTAATCCCAGTCCGTAATTCCTAACCTGAACCATCAATTGCTGAGCGCAGAATTTGAAAATATTTATTTAATCAAAAATTACTTAGAAAATTGACAAAAAATGTCATTTTTCAAATGTTTCCCAAAAACTATGCATCGGGCGGCAAAATTACAAAATTCAAATTACCTGATCATTTTTCGGAAATCTTCCCTCAATATTCATGATCAGGGGTCAAAATATATATAAAAATTTTTGGTAGGGCCATATCTTTTGATCGGTTACGAAAGTCCGCTGGGTTCTCGAACTAACGTAGTAGATTTCGAAGTCGATTATGTATTTTTTGTTGCAAAACACTGCACAAAACACAAAATAATAATCAGATTTTACACACAAGTAGATGACTAAGGCTAATTAGATACCCCTTGAATTGTGCCACTCTGTATATGTATTTTCATGACATTCGTTGGAGATACAATTATGTAAACGACGATATTTTAATAAAGTAGCCGTCATTAAAATGAAAATTTACTATCCGAGTTTCGCATAATTATCGTTGCGATTTCCTCATATTAAATATATACTCGTCGAAATGTCCTCATTAAAATATTTAAAATGTCGTTTTCTTCGTAGACAACTTCATGTGGATGTGGCTAAATTGTAATACATATTTTAATAAAGCAAGTGCCATTTAAATCGGTACTATTTCCAAGAAAAAGAAAAGACTAAAATCTTAATAAGGAAGTCCTGCAGCAGTTTTTCAACAAACTTGCTTTGGTAGCAACTATTGGTCAGTGCCTGGCTAATAGACAATTTGACTGTATAAAAAATATGTTACAAATTCTGGACATCCTAACAGATTTTAGCGTAAAACTCACAAGCTGATTAGTGTAAGTATTGTCCAAATTTTGCAAGATTGAAATAATTGAACAAAGGCATTTCAAAAGAAATCAGGAAAGATGTGGGAAAGTTTATCACACAAATGGTTTCCAGAGTAATACAGAAAAGCAGAAATTTAAAAGTACTTAAACAGGAAACGTCACATTGCAGCAAGAATATATGTGTGGTGAAAAACATAAAAACATACAAGGATAAATAATAACTAACAGGAAAGACATTCTAAAAATAGTAGAGTTTTTTTTACAAAAACTCTATAAATATCTCTACAATGATCACCAACAAGGCGCAGGCATCGATATAATACGCAAGGTTGTGAACCAGGGTCCAAAGATATTCCTGAGATCTCCTCGTTCGAAATAAAAAAATCACTTGCTGAAATGAAAATCATAAGGTTCCTGATGAAAACGACGTAACTATCGAAGCAATTAAAAAGGAGGAGATTATTACATGCGCTTAAATTCCTCTTTTATGAATGTCTCTAACAATGAACAGTATCAGAAAAATGGAATAATGCAGTTATTATACGTATACACCAAAAGGAATTTATTATCACAAATATACAAATTATTCACAAAAATTATTACTAATAGGTTAAGTGCGAAATCTGATCTCCATCAACCACGAGAACAAGCAAGCTTTAGGTCTGGCTATGGCACAAATGATCTATGAGTACTCAAACATCTTCTTGAGAAAACAGTCGGGTATAATAAGCCATTAGTTCTATCTGTCGACTACGAAAAAGCTAGATACTACAAGCCTTATCTAATTGCAGAATAGAAAACCGCTACAATACATTAATCAAATATATATATATATATATATATATATATATATATATATATATATATATATATATATATATATATATATATGACACATCTGCAGCTAGTGTTAGACTTGACGAAGATATTTCTGAATTCCGCATTAAAAGAGGTGTTCGGCAGAGATTTCTATTTCTCCCAAGCAGGGGCGGAGCCAGCCTCTCTCTTGGGGGGGGGAGGTGATATCACAGTATGGCAAGCGAAAGCAAATTGTTGACGAGGGGAAAGGGGATGTCAGCAACATACCCATAACTGGTGTAAAAGTCAGGATCGGGTCTATATTTCTGAATTCGAAGCTCTTGAGGGTGGTAATAGCAACAACAAACAAGTTGTCGACGAGAGGGGGGGGAGCCAGCAGCATATCCATTCCTATTATAAGAGCCAGAATCGGGTCTATTTTCCTGAATTTCAAGTTCTTTGGGGAGGGGGGGATCGTAAGGAAAAAGAAGTTGTTGACAGGGGTGGAAGCCAGCAGCATACACATTCCTAGTGTAAGAGCCAGAATCGGGTCTATTTTCCTAAACTCAAAGCTCTTGGGGGGAGAGGGGCGATCGCAAGAAAAAACAAGTTTTCGACGGGGGAGGAAGCCAATAAGAGGCATAATCGAGTGTATTTTCCTGAACTCTAAGTTCTTGGGGGGGGGGGGGGCGATCGCTCACCCTTGATTCCGCGCCTGCTCCCAAGCTGTTTACTGCCCTACTCGAATATATCTATTAACGCATCAACTGGGATGATATAGGCGTAAATATTGTCACGGTTAAAAATTTATCTTAAATTTCCTATGGTTAATTTGGTTCATTTTACCTTCTTTTTGCTAATATTCACGTATTGGGCAGCAATTTATCATTGTTATTAAGCATTTCTCTTTTCTCCTTCGTATAACAGCTTAATATTCGTTGCATTTTTGAGTCTTATTGCTTTTCGAGCCATTCCAAATTTCCTCCCAAAGTGCAACGGCCTAAAAGAATCCAGATTTGCCTAAACGTTAACTGAAAAAGGTCACATGACCCCAACAAAAGGTAAACAAATCCTTGAAAATACTACAAATAAAAATTCGGAAAACTGAGACCAAGATAGATAAATGTAACAATTTAATTTGAAATAATCAACCAAAGGAAAAAATATATCTTATAAAAAAAGGTAAATAATAACATTATATTTAAATATAAACAGCCTAAAACAGTGACGTAGAGTTGCCAACCTAAAAATACAAGTTATGAAAGAATTTTAATTAGGACTGTATTTCTTATAGGCAAATTACTGAAAGATAAAAAATAATTAAGTTGGGAAGAAAATTTGCAAACCGTGACAATATAAATAGTGAAATGCTAAACTACCCTAAGATTTGCGGACGATATCATCTTAATTGTTGATAATATAAACGACGTCAAAATAATGCTTGAAAGTCTAAATGAAACATCTTAAAGACTCTAATGATAACAAACCTTATTTGGAGGTAGTACTAGTAGTTGAACAGACCACATCTTATAAATCTCTATGCTACGAAATTCATATCAACACAATGCAAAAAGGCCAAAAAACCCTCAAAATCGGCCCTTTTTTTCATATCAATTGTTTATTGAAAAATTTTTTTGCACTCACTTCTTTTTAAAGGGAAGCCCCCGTCTTTCTGAACTAAACGGTATTTTATAATAGTAAATCGGATAATTCGTTACTGAGATATTGCTAATTGTTTATCCCAAGACGCAAAATATTGATTGCTATAACTTTTTTTGGAGTCAACTTTTTGATCTTCACAAAGGTTCAATTTCTTTTTAAAGGCCTAAACTTTCATATCTTGTTAGAAGCAAATAAAAAATTAATTTTTAACCCCTTAAATATCGCTGTAAAAAAGGGGATATTCTTTTTTATAAAGAAATAGAGCTCTCTCGCGCGCGAGAAAACTGAACTCTCAGCTTTAAATCAGCAGCGCTCGGATAACTTGGCCGTATTTCCGCAATGAATGGATCAATTTCGGTGTTATTTTTTTAATCTGGGCTAGCTCGAGAAATTATGAATAAACACACCTCCTTTTTTAGAGCAATATTTAAGGAGTTGAAAATTAATTTTTTCATATGCCCCTAAAAAGATATAAAAATTTAGGTCTTTACCAAGAAATTGAGCCTTCGTGAGGGTCAAAATGTGCAGCCAAAAAAAAAGTTATAACAATTAACATTTTGCGTCATGAGATAAACAAATAGCAATATTTCCGCAACAAATTATCTGATTCACTATTACAAAATATCATTTTGTTCAAAATGACGAGGGCTTCCCATTAAAAGCAAGAAAGTGCAAAAAAAGCAAATTTTGTATTAAATAATTGATATCCAAAAAATCGCCGATTTTAAGGGTTCTCTGGCATTTCTGCAATAACAAATTGACAAAAATGATCATACAAAAGCTGAAATTGTAGGTTTTTAAAATCTCTACAACTTTTTTCCTTGGTTTGTAGATTCCAAAAACCTGTTTTAGCCAACTTTCACCTCCCCCCCCCCCCCTTGGCCGCAAACTATTTTTTGCGGTTACATTTTATGAAGGGTTTGTTGTTATATTATCCTTAATACCCCTGGATAGGTCTCATCCATTTCAGAATTTACGCCAAAAACAGTATTAATTTTTACTTCGACTAATTTAACCAATAAAATCTTTTCGACCCCCGATTGTCTGCCGAATGATATCGAGTAATTACGAATCATGTTTCGCAAAGTGAATGGGAGTCTATCTAAATGTATTTTTCTTCATATTTTAGTGTTTTTGGTAATAGGTTTGGTATTTTTAAGGTTTAATGCATCAACTAAAAACAGTATGTCTAGGTAATGTGCATTGTGCTGAAATTTTACCATATATATTCAAATCTTAAGGTGCGTATAAATATGGCGAGTCGAGCCCATGACGAGCTTACAACGAACTGATCTTTGTCGGTTCGAACCCTTCTTCGATGCCCGGCCCCAAAAGAGATTTTTAGCGTCTGGGTGGTGTAAACCAATAAAGGGTAAAGAAAAAAAATATTTAAGTTTTGATTATATTCTTTATATTCCGAAATGAAATTTAGTTAATTTTTTCTTATTTTCCAAATATTTAATAATGAATTCCGAAATCAGCTTATATGGGGTTCAACATAACTGTGGTCACATTAAAAATAAATCTAATTTTTTAAGTGATTTTATTTACATATTATCTCCTATATTTATAAATAAAAACGATACCTTTTTGTTGTACTTTTACAAGATCTATTGATAAATCTTGGAAATCAGCCTTAACAAGAGTTTGTGTTTTCCCGTTCACTGGCCAATATTACAATACCTCATGCTGTCAAATTGGCTGAAAATTTTTTTATTATCATATTTTCCTTATATCATTATATTCCGAAATAAATAAGTGGTAGTTTTTCTTATTTTCGAAATATTACCTCTTTTTTCAGGAGTATTATTTTCTAATTACCTTTAATATTTCAAAGTAAAAAGCGAAATTTAACCAGTTTGTTTGGTAATGATTGTCGCGGCGAGTGTGGCTGCATCGATGCCAACTTCAATTAAGTTTTTCTTTAATAACATAGTTAATGCCGTTTCACCAGTCCTCGCTGATAATTTTTTTTAATGTATTAAGAAATTAACGTATTCCTTATAGTTTACATTTTGGGTTATCCCGAGTTACGAATTAGTTGTGCCCATATAAGTTTAATGAATTTTAATTAATATGTTCGAAGCACAACATTTCCATGTTTTTCAGCTCATTCGTCTATCACATGTTCCTTAAATTGTCTTTCTTTCTCATTCGCAATTTTTACAAATTCTTTCTTTAGTTAACCGTTCATAAAGGAAATGTGTTTTTTTGATAACTAATCTGTAATATCGCTTTTTCAACTATGTTATTGGCAACTTTTCCACCAGTCTAAAATGATAACTGGCGTTATCCAAATCTACAACTGACCTCTCCGGAATCAATTTTATTATTTGATAAAAATATTTTTGAAAGAGATTTCGGTTCAAACTACTGCAAAACTTCTATAAATTCCCTCCAATATGAGTTGTAATGAGTTTGTGGCCCTGAACGGATAAGGGTTTTAAATCTGTCGATAACCCTTTTAAGAATGCTTCACGAAAAATTGCTATAAACTTATCTTCATACATTTCTTGTACTATGTGTCCTATACTAAGACAGATTATATCCAGATGCCTTCCCTGTGGTATTTTCTAATTTCCCGCAAATACCGTTTTCTCTAAAAGTATTTCCTCTATTTTCACTTGCCCTACGAGAAATTCATTTTTATCAGCACTTTCTACAGATTGGTTTTTCGCATGCCAGACATATTCTGGTCTTGTTTCATAACTTTCAAAACTTTATCGAGACGTCCTTTTTATTTTCTAACTAAAATCTTTCTAATTCATGAACGTCTTCTTAGTATGTTTTTGAAGCATTCGTATAATTTTTTTCTTCTAGGGTACGATTCAGGCTAGCACACAGTTCCACTTTTCCTTTGCTTAATTCGTCTATAAGTTGTAGATTCGCTAAGTTTTGGAGTAAAAATAGAAATTTTCAATAGCTAGAACTGAAAGTTGTAAGACAATAATATAGCAAGGCCTTACATTTATACACATCTGAAGTATACTTAAAAATGTCATTACTGTTAATTGCCCAATTGAAATGTATACTTCTAAATCTAATTATCTCTTAAGTATACAACTCTCTCCTCAAATACATACTTAAGACACACAATATCAACCCCTTGCGTTATCCGAATTATTTATGAAATCTGTTCCGAGAATTTATATGGCTTTGGTTTATGCCTCTTCATAGGTGTGCATAGAATTATCATACTTTGTCTGACAATGAAGAACAAACGACAGCTTTGTTACTTTTACGCAGTGAGATTTTACCGTGAAAAGTATATTAAATAAAAAACGAAAACTTGGACTACAATAGCATACTACCTTCTATACAAAAATGGTTAGAATTCGAACTATTTATAGTTCCAACATATTAGCGGATAATATAGAAATTTCGCCAAAATCCTTTCGTTATATTTTGAATATATGTTAAACAAAACAGAAGCAGTCATTTCCAAAAGAAAACTATATTATCAGCAGCCCATTTCCATATGGCAGACGCGCTCGAAATTTTCTTCTCGCTGGTCTCTGCAAATTTTCTGACGCAATTTCATTTCACACATTTACTTCTTTTCTTCTTTAAAATTTTTGTTCATAACTCACAAATTTTAGGAATATTTTCATGTTCCTCTATTTTCTTCCGATCACTCCATATTAACTTATGAACAACTTTTAATCAATTAATGCTGAGTGCTAAACCAATTTCATTTCATTAACAAAAAAATAAGAAAATCTCGTGTCTTCACTCTCACTGCAAAGTAAATTTTCTCGAAAAAGCGTGTCATAAACTCGTCCCACTAGATAAAAAAAAACCCTTTGAGTTCGCACCAAAAAACCGACAGAAAATGGATCGCTGTGAGTATCCGTCGAGCTACTCGAAAACAATAGAACTATAAAAAAATTGACTTCTTGTAACTCAACTACATTTATAACCTTTTTTCAAATTTGCCGACGATGGCCCTCGATAACAATAGAAATCGGAATAAATTTTAAAGGAGTCTCGTTGGAAGTTCGAGGCATACTCGACTCGCGCTCGACTCGCCATATTTATACGCACCTTTACGTTTCACAGGTGCACAGCAAGTTTTTATCAGGGAATGGTGATGCGCTGTGAACTATTACCTTTACGTCTCCCTCACTCAAAAACTTGTTGGCGTGAAGCAAAATTCTATCCATGAATGACTGACGGGGTTCATTTTATAACATATCATTTCTTATATCTTTGTGAGTTAAAGATAACCGATTATATCCCGCGCTTATAACTTTCATACTGGAGAATTCAGTGTTACCATAAGTGAACTGTCCCCACAATCCCCGATAGTACAGTACAGACATTTTCAATTAATGACGTGGTCGGTCCACATAATATTAAAATGTGCGTGATACGCCGACCATCGGGACTCATGGTATCATTTCAAACTAACCACTTAAAGTCACAGTTATCGATTATTTTATTTTTACTACGTGACGACTACCCTAATGAAGGCATTCACAATTAACTAGTTTTTATAACCCATAAAATACAAAAAATATGGAGTAAGCGTTCTATTAGCAACAAAGTTGCTGGCAAAATAAATTACTAACATAGTTAAGTACTGGTTTTTGAATTAAAAAAAAATGAAATAGCCCAACAAGTTTAGTTATATTGCATGTTTGCAAATTTATGTTAATAAAGTGTTTACGCATGCGACTCCAACAAGTACGGGGTGTCTTGGAAATTTTTTAGGAGAAAAATAACTGCAATTTATGACGGTAAGATCTACGAGGCCTAGTCATAAAAAAATAATATAATTTAAAAAAATAATAATTGAACTTCTTGTCTATATTCTCCTTTAAGGCAATGGAAGGATATACAGGGAGTCCGGGAAAATGTGAGAAATCTCCTGGATATGAAAAAACACGTGAAAGGAATACTACAATTTCATATAAACTGTTTTCGTACGAGCCTCCTCTTCGGAGATACGGGCTTCCAAAGAGCTGCAATGCAATCAAGTGTTTTACATATAATTATTAAACCACCAGGTATATTTCAATTTTGTTTTTAATATGATGTAAGACCCTTCAAATTACTATCCAAGAAAGTGTTCTTAATTACTCACAGCTGCAGGGGCGGATTAGCTGTGACACTCATGACTCCATTTTTTTACGCCCTGTATGATAAGAACTTTGGACAACGTTTTTAGTCAATAGTTAAAGGTATGTAACCTTTAACTATTGACTAAAAATAAAGTACTCTTCATTCATGCCGCTAATCATAACCGTTTTCGAAAAAAAAGTCATTTTATTTACATCAGGTATTTGGCGTATTTCGATAAAAGATACATATTTGTTCCTATCAAATGTCCAACCATTAACTTTATGATAAAAAAAATTCTATCCAAAATTAGAGTTTATCTCTTTAGTTAAAATCGTCTAATTCTGTGAATTGCAGTTCGACCTAGGTTCGCGAAAAATGTGCGTTTTATTTTATCGGCACCAAAAACAAGGTATTGTTGTTGCCAACCTTACCTAGGTACGAAAGAAATAAATATAATGCATTTTAGAACTTGTCAGCTTTCTCATGTAAATAAAATGATGTTTTTCCGAAAACGGATAGGATTAGTGATATGAATGAAGAGAACTTAATTTTTAGTCAATATTTAAAGGTATGTAAAAATCGTCCAAAGTTTTTATCATACAGCGTGTAAAAAATGGGGGTCGGTAGTGTTATAGTTAGTCCATCCCTACAGTTTTGAGTAATTTACAACACTTTCTTGGATAGTAGTTTGTAGGGTCTTATGTAGTATACATCATATTAAAAAAATTGAAATATATCTGGTGATTTAATAATTATGTGTAAAAAATTTGATTTCATTGCAGCTCTTTGGGAGCCCACATCTTCGAAAAGAAGGCCTATACGAAAAAAGTTTTTATGAACTTGTAGTATTTCTTTTACTGTATTTTTTCATATCCGGGAGATTTCCCATATTTTTTCGGACACCCTGTATACAACAGTTTATTTTCAGCCAATAAAATTCTGGTTTTGTCTCCATATACGTTTCGACCACCCATTTGTCTCATCAGTGGAGCTGTCAATATAAAATATAAATTCCAAGACGCAGGATATTTAACCTGCCGACTTTTCGATGCCAGACTGAGACTGAGTCGTATTTGTGGGAAATAAATTGTTTGTATATATTCTCTGCTTTAACTGCCTAAAACGAGAATACATGAAGAGTAGACTTGAACAAGGGGCTAAATACCAAAAATAGGAAATGTTATTTTTTTCTTCAAAAAGGTGTTAAATACCATGCTTCATGTTCCCCAGAAGGGACCAAACGAATATTTTTGTTCCCGTAGTTGGCTCCACAAATGGCACGCCTGTGCAAGTGGCAAGCGTCGTTTCCTACAAAGATTATTATAGCTTAGCGTTAGCTATAATAATCTTTGGTTTTCTATTAAAGGGGAAAAGTGCCATCGTTATTATTTTGTAAATAAATGACACGTTTTTTTCGTGCATTGTCCATTTCGCAGTATTTGTTCTTTCGAAAGCATTTGGTTTGTGCGATTGTGCGTGATATATAAAGGATGTTTTTTATAGAGGTATAGAACTTTTAAATGGAATAAAACAAAGATGAATTTTTAAATTGACATGAAATTTACTTTATTCGAAAGATAACCTTCTGGCATTATAATTTAAATATGACTTCTGGCATATGACCGCCACGGCTGGCTCGGACGTAGTCTAATCTGGAGGTCCAATTTTCGATGACTTTTATCAACATTTGTGGCCGTATATCGGCAATAACGCGGCCAATGTTGTCCTCCAAGTGATCAATCGTTTCGGGCTTATCGGCGTAGACTAGCGACTTCACATATACCCACAGAAAATAGTCTAGCGGCGTTAAGTCGCACGATCTTGGAGGCCAATTCACGGGTCCGAAACGTGAAAGTATGCGGTTACCAAACATTTCCTTCAATAAATCAATTGTGGCACGAGCTGTGTGACATGTTGCGCCGTCTTGTTGAAACCACAGCTCCTGCACATCATGGTTGTTCAATTGATGAACGAAAAAGTCAGTAATCATGGCTCTATAGCGGTCACCATTGACTGTAACGTTCTGACCAGCATCGTTTTTAAAGAAGTACGGACCAATGATTCCACCAGCCCATAAAGCACATCAAACAGTCAGTTTCTCTGGATGTAACGGTGTCTCAACATACACTTAAGGATTATCATCACTCCAAATACGGCAGTTTTGTTTATTGATGTATCCATTCAAACAAAAGTGAGCTTCATCGCTAAACAAAAATTCGCTTATGAAAATCGGGAACAACGGCAATCTTGTTTTGGGCCCATTCACCGAATCTACGCCTTGCTAGGTGATCGTGTGGCTTCAATTCTTGCACGAGTTGGATTTTGTAAGCATGCAAACCAAGATCTTTCCACAAAATCTTCCATAAAGTGAATGGACACATATCCAATTCCTGTGCACGATGGCAGATAGACTGATTCGGGTCTTCCTCTACGCTACGCTCTACAGCAGCAATAACTTTTTCTGTACGCACTGTACGACGTCCCTGTGGATGCGTATTATCATTTAGAGGAAACGTGGTGCGAAAACGTTCCATAGTTAATCGAATTAATTGCTCTGATGGACGATTATGTTGACCGTAAAATGGACGTAATGCGCGATACTAATTTCGAACAGAACCATGATTTTCAAAATAAATTTGCTCATTTTGAAAGCGTTGTTCAGGCGTCAGTCTATTCATGTTGAAATGCCAAACCAAACTAAACATAAATTACTTGACAGCTGACAAAATGGCCGCCAATTAAAAAAGTGTTTATTTTTACAATAAAATGAATATAAAAAACGATGATAATATTAAGAAAAATAAATATGGAACTGGAATTCAGTTTAAGATCCAACAAGAACTTAAAGTGGCTGGTAAATAATATGTGTCTCGTAAAGGAAAGACCGTTCCATCAAAAAAGCAACTAAAGCATGGGGTATGCAACATATGTGAGGAGTCCAGTCCCGATCTTGATCGCCAACAAGACATTCAAAATACTTATGATAAGCTACTTGGGTCATTTTGTTATTTGTCCTTTTCTGCGATTTAGGAGTAAACTGATCCCATGTATAGCAAAAACTATCTGTGGGGTTAATACAGCCATGTTTCTGTACTTTAGACATTTTTGTATTGTCGCGTACGCCTGTTCAGAGAAGTGATACTACGTTTGGTCTGTAAACAACTAACTTTATTCAACATAATGGTAACACTAATAGAAGGCTCTTAATATTGGCTTGTTCGCGCACTTCACTTCTCTATCTAATACTGATCACTACTGATGATATGACTGTCAGTCATCTCCTTTTATAACCGTTCCGTACTTCTGGTATTTTCTAGAAATATCGGATATCGAAACTTCGAAAATCTACGGCGTACTTCTCGTATACAGGGGCCATCTATAAGTAGATTCGGCTACGAGGGAGAGTGAAATTTGAAATTGTATGGGTTTAAATAGATACTTCTATGATTTTAAGCTCTAGAGGGTTAATGTTGTCAGATGGTGCACAATTTCCCTAACTTATGGAAAACATATTTGGCAACGTCGCGCTCAGGTACATTCTAAATTACTTTTAAAATAATGTGATTAAAATACTCATTCGTTTTTGCTGAAAAAATCATAGCTCAAAAAATGTACGTGTTAGAAAGTATTAATCATCATTTTCGCATTTAGAGACCAAAAATTAACCAACGACTGCATTTTACATTACAGTCGCAAATTAGCTGTAAAGTAGTGTTATTTTATATTTTCAAAATATTTCACAAATGAGGTGAATAAATACAAATTGTTATATAATACACCTAACTTTATTTTTGAACCGCAAGAAATTTCCTCCCTAACTTTCAGCAAGCAGAAAGGCACCCTTACTCCTGTTTGCAATTTCTCTTCACCTCTGGATTTAGAAAAATTGAATATGCCTGCACAATTTCATAGTGAGGTAAAGTTAAAAGAAGAAAAAATAGCTGTAAATCTAACCACATTTTGTTCCAAAACGAGCACGATACAGACCTTCATAGAGGCAGGGTAAATATCCACATAAACAACAAATATATTAAAATTCTCTATTCTAGAATAAGAAATCCTTTTGCCATATTTTTATCCCAAGCTTAAATGATCCAACAGTAAAAATGGAGCTTTATAAAATAGAATTATAATCTGTAGGAATTTTATTTTCTATCAATACTGAAAGACCAGCTTTTACGTCAATCGTTTTTTTTTTTTATCAGGTTTTACGATAACTCTCACTAACTAAAATGCATTTTTAAAAAATCAAAATTTCAGTAAGAAATAAAGAAATCTTTCTGCCGTATTTAAATAGTTTGTTATATATGTAATTCTCCTTTCAGGCAGAGAATATGAAAAAAATATGTACAAACAGCTTATTTCCTGCAAATATCGCTCTGATCCTCTCTCCATACGCGTTTCGATCACCTCATGATCTCGTCAGTGGAGCTGCATCGGACCGAGAGCAACATTAGCAGGAAATAACTGATATATGAACCATAAATTTCAAGGTATGTCGGCAGGATATTACACCTGCCGTCTACCAACTTGGATGTCAGACTGAAAAATATCGCCAGTCGAACGACATCTATGAATCAACGGAGTAACGTGAAATTTTTAAAAAATCAAAATTTCAATAAGAAATAAAGAAATCTTTCTGCCGTATTTAAATAATTTGTTATATATGTAATTCTCCTTTCAAGCAGATAATATGAAAAATATATGTATAAACAGTTTGTTTCCTACAAATATCGCTCTGGTCCTCTCTTCATATGTGTTTCGATCACCTCATGATCTCGTCAGTGGAGCTGTATCGGATCGAGAGCAACATTAGCAGGAAATAACTGATATATAAACCATAAATTTCAAGGTATGTCGGCAGGATATTACACCTGCCATCTACCAACTTCGATTTCAGACTGAAAAATATCGCCAGTCGAACGACATCTATGAATCAACGGAGTAACGTGAAATATATAAAAAATCAAAATTTCAGTAAGAAATAAAGAAATCTTTCTGCCGTATTTAAATAGTTTGTTATATATGTAATTCTCCTTTCAGGCAGAGAATATGAAAAATATATGTACAAACAGCTGACGTCGAAGTTGGTAGATGTCAGGTGTAATATCTTGCCGACATAACTTGAAATTTATGGTTCATATATCAGTTGTTTCCTGCTAATGTTGCTCTCGGTCCGATACAGCTCCACTGACGAGATCATGAGGTGATCGAAACGCGTATGGAGAGAGGACCAGAGCGATATTTGCAGGAAATAAACTGTTTGTACATATATTTTTCATATTCTCTGCCTGAAAGGAAAGTTACATATATAACAAACTAAAATGCATTTTGATGTCTTTTTTACTGTCAGCATTAAAATAAAGATTTATCTGTTTTTCAAACGTTGGTTATTTTTGAAATAATCGCCCCAAAAGGGATTTACGGTATTGGAAAAGAAATATGATTTATGATATAATTCTACGAAAAGTTTTATTTGTGTTTTTGAAAGACTGTTTGAAAAAATAAACTATATGATTCTTTTACCGAATAAAAATTATTTTAGAAATTGAATTTAAAAGTAAAAATTAAGTTTACAACCGAATTTTATTGCAGGTGATAATTAATTACCAAAAGCAGCCCAACAATAATCCAAATTTGCTCGCGTCAGAAAATGAATATCGAAAAAAAAGTTCTTTCAATTTGAGTAAACGTTATCCAAGGAAGATAACCCGAGGCTTGGAGTTATACATATTAAACAACTCCTAGAATTCAAAGACACATCGCTGATTTGTGACATCATCACGCGGCGGCAGATATATCAACACATTATTTTCCGCTTCTTATTGGATTTATGAGTTTGTTAATTTTTTAAATTTACTTATGAACTTCAGATGATCGTTATTGGGATATTTCAAACTTATATTTAAGTAAATTATGTATTAAAAAAGCTATAAACATAGATAGATAGGTGGATATTCAAGTAAAGCTGTTTGAGCGGTTAATTCTGACCAGATTAAACAATGAATTGGATCGAACTGGAGGCCTATCAGATAGACAGTATGGCTTTAGAAAAAAAAAAGACAAACGACAGATACTATAACGGAAGTAATTAGAGCAGCACAAGAGGCTGAATCATACTCTCACGCACATAGACGCCTGTGAGTGGTCATCACCTTAGATGTAAGAAACGCCTTTAACAGTGCTTCATGGCAAGCAATACTGAATACCTTAAGAGACAAGGGAATTGATTAATGGCAAATAAGCCTAATGAGATCATCCCTGTCTGATAAGGAGATAATTGTGGAGGCAGAGGGAGAGTAGCTAACAAAAGAATAAATAGTGAAGTTCTGCAGGGTTCAGTGCTGGGCCCTACTCTGTGGAATGTGATGTACAATAGCCTACTAGAGCTGGATCAACCAAAATGAGTGAAAGTAATATGATTTATAGACAACATCGCTGTAGTGGTGGTAGCAAAAACTGAAGATACTCTGATGAGTGTCGCAAGCACGGCACTCCTTAGAGCGGCCAATTAGCTAAATAGCAGGGGTCTGTAGCTTGTTACCGAGAAGACTGAAGTTGTACTATTAATCACAAAAAGAGAAAGGAAGACCAGATCAGATTTAGCTTTGAAGATTCAGCTAATGAACTGAGTAAAACCATAAAACTCCTTGGAGTATGGCTTGAACTTTGCGGAGCACATTAACAAATCGCTCCAGAAAGCCGAAAGAACGATGGCAATACTCATGAGCCTGATGGCTAACATCGGATGACCCAGGCCATCCAAACGAAGATTACTGGCAAATGTGTAGAGCTATTGAAAATACAAAGCTTCTCCAAAACATGAATGAAACTCAAAGACTTCTATGCATCAGAGTGTGCAGCGGTTATCACACAATATCCCTGGGGGCAGCGTAAATTTTATCGGGAATAGCACGATAAAAACTTATGGTTCTGGAGCATAAGGAGAGATATCAGGGTAAAGAAAAACAAGAAACCAGGAATTCCCTGCTTAGCAAATGGGAGCAAGAGTGGAGAAACTATGCATATGGATGATAGACCTATAGTATCATTCTCAACATCCAAACCTGGTTAGAAAGGCCCTTTGGGGAGAAGGACTGTCTTCTCTGCCAGGCACTTTCAGGGCATAGGTGCTTCAAAAAGTACCTGTATGACAGATAGAAAGCAGAGTCGGGCAAATGTACATACAGTCAATAAATTGATTACGCAAACCATACACTGTTCTTTTGCCAAAGATAGGCGGGGATCAGAGAGGAATACGGCCAGAAATACGGGCAAGTGCTTTGATGCTGCAAACATGATAGAATGCTTAACACTATCAGACGATACCTGGAATAAGGCATACAAAGCAGTTAGAAACATTATCGAAATGAAGGAACTAGAAGCTCGATAATGGACACCTCTAATTTAATACGTACTGAAGAAATGCGAAAGCGGTTCCAGCACACTCATTTCACGGACACAGGGGGGGGGGGATTTTTTTAGTCGGTAGGCAGCTCCCTACAGGGAGTAAATCCGACACTCCCAGTTGCCAGAACAACAGACTGGGATGTCTTTAGAAGATTTTTTACCCCTCAAAAATAAAAATATATACATTTATGTCCATATGCAAAAGTTACATAAAAAATACGTCAACGGTACAACAACTCAAGTTACTAAGATAAAATACTATAAAATTACAAAATACAATCAGTACAATCTACAAAATTATAATATTCATGTAACGTTTTAAGTGAAATTAAAAACCGTTTATTGATAATGAATATATAATCCGGTAACGAATTGTACAGATGACAATCATTAAGAAATGCTAACTTTTGGTACAGGACTCTAGTGTGTGAATTCACAATCATCCAACGGTATTTGAAAAAATAATACTTATACTTTAAGACATTATGTATAGTTTTTTGAGAAAAACAATGTCGCGATGATACATAATCTCAAATAAAGGGCGAAATCGTCTTTTTTAGACATTTAGGTTAGGATATTTAAAAAAACAAAAACCATGATGTAGTGGAGCAATTCTGAGACTAGATTCGAATTTAACGACTTAAAATCCACAAAAAGTGACTATTCTTATTTAATGTACAAATTTCACGTCGTGCTGTGTAATAGGAGTTGTTCCAAGGTCGTATTATTGGAGTTTACAAGACCAAAGGGAAGCTAAGTGACTAGCTAAGACTGCCTGCCCGTGATATGGTTGCGAAATTATTGTATTAAAGCCCCAACTACCGCATTACTTAAACATCATCCTGTACATATGCAACATATGTACACAAAATATTTTATGTAATCAGTACGAGGCCCAAATTACCGACATTTGTTATTATTACATTTTATCTACGATAATAAACATCTCAATCAAAAAATAAAACTTAAATAAAACACAAACCAGTCTAATCTACCGCCCATTGTTTTTATATAAGGTATATATTTATACTCGGCTCCTGCTTGATGTAATGTTAGCTTTTAGTCCATTAATAATACGTCTATGACATGTTGACCTCATAAAGGAAAAAAAAACATGAAAAAATATCAGTGCAATAACCTTTGTAAGAACGTTTGTTTTATAAAATTACAGAGCATCAATAAAATAACTATTTATTTTTATTTATGATTTTTTATATAAAGCACTTACCATTTAATACAAATAAATCAAAAAATTAATTATCTACTGGTAAGTTAGTACGTTTACTGGAACCACTTGCTTCTGATCATCTCATATCTTAGCACTCGAGATGAGAAAAAACTTCCAGCTTTTGTTATCAATAGAAAACAAACTCAATTTAACTTCCAAATTTATTGTTTCTATCTTTTCCAGTTTAACAGATAATTGAAAATAAAGTTTTTTGTCATACCCTTAAAAATGGAAAGTCTACCGGCCCCAGAAACATATCACCCGAACTAATTGGATATGGAACAAACAAATTCTGCAAATAACTTACCGTTATATGTCAGTCATGTATCGGTGGGCAAGAATGTCAGAGGAGTGGAGAACATCGTTTTTGTCCACCATCCACAAGAAAAGGAGAAAATACAACGATGACAATTATCGCCGACTTGCTGTATGTCAAGAATATATAGAAAGATCCTTACAAAAACAAAATATAATGAATATGGTAAATGTGAAGAGGAAGAACAGGCTGGGTTCAGGGCAGACAGATCAACGCTCGAATATCTCTCTTCTGCATTTCCTAAATTGTAAAAAAAAAACGTCTTGAAATTAGGAATTCCACTTGTTTTATGAGGTTCGTAAAACGGACTATGACAGTGTCCGTTAAGGTAGACTATGAAGCACAATACATTACACCAACATCAATATAAATTTAATCAGAGCAATCAAAATACAAAAAAAAAGTAAACACTGGGAATAATTATCAAAGAGATTGATAAAGGTCTTAAATAAGGATGTTGCTTATCATCAACACTTGGAGGGTTTGGAGTGTATGACGAGAAAGCAAATCAAAAAGTACGGCTTAGAGATGAATTTAAATAAAGCAAAATAGCTGTGCATTAGAGAACACACAAAACCTGGTAATAAAGGACTAACACAAGAACACAACACATTGCTAAAAATATAAATATTTGGTACTGAATATACT
Organism: Diaprepes abbreviatus; assembly: GCA_034092305.1. Lineage (NCBI taxonomy): Eukaryota > Metazoa > Arthropoda > Insecta > Coleoptera > Curculionidae > Diaprepes > Diaprepes abbreviatus. Next base: position 717,970 of record JASJET010000280.1, read on the forward strand.
ACAGGACGGTACTACAGATGAAATGACAAGGGACACGAATATTTAAGAAAGGAAAGACACTGGTCTATGAGATCAACAAATATCAAAGTCAAATGGACATCGAATATATGACACTGTTGTTAAAAGCATAATAATGTGCATCAATGAAGTATTCTGGAGATCAGCCACAGGAAAATGGAAGAGAGAAAAGATCAGGAATGACAGAATCAGAAAGATAATGGGAGTTTAATATAGAGGAATAAACCAATTAAAACGGTCCAGATATGTGCAACGTATGAGCGAAGATCCGTTACCAAAACAAGTTATGTACTGGATACCTCAACGAAACATGAAGAGAGGAAGACCTAGAAAGAGCTGGGTTGACGGGATAAATAAAGAAGTTTGTGAAAGCGAATTGAAAGATCTTTGGAAAGAATGTGATCAATGGCGACTGAGTAGAAGAATATATATATATATATATATATATATATATATATATATATATATATATATATATATATATATGTATCTTGGGGTATCTTAAGTTTTCACAAATGGTGGAGTGAATAGTTTAGTTATTCCGGGTTTCAATCTGTTCGTTCAAAAAATCGTTTTCACGACGTTTCGCCAAAATCTCATTTGCTATTTTAAACTGTGGTTCTTCTCGCTTAGAGTTGATGGTGATCTCTGGATCCTCTCGAGTTTTGTTAAGTTGGCTCGCTTTCTGATTGATCGAGCTGCTTCGTAGACTCCTCCCTTCTGCAAAGTGCGATATATTTGTTTCTTGTGTGCTATTCTCTCTTGTATTTAATATTTTCGTTGTTTGGCTTTTTTATTATTGTTTTAGATGTAGCTGAAATATTTAAAGCATCATCCGATTTATTTAGCTGTCCTGCTTTTTCGATTTCTAGAGCTTCAATTATAGCGTGCACTTTGTAGTTTGGTATTGGTGTTATTACTTTTGCTTTTACGAAATCAATGGTACGTACAGTTGTTTGATAGTGTTGAAATAGAGCTGCGGTTTGTTTTTGAGACCATTTTTACGTTCCTGAATTATTGCTGATATGCGCCTGTTTGTTTGTCCTATGTATGTTTGATGACAATCTGCATGGAATGCTATAAACGTAATGATTTTCAAGGTTTGTCTTATCTTTTGGGTTTCCCAGGATGTTGATTATTGTTTTTGGTAGTTCGAATGTGATTATATATTGTGTTTTCTTAAGATTCTTCCAATTCTATCAGTGATTCTTTATATGTATGTTCCTTGTTTAACCTTGGTCTTTAGTTTTTATTGTGGTCTTCTCTTGTATTTTTATGGCTTTCTTTATGTCTGATTACGAAAACCATTTCGTTCTAGAGCTGTATAGATGTGTTTTATTTCTTCCAGTTTTGTATCCAGTTTTGTTAGGTGGAGAGATCTTGATATTAACGTGTTGACTACAGCCTGTGTTTGTGAAGGATGATGTTGTGATTTTGCATTGAGATATCGGTCAGTGTGTATGGATTTCCAATATATGCTGAAATACAGGATATGCAGTATTTTATTTTGCTTAATTTTTTAGCATGAATTCGATTCTATGGTGGATGTTGTTTAGCGGCTATGTTATAAAAATGTCATCCAGGTAGTGCTTCCGAAATTCCGGCTTTAAAGGTGCCTTTCGCAGTATATATATATATATATATATATATATATATATATATATATATATATATATATATATATATATGTATATATATATATATATATATATATATATATATATATATATATATATATAATAAAATATTGGCGAAGCGGACGTGAAAATTTGTCAATCTACATGATTCTCGTGTTAAAAAGTGAGGAGCACTCCAAAATATGGAAAAACTCCGGGTCCGACAGATGGCGACAGTGCTGTTTCGTCCTAATATGGGGCTCGTCAGGCCACCGCATTCGGTACAAACCATCATCTCGCCTTTGCATCCTATAAAGCTGAGTTTAAAATCAAAAAACAGCAAACAAGACAACAAAGGCGACATCTCGATGGTCCACTTGATAACACAAGAACCACATAAATTAACAAAGTTTGTAAAAGAACCGCCATATGGTGGCGCGACGGTGAATTACAACAGAAATATGTAAAATCGAGTACACGAAACGCGCTGCCCAAAGGATATCGAGTAAGTAAGAAAACTTATTTATTTATTTATTTACTTGTTTGGCTTTGAAACACGCTAAACGATGCTTTCATGGTGGGATCGTTTGGTGCGACAGGTGGCTTTGGCTGCTAAAATAAGCAGTAGGCTTGGTTGCCAGTACCGAAAAATGCGACCCCAATCCTGAAAGTCGACTGAAGATGAACCACGCAGTGGAAGCCCTTCATCTTCAAGAAGTAATGAAATTGTCTACAAAATTCGAGATCTTCTGCGTTCAGGTCCACGTCGGTTGACAAAATGGTCGGGAAAGAGTTGAATTTGATTCACACCACCGTTCATTACATTTTGCCCAATGATTTTAGCATGAAAAAAATGGTTCTAAAACACCTTTTGTAGGACCAAAAGGACATCAGGAGAGAAAAATGTCCTGACTTTTTGAAACCGATTCAAAATAAATTCTATTTTTTGAAATATGTCATTATTGGTAACGAGTCTTAGACGACCTGGAAATCAAGCACCTAGAATAGAATAACCCATTTTACTTTTACCAAAAGGTTCTTGAATAACTTCGGGTCCTGCGTGTGGGGCGAAACATCAAAAACAACTAGATGTTGCATCACGAGAATGAACCTTGTCACATAGCAATTTAAACAAACTAGTTTTTGACGAGTACAAACATTCTTGTGGATTTTCAGCCTGACTCGAGTCCTTATGACTTTTTTCTCTTCCCGAGATTGAAAAATTACCTTAAGGGACGCCACTATGAGAAATTCGATAACATTCTCACGGCTGTAACCGACCAGTTGAAGGCTATTCCAGGTTTGAGGGAGACAACACTGAATCGTAATATTTCAATAAAAAAAATTCACGAAATCAGTCTTATTACTTAATTTACACGCCTCGTACAAGAGTAGTTCGGTAAGTTCTCGGTCTGAAACAGAGGGCGCTAATAGGATCAAATAACTATAATATTTTGTAAGCATTAATTTTGAGATGACGCCCTGCAAACTTTCAGATGTTTGCGTGCAATTGCTTGTTTGTGGCGATCGAGTGAACACATAAGGTTCGATATTTTGTGAAAGATGGATAAAATTGAAGTTTGAGCGGTTATAAAGTAGTTTGTTTTAAAGGACTTAACTCCTACAGATATTAAAAATGAGATTCTATTTTAAAGGATTCTTCTGCTTCATTCATTCAAGATGATGAGCGCTCGGGAGGCCTAAAAACTGCTACAACTGACGAAATTGTCACAAAAATTCACAATATCATACATCATGACCGCCTACTGAAAGTATTTGTTTGCTGGTATAGCAAACATCTCGATAGATCGTGTCCACTACATTTTACATGAAGTTCTTGCCATGAAATAGTTTTCTGCGCGATGGGTGCCGCGTTTGTTAACAGTCGACCAAAAACGCCTTCGAATGAATACTTCGCAAGAGTGTTTAAACGTATTCAAACGCAATCCTGCTGAGTTTCTTCGACGTTTTATAACTGTAGGTGAAACATGGATTTACCGTTACACGCCAGAGACAAAGCAGCAGTCTAAGTAGTGGGTGGAGGCAGGTGAAAGTGCGCCAAAAAAAGCAAAAACGGTTCCGTCTGCAGGAAAAGTCATGGCATCAGGTTTTTTTGGATTCACATGGCGTGATGCTTATAGACTATTTAAAACAAGCCAAGATCATGACCGGAGAGTATTACGCCTCACTACTGGACCATTTGCAGCATGTGATTAAGGTTAAACGTCCACATCTTTCCAAAAAAAGTGCTCTTTCATCAGGATAACGCGCCTGCACACAAATCTATGGTTGTTGCTGCAAAACTCCATGACCTACGTTTCGAAGTGCTTCCACATGCACCATGTTCGCTGGATCTGGCTCCCAGTGATTACTTTCTCTTCCCAAACTTGAGAAAATGGCTCTCTGGATGAAAATTCCCTTCAAATAACAAGGTCAGAGCAGCGACAACTGCTTATTTTGCAGAGTTGGACAAATCGCATTATACTACGGGTATTAAAAGGTTAGAACATTATTGATCTAAATGTATTGAAGTACAGGGTGAGTCAACGATTGGATGAAGTAGGTTTGTGCCTTTTCGGTGAAATTAACAAAGAAACTATATTTATTGTTTGATACAGTTTATTTTTATGCAGATTTTAAAAATATTTAGGACTCTACAGGATGAGCCAAAAAACTAGGACAGCATAAAGTTGTATTTTTTTAAATAGAACACCCTATATACGAATTGTATTTTCGATTTAGCTTATAATTTTAAATCTTTTTTATTAAGGGTTTACTATAACAAAACTTTATAGTTTCTGAGATAATTAGGTTTAAAGAAAAAAAGTCACATTTTCAAGCACCAATTCAATCCTAAATAACGTTTTCAATTTTGTGACAAATATATTCAAATTTGGAATTTAGCCAGGCCAAGGACAAGTTAACATAATTTTTACCTAATATTTGCAATAAAAGCTCCAGGGTGTTGAACACATCGGCTCAAATTTGAACAAGTTTAAATGAATAAATATCTTTTTTTTTAATGGTACACCCTGTATATTTTCATGTTATTTAATAGAGTAATAAAAACCCTAAAAGTTTTGTTCAATATATCCTATACCTATTTATAATAGTTTTTGAGATATTTCAGTTTTTCTTATTTTCCATACTTTTTTACAGAAATAGTCTTCATTATCATAGTAGCCATGGCAAAAACAATGTAAAAGAACATTTTTCTGTGTGTCAAATTTATAACCGTAATTGCTTCTTTTGGTTTTTATGTAGTTATAGTTTGGTTTTTTTTTGGATTCATCTTATATTGTAAAATGAATTTTCCAAAGAATGAGCTAGTAGATATGATTTATACAATAGGAGAGGCTCAAAAAAATTGCCTTCTTGCTCAAAGAATTTACAAAATGAAGTATCCTGACCAACGCCAGCCTAATACCCATACTTTTCAAAACTTAATGCAAAGATTTGATTCTTCTGGTACTGTTGATTATCCAAAACGTAAAGTGGTCAACAAACCAGTAACTAATGAAGAAAAAGAAGTACAAGTATTGTTAAATGTTCAGGAAAATCCTTATATTGGTAGCCGTCAGTTAGCTGCATTATGTGAAACATCACAATCCACCGCTAATCGTACTACCAAAAAATATAGGTATCATCCATATCACATGGAATTACACCAAGAATTGCATGGACAGGATTTTGAAAGTCGTGTAAACTTTTGTCGTACAATAAATGCGGAGATTCAATTAAATCCAAATTTATTATGCAAGGTAATGTTTAGTGATGAAGCTACTTTTAGAAGTAACGGTGCCGTAAATAGACGCAACATGTATTATTATGCCACAGAAAACCCATTTTGGATTAGAGAGGTGCAACATCAAAACCACTGATCATTAAATGTTTGGTGTGGTATTCATCATAATCGAATTATTGGACCCCACTTTTTTAATGAACCACTAAATGGTCATAGTTACCTGAACTTTCTGCAAGAAGAACTACCCCAACTGCTTCAAGGTCTCGATAGGGATGAGCTCGACAGTATGTGGTTCCAGCACGATGGTGCGCCTCCGCATTACCATCGTGAAGTTCGTGCGTTTTTGGACCAACGATATCCGCAAAAATGGATTGGACGTGGGGGTTTCATTGAGTGGCCACCAAGGTCTTGCGACATCACCCCATTAGATATCTTCCTATGGGGTTATATTAAAAATAAAGTGTATGTTAATCCACCAACAACAGTGGAAGATATGCGAAACAGGATTAGGGATACCTGTAGAACAATAACGCCACTAATTTTGTCCAGGGTCCGAGAAAATCTGCAAAAAAGACTAAATTTGTGCATTGCACAAGAGGGTCGTTTATTCGAACACTTATTAAAAAAAAATAATTAATCTCAGTATTTAATAGGTAATTTTTTTGTTTCAATTTAGTATAAAAGTAAATATGTATTTGCCTTGACGTTATTGTTGTGTTAATTTTTTTACATTATGTTTAATTAAACTATTGCCGTTGTAATATAACGAATAATGTATTTCACCATATTTAACCACCTTCTGTTTATTTCTGTAGTTTCTTTTTATTATTTTACATGGCTACTATGATAATGAAGACTATTTCTGTAAAAAAGTAGGGAAAATAAGAAAAACTGAAATATCTCAAAAACTATTATAAATAGGTATAGGATATATTGAACAAAACTTTTAGGGTTTTTATTACTCTATTAAATAATATGAAAATATACAGGGTGTACCACTTAAAAAAAAGATATTTATTCATTTAAACTTGTTCAAATTTGAGCCGATGTGTTCAACACCCTGTAGCTTTTATTGCAAATATTAGATAAAAATTATATTAACTTGTCCTTGGCCTTGCTAAATTCCAAATTTGAATATATTTGTCACAAAATTGAAAACGTTATTTAGGATTGAATTGATGCTTGAAAATGTGACTTTTTTTCTTTAAACTTAATTATCTCAGAAACTATAAAGTTTTGTTATAGTAAACCCTTAATAAAAAAGATTTAAAATTATAAGCTAAATCGAAAATATGATTCGTATATAGGGTGTTCTATTTAAAAAAATACAACTTTATGCTGTCCTAGTTTTTTGGCTCACCCTGTAGAGTCCTAAATATTTTTAAAATCTGTGTAAAAATAAACTGTATCAAACAGTAAATATAGTTTCTTTGTTAATTTCACCGAAAAGGCACAAACCTATTTCATCCAATCGTTGACTCACCCTGTACAAGGGGTACCTATGTTGAAAAATAAATAAAAAATTATCAAAAATCTTTTATTTTGTTTATCAGGTCGAGAACTTATCGAACGTATTAGCATAATAATAGTGTAAAAAATTTCAATTATTTAATATTTTTAATGCTAAAATACATATCGTTGCAAGCCTAACAATGTTTTGAGAATACAGAAACGGAAATCCAGTAATAGCAGATAAGGCATCTTAGAAGATTTATTAATTTCGAAGAAATATTTCGCTATTCAAATGCAAATCGTTAGAAACTTCTCATATTCCTCATATTCCCGAGAAAGACGTTAACGTTGGCAAAATACGTGACAACTAGAGATAGGGCGAACAAATGGCGCCGCTGACAGTTCCATTATTTAGCCACGTCGTATCCACAGGGTGTCCCAGTGACGGATATCATGTTTCGCGCATTGTTGGGTCACAAGTGTTGACCCATGGCGGACCGAACGTGTAGGCGTAAAAAGATCACACATTATCATGGTTGCTTTTTTGTATTTTTCAAGGGTGGACGTTTATAGACCTAGTAATTGTTTTTCTCAGCTGGACACAGAATTTATTATTCGATGAAAATTGATATCCAGCCTGAAAATGGATGACAAATTAGTACACAGCCTTATATTATGGTAGACGTTTTAAAAAGAGTGAAAAGGAAAATAAATTTCTTAGAGATAAGATGATAACTGAAATGGTCAACTAGATTTTACATTAAAGAGACCGTGAGGTATTTTTCAAACCATACACATGTTGCTATGAATACCGGAAAAAAAAACTATACCGTTTTATGAGTTATAACAAAGCCTGGTACTCTATCACGCACCTTTTTTTTTTAATAGTCGAGGAGCCCAGTGGATTTTCGTGGCCGATAAACGGACATGACTCCACCATATATATATATATATATATATATATATATATATATATATATATATATATATATATATATATATATCCACACAGCACTTGATTTTTTCTTAATTAAAGTTATTTCTTGGACTTTTGAATAATCACGGTTTGACTTTGTAAACAAGACAAACAAAAAAAGTAAAGGGACCCTTTTTAATGTACATAATTTTAATGGTGGAATAAGTTGGGGAAAGGACGTCCATAAGATGTTGTACGCAAATGTCTTAAAGATGTTACCTTTTATAACATAAGACGTCTATACAACGTCTTATGGACGTCATTCGACTTTAATGGACGTCCTGAATGTTGAGATCAAACGTTTTATGGACGTCTTAAAGACGCCCGTAAAACGTTATATATATATATATATATATATATATATATATATATATATATATATATATATATATTATTGTGGAACAACATTTTCCGGCAAAACTTGTCTTAAAAAGGAGTCCAAGTTTGTGGAAAGTACAATAAGGGTGTCTGGGAAAGATATCAGTGGATCCCACTGATGAATCCACCACCGAAATCGGGACGAAACATCCATACATTTACTACGGTGGTCGAAAATTAGATCGCTTAGTTATAGGTCTTTAACACCAGGGGCATTGTTAAATGCGACAATATTTAATAAAATATCTGTTATATGTTTTGCTTTTCTTGGGATTATGGTCCGTTAAAAATGGGATCAAAATGTGATAATGGTGTGATTTTACATTTTTGAAAGATTAACGTTTCGGTAATGTATTTTACCTTCGTCAGAATATACAGTGTGTAGCTAAAACAATTAGAGTATTTTGTTGATATAATTATCAAAATATTTGCACATTGCGTATTTACCATCGTCAATAAAAATAACTATTATGTAAAAGATTCGATGGGCTTTAAAAGCAAAATAATAAACATAACCATCCCAGATGGTCATGAACTGATATTCCTAGACGTTATTTCCTTATATAAAAACGTACCAATCAACTTAGTAAAAAAAAAAATAACAAAAAAATGGAACCAAATCAAATCATTTACCGACATACCTTTAAATTAATTCTTAGATGCACGTGAACTAACCTTAAACTCCACATATTTCATACACAACCATAAATTTATAAACAAATAGATGGATGCGCAATGGGAGCTTCCATATCTAGTGTTATAGCACAACTTGTATTAGAGGACCTGAAAGAAACTGTAATAAAAACATCTTAAGTTCAAATTGGGCCCTTTTTCTATAGATACGTCGGATTGTTTTGCACGTGATCTTTAACAGAGCGTATATTTATATTTTCTGTATGCGTTTGAGATATAAAAATTTACTTTCTTTCATTTTTTTTTGTCAACAAGTTGAGTAAAAAACAAGAAAATCCCAAAATTTTTATCAAATATTCCAAGAAGGTCTAAATTATATTTCCAACACTACCAATATCTTAAGATACAAAATAATTTTTGTACAAATCGCTATGATCTTCCGTTAACAAGAAAACGTTTGACAGTGGAATAATAAAAACTATAATAAACACTGAAGGGGTAATTTCCCTACATTATTTAACCTACAGGATTATTCTCTCACGTACCTCTTGTATACTACATTAAAAAAAAAAAGCTAGCTAGTACTACTTGTTGTGGCCCACAAGTACCAAATTGCTGAATTTTAATACAAGGTACTAGAATTAGTACAAAAGCAACAAATTCCACAACCACAGTTCAATTACCAAAGGCTACGACTATCATTAGGCAACCAACTAAACAAGGAACTCCATATGTATTTAGAAGACGATCTTAAGTATTTCAATTTACTGTGTCGTTGCCAAATTGAACAAAAAATATGAGAAGTGAAAACGGTTCTGAATTATTAGGAATTTTTTGGTTGAGAAAATTTTAAAATAATGTTATTTTTGTTTTGACTTCAATGGAGTAAATATATATATATATATATATATATATATATATATATATATATATATATATATATATATATATATATATATATATATATATATATATGAAGACATAAAGTCTGGAATAAATTCATTATTTAAAAAACGTTGTTTTTTTTTGGTATAATATATTAAATTTTACATGGTGTCCCGAAAAAAACTATACTATAATCAAATTTAATTTTTTTAAATAGGAACCCCCCAATTTTTGTTGTACATTATTAGACTCCCTGTAAAATTCTGAACATTTTTTCTAATACATGTCCTATCACTAAATCCAACTGTTTTCGATTTATCGACAGTTGTAACTCAAAATAAATTACAATAATTGTTTACTTGTGTAACTATTCAATGTCACTTTGAATTAGTTTTAACTGAAAATGAAACTTACTGATGCACAGAGGATAGAAATTCTTATGATGATAGAATATAGCAATAGGGTAAGAACCCAAGAAGAAGTGTAGAAGTTATTTCAAGAAGAATATCCTAACCTCCCGTCAATTTTACAACGGGGTCTATTAGGTGGCCACCGAGATCGCAGACTTCAACCCTCTTGACTTCTTTTTGTTGGCTTACCTTAAAGGTAAAGTTTTGCAGACTAATCCATTTGACATAAAATACTTAAGGAATCGAATTATTCGAAAAATATGGTTAATTACTACAGAAGTAGTCATAAATATTCAGAATTAATTTATAAATCGCTTAGGACAATGAACCAATGGGAGGCATTTTCAACAATTAATTGAAAGATAAATTAACTGCTATTATTACTTCGTTTCGAGCTTTAACTGTCGATAAATCGAAAACAGTCCGTGAAGTTTCGTTGTCTCTTACTGCTATTAAAAATACAGTTTCCAGTTTGAGAGGTTTGCAGGCTGAAGTAAAAAATAAAATCACAACATGACAACATCGCATTTTTAAAATTTGAATGAACAGCTGACCGTTTCATGCAGGTAGCTGGTTTATTTTGTAGAAGTCCAAGGTAACAAATTTATTTTTAAGGAAAGTTCGATTTTAAGAAGGATCTGCAAGGGTTTTATTATTCTTAATTCGAAGGAAACTTTAAAACAAACGTATTGTGACAATAGCAACTTCAAGTAAGTATTTATTGTTGGGCATTTATTGTAAATTTGGGTAAATAGTTGCTATTGTTGAATATATATAGTAATACTGATTTTTTTTTATCAATTTTAACAATTCGGATTAGTAGAATAATCGTGTTGGTAATGATGAGCATTGTATTTAATCTGTTTTCTAACAAATTCAGAGCTTCAGGCGGGATATGACAAATGTTTTTTTTCTCTTTCCTTGAGCCCAAAAACATATCTATTCATAAAAACAATCTTAAATCTGTATTCTTAGCAACTAACAAGGAAGGTACCCGAAGTGTCCGACTCCGATTTTGATGAAACTCAAATACCTCGTAGAAGACATGGAAATAAAAGACCCATATTTTTTTTTTATCGGCGACGATTCATTTTAAATCACTGAAAATAGCCCTTAAATTTCATCCTCAAAAACAGTTTTTTGTAAATAGGTCAGTCGAATTATATTTGGAAAAAATTAACAGCCAGATTCATTAAGAATTAAACCCGATCTAGTTGCCATGAAATTTAAATCTTCCAGTCCACCAGTTTTGTATTGCTTATGATATTCCCGGAATAAAAAAGGTTATGATATTGTCATAATTTATATCGCATATATCAATAAATACACGCTTATAGAGGGACATTAAAGACGATAATCTAGCGATAAATAAGGGAAATAGTTTTATACGGAAAATAAATAAAATTCTCCATTTTTGCCTGTTCAGTAATAAAATAAAATAATTTTTATGCTTGTATTTTTAAGGTTTAAACTTGTCAGTTTAAGCCCTCTGCTGTCAATTTAGAACGGTTTTAAAATTAAACCATGTTAGTGAATCCGGCTGTTAGTGTTTCTAGATAGCCGGCGGGAGGATATTCAGAAAGATGGTGGTAATTCATGGTTTTTTAGGCGTCAGTTTTTTTTGGGGCAAACATTATTGTTTAATTATTAAGGTGTGAAAAACAGTTTGTTTGAATTATAGAAAAAGGTATGTATTGTTTTTTAGAAAGAAAGTTCCAAACAAAATTTGTGCGGCTTAAAAATAAAAAAAAAACATCAAAATCGGTTTAATTCTTCATTAGTTATTGCAAAAAAAATGCTAAAATGGCTGTTTTTTCAATTATTAATAAACAATAGAAAAACATTTCAAAACCACGTTACTTCAAAGTTAATACGACTGGCTTAAATATCTAATTAAGATATCTTTACAAAACAAAATGGTAATTATTTGTTATTTAAAACTAAGTAAATTTATTTAAAACATTATTGTGCAATTTACAATCCCTAATACTGCAATATATTCTGTAAAATATTGTACTCTGTGAATAAATAGTATTTAAGTTTTGCTTTAACACATAAGTTTATAAATTATTAAAATTCAGGTCAAACAGTGACAAAAATGCTGTGTAGCCATACACTAATGGTTGGTTTATACTTGAAAAAATTATCAACTATGAATAAGAATTTCCACTATACTAACACTTCCACTACGAAATAAAACTGCGTGGTTCATCCTTTAAAATTTAACACTTAGTAAAAACGAAGGATCACGAATCAAAATCGTAAATAAATATTCTAACCTAAAAATAAAACGTAAATTTTTTGGGTTTCAATTGTGGTTGTTTAACTAATTTTATTCTAAAGTTTTTCGACTATACATGTCAAATTTTTCTCTAGTCGAAAATATCCGAAAGTGGACACAAATTGTGCCGACTTTTTGAAAGTTAAAAGTTGACCAACTACTTAGTTAATAACCACAGCCCCATAAAAAAAATTATCAGACCAGCGAGCCAGATCCATGTATTTTATGTATTTTTGGTCGCTGAATCCAAATCCGAGGTCGAAAAAAATCGTTTATTCCGAAAAAACTCCTGTAGTTGGGTGAAAATGCGATTAGTGAGAATGTTAATAAATCAAACAATTTGAAAGTGTATAATATGTTAAATTAAAGTTAAACAGCTTCGTATATATACTGGATCTGCAATATACCCCAAGAAGGTGTGGTAACTACTCCTCATATATAAAAAATTCGAACCAAAAGAGCAATGACTGCTGAAAATGCTCGAAATGCCTGAGTTTTACCAGTGATAAGAAACTGCATTAGGTCCGACGTAATACTTATAAACTACTCCTATATAGTTGAGATAAACTACCCCTAAGCTTAAAGAATACGAAGAAACAAGAAAAAACCTTAAATCTAGTAGGATTCTAATTTTCGTGGAAGTCATGATTGGCTGAAATTGCGTAATACCATCAGAAGGAGGAAAACTACCCCCAATTAAGATTTAATAGGAAAAAAGCTGCAGGTTTGTAAAGGTGAAGAAAGTCCGCAGTAGTTTTGTCTTAATTTCTGAAATCCTCCTTTACAGACCTGCCAAAAACCACTCTGTATCTTCAATGACACAGAAATAAAAGAGAAAAAACATCAATCTAAAAGTATTTCTATTTTTTTCTTAAGAGAAACGGGTGAGAAACAGAGCCGTTTCTTGTAGACTTTGAGTCGGTGAATTCTGATCCGGCCTCACAATTACTCCATCACATCAGGTTTTTTAAATATCCTAACCTAAAAGTGCAAAAAACGCGATTTTGTTATATACGAGGGTGAATCAAATATGAACCGGCCTTTTATTTTAGAACACTTATTGGTACAGTAAATAAAATTTTGAATACGCTTTACTTTTCCATATAATCTCCTCTTTTATTCATGCATTTTTCTCAACGAATAGGAAGTGTTTTAATTTCGTCATCAAAGAATGAATTTGGTCACGTCTGTAACCATTTGCGCACCTTCGTCGCCGTCAAAATGATGACCTCCCAGTTTTTCTTTGAGTAGCCCAAACATATGGTAGTCACACGGCGACAGACCGGAACTGTAGGGCGGATGTTCCAGTGTTTTCCAATGAATTTTGTTCAATTTTTCTTGGGTTATTGCAGCTGCGTGTGACCGAGCGTTGTCATGGAGCAGAATCGCACTTTAAATAAGCATGTTTCGTCTTTTTCGTCGATAAACTACTTTAATTTCATCAAGCAGTTGGCAGTAGTACGCCGTTCATGGAGAAAATTAACAAGCAATATGCCTCAATGCAATCAAAAAATCGAAAGAACTTTCCCAGCAGAAAGACGGGTCTTAGCTTTCCGCGGTGCTGCTTCTCCACGTTTTCGCCACTCAGTGCTTGCCTGTTAGATTCGGTCTCATCGCAGGTAACAATGTGCCTCAAGAAATCATTCCTCTTTGTTCGATATGGTGCCAAAAGTATTTCACACACGGAAAGACGGTTTGCTTTCTAATCTTCCATCAAGAGGCGAGGAACTCACCTTGCCGACACTTTTCGGTAACTCAAATCATCTGAAATTATTGATTGGGCACTCACATACGATATTCCGACGTGTGCAGCAATTTCCCAATGCCCAAAGAACACGAAAATATTATTAAAAAAACAATTTTTTTAGTTATCTACATTTTTTTTTTGTTAAAAAATCAAAATTTCAGTAAGAAATAAAGAAATCTTTCTGTCGTATTTAAATAGTTTGTTATATATGTAATTCTCCTTTCAGGCAGAGAATATGAAAAATGTATATACAAACAGTTTATTTCCTGCAAATATCGCTCTGGTCCTCTCTCCATACGCGTTTCGATCACCTCATGATCTCATCAGTGGAGCTGTATCGGACCGAGAGCAACATTAGTAGGAAATAACTGATATATGAACCATAAATTTCAAGGTATGTCGGTAGGATATTGCACCTGCCATCTACCAACTTCGATGTCAGATTGAAAAAATATCGCCATCTATGAATCACTAACGTGAAGCTGTATTGGACCGAGAACAACATTAACAGGAAATAACATATATAAACTATAAATTTCAAGGTATATCGGCAGGATATTGCGCGTTCGACTGGCGATAATTTTCAGTCTGACATCGAAGTTGGTAGACGGCAGGTGTAATATCCTGCCGACATACCTTGAAATTTATGGTTCATATATCAGTTATTTCCTGCTAATGTTGCTCTCGGTCCGATACAGCTCCACTGGCGAGATCATGAGGTGATCGAAACGCGGAGAGAGGACCAGAGCGATATTTGCAGGAAATAAACTGTTTGTATATATATTTTTCATATTCTCTGCCTGAAAGGAGAATTACATATATAACAAACTATTTTTTTTTTGTTTATAACAAGTTACCTGGTCATATTTCGGGAATCCACCTTTGACATTCTTAATCAGGGGGTCAAAGTATATATAAAGAGGTTTTGTGGAGCCATGTTTCTTCATCGGATACGAAAATCCACTTGGCTCCTTGACCAAAATAAATTATGAAAATTTATAAATATCTATAATTTTGTCCATGAGTGCATAATTAGAATTGGCCTCCAAAATTGCTTTAAGTGTGGTGTTTGCGGTTGCTTTTTCTCTCCATTACACTAATCGTTGTATAATCAGACTGATGACTTCTTAAAAATTAGAAATCTACGCCAAAGTAAATCAAATTCCGCCAAACAATCTATCATACTTTGAATAGAAATAAGTTAAGAATAGGTACCTTCCTTTAAAGGAAACAATGTCAAATTTAAATAACATACAATTGATTTTATACTTCAGTCACGTGTATATACGACATATAACTTTCTCTTGTATGTCTATTATTTTAATCGTTTTTCCCACTGACTGAGTAAAGTAATATTTTGAATATTGATAATATATTCTCAAACGGAAATTGTATTTAAATTTGCGGGCATATCTTTAAAAAGCTGAATATGACTTTAGTGACTAAATAAAAAAAAAATAGAATCGAAAATTTGTCTTCATGTATATTTATTTTATTTCAAAAGGACATTGGGCTTTTGGGCACGAAGTCGCTCTGGTAAATATAGGGTAAGCGGTGGTATTACTGCTGTTGATTACTACTTTCGACATTCATTATGCGAAATCTTATTTTTAATCAATCTTTTGATAGCAATTTTTTTTTACCGAAAGTTTGAATTCTTTAGTTTAATTACATAAAAAAAATGTTGATCAAAGTAAATATGTAAAGTAGATTTTAATTTTTGCTAGTTTTACTGCGAAAATGAATGTATTATTACTCTTCAGAATTCAACCGTGTCTATTTGAGGTTGAAAATATACATATTTAGGTAATTTAATAATGTAAATAATTAATAAGATAATTAAATCAATGTAGGCAGCTAGCTACCTAGATCTGAGGTTATGAAGACAATGACAGGGTTTCTTTACTCTGCAGTAATATAGGCTCATATTCTTATTGAGAGTATGCTCTTAATATTGCGGATCT
Source organism: Diaprepes abbreviatus (assembly GCA_034092305.1). Classification (NCBI taxonomy): domain Eukaryota; kingdom Metazoa; phylum Arthropoda; class Insecta; order Coleoptera; family Curculionidae; genus Diaprepes; species Diaprepes abbreviatus. The sequence continues at coordinate 734,075 of JASJET010000280.1, forward strand.
AATTTTTATTAAAATACTTATTCGACGATTTATATGATGAAAATATGATTTTAAATAACATTAGGTGGTATTATTATAGAACAAATCGAAATATTCACATTAATTATTTAATAATGAACTCAAAATTGTAATTTTTCCAATATACTAACGTAACAAAGGTTGCTCTAGTCCAGTCCTGTCCCCTGATCTACTGCGCAAGTACAGTAGAGCCCCTTTGAGGGGAGTACAGCTTTACATGCCGGACCGAATTTATTTTACGGTATTCTCCTTCCTTTTACTCCCTCCAACTTCCTTGAGTTATCTGATGTTTTTATTCTTCTAAATAACCCATCTTTAAATGTTTTTTATGCCAGTTTAAAAACCTTCTTCTTCTTCTTCTTCTTGCGGTGCCTATTCGTTCCGAATGTTGGCGACTAGCATGGCTATTCTTACTTTGTTGGCAGCTGCGCGGAACAGTCCAGTCGTGCTCATGTTGAACCATTTTCTTAAGTTTTGGAGCCAAGAGATTCGTCTTCGTCCTGGCCCCCTCTTGCCGTACACCTTCCCTTGCAGAATTAATTGGAGGAGGTTATATCGCTGTTCATTTCTCATAATATGTCCTAAGTATTCCAATTTGCGTTTTTTAATTGTTTTGATCACTTCGCACTCCTTTCCCATTCTGCGCAGGACTTCATTATTTGTGACTCGGTCGACCCAGGAGATTCTTAAGATGCGCCTATAGCACCACATCTCGAACGCTTCAAGTTTTTTAATGGACGCTTCAGAGAGCGTCCAAGCCTCTGTTCCGTAGAGCAGAACTGGAAAAACATAGCACTGCAGTATGAAGACCTTGGTTTTCACCGGCAGATCACGGCCCCTGAAGACGGTGCTCATTTTTGTAAACGCTGCTTTGGCTTTTGCTATACGTTGTTTTATTTCCAATGAGTGATCCCATTGACTGTTTACATTGGTGCCAAGGTATGTATAGCTTTCAACCCTTTCAATTGTTTGTTGGTTGATGGTCAGTTGTGTGTTTAGGATTGGGCGTTTGCTGATGACCATATATTTTGTCTTCTTTGTATTTAAATCTAACCCATAGTGCTTACTTACTTCAGTTATGCTTGTCATCAACACCTGCAATCCCTCCAGACTGTCTGCGAATACCACTGTGTCGTCTGCGTATCTGATGTTGTTCAGACGTTCACCGTTGATTAGTATTCCCTCATCACATTCTTCCAAGGCTAGTTTGAAGATATGCTCAGAATAAACATTAAAAAGCATCGGGGACAGTATACATCCTTGCCGTACTCCGCGTTCTATTGAGATTGCTTCTGTCAACTGGTTGTCTACTCTTATGTTAGCAGTTTGGTTGTAGTAAATATTTTTGATTATTCTCAGATCTTTATCATCTATGCTGATCTCTTCAAGTATTGATATAAGCTCGTCGTGTTTTACCCTATCGAATGCCTTTTGGTAATCCACAAAGCATGCATATATATCGCAGTTGACATCTCTGCATCTTTGGAACAAGACCTGGACAGCAAAAAGTGCCTCCCGTGTACCCAGAGCATCGCGAAATCCAAATTGTGTGCGTGTTAGTTGTTCTTCGCATTTTTTGTATAATCTCTTGTGGATGATTTTTAGGAAAGTCTTAAGTAGGTGGCTCATAAGGCTTATAATTCTATATTCATCGCACCTTTTTGCATTTCGTTTTTTTGGTAAGGTCACAAATGTTGATTTCAACCAACTCTGGAGAACTTTTCCAGTATTATAAATATTATTAAATACTTTTGTGAGCCATATTGTCCCGTTGTCATCCATTAACTTTAAAAATTCTGAATAAAAGTTGTCAGGTCCTGTAGTTTTGCCATCCTTGGTTCCTCTTATAGCAGTTCTTACTTCCTCGATCGTAAATGGAGGCCCAGTTATACAATCTGTGTTTTTTGTGTCATTGTGTCGTTCATCTCTAAAGGTTTCCTCTACATATCTCATCCAAGTGTTTCTTCTCCGTTCTGCTTCTATTATTAAATTTCCTTGAGTGTCAGTTAGGCGTCCAACTTGTTTAGGCTTATATAGGCCTGCCGCTTCTTTGACTTTTTTGTGGAAGTTAAACGAGTCATGCTTTTGTTGTAGTAATTGTATTTCGGTGCATTTTTTCGTTAACCATTCATTTTTTGCATTTCTAATAGCATTTTTTATCTCTTTGTCTACTCTTTTATATGTTGCTATGTCATTGTTCTTAACCTTTCGTCTATCTTCCATCAGATCCAGAATCTCTTCCGTCATCCACCCCTTCTTCTTTACTCTTGTTGGTTTTAGGTGCTTGTCAAGTATGTTCTGAGTTATTGTGTGTAGTTTTCCGAGTTCTTCTTCTGTATTACTAGTGTCTTCCTCAGTATTTAGCTGTTCCTTCATATACTGTTGTGCGCTCTGTTTTATGTGTTCATTTTTTAGTTGTCTGATGTCGTGTTTGTTGGTCTAACTAACTAACTGGCCTAATATATATTAAATATTTGAAACCATATTAAAACGTCACAATGCAAATTAAAAAAAAAGCCTTTGTTTTCCAGCCCACCTATTTTTTTATATCAGTTTATTAATAATTCAAACCTAAATATTTATATAACCCCGTGCCTGAACACTAAATTATTATACATTTTTGAAGTCAGGAGGAAAAAACTTTCAAATATACAGGATGTTCAATTTAAAAAATTAAAATTTCTTTTGTTTCTCAACTTTACGATGCGTCACGGTTTTGTAAACAAATCTGAAAGATAAAATGGAAAAAATCCTGCAACTTTCGTATTTCAAGTTTTTTTCCATCTCTTGTTATAAAGCCTCTATCTAGGTATGGTCCAAAATATTAAAAAAATTCTGTATTGTCTTGTAACTCTGATGACATGAATAAAGAAATTGAATTGAATTGAAAATTTTAAAAACGATTTGGTAATTTTAAGTTAGGTATTAAAATTCAGAACGTTTGTAATACTGTGTCGTACAATACCACACACGTTCCAACATTGAAGATCCAATTAATTACAAATGCTACGGATTAATATTATTAGATCTTACCTCAATTGATTCACTGTATTACTTGTAGTGGAAACTTACCTAAAAAAAAAAAGAAATATAATTTAATGTCATGTCCTTTTTAAAAATATATAGCAAGGTTCCCACGCGACTGAGAGACCTGGAAAAGTCAGGGAATTCTGGCTACTGGAAAACTTAGAGAAATTTGCAATTTTACATAAAGGGTCTAGCCGATAAAGAGGGTCGAAACTGCCCCCTCGATAATAAGAAAATAAAAAACACCCGGTTGTTCTACATCAAAAAGTACCCACACCAAAAAATTTTTAGTCACTTTTATAGTCACATAACCTCAAAAAAAAAAAAATAAAACATCTTTTTTTCGTTTTTTGACGATATGTTCAGTTCTAATCATCGTAGAAACTTCTTTTTTTTTCATTTTGTTGGTTTTTTATTGTCTACAACCAAATATTTTTACAAAATTCAAATTTTCATGGGTGTTCGAAAATTTTTAAATTCAAAAAAATCAAAACTAGGACAATAGCACGGCCGACAAAAAAATATGCCAAACTATCTCCATGAATTTTTTCAGATTTTTAAAAGTGGTAAAATATAGTCAAAATCGCAAAAAACTGTATTTATTAGCATTTTTCGCATTTTTATCGAGTTGTGAAGCATGTAATTTTCTTATAAATCCTTAGTTGTCTTAAAACTTCTTCTTCTTCTTCTCATCCCAAATGGCGTTCATCAATTAGATGGTTCGCCAGCTCAATTTGATAGGTTTTCCAGATGACGAGCTCGCAGCTCCTTTTGTCTTAAAACTATATATATATATATATATATATATATATATATATATATATATATATATATATATATATATATATATATATATATATAAGGGAGGCTATTGAAATTGCAAAGAGGCCCAACAACTTAAATAGCAGAGATGATAGCCAACGTGTGCCTAATACTTGGAAAAATCTGCTTACAAAACATCAACCAGTACCACTTCGTAACGAAAGAGATTACAACTCGGCAACGCAACCACAAACACTGGCAACAGGGTCGATGACGCGCAGCAGGTCACGCCACCTGATGGTCCAGAACCATTCGGAATGAGATTTCACCGAAACGTCAGCTGCCTTACAGTCCTGAGAGGGACTCGGGACATACACGGGATGCCCGAAAAACAGGTGCTGCAGCATCTAGGTGCAACATTATTTAATGTGATATTATATATAGTATTACTGTATGGATGTAAACATTGTACTGGTTACGTAAACAAATTGATAAATAAATAAATAAATATATCTATATCTATCTATCTATCTATATATATATATATATATATATATATATATATATATATATATATATATATATATATATATATTGTTCTGTTATTCTTCCTTGGGTATAGGTTTTTCCATTTGAAAACCAAAAGACAACAATTTTTCTGATGTTTCGCTCTAACATAATGAGCTTCTTGTTTTCTTTTCAAGAAAATATGTATCACAGTAATTGTTCTACAAAACTAATCCATATATATTTCTAAGTTAATTAAAATTAAACAAATTTTATAACAGTCTTAAAATTAAAATAAAACGATAAACAGGTTAAAATAGTACATACCTTGAAAGTAGTTTTGTGCGAATGTTAAAATTAATTCAACTATTACAACCTGGTCTGCAATCGATATGTTGAATATACAATAACTTTGAAGAAGCTCACTATGCTAGAGCGAAACGTCAGAAAAATTGTTGTCTTTTGGTTTTCAAATGGAAAAACCTATACCCAAGAAAGAATTACAGAAAAATATTAACAACAGGTTTAAGATACAAAAATAAATAAATATATATATATATATATATATATATATATATATATATATATATATATATATATATATATATATATATATATATATATATATAATTCATGGACATAGTTTGGCGTCTAAAAAACAACATTTTTTGTCCTAGTTTTTATTTTATTGAATTTAAAGATTTTCGAACACCTATAAAAATTTGAATTTTGCGCCAAAAATTTTTGTAAAAAATATCTTGTAGACAATAAAAAAACGTACAAAATGAAAAAAAAAAAAGTTTCTACGATGATTAGAACCGAAGTTATCGTCAACAAACGGAAAAATACGTTTTATTTTTTTTTAAGGTTATGTTACGATAAAAGTGGCTAAATTTTTTTTTTGTGTGGGTTCTTTTTAATGTTAAACGACCGGGTGTTTTTTAAATTTTTTATTACCAAGGGGGCAGTTTCAACCCTCTTAATCGGCTAGACCCTTTCTGGAAATTTACGTGTGCGCCAAAAATTTAATTAGACAATGTTGATATAGCTAATACATTATTAATTTTATTTCAGTTATTTTAATTAAATAAACAATTATTTATAAATTTATAAGTTGTCGTAAAAAAAAACAATTCCATGATTGCTATGTCTGCTTCATTTTTACCTGGAAATCTGAAAAAATGTCTGGAAAAACCAGTAAAAGTTATTGTATTGTGCTTTAATCCCCAATAATTTTTTAGGTTTATTTGATTCCCCAAAAAAATTAATACAATGTTTTCGAGGAGAAGAGGGAGCAAACCTACAATTCGCACTTCTACATGGACAGAGTTGTTTCATCGAATGACTTCGGGGGTCGTGCATCGGTCGTTACAAGGTAAAATAAATTAAAAAATTTGAAGTGTTGCAAAAATTGGTTAATTTGGAATACCAACCTTTATCTTGCTCTCTCTAATACCAAAATGGTATTTTATATTAGATTATATTACGAAATACCCTATATTAAAGATCTTTTAGAAGAACTGGCCAAAAAGTTTTAAAATGATTTGTTTACCATAGGCTTCAGAAATGAAAATAGTACACTAAAAAACTCTTTAAAAAAACTAAAAACAACCACCCCTAAAAATTTTGAAAATAATATTAATTATCAAATTCCAGTCGCAATCCAGGAATATTATGGGCCAGTCGAATTACCCTCGAAATTAGATGATTTTGACATTAACAGCCGGATTCACTAACATGATTTAATTTTAAAATCTCCCTAAATTAACAGAAGAAGGCTTAAACTGACAAGAGCAACAATCAGTCAAGCAAGTTTTAAACCCTAAAAATATAAGCATAAAATTATCATTTTATTTATTTTCGGCATACAACTATTTCCTTTACATATCTCAAGGCTCTATTGCAAGGTTCTTATTAATTAGACTAAATAAAAATTTCTTTGGTTTTATAGGTCTGCAAGGTCCATTTTTGCGGTTTATAAACGCTGTTCGAGAAATATCAGCATTACCATTTTTTACAATCTTGTTAATAATCAAATTTTGCTGGCAATACTCCGCCTGTCAAAAGTATTTTCTAGCTAAAACCCATTTTATACTTCATATAGTTGCCAACCTTTTTCTCCATCTGTAAAACTTACAATATGCCCTTTCGTCTTTCATTCTAATCCGTAAAATAATAATAATGCATTTGTTCTAGAACAAATAGGTCTATAAAGGTTATGTTCACGTTTAGAGGAGAAATACTGTTCAAAATTTGTAACAGTTCAGCCGTAAGATATTGCAGTACCATAAAAATACAAATATACTCACACTAAAGGAATCTTCACACCTAAAAATCATAGAATTAGTTTCTACGCATCTGTCTCTCCAAGCTAGTTCTAGCCATTGTTTTCGGCTTTTAGGATCCATTGAAACAGAAACAAGAACCTCCAAAATATGGAAAAACTCTGGGTCCGACAGATGGCGACAGCGCTGTTTCGTCCTAATATGGGACTCGTCGGGCCACCGCATTCGGTACAAACCATCATCTCGCCTTTGCATCCTATAAAGCTGAGTTTAAAATCAAAAAACAGCAAACAAGACGACAAAGGCGACATCTCGATGGTCCACTTCATAACACAAGAACCACACAGATTAACAAAGTTTGTAAATAACCGCCATATGGTGGCGCGACGGTGAATTAAAACAGGAATATGTAAAATCGAGTACGCCAAACGCGCTGCCCAAAGGATAGGGGTCGCATTTTTCGGTACTGGCCGTGTACTCGATTTTACATATTTCTGTTTTAATTCACCGTCGCGCCACCATATGGCGGTTATTTATAAACTTTGTTAATCTGTGTGGTTCTTGTTATCAAGTAGACCATCGAGATGTCGTCTTTGTCGTCTTGTTTGCTGTTTTTTGATTTTAAACTCAGCTTTATAGGATGCAAAGGCGAGATGATGGTTTGTACCGAATGCGGTGGCCTTACGAGTCCCATATTAGGACGAAACAGCGCTGTCGCCATCTGTCGGACCCGGAGTTTTTACATATTTTGGAGCTATATATATATATATATATATATATATATATATATATATATATATATATATATATATATATATATATATATATATATATATATATATTATATTATATTATATTATATTATATATTATATATAGCTTAGATGGAACCTTTCCCACAATATTTGTCACTGACATTAGGTAATAACTGGAAGTTTCTATGAAAGCTTTTACAGCGCTGTTTCGTCTTAGCATAGAACGCATCACGCCATTACGTTCGTCACTGTACTATAAACAGATTTTAAATTAAAAAACAGTAAACAAGACACAGTGGCGACATCTTGATGGATCGCTCAATAACACTTTCAAGAAAGATGTACTATATACGAAGCTTACACGATAATTTCACGAATTCTTAATGGAAGCTTCTATTCGAGTTTGCAGCAAAGTAGCCGTCAAGATTATAAGAAGGTTATAGAATGATTACAAAAAGCTTTCTTAGAAGCATCCATATGGAATGACGGAAACTTTCCTTGAAATTTTACTGCAAAGTTACACTAAACTTCAAAGTTTGCTTATTTGATAGATTGCAGTCTTTTTTCTGTCGAGATTGTATTATCCTCCAGAAATTTGCAAGAAAGTTTAACAAAACTTTCTGGAAATATGGAAATAAATCCTAGATATTAACTTCCATAACGTTTACAGTAAGAAAAATATATAACAGACTGACACGTTGCTTTCATAAATCCTTAGTAGAAGCTTACATTCGAGTTTGTAGCAAATTACATATCACGATTCTAAGAAGATTACTTCACGATCACAGAAAGTTTTCTTGGAAATATCAATTTAGAATATAAGAAACTTTTTTTGAAATCTTGAGGGTTACATTAAGCTTCTCAGTTTTCTTACTTGTTAGATTATATATTATTTTCTAAGAAGATAGCATGTTATCTTTCAGAAAATTGTAAGAAGGTTTCACGAAACTTTCTGAAAGTATGAAAATATATCTTAGCTTTCATAAAGTTTGCATTAGACTTTCAAGAAAAATATATAAAAAGGTTATATGATGATTTCATCAATTCTTAGTGGAATCTACCATTCATGTTTGCAACAAATTACCCGTAAAGATTCTAAGAAGCTTGCTGGATGATTACAGAAAGCTTTCTTGAAAATATCAATATAAAATAACAACTCGTTTCTTGAAATCTTACTGAAAAGTTACGCTAAGGTACCCACTTTGCTTACTTGGTAAATTACAATGTCCTTTCTTGGAAGACTGCACGTTATTTTCCAGAAACTTGCAGGAAGGTTTCACGAAACTTTCACAGCTAGTTTCACGTTAATCTTCCATGTAACATTTTTGTATTTTTATCAGAATCTTTCATAAATGATTATGTGGGATTCTTTAAAAAAATTATTCATAAGCTTCCTGGAAGCTTACTTTGGAAACTTACACGAATCTTGTATCGTATCGGAAAGCTTTCATGCGACGTGTGGAAGCTTTCGTGCTATGTGGGATTATATGTGCCACGCGCATTTTTGTACCATTATTATCTATTCAATCTCCCCTACCTTAAAATCACTGAATTTTTTATAGATGATTTTTTTTCTAGACTTTAAAACGTCATTCTTTTATCTTCATCCTGTATATACAAACTTAAATTTTGTTGTTTCTAAACTTATTATTTTTTTTTAGTAATTACACAGACAAAAGACACAGAAGAAATTTCCTTGATTGCGGAAACTTCAGTAAAATATATACCAAATAATTCTAATGAAGATAACAAAAAACTCACAGTTTCCGAAGACGCTGAAAATAAACAAGAAAATTCTTGCCTTGAAGACGAACCACAAAATTCCGACGAATCTTTTGTTCACCTAGATCATGAATGTGATATTAAACATGATATTTTACAACCAGTTAATGCAGTGCTGAAAGGGTTGCCAGATGATGTAACTGAAGATGAAGCGTTAAAAGAACTGGCTAGCATCGCTGTGCATAAAACTGAGCCTAAAGGATTAAACGAAAAACCTGGTAATTCTTTGTTTTTGCTACAAATTCCTGAATTTATTGTACTGTTACTTTTTCATACAATCGCGATAAAACTAAAATAATCAATAGGTTATCTTGACTTCGCGCTAGTAGCCGAAACTTTCGGTGATCTCTAACCTATAGTCTATTCAAGAACTAGAGGGAGTAATAAATCATTTTTGACCCTTTTTTCTTCGCAAACTACCTGTGTTCTTTAGTCCGGTGTCGTTCGTAAAATCTGTTAGACACATATATTTTTTATAGGGTTAGAAATTTTTTAATCAAAAATACCGGTTTATAAAAATGGATTATTTGGGTTGGATAACAATAGCTATTTGGATGTGTGAAGTGTTAAAAAAGATTTTAATCATTGTCATAGGCGTCGGAAGGAGGTTTTATTTTATTTTACTATTAAGTATATATATATATATATATATATATATATATATATATATATATATATATATATATATATATATATATATATATATATATATATAAACATCAGTTTATAACGTTCTACGCCGTCTTCTGATTTCCAGTCTCCATTGATCTCGGTTTGTGCATAGGTTTTCATCCATTTCCCTTGTTCTTATATCTTTATCCACTCCTTCTCTCTAACTTAGTCTGGGTCTACCTCCCTTTCTTCTTCCCTGTGGTGCCCAATTTAAAACTTTTTTTGGATGTCTAGTATCGTCCATTCGTTGAACATGTCCATACCATCTAAGTTGGTTGATTTTAATATCTTCTGTTATCTTGTGCTTAACGCCCATAATTTTTTGGATTCTTTCATTTCTGACTTTGTCCATTCTGGATTTTCCAGCCGCTCTTCTCCAATAATCCACTTCTGTAGGTTCCAGTGTTCTTAGAGTTCTTTCTTTCAATGGCCATACTTCACTTCCATAGGTGACAATGCTTTTAACAATACTATTAAAGATTTTGTGTCTGTTTTCTTTGGATATTGTTTTATCCCACAATATGCTGTTCAACTGTCTAATAGCTTGTCGTCCCTGGTTGTTTCTATGCTTGATTTCTTTGCCAAGTTTGCCGTCGTTGGTTATATGCATTCCGAGACACTTGAATTTTTCACAGTGATTTATTTCCTGCTGCTGTTGTTCCAGAATCAATTTTGTTGCTGTCCCCCAATACACATGTATTCCGTTTTTTTGATGTTAACTTCTAGCCCCCACTTTTGATATTTTTCTATTAGCTTACGAGCCATGTATTCTAGATCTTCGTAGTCTTGTGCGAGAACTATTTAGTCGTCTGCGAAACACAATGTGTGTAATATGAAATCGTTTAGTGGTATGCCCATATTTTCGCACTTTCTTTTCCATGTTTTTAACGCTTGTTTCAAGTAGATTTTAAACAAGGTTGGAGACAAACAACATCCCTGCTTGAGCCCTTTGCTAACCGTGGATCCTTTTAAAATATTATGCCCTGTCTTTATTTTGCTTGTATTATTTGAATAGAGCTCTTGAACAGCCTTGATAAGTATTATATTTATATTTGTTTTTTCTAGGGCTTTCCAGAGTTTTTGTTGTGGTACGCTGTCATAGACTTTTTTGAGATCCACGTAGAGCAGGTGTATTTCTTGGTTCCGTGGATCCAGGTGTTTTTCTCAATGAGCTCGGTTATTGTAAAGAGACGGTCAACAGTAGATCTATCTGCTCTAAATCCAGCCTGTTCTTCGGCCTCCATATCTGAGTATTCGCTCTCAATCCTCTTTTTGATTAGTTTCCCATACACTCTCCAGATTGTGCAGAGAACCGCAATTCCTCGATAGTTATCACAGACGTCTTTACTTCCTTTTTTGTGTATAGTGGTAATATATGATGTTTTCCACTCTTCGGGTATCTTTTCTGCGTTTATACATTTTTGGTAGAGGTTTATCAATTGTCTGTATAACTTCTCTGTGCCGTATTTAAGTAGCTCAGGCGGGATATTTCCGGGACCTGGTGATTTTCGGTTTTTTAATGTTTGGCATATTTGCTTGAGTTCTTTGCAATCTATCCTTAGTGGAGATGCTATGGTGCGTACGTGCACGCCGGAATCAGCTTGTAGTGTTTGTTGGTATTCTGCTCTTTCTTCTGTGAGCAATTTTGAAAAGTATTCATCCCATTGAGATAAACCAATCGGTGAAATGATATCTTTAGATTTTTTTTGTCAAAGGGATCTCAGTATTTTCCAGCTTTCGGTATTTCTGCTACCCCCCAAATGTGCGTTTATTCTGGTACAGGTTCTTTCCCAGGTTTTGTTTTTCTTTTGGGTTATTGCGTTTCGCACTGCTCTTTGGGCCGTTTTGTATTCACTTCTACTTTCATCCGTCTTTAAGCTTTAATATTTACTGTATCTTTCTCGTTCAGTATTTATCATATCTTCGATTTGTTCATCCCACTTCTTCTGTTGGGCTTTTCGTACTTTCCCAAAGCTTCTTCTGCTGCACTTCTTAGGCACTCTTTAACGTAAGCGTATTGTTGCTCTACACTATCAAAGTTTTCCCGTACCAGTTTATCATCAAGTCGCTTTTTGTATAGTTTTTTAACGCTTTCATGATTGAAGTTATCTAAGTTGTACTTGATTTCAGGAGTTTTTTCTTTCTGTTCGTCAGTGCCTTCTTTACTTTTGACTAGGCGGAAGGGCAGTATTTTGGCTTTAACCAGGTTGTGATCACTTTCACACGCGATTCCTCTATAGGCTCGCACATCTTGAATTTTAAGCTTTGTATCCTGACGCGCTATTACATAATCTATGACGGATTTCAAATTTCTTGTTTGTGGTACCCAGGTAAACTTATGTATTTCGCGGTGTTGATAAAAGCCATTTAGGATGCGAAGTCCATTTTGGTCGCACGTATTAATTAGTCTGTCGCCATTGTCGTTCAATATATCTTCTCCGAATCGTCCTACTATTTTGTCGTTAAGTAGTTATGGCATAGAATATTATTTCGGTCATAAGCTCAAAATAGAATTAAGTTGTTATAATAATATTATTTTATTTCTTGTGATTTCTTAATAGTTCACATAAATTACAAAATAGAGAAAATTTTGCCATATTTAACACAAATCACAATTGTATTTTTATTATTTTTAGTTTTGGCATAGAAATCGTTTTAGGCAAGTTCAGACTGAAACGTAGCCCTATTGTCTCAAAAAATTTTAAGTTATAATTTAAATATTTATAAAATACCCATTATCATAAATGCAAGAAGTTAAACATTGTAAAAAAAAATCGTCCATATAATATTAAAATTTTTTTAGAGCTATCGGTCATTTTATTATTAATTAAAAACACTTTTAACGCATTTGACTTGTCAATTTATTTAATTCTTAAACCATTTGCAGAATTACAATTAAACACTAAAACGGGATTCAAATGTGATTAATTTATAGTTACAATTAGACTTACTTATTTTTACTTCTATTGCACTGACATCTTAATTTAATTTATTGTATTATATGGAAATCCGAGAGCCCCAAAAAAATAAAACAAACGTGTTAATCCTACACGCTTAAGAAAAAGACACAAATACAATAATAAAATAATAAAAAAATTACGGCTAATAGGACTTTATATATATATATATATATATATATATATATATATATATATATATATATATATATATATACTGAAAGAGTGAGATACGCTAAAATAAAAATAAATAAAAAAATAAACAACATTAAACAATAAAATACAACAAAAACAAAAATTGAAATAATAATTTACACTGGTAAACATTACGTATCTAATTCGTAATCAAAGTCATTGGAGCTATCTTCGCTCAACTTAATTATAATTGGTTCCGCTATCTCACCGATCATCTGATCGAGTTTCCATATTTGGTTTTATTCTTTTATTATATGGTCCACACATTTTTTCCAATTTTCCGCAGTAACTTTATTAAAAAAAATCTTTCAAAAGTTCGGTTAAATCACTAATTTTATAAGTTGTGTTTTTTCTAGTAACTCTACGTGAGCCCATATCGCGATGTTGTTTAATTGTTCAGAGATATTTTCTTCTCCAGTGGACAGTTTCCGGATGATCTATAAGGACAGATTTCCTATCTGGTTTTTCCCAGCAAAAATTAAGTTCTCTGAGCAATTTTCAACGTTCAATTCTTTTATTTTCAGGTAAATCGCGATCTTCATAGATTTTAGTTAGAATTTTGTCGAAAGTTGGGATCTGCTTCTCATAATAAAATGTATGTTCAACTCTTCTTATTATAGTTTTCATTTCTTCTTCCAACAGGGTTTTTCGTCTTCCTGTGACCTAATGTGGCTTGAGAGCACTACGATTTCCAATCGTATTTTTCTCCTTCAGTATTCGGTAAACATTAGATTTTACAACTCCTGTCATTTTGGAACTCATCTCAACAGAGCTTTTAACATTATTATCTGGATATTGATATCTTAAGGCATCATAAACATTCATCGATACAAGTTTTTCGTTGAGGACAAAATGCCCTGGTTTAACGATTTTGGAATAAATATAGAAGTGAAAGCCATGTATTTTGGGTATCTCACTAATTTTAAATAATATATAAAAACAAGCGCAAACAAGATAAATCACTAAGAATACACTGTAAGGTGTACTTTGCTCACTGACAAAAATTAAACTGAACTATAAAGTTATAAAAGCTGATAATATTTAAATGTAATTAGATTTATGGAAATCTTCAGTTATCTCCGGCACTGGAGCAGGTACGTCGGAGATTTCGGTGACAGTTTTATTAGTCTCTCTAGTTTTTGAATAGAGTATAGGTATTTTAACATGAAATATGTCTATATTTTTTTTTTGTTAACCTGACTGTCTTTAGTGCCATTTTAGTTTATTTTAATTTCTTTTTAATTTTTTTAAAGTATAGATAAGTTAAATTCGAATTTAAATAAAACGACGGTAGAAGGTTTAGTTGCTGTTTTTATTGCACTATATTTACATATAATAACTCAAAGGTTTTTCAAACTAAATGTGGGAAAAATTCGTAGAGTGAAATTTAGGAAAATGACGTTTTGAAAAAATTTCGTCTCTTACCCCCTATTTCGAAGTCTTAAAATACGATTCTGACCTCGGTGTTCCATAATTTTTCTTCAATTTTGCGGAAAACAGGGAAAATCACTTTTCACTTTAGGTTCAAATTTTTTTACCAAATCGTTAAACTTTTGTTACAACCACGAATTCCGTTTTATATAAAAATTCAAACATATGTCCGTTTTTTATCAGAAAAATCAGGAAAATTTGCAAGAAACAAATCAAAACAAAAACAAAACGGCCCCCGCCATTAAAGTAATAGCTTGCATAGTTCACATAAAGATGGCGTGCTTATTGCTATAAGCGCTGCTGTCAGATTTCTTTGAAATTCACGTATATCCTTTTCTTACAATATGATTTAATGTTTGTAATGTATAAAAAAGGGTGAAATTAATTTTTACCACCCTAAATTTTTGGTTAGTTCTAATTAGTACAGTTTTAGCTTGGTTTTGTTTAGTCTTAAAAATTGAAACCAACCTAAATTTTTCCAATATCCTTTTCTGGCAGACTGTCCCGCCTCCACATGGTCACTGCTGGACAATAACATTTTTAATTAATAAATCTAGGTCAGTTTCAGTTTTTCAAACTAACCAAAACCAACCAAAAATTTTGGGTGGTTAAAATTAATTTTACCCTTTTTTATACATAACTAAACTATGTTGTTAACTGTAATGGATAAATTGTATAGTTTATACCAGGAAAGTATAAATCTAGGTCAATTTAGGTTAGTTTCTGCTTTCTAAATTAACCAAAATTAAGCTAAACCTGAACTAACCAAGGTAATAATTCGGATTAGAGTAAATCTAGGTAGATGCCATTTTGGTTTTGTTTGTTTTTGATAATAAACTGTATTAAACATAAGAAACAATTAAACAATGTCGTTAACTGTGGACAAATTTTATAGTTTATATCACGAAAAAAAATTACATTTGGCAATGCTGCACCTTTTTACATGAATTTACCCGACAGCTGATGACGTTTCCGAGACGTATTTTTGATTTTTCGTTGAAAATAAAAGTTTTTCTAAATTGATTTGCCAAAATTTGTGCAGAAATAATTGAAATATATTACAGACAAAATATTTTAACTAGTTCCATTGAAAATAAATACGTAAGTTCGGTGTTTAACTGAAATAAAAGTGCTTTGTGAAGTGACGCTTGTCGTTTTTTGAGTTTTCCAGAAAAGTGAGAAAAAATAGTGAAAAGTCAAGGTTAGAATCGTGTTCTACAACCTCGAAATAGGATGTGAGTATCGAAATTTTTTCAAAAAAAAAACGTAATTTTCCTAGTTTTCACTCTTTATGAGTTTTTATCCTAAGTTTTTCCACCCTTGTAAATTAAAATTTGTTTAAATAAAAAGAGATACAATAATAGGACAATTAATGAAATGTGAAACAATATTTTTTGAAGATTTGATTTCTGACAATTTTTTTTTGAGAAAATCTACTGGCTCATTTTTAAAATGGGAATGCTTCGTTTCTATATGACGCGTCAGCTTACTCAGGCGCATGCTTTTGTTCACTAATATTTCGAAGCAAACCACGCATTGAGGATGTAGATCCACCATATCATGATTCCAAGTGAATCCTAGTTTCAGATATTCAAGGTCATATTTTCTCACAAGTTTTCGACGTTTCGTTCAATGCGAACTTGTTGAGGAAGCTTGGAAGACAGATTAAGTGCCACTTCTGTCATCTATAAGTACATCGTCCCTCTGTTCATCACTTTTTTCACAGTCAACCTACGGCGACATAATTTTTGTTGTCCGTCTCAACCACTTTTGCATTATAATCTTAAAATGTTAATTTTCATAAAGATTATAAAACACAACATGCGACGAATATTACAGTAACAACAGACGTTTGGTTCGAGCTCACAACTGGCGTTCCACCGTCCCCCTCCACCCTTGCATACGACGAACAATCACACACCGACCACGCCACCAGTGGATCGCGAGCCATACTTTAGGAGGTGCTGTTCTATAACATATTGTTTTGTTTTATTTTACATTTTAATTTTATTTTCAGACTGTAAAGTAGACGTTGAAAAGCAAGATCTGGAAGATAAAATATCCGAATGTACCACATGCAAAAGTTTTGGACATGATAAATCCAAATGTGAAACAATATCAAGCCTTACGATAACTAAAACTGACAATTCAGAGTATAACAGTAATACTGGTCTGGAACATAGCGCGGTTAACTCGAATAATTTGGGTTCACGTTCTGCATTTACATGTAAAATGGAGTCCCCATCGTAAGTGTCATTTCTTTTTTCATCTTAGAAACAAAAAGAATGGTTAATGATAATATTGATATTTTTTGAAGGGATAAAAAACAAGAATTATCTACTTTACCTATATAAGGGGCCATAAATACGATTTTATGTTTAGAGATCTGAAACTCCCTAAGACATATAAGATGGAGTGATTTAAAAAGAAATTGAGCCAGGCTGCATTTTGGTTTTTATTATCAGCTCAACAAGAAGTAATTTCGGTTTTGTAGTGTAAAATAAAACTCTTTTTTTTTTATACAAAAAATAAATATTAATCATTTTCCATTTTGTTCAATGACCTTTTGCCATTTTTCTTGCAGCTTCATGATTCTGTGCTCATAGAACTTTTGGTCCTTATCAGCAAAATACTAAACAAAGCGTAATTTAAGGTCATCATCGTTTGTGAAAATTTTACCATTAAAAGAATTTTACAAGCTTCGAGATAAATGGTAATAAGGTAGTACCAGATCAGGGCTGTATGGGGAATGCTTCCCATCCAAGCCACAAAAATTTCCCACTATGAGTGAGACACTGATAGAAGTTTTTCAAAACAATTACAACAATCTTTGTGTTTGACAACCAAAAATACTTTCTTGTCGACCCAATATATCATTTTTTAAAGATATAGTAGAACCAAAAGTTGTTTCGATATCTTTAAAAATAAATTCGCACAGGAAGATATTAAATCAAATTAGAAAATAATATTGTTTAAGGATATTTTGGAAAGTAGAAAAGAATTTAAAAATATTTTTGTTTCTAACCACTTCCAAGATCCCCCACACAAATATTCTCTCTAAAAATACATTTGGGAGGATTTCTGCAAGATCTCACACCTTTAATCTTTTCTAGGACAATAAGCTTTAAGATTGTGGTTACTGTTACAACTCTCTCTATATATCAAGCAGTAAAATAAGAAATATGACAAACACAGCCCGTTGGTCGACAATGGTTTTTGTTTAGTATTTTGAAAGGAGCAACGGCAATTCATCACGAGACGTGACGAGAATCCCGGATCGAATCAGGGAGATGATAAGGGAGAAGAACAAACTGAAACGAAGAGCCATATCCACGGAGACCCGACAATCAGGAGAGGCGCCAACACTGCAATCTTAAGAGTCAGAAAAGTCTTGCTCCAACATCACAACGAAAAGTGGAATAACAAACTGCTGAGTCTCCAAACAGAGGGCGGCTCCCTTTGGAGACTGACCACTCATGAGAGGAGGCAGAAAACCCATACCTGCACTGATCTACAGAAAAAAACAGCCACTTCTTCAAAAGAAAAAGCAGAACTCCTGGCAACCATGTTGGAAGAACAGGTCACGTTGAACCAGGCGGTCCAACAAGATGGTGCTTGTCTTGCAAGAGCTGCCAATATCATAGAGAGCTTTCACCGGACTGCTCATCCAGACTCTCACATATGGTCCACTACTCTAGAAGACATCATCAAAGCCAGACCGGTATGCAAGGCCCCAGGTTATGACAATATAACAAACTTCGCATTGAGAAACTTGCCTATCAAGCAGATAGTGGAGCTCACATTGTCAACTCTATAACTCGATTCAGCCACTTCCCATCAGCCTGGAAGCAAGCCATTATAGTGATGATCCACAAAAAAGACAAAAAGTCAACGGATGCCATAAACTATAGACCCATCAGCTTGCTGTCATCCATAGGGAAGATAGCTGAGATAACGATTCTGAGTAAGCTAGGATCAGTAACCGAGGGCCTAGGAATGATCCCGGAGAATCAGTTTGACTTTATGAAGGGACAATGTGCGTCAGAATCTCAGTTATCACATCCACATATCGACATTTCGATTTTAACAATTGTCGAAGAGTTTTAACAGTTTAAAATCAACAATTCATTTGGCTTTTTTATTGTTGTTAGTTTAAGTCTCGAACTTTCATTTGCGCACACGCAGACCGCTGTACAACCTTTAGATCGTTGAGAACAAACAATCAAAGAAAATATAAAAAGTTATAAACAAATTCACTGTGTAAAAAAACTATTGAATATGTTTACTTGAAATTTTAGACACTTGTTGCATGCAACAAAAGGCTCCTTTCAGTGCAGTATAAAGTTAATGCAATATTCTTTTCTGTTGTTTAATAACAATTGAAAAAACACCCAATTTATCAAGTTTTTTTGCAATAACTAACGAACAAATTATCCGATCCGGATGGGCCTTGGTTCATTTTGTAGGTATTTTTAATGCGCACAACTTTTCTTTGAAACTTTTTTACTGAAAAATAATAGCTTTCTTAGAACTCGAAAAAACTGTTTTTTTTTCACAGTTTAATTGTTAAATAAAAAAATTTCCCCCCCAAAAAAAAGAGACATAAGATACCACATACTTACTATTACCATTCTGAATATTTCTATGTAGTCAGAAGTCTACTAACACTAAATTTCAAAATTATCTCATTATGAGGCTCTGCCGGACTATATGATGATAGTTTTTAAAAGTTCTTCCAAACTAAAAAAAAAATTCTTAACTGTTATTAGTGTATAAGGACAAATTTTGAACAATTTAACGACATTTTCAATACAATTTTAGGTTCAATAGACAATCCATCGTTAATTCAAAAGGATATAGTAAATCGCCTGCTACTCTTCCTAAAAAAACATACATAGAAGATACCACAAAACTAATCGAACAAATAAAAGACATAAAAAAAGAAGTCGACAACATAAAATTCGAACTAAAAATAACCGAGGCTAAAAAAATCGACAGAGACTTTATTCAAGTTGTTCTTCGTGGAATACCACCTGAGATAAAAGATCAAGATATAATAAATGATCTACAATTAAAACAGTTTTCTGTAAACGACGTTTACAGGTTAACAGATGCAGATGGAGAATTTACAAATGAAGTTGTTTTTAAGTTGCCGAAGAATGAAGATCACATATTCTATTTTAGTTGTTGTCTTGGTTTTGTAGTTCAGGTGGAAGAATGTAAAGGTGATTTCTCTTGGGCTGAAAATCGCCCTGCTGCATTTAGTAAAGTCCAAAGAAGTTATTCAGAAAAATCTATTAATGTATTGTTTAGGGGTATTCCCATGGAGGTATCCGAAAATAATATTTTGAGAGATTTAAAGAGAAATAATTTCCATCCCATTGCAGTCCACAGTATGGTAGGTACCGCTATTAAACGTTTTAAGTCGATATATCAGAAGAAAATATAACCAACTTTGTATTCTTTGAAAATTTCGAAATATGCATCTATATTGGGTGTCCATTTAATACTCCAGTATTCGATTGCGGCTGTATCGTTAAAACAAAAAATTTACAGGCGAAATCTGAATGGTGTTAAAAAGGGTACATTTTAAAAATAGTCTGCATGCATAATTTTTATTTCGTTTTTTTTTAATTTAATGAGCAATAATTTTTCGAAATTGAACTATTATAAAACCCCAAATTATTATATTTTTTGAAGCCTTAATATGAATCATTATATCTCACAATAGTATGATATTTAGTTTTTTTATACAGAGTGTCCAAATTTATTATTTAAATATTAATATTTTCTATTTAGTTTTCCGCCTTTTCTTATGAGACGCACTGTATTGAATAACTATTAAACATTAAAACTGACACATACTTAACATTATAAATATATATATATATATATATATATATATATATATATATATATATATATATATATATATATATATATATATATATACAGGATGATTCAAAAATCGATCACGAAACTTAAGGGAGTGATTCTACTTGACAAAATAAGGGTAGAGCTTCATATAATTTTTTTTCAAAATGTCATTCGTTTTCGAGTTACAAGCCGTCCAAGTTCAAGTTTTATTTTTTGTTTTTTGAATTACTCGCTTACAGGAAAACCGATTTGACTAATATTTGAAAGATAGGCTAAGTCTTCTGCGCTTCATCATTTTAGTAACAATTCACATTGATTGTTTGCCGCTAGAGGGCACTTTACCTACATTGAAAATTGTTTTTTTGTCATAATTTTTTAGTGTTGACAGCTACAGTAGTTTTTGGCATAATTTCTGAAAGACTGATGCCAGGCCTTTAAAAAAGGTGCTCTTTATTTACATCGCTAAACCCAACGGTTTAGACGTAAATCACCCTTAAAAATTAAGTGGTAAATTTACTTTTCTCATTTCATTACCACCAGCTACCAGGTAAATAGCTATCAAAGTATACTAGAGCTGTCAGTTTAACATCAAATAAATTCGCTTTTTAAACTATTTAATTTATAATCTTAAAATAACTAATAATGGCTAATCAGTAAATATTCATATTATGGATTATTACGATATACATTTAATTGATAAAAATTAATGAAACAGTACTAAACAAACTAAAAAAGATTCTCAAAATGTCCCCCATTTTCTTCAATACATTTCCTAACACTCTTCAAAAAATGTCGCCTAACTCGATGAAAAATTTCTGGTGTTTCTTTAATAATTTGGCACTTTTCGATTATCCTGAAGCGAAGATCCTCGACGTTGATTACTGGAATATCGTACACCAATTGTTTCAAATGACCCCAAAAGAAAAAATCTATAGGATTAAGGTCTGGTGACCTCGCTGCCCATGCCAATGGTCCACTTCGTCCTATCCATCGCTCAGGATACGTTGCATTCAAATACTGTCGGACACGTATACTAAAGTGGGGCGGAGCTCCGTCTTGGAGGATCCACATGTTGGCCCTTACTTCCAATGGCACATCTTCCAGATACAATGGGAGACGATTTTGGATAAAATCTAAGTATACGTCACCAGTTAATGGGCCATCAAAGAAATGAGGACCAATAAGGTAATCTCCTATTATCCCTGCCCACACATTTAGTGAAAATCTACGCTGATGTTTCGTTTCTACCACATTGTTTGGGTTCTCGTAAGCATATGTGTGGATGTTGTGTAGATTTGTTATGCCATCACGAGTGAAACCAGCTTCGTCAGTGAATAATATGACGCCAATTAATCGATTATCGTGTTCATACTTAGCTAGGATCTGATTGCACATTTCCAACCGTCTCGGCCGATCATCGTCATAAAGAGCCTGCACCTTTTTTGAATGAAACGGGTAGAGTTGTTCTTCTCTTAGTATCCTCCATGAACTAGCCTGACAGAGCCGCACTTCATTCCCAATTTTTCTAGTACTAATACCTGGATTATCTTCAATAATTTCAAGCACTCTTTCTTCTTGTTGCACGTTTCTAGCAGTTCTAGGTCTTCCCCTATTTCCATTATAACTTTTAAAGGAACCACATTCCGCAAGCCTCCTGTGCACACTGGAAAATGTTTGAGCATGAGGGATATTTCTTTCCGGATAACTCTCCATATAATATCTTCTTGCCAACTCTGCATTACCATTTGCTTTTCCATAACAAAAATGGATATCACAATATTCGATATTTGAATATTGGTGATTAGCCATTATTAGTTATTTTAAGATTATAAATTAAATAGTTTAAAAAGCGAATTTATTTGATGTTAAACTGACAGCTCTAGTATACTTTGATAGCTATTTACCTGGTAGCTGGTGGTAATGAAATGAGAAAAGTAAATTTACCACTTAATTTTTAAGGGTGATTTACGTCTAAACCGTTGGGTTTAGCGATGTAAATAAAGAGCACCTTTTTTAAAGGCCTGGCATCAGTCTTTCAGAAATTATACCAAAAACTACTGTAGCTGTCAACACTAAAAAATTATGACAAAAAAACAATTTTCAATGTAGGTAAAGTGCCCTCTAGCGGCAAACAATCAATGTGAATTGTTACTAAAATGATGAAGCGCAGAAGACTTAGCCTATCTTTCAAATATTAGTCAAATCGGTTTTCCTGTAAGCGAGTAATTCAAAAAACAAAAAATAAAAACTTGAACTTGGACGGCTTGTAACTCGAAAACGAATGACATTTTGAAAAAAAAATTATATGAAGCTCTACCCTTATTTTGTCAAGTAGAATCACCTCCTTAAGTTTCGTGATCGATTTTTGAATCACCCTGTATATATATATATATATATATATATATATATATATATATATATATATATATATATATATATATATATATATATATATATATATATATATATATATATATATATTATCACAACGTCGGTCGTTCGGTATCTGATTCGCGTACCTGTTCTAAGGGAATGCCGGTGCCATAATCTGATACGATCGCCGCTAAATTTGACATAAGATCTGCGCTAGTAACCGTTTCTGAATCTTGAGATGTTTGTGTCCTGTAGCACTCGTGAGTTGTTCCAACAGGATTTGTCTCTTTAGGTTGTGTTTGGTGAAGCCTAAATGCCGAGGTTTCTGGGTTAGCTGGCATTAGGTTAAACTCTATGTTACTGTCATCAATGAATCCCGGAAATTGCCTAAACTCCGCATCAAAGGATAACGTACGCACAGGGTCAGTTTGGAAACTTTGGAACATCGGACGTTGTTCCGGAGATTGAAAGGTAGGGCACCGCGCAGGCGGTGCCGGAGAGGACCCACCGTAACCGCCCGACCCGGCGGAAAGCCAAGCTGCCTCACCTTTCTTGATGTTTGTCGAGGGCACCTGAGGAAGATGAGCCATGCTCCTAAATTTGGAAAAAAGAAAAACTTTTATGCCAAAATTTAAAAAAGGGCTATGGGAGTTGTGCGTCTGGGAAGCGAACGTGGATGCTCAAGACGGCTTAAGAAAAAAAATTGAAAAAAAAAAATTTTTATAAGAGTTCAAGCTATATACTAATTATTTTGTAAAGAAATAATTAGTATAGGGGGGCAAGGGTCAAGTATACTTTGTCGTGGCCAAAATTTTTTTTTGAGCGCAACGAACCTACTTTACCGATAAATTTATTTATTCTTCTTGTCGATAAATTGTTTAAACTTGAGTCGAACGCTAGGTCGCACCGCAAGTCGCAAATTTATTTATTTATTTATTTATTTATTGTTAAAATCCTCAATGATTGTCAACACCGAAATTTTAACGCAGAAAAAGTATAGGTAATTGGACTTTATCGTAAAATTTTCAAAGTCGAAAAAAGTAAGGGTAACAATTCTGATTTTTAAGAAGAAATTAAGATAAAAATTAGATTTTCACGAAAACTAATAAAGGGGTTTCCGCAAGTAAATTTGGAAAATTTAACTAGCGTAATGTCTCTGAAGGGTAAGGTTTTTCAAGCTAATTTTTTTTACGATTTTCACGGAAAACTTAGAATGTCTTTAACGTTATATTTCCGCAAAAAATCTTTTTAGTTTTTCTTCTTAATCTTCTGACTGAAAGAGAAAATTTTATTTTGTTTGTTGAGTTATGGAAACTCAAGTTAGAATAGCTACGCGATCTTTATGACGGTGATCCGAGATTGCAACACCAGTTCGCGTATACAATCCCGAATATCGCCCGTCTTTCGAACTGTAGTGTACCGGGCTCTGGGAAATAAAACCTATCTTACCTAGACACTATTTATTTTTATCCGGAGGACTCCCGATACACCGTATTTAAACCGATTTTTTTGCAATTGGTTTATGATTTTTAAAGTCTTCAGGCGCCCCAGCCTTTGGCAATTACCCGGGTAAAAGCTACTAGTTTGTCCAGGGGCCTCGGAGGTACTTTATTTTAAATGATTTTAAAAAATACTATCACTTTCAGCAACGCAACCCTCTAGAAGATCGTCGATGTTGTAACCTCTTCTTGGCTGTTCAGCCGTCCTAAAAGAGATGAAAGTTAACTACTTCTTAAGGCAACTGAATTCCGTTACTCCCCTTAAATATTCTCTTTCTTTAGATCTGATCTGCTCCTACTTCACACTACTTCAAATTTGCTACTACTGCCGATTTCTGTATAAAATCTGACGGTTACTTTACTTTCCGGGAAGTCACGTCCCAAAATCAGGTGATGTAATGACAAAGTAACGTGATATTTAAGCGCAAATTTTAACGTTTAATTTTGTCGCCGAATATGCATTAAATTCTTTTAAAAAATACTTTTATTACATTTAGGCAGATAAGAAAAACAATTTACAATTGTTTTTTCCGCCGTTCCGTTTTTTTTTAAACGTACATTTTCAACAATATACACATACGCACATAAGAGGACAGTCCCAGAATTAACCGCCCTGACAAAGAAAACAAAATATTTGGCAAATATTTTACCGCCGAGCCATCTCTTCAAGTTTGAAAAGAGAAAATAGCCCGAGAAGGCTAAATCTGGCGAATAGGGTGCTTGAGGAAGTAATTCAAACTTTAAATCATAGATCTTGGCCACTGCAATAACGGATGTGTGAACAGGCGCATTGTCGTGATGGAACAACACTTTCTTTTTCGCCAAATGAGGCCTTTTTTCTCTAATGTCATCACTGAAACGCTGCATTAAGTTCGCATAATACTCGCCGTTGATGGTTTTTTCTTTTTCAAAATACTCAATAAAAATTATACCACGCGCATCCCAAAAAACTAAACCCATGACCTTGCCTGCAGATGGAACCGTCTTTGCCTTCTTTGGAGCCGTGTAGTGATGAACCCATGTTTCATCCACAGTTATGAATCGACGCAAAAATTCGGCTTTGTTGCGGCGACGCTGTTTTTCTTCGATTTTGAACAAACGCGGCACCCATCTTGCACACAGCTTTCTTATGTCCAAATATTTAGTCAATATGCGATATACAGCACTTTTTGAAATGCTTACCATTTCTGCTAACTCCCGCACTTTTAGTCGACGATCATCAAATGCCATTTTGTGGATTTTTTTCACCATTTCTGGAATAGTCACCTCATGTGATCGACCACTGTGATGTTCATCTTCGCAGCTCGTACGGCCTCATTTAAACTCTACCACCCAATATTTCACTGTTGAAAACGAAGGTGCAGACTCCCCCAAAGTAGAGTGTAGCTCGGCTTTGATATTAGACCAATTTTTTTCATGTTTACAAATTCACTGAGAGCATTTATTGTTGATGGCTATCAAACAAGTAATAAACAACGTGGAGCCTTCAAACTTAAAACTTGATTTTTCTAAAGTTGGTACTATCTAACACAGTCATTATATTTTAGCAACTACTGCCATCTATGTGCCAGGCTGATTAATTTTGAGACTACTGTCGTTTATATATATATATATATATATATATATATATATATATATATATATATATATATATATATATAATAAGTAAAATGCGAACAGTAAATGCAAACTCCTCTTCATCATATCCTTTTTGTGTTAGAGGTTGCACAGTTAGAATAAATTGTTATAGAACGCAATTTATCCTATTCCACCACCATCGAGATAATGGCCTACCGGTACCACCATACCGAGACAAAACATGTACCTCTGCCGTATCACTGTGGCGGGGAGGGTAAGTTTTGACTCTTCTGTATAATATAGTTTACTATTTTTAGGTAACAACTAAACGTTATTTGTCAGGAGGACACCAACATATTGTCATAGTACAAGTACCAGAAGAGGAAGCATATATTTATGATCTTGCATGTGTATTAGGGTACCCAATTACAGTAGAAGCATACAGCAAATGTAATTATAATGTAGCACGTTGTAAAAAGTGTCTACAGGTTGGCCACGTAACTGGTGTGTGCCTAGGCAAAGAAACTTTTAAAAAGGAGGACATTACTCACAAGGAATGTAAGGTTGGTCAATTTTAATTAACCGACTTCTAAAAGAAGGAGGTTTTCAATTTGTCGACTATGTATTTTTGTATGTATGTACACCGATTACTCCGGAACGGCTGCACCGATTTTAATGAAATTTTTTACGTTATGTTCAGGAAGTTGCTGCGGTGGTCCCATATTTTTTTAGATGAAGTTGGTGCAGTAAAATCCAAGATTGCGCTTACAATATGGCAGCCAAAAAAATTAATTTTGTCCGATTTTCTCCAATATTGGTATGGGGGAATTTTCGGGGTTGTATCCAACGAATCTGAAATTATTTTTAAAAAATTCAAAATGGCGGATCCAATAAGGCGGACAAAAAAATTTAATTTCGTCCAATTTTCTCCAAAATGGGTACGGGAGAGTTTTCGAGGTCGCACATTTTTCAATTTTGTTCAAATGTGAAACTGAATCGTTTTTGAAGATGTAAATAGCGAATATAAAATTATTTTAAGAAAATCTAATACGTCAGATGCAATATGACCGTTTAGAAATTTTAAATTTCTGGATTTCATGTAAAATTGGTACTAGGGAGCTTTGAAGGGTTAAGATTTAGATTAGATTAAGACGTTAAAATTATTTTTTCGAAATTCAATATGGCGGATCCAATATGGTAGGAAGAAAATTTTACCTTATTCGCATTTTTTCAAATTTGGTATTAGGGGGTTGGGGGGTGGTGTATTACGAATATGAAGTTAATTTTTTACAGCTAGTAGGTTAATAAGATACAATATGAGAGACTAAACATTTTACATTTTCCGGTTTTATATAAAATTGATATTACGGGGTTCGTGGGGCGTATACAAACTCAATATACAATATAAAATATATCGGGCTAAGAAATTTACGTCTCAAATTTTTAAATATCAGTATTGGAAGATTTTGGGGCCTATATTACCATTCCAAAATTTAAGATAGTGGATTTACTACGACAGATTAAATATTTGTTTGACACAATTTCATTGGTATTTGGAGAACTCTAAGAATCAAAGAATTTTTAGTGGTCCATTTTAGGGTGATTTACAATTCTGGATAAAATGGGTACTTTTTTGCCACTTTGGAGTCATTGCGAGGTACACTAATCTCGATTAGCACTTAGTTGAAATAATTTATGAATATCATAATGAATTCAAAACTAAAAATCGAAAAATAAAATTTTTATAAAACAATTGAACCGACTTCTAAAAGTGTGCTAAAAAGTGAAAAATAACTATAAATTTTTTTATGAAATTGAAATTTTGGAGTCGGCGCCAAATTATTTCTAAATGAAATAAATAACTACTACTTAATATATACAAATTATGGTAAGAAAGCAATTACAAATAAAGTATTTTTAATCTGTTTATGCGAATCACATTTTGACAGGTATTAGTTTGGCGTCGACTTCAAAGATATAAATGGTTTATTAACGGCAATAAATCATACAAATTCCATTTTATATAATACGTCAAATAAGAATAAAGAATCTGGAACGAAACAATCACAAAGTATCACAAGTCACATCAGTAGTAAAAGAATAACAATTAACTAAAACAATAATACTGTCACTACAGTCTATTATGTATAAAATTCAGTTACTTAAAAATTCCTTAATACAACCCTTAAATGAGTTCAGAGAGAGTATAAATGGGTCAACATTCCTAGGCAGTGAATTCATTTCCCTACTCATTCTGAACATTAGGGTGTTAAATGCATAGTTTGTCCTATGGTATAGTTCATTAAAAAGACTATGAACCCGAAGCACCCTCTGAGGTACAAAGAATCCAACAGCCCCCAACAATTCAGGAGCATCAACCATAGAGTTT
Organism: Diaprepes abbreviatus; assembly: GCA_034092305.1. Classification (NCBI taxonomy): domain Eukaryota; kingdom Metazoa; phylum Arthropoda; class Insecta; order Coleoptera; family Curculionidae; genus Diaprepes; species Diaprepes abbreviatus. Next base: position 762,181 of record JASJET010000280.1, read on the forward strand.
ATGATCTTATAAAATAATATTAGGTCAAGGTAGATGCGTCTATTATATAATGATAACAAGCTCATATAATCCCGTATTACACTGAATGGCACATCTTGCTTAAAAGCAACAAATTTCAAGAAACGGACCTGTACCTTCTCGATTTTATTTTGTATATTTCATAGTTTGGTGCCCAGACTGGAGATGCATAGTCCAAGACAGATTGAACCATTGAGCAGTATACAGTTTTAAAACAGTGTGCACTGCTGAAATCAGCTAGTGTGCGTTTAATAAAATCAACAAGCCTCAAATCACGGCTCGAAATACTATTAACATGCAGGTCAAAAGAAAGACCCTCATCAAATATCACCCCAAGATCCTTTACATTATCTGAGCGAGTCAGCATTGTATTGTGCAATGTGTAATTATAAACTATACTATCTTTTTTCTTTGAGAAAGTAATGGCAGAACATTTTGTTAAATTAAGTTGCATGAAATTGAGGTCACACCACTTAGTATAACTATCCAGGTCACCCTGCACGACCAGACAGTCCCCTACCTCTCCAACAACCTTAAATATATTTAAGTCGTCAGCATATAAAAGACATCTGCTTGAGATTATAGAATCCTCTATGTTATTCACGAAACAATTAAAAAGAAGAGGGGCCAAATGTGCACCCTGTGGGACTCCAGAAGTGAGAGGTATATCAGCAGATTCAACGCCATCAATCTTCACCCTTTGTGTTCGATTGGAAAGATAACTTTCAAACCACTTAAGAAAAACTCCGTGTATACCTATACTACTTAGCTTCATCAAGAGAAGCTGTTGATCCATCTTGTCAAAGGCGTTGGAGAAGTCAGTGTATATAGCATCCACCTGACAACGCCTCTCCAACGCCTCCAACAAGACCTGCTCATAAGCCAAAAGATTAGTGACTGCAGAGCGACCACGGACAAAGCCATGTTGGGCAGTAGAAAAAATACTTATAAATAGGGGATATATTTTTTGATGGACTATCTGTTCAAACAATTTGCTAAATATAGAGAATTTTGAGATATCTCCATAATTCTCAACATTCGTCCTATCACCACACTTGTAGATAGGGGTAATATAAGTAACCTTCCAAACATCAGGAAACAGACCAGTGGACAGAGATACATTAAATATTTTAGATAATACTATGGAAAGAATACACTCCCAACCCACTTTCTAGATGTGAGATTGCATTAAATACATCCAAAGGTGTCACAGCAGAGAACGAAGATCAGTTGACCCTGCACAGTTAGGAGATGGGAGACCGCCGGAGTTGCTAGAATACACAGATGAAAAAAATAACCTGAAGAGCTCCACTATGTCTGATTGATTATTAGCCCAAGAATCACCATAGGACATTGAGCTGGGGAAACAACCTCTTCCATTTTTTGCATTCATATAACCCCAAAATGCACTATTATCGGAGCACATAGTCCCCTCCATATTTGAAATGTAAGCATGGTAGGTACTTTCATATAACTGCTTACATGATCTTCTCAAATCAGAGAACACCATATAGTTTTCAGTAGAATTAGACATTTTAAAATTTCTGTGTGCCTTCTTCTTTTCTAAGATCACTGCCTTTAATTCAGGGCTAAACCAGTGAGGAAACTTCTTATTTTTAGCAATCGCTTTAGGTACATAAATATTAAAACATTCAATAAGAATGTCATAAAAGGTATTCAAAGTAACATTCACATCAGTTTTATCAACAAGTAAGTGCCAATCAAAACAAGGCAAATAATTATTAATTTCTAAATAATTGCAGTTTTTAAAATCATTGTAGATACAACAGTACTGAAATTTCAATTTCATATAAAAATTGATAGTTATTTTTCGCTTTTTAGCGCACTTTTAGAAGTCGGTTCAATTTTTTTATAAAAATTTTATTAAATACTTTGGTTATTCCTCTTCAAAAAAGGTACTTAATTTATTTCGGTAAAGTTGACGGTTTTCGAGATAAATCGGTTTTTATGCGAAAACCTCAAATGTCACTAATGCTAAACATAAACAGGTAAAAATAAAATACGCAGGGTGTGTTGATGGGGAAGCGCTATCTCACTCTTCGCAGGCAAAAAGATGTTATGCAGAAAGATTCCCAGCTCAGACATCGTCAAATCCAGAAACCTTTTAAAGGGTTAATGAGGGCTCAATTAATTTACAATATTATTAAAATGCAAACATAGTGAAAACTTATTAATGTTATTTTGGCAAATATTCAATATGGGATCCACGTACTTCAATAAATTATCTTATTCTTCGAATATTTTCCCGCTGCACTGCAAATAATATTTCGGCATCATTACGGACTTCCTTAGAATGCTGTACTATTCTCGCTAGTAGTTCTTTTTTAGTATTTACTGGTATTGAATAAACTAGTTCTTTTATTGTCCCAGAGGTAAAAGTCTAAGGGGTTTAGGTCTGGAAACCTTGGTGGCTATAAAGTAGGCCTATCTTGACCTATCTATCGAGTTCTAAAAAGGTTAGTTAAGTGTTAACGTACAATACGGTTAAAATGAGGTGGAGAACCATCATGTATATACCACATTTGCATTCTTCTATCAAGAGGTACGTATTCCAGTAAATTATTTAAATTTTGCTGCAAAAATTGTAAATAAATCTCATCATTGAGTCTCCCTTCCAAAACAAATGCACCTATAAGGTTGTTTCCGATAATGCCAGCCCACACATTTACAATAAACCTTCGTTAGTGTTTGTTTTAAATTGCAGCGTGCGGGTTTTCATCAGCCCAAAAATCTAAATTGTGCGAGTTTATTATGACATCTCTTGTAAAACTGGTCTCATCGGTAAACAAAATAAGGTTAGAAAAATTTAAATTTAGGTTATGTTGCCGTATAAACCACTTGAAGTATTGAAGTTTTGCGGGATAATCATCCGGAGACATAGCATATACCGGTGAAGTAACTGTGTTGTTAGAGTTTCATGTACAATCCATTTTGTAACAGATTAAAAAGTGCATAAACGATTTATTAGATTTGTGGGTTTCAAAATGGGGATATCAAGTGAAGACATCATATATGAAGAAATACTTAAGGCCATTAATTTGATACATCTTAGGGAAAGTAGAACATATATCGATACGCGCAGCTTCTATACAATTTTGCATGGATTAATAGATTGTGCCGAATTATTAGCTATGATAAACATAAATGTTCCACAGAGAGTTTTGAGAGAATTCAATCTGTTTGGTGTTCCTTATCACAGAACAAACTATGGCTTATCATCATCTCTCACTCGTTTTTCAATTACGGCGAATAAATTCGAAAATGATATCGATTTCTTTAATGATACATTGAATTCATTGAGCTCAAAAATAAAGAATGTACTGTGATATATGTATCTAGCCATTTTATTTTTTATCATTTAGAAACTGTATAAACAGAGTCACAATCTATCCTGGAGCAGACATTGGATCTGATCATAATCTCGTGATTGCTGCTGATATTAAAATCAAACCTAAAATAATAAAAAGTAATAGTCAATATAGTAAATTTGAGATAGCGGAAACCGATAAAGAACTGCTTACAAAAGATCTGAACAACTACATAAAGAACACAAGAACTGACGACAACGTAGAAGAAATTTGGAAATCGCTTAAGGAACTAACCTACAAACTAATAACTGAAAATATTGTACGGAAGAACAAACCGAAAAAAACAGAAATGGATGACAGCAGAAATATTGGACCTCATGGAACAAAGGAGACAATCGAAAACAAATCGAGTGGAATATAAAAGAGAAACAAAAAATAGCCAAAGAGAACTAGATGAGAGACAAGTCTATCGAAATTGAAGATCTAGAAAGGAAACATGACACATTCAACATGTACAAAAAGGTCGGAGAAATAGCAGGTCTATATAATAAGAATACCACTAATACCCTTGTGGACCCTGATGGTAAAATTATCTTGGACGAAAAAGAAATTTTTAAAACATGGGTTAAATATGTGAAAGAATTATTTCATGATGACAGACCGAATGAACACAACTCCGATGATCTCGCTAATATAGACATGGGACCGGAAATTCTAAACAGTGAAGTTCTATATGCCATAAGATCTGCAAAAACCAGGAAAGCCACCGGGCCTGATAATGTCCCAACCGAGCTATTACAAATGATCCATGAGGGAAATATAGGAATCTTGGTCAAACTGTTTAATACCGTTTACGCGACTGCAGATATACCGGAAGATTGACTGAAGTCTGTATTCGTCCCAATCCCAAAAAAAACAGCGAGCAAAGCGATACAGTGAGTATAGACTAATAAGTCTAATGAGCCACACTTTGAAGGTCTTTCTCAGAATCATCCACAGCAGGATAAGATCTAAATGCGAAGCAGATTTAGATGAAACCCAGTTCGGATTCAGAAACGCCCTAGGTACTAGAGAGGCTTTATTCACTCTAAATATACTTCTGCAAAAATGCCGGGACCAACACAAGGATGTATTCGTATGTTTTGTCGATTACGAGAAGGCCTTCGACAGAGTACAGCACAGAAAACTCATAGACATTTTAAGTAACGTAGGGGTAGACAGCAGAGACGTAAGAATTATTAAAAATCTATATTGGCGGCAGAAAGCAACAGTAAGGCTAAATGGAAAACTCACAGAAGAAAGTAAAATTGTACGAGGCGTCAGACAGGGCTGCATACTATCTCCACTGCTTTTTAATATATATATTCAGATAAAATCTTTAAACGGGCTACTCAAGGACAACGAATGGGAGTACAAATCAATGGAGAATATATAAATACAATACGATATGCTGACGACACTGTTATCCTAAGCGACAAACTACAAGACCTGCAACATCTATTAGACTGTGTTAACACTGAGGGTCAAGAAATGGGGCTCAACATAAATATCAAAAAGACAAAATTTATGGTCTTTAGTAGACAACCTCATCTTAACGCTTCAATACAAATAGAAGGAAAAAGTATAGACAGGGTGATTCATTTTAAGTATCTTGGACGTTATATCACCGAAAATCTAAACCCAGATAAAGAGATAAGGTGTAGAATAGAGACTGCTAGAGCAACTTTTCAAAAAATGAAACCACTTTTCTGCAATGATAACCTCAACCTAAAACTACGACAGAGAATGATAAGATCATACGTCTGGCCAGTGTTGGTATATAGGGCAGAGATCTGGACAATTAAGGCTGCCACGATTAATTGGTTGGAGCCTCTCGAAATGTGGTTACAGCGGCGAATGCTGAGAATACCTTGGACAGCTAGGCAGACCAACGAAATGGTACTCAATAGGGCCGACACAACTCGTCTACTATTAAACACTGTGAAGTGTAGCAAAATCTCATATCTTGGACATATATTCAGAGGGGAGCGATATAGAATTCTTCAATTAATCATGATGGGTAAAGTAGAGGGACGTAGAGGGGTAGGAAGGAGACAGGCTTCCTGGTTGAGGAATATTCGTGAATGGACAGGTATACGTAGCGCGGGGGAACTGTTCCAGCTAGCGCAGGACCGTGAAAGACTTGCCAATGTAATTGCCAACGTCAGGGGGACCTGATATGGCACTTGAAGAAGAAGTAATTTTATCTATGGATGGTAACTTGTTTTAGTGTATGTATTTTATATTTGCGGACCTATTGTATGCTTCTTTGTTTTAACTTTTGTATTTGTGGGATTATATTATACCTTATTTTATCTATATTGTACATCTTTAAATTCATATATTTTTGTATTTGCTTAATTGCTAGGGATTTTTTATATTATACTTATGTATTGATTTTTTTCCTTTGTAAACGGCTGGTCCGTAAATAAACATTTATTTCTTTATTTTTTTTTTGTGTCGCGAGCTTTCTTATGCTGTTTGAAGGGTTTTCAGCAATGTTTTGCAAAATTTGTTCCTCTACGTGGGGGCTCGAGCTCTCCTGGGAAGTTCCTGACCTCGACGTCACGGCAAAAATAACTATAAATAAAAGATGTAAAAAATTTATTCGTTAACTTTAATAATTATTTTCTAATCATCTTTTACCTGTTTCCCTTAGGTTTCGATCAATCCTTTGAAAGATTTTTGGACCTGGCAATATTCGCGCTGAAATTTTTCAGCATGGTTTTCTTGCCTTCGAAGAATTTGACAGCGCTTCACCATAAATTAAATGCCTATCAGCATACTCTGTGTAAGAATATTCTTCCATTTTTTAAAATTATTTTTATTTGAAGGCGGTTCTGACTAGTTCCGTTAATAGTAATTCTTTATGTAGGTATTAACAATAATAACCTGATTTTTACCTATTTGTGTTTAGCATTAGTAACTTTTGAGTGTTTCGCATAAAACCCGATTTATCTCGAAAACCGTCAGTTTTATTGAAATAAATTAAGAGTGCCTTTTTTGACGAGAAATAACCAATGTATTGAAAAGTGTTCACCTCTGTATAATCACACCTGTCAAAAATAAGGCCCAACGAGTGTGACTACAAGTCCGTTCCTGACTTCTCTGATGATCTAAAACATCTACTATAGTATGGTTAAATTAGTTTTGTAGCCTCTATAAAATATTAAAATTTAATTTAATTATAGAAGTCGGTTCAAAACATAGAGCCGATAAGATAAATCGCGGGGTACCCCTTTGAGGCTCTATATCTCCGTTAAGGGATACTTTAGGAATTTTATATTGGAAAGTAGGGTTATTTTCACCTCCCCTATATGCTCCCGAGAAATTAGGAGATACTTATCGAACAACCTGTATCGAAAAAATAATTTTTATGATTCTTTAACATGGGCTGCTATGGGACCTTAAAAACTGACCTGTCTGACAAACTATAAAAGAATAATTTTGTAATCTTTAGGTCAATGTCGATACCTCGACCATAAACGTAGTTATTAAAGGAGTACCAATTGAATACAACGATACGACGGTTTTTAATGAACTAATTCACGATGGATTTACTCCAGTCGCGATTCACAGAATGATAGTTAACGAGGAAATATTACCTACGTACTTGGCTCAAGTTCCTGAGAAAGAGAAAATGATATTTTCTCTAACCTGTTTCCTGGGTAAGCTCAGTTATTTTATTATATTTATTTTTTTTGATTTTATGACAAACATTTTTGATATACATGCCAGGTTTCTTGAAAATTCCGCAATCTTACTGAATGAAGATTTGAATTACTCCAAGAATGGGAAATGTGTCTGTTAAAAAGGTAATTTTTCGTAAATGTTGATTTATCAGTCCAAATTATGTTGTATAAGAATCGGTGGTCACCTTATATTATTGTTAAAATAAATTCGCAAAATTGCACTCTTCTCGGCAAATCAAGTATTTCTTATGTGTTGAACCAAATATATTAAATAAGAGCGGAAGTTGTGGTTCAACAGAATTCTATTTATTGAGCTCTTTGAGATTCCTGTTTGTAGAGCCATTTGTCTTAACGATGTTATAGGATATGCCGCAAAATAGCCCAGAATTGCAATTTCGACATTTTCATCGTTGAGAAGAGGTTTTCTTTTATGCATTTTTGCCTTAATGGTGCCGACATTTTTGAAATTTTCCAATATTCGTGTAACACAGGTACATGAAGGTTCTGTATGTCTGGATATCTATCAGTAAATGTCTGGCATGTTCACAAATTTAAATAATCTTCGTGAGTATAATTTAATCGCCCCGGCATAGTTTTTATTAATAATTGTCAAATGGCAAGAAATAATGACATTTCTGTAGTACTCAATTTTTTCTTTCGTCACTGCCAACTAATAACAAAACTTAAAAGCCGTATAGCATTTTTGCAATACAATGTTAATTTGCTAATATTTCAAAAACTACAAATTTTTCAAATAGACAACCTTATTCAAAGTCACACTTATTTTGATGCTGAATAAGACAACATTATAAAAATGGGGGGTTTACGTTTAAAATAAATACTTTTAAGCATTTTTAATTATTTAAGTTAATATTTAATGTTAATTTTTGATCACCCTGTATTTATTTATTATCAAAATATCAACACGGTACACTAAGGTAAATCTCCTTCTAGAAGGAAACCATCCTCAATTAAATAAGAAAGTCTCTCATATAAGAGAAATTGATTATTACGTTTACGCCTGCAAACGCCATTTTTAACATAAAATTTAAAATATGTCAAAAACAGTTAGGCGTAAATATAATAATAATAATAATAATAAATAGAGAAGTTACAAACCTGGCTACGGAAGCCACTTCATGGACGCCATCCAAATGAGGTCAATCAGGACAATGTCGACAACTCAGCGTCGAACTACTGGTTGATTTCAGGACAGATGTTTCCAGAAACGGAGGGCTTCTTGTTAGCTATCCAAGACCAGGTTATTCCGACGAAGAACTATCGGAAGTTCATCATTAGAGATTCCTCAATAGAGAATGACCAGTGCAGATATGGCTGTCGAACATCGGAGACAGTCCAGCACATAACTGGAGGATGCCAAGCATTTGCCGCAACCGAATATAAGGAAAGACACGACTCAGCCGCTAAGATACTCCACCAAGAGTTAGCAGAAAAGTTAAACTTATTACAGGTAGGAAAAGTGCCTTATTACAAGTACAATCCGGAGCCTATTCTTGAAAACAACCAGTTCAAGTTATATTGGGACCGAACGGTTCTGACGGATCAAACAGTTGCTCATAATAGACCAGATATTATACTAATAGATAAAATTTCTAGGCGAACTACACTAATCGACATCGCTGTACCTAACAACAACAACCTAAGACCAAAATACAACGAGAAGATTGCCAAATACAGAGATCTGGAGGTGCTAATCCGAAGACAATGGGCAATGAACAGCGTCCAAACGATTCCCATAATACTCTCAACAACTGGAGTGATACCGAAGAACCTCCTGCAGAACATCAAGGGACTGGGTCTTAGTGAGCATCTGTATAAACCGATGCAGAAAGCAACTCTCCTAGCAACCGCGCGAACAGTCCGAAAGTTCATGGGAAATACAGCAGACCACGTCACCTAGGACCCGATAACATGGAAAGGGTTCCCACAGAGCTTCATACTTCTGGTACCTTTGTGTGCCTGGTATGAGTGAATAATCCCTGGAGGGAGTGCGAAGCCGTCTGGCTTGTAAATCATTCATAATAATAATAATAATAATAATAAGGGAAGATACAACCGGGGGCTTTTGAAATGCAGAACGGTGAAACTATGGCTGCAATGGAAGCAGACCAAACATACAAATATCTAGGTATGAAACAGGCTAAAAGAATTGATCATGGCACTATGAAGGCCGAATTGACAGCCGAATTTGTCAGGAAGGTAAGGCGGGTATTAAGAACTAATTTAAATAGTAGAAATTTGTTTAAGGCGCTCAACACGTATGCTTGCTCTGCGCTGAGCTACTCTTTTGGAATTGTAAAGTGGAGCAGGACGGACATCCAAAGCCTGCAAAGAAAAATAAGGACACTCCTAACAAAAGCACAAAAACATCACCCTCGGAGTGCTATTGAACGTACAATGCTTCCAAGACACCAAGGAGGAAGAGGATTGGTGGATATTGGTAAGCAGCTCGACCAACAAATAATAAACTTACGTTCATATTTCCACAGGTTGGCGGACTCTTCCACACTACATCGAGCAATATGCGAGGCAAACGATTCAACACCGCTACAGTTGAGGGAACAAGATATTACTTCTCACCACCAAACAGACCAAGAGAAGTTACAAACCTGGCTACGGAAGCCACTTCATGGACGGCATCCAAATGAGGTCAATCAGGACAATGTCGACAACTCAGCGTCGAACTACTGGTTGATTTCAGGACAGATGTTTCCGGAAACGGAGGGCTTCTTGTTAGCTATCCAGGACCAGGTGAACTATCGGAAGTTCATCATTAGAGATCCCTCAATAGAAAATGACCAATGCAGATATGGCTGTCGAATATCGGAGAGAATATAGCACATAACTAGAGGATGCCAACCGTTTGCCGCAACCGAGTATAAGGAAAGACACGACTCAGCCGCTAAGATACTCCACCAAGGGTTAGCAAAAAAGTTAAACCTATTACAGGTAGGAAAAGTGCCTTATTACAAGTACAATCCGGAGCCTATTCTTGAAAACAACCAGTTCAAGTTATATTGGGACCGAACGGTTCTGACGGATCAAACAGTAGCTCATAATAGACCAGACATTATATTAATAGATAAAATTTCTAGGCGAACTACACTAATCGACATTGCGGTGCCTAACAACAACAACCTAAGGCCAAAATACAACGAGAAGATCGCCAAATACAGAGATCTGGAGGTCCAAATCCGAAGACAATGGGCAATGAACAGCGTCCAAACGATTCCCATAATACTGTCAACAACTGGAGTGATACCGAAGAACTTCCTGCAGAGAACATCAAGGGACTGGGCCTTAGTGAGCATCTTTATAAGCCGATGCAGAAAGCAATTCTCCTAGCAACCGCGCGAACCGTCCGAAAATTCATGGGAAATGCAGCAGACAACGTCACCTAGGACCCGATAACATGGAAAGGGTTCCCACAGAGCTTCATACTTTTGGCGTCTTTGTATGCCTGGTATGAGTGAATAATCCCTGGAGGGAGTGCGAAGCCGTTTGGCTTGTAAATCATATAATAATAATGTTTATTCATGATATACATACAAAAAGTATTTTCACAAGTCAAATATAAAACAACATATTATAGTAAAACATTAAGTAGACAAGAACAAATAAGTCTAAAATTTAAAAAACACAAAACTTTTTAAACAAGTCAAGTTTACAAATAAAACAAGTACAGTGAGGGAATCATCTATGCTTTTCCTGTCATATTAAATCATTGAAATTATTTAAAAGAAACTCATCAATACTGTAGAAAGCTTTTTTCTTCAAATAGTTTTTCATTTTGGACTTAAACTTCTGCGCACCGGGGTTTTTAACAACATTAGGAAGCACATTAAAAAATTTAAGCCCATAGTGGTTCCCACCATCCCTGGCTCTAGCAGTTCTACTCTAAGTTAAAGTAAAACAATTCCTGCCCCTCGTGTTGTAGTTGTGGTAATCACTATTACAGATATACCCATCAGTATTCTTTTTGATATGCATAAGGCAATTCATGATATAAAGAGATGGCAAGGTAGGGATGCCAAGGGAGATAAAACTGGCCCTACAACATTCTCTGAACCCCAGACCAGACATGATCCTTACACAACGCCGTTATCTTGCAAATACCCTGAAAGCATGCGATGAATGTTCCCAACAAAGGACAGCGTAGCTAAGATGCGAGTGGATATGACCATAGTAAGCATTCATAAGAACATCATTAGACACTAGGTTTTCAAATTACGTATTTTAAATGTATTTCTACTTAGAATACTTATAAGATGTTCAGCATGTCGCTCCCATGTCAGCTTAGGGTCAAGATATATGCCCAGGAACTTTACAGCTGATTCACTCAGATTCAAAGCCCTCAGCGAAAAATCCATTGTCTGGGTCTTGGTGTCATTGAGGACTAATTTATAAGCGGTAAACCATTGCTGAATATCTGACCGCATGCTCTCCGTCTGTCGACTAAGATTTATCAAATCGTCCGCTTTCTCGAGTGCCATTGTATCATCAGCAAACAAAACAATAGCTGTACCCTCGTTTGAAATACATGTACAAATATCATTCACATATAAAAGAAACAACAACGGCCCAAGAACTGAGCCTTGGAGCACACCGTGAATGACTGGACTCGGGCTTGATGCCTCACCATCAAATGTTACATACTCGAGACGATTTGATAAGTAAGATTTAATAAGATTGACTGTGCAATCATTAAAGTTATATTTATAAAGCTTTTGAATCAACAGATTATGCGACACGCAGTCAAAAGCTTTTGTTAAATCAAAGAAGGACACCCGGACATACATCCTTCTCTCAAAACAGTCTTGAATGTACGCAGTTAGATGGTTTATGGCAGCTGTAGTTGACATGTTGCAACGAAAAACAAACTGACATGGTCTGTACAGGCACTGGTCTTCAAGATAGTCACACATCTGATTTTTTAAAACTCTCTCGAAGATCTTACTAAATAGTGGCACAATTGAAATTGGCCTATAGTTAGCAACATCATCGCAGGCTCCCTTCTTAAAAACTGGCACCACACGAGCTAATTTCAAACATTCGGGAAAAACGGCTGATTTAATACAATTGTTAAGTATCCTAATATTTAGACCAAAGCAGTCCTGTTATTAAGGTTAGACATTATATCCCTCAGATTATTAAAAGTAATTTCATTAAAGTTAAATGTTGGACCCGAGCTATTTGTATTTAGGGAGTCTAGGTGGCCAAGTGGGTTGGAACCTGAATTCGGAATATTCTGCATTATATTTTCAGCAATATGTGAAAAAAAGATGTTTAAATCATTAGCATTTAACATTTCAGTCACTGGCTTGTCAATAATGGGGTTGTTGTTCTTAATAATATCCCATACTGCTTTATTTTTATTTTTTGATGTGTTAATATGTTTATTGTTCGCTTGTTTTTTTGCTTTCTTCAATTTTATTTCTATAGTCACTTCAAAAAGATTTTAGCATATCATGGGTAACCAGGACCGGACTTGTTTTATTCAGCTGAGTTAGAAACTTTAAGGTTTCCCTCATCTGCCTCAACACCTCATTAAACCAGTGGATCTTATACGAATTTCCAAAATTATTCCTGTCTACCAGCTTTGTTTTTACAGGAAACGATGCTTCACAGGCCTCTTTAATTAAATTTATAAATGTTTCGAACTGTATACTAGGAGCAATTGATGTGTTATTAACAAATGATCAATCAGTATTACTGATATTAATATAGAGATTAAAGAGCCCTATATCTGAAATGGGTCTATAGGTTACCCTAACATTATTTATTATGGATGGTTTTTTAGTTTTGTAATTAAATAAAATAGCCGAATGATCTGACATATTCGGGCCAATGACCTCAAAATCAAAATGACTACTTATAATTGTAAAAACATTATCTAAGCATGCATTATACCAAGTAGGCCGATACACCACCCTGGATAATCCGTAGGACTCAAACAAGTTGCAAACCACCTGGGCTTCGGTTGAATATCTATGAAAATGTACATTAAAGTCTCCCGTTACTAGTATGCCCATGCTCAAATCCAGACGATCTAACAATGTTGCCAACCTATTTATATAATTAAACAGATCTATAAATTGTTACAATTTGGATGCTATTGTATATAATACCAGCAGCCTGGAAATGCAGTTTCTCCGACATACCAGCCACGTCAAAGGGTAATGGATGCACTCCAAGGCCGGCCCTAGCAAAGACGGCCACACCTCCATGTTGGTGTTCAAATCTACAGAAACCAGAGACTTGAGCAAAGCCACTCAAGGCGGTAGATACTAATTCCTTGGACCGCAACCGGTGTTCATTAATACATAAAACATCACATTGCTTGTCTATTAAAAAGATTCGAATAAATTATTTTTATTTCTTAGACATTGGATATTGTAATGGAAAACCGACAGAAAAGCACAGATTTCCCTATTCGTATTTAGTTGATTATGGTCACTTGATCCTTGGTTATTGGACGGCGTCGATGATTGATAAAATGATTGTATATTGTGCCAATAGGCCAGACATCCTCACACATAACCTTGTCCTTCTCTTCGGGCCGAACACCAGGACATTATACATGAAATATGTCTATAATTTTGCGTAGAATCTAAAAATGAAATAACATTTGATTCCATTTCTAGTGTAAAAGGCAGGTTAGGGTCTATTTTTCTGAATTTAAAGCTCGTGGAGAGGGGGGGGGCCGATCACAAGAAGAAACGATTTGCCGACAGGGGGGAGAATGCGAAAAGCATACACATTCCTAGTATAAGAGGCAGAATCGGGTCTATTTTCCTGAACTCAAAGCTCTTGGGGGGGGGGGGGGGTCTATCGCAAGAAAAACAAGTTGTCAACGGAATGGGAGTGCTAGCAGCATACACATTCCTAATATCAAAGGCAGAATAGGTTCTATTTTCCTGAACTCAAAGCTGTTGGGAAGGGGAGGGGCGATCGCAAGCATATTCCTATACTCTATTCAAGAATTAGAGAGAGTAATAAAACTGTTACTGAAACGTCCAACGTACCTGCTCTAGTGCCGCAGGTAACTGAGGACTGCCGTAAATCTAATTAAATTTAATTATATTTAAATATTATAAGGTTTTATAAATTTACTGCAACAATAAAAATTCTGATAGTTCAACTTAATTTCTGTCACTGAGCAAAGTACACCTTACAGTTTGTCCTTGGTGATTTATCTCGTTTGTGCTTGTTTTTATATGTTATTTGAGATTAGTGAGATACCAAAAGATATGGCTTCCACATCTATATTTATTAGAAAATCGTTAAACCAGGGAATTTTTCCTCAATGAAAAACTTATTACGATGAATGTTTATGAAGCCTTAAGATATCAATATCTAGATAATAATATTAAAATCTCTGTTGAGATGTGTTCCAATATGACAGGAGTTGGAAAATCTAATATGTTCCGAATGCTAAAGGAGAAAAAAAGCCACATTCGATCACAGGTAGAGGAAAAACCTCGTTGGAAGAAGAAATGTAAACTGCAATAAAAAGAGTTGTACATACATTTTATTATGAGAAGCAGATCCCAACCGTCGACAAAATTCTAACTAAAATCAATGAAGATCGGATTTACCTGAAATTAAAAGAACTGAGCTCTGGAAATTGCTCAGAGAACTTAATTTTTGCTGAGAAAAACCATATAGGAAATCTGTTCATATAGATCGTCCAGAAAATGTCCGTTGGAGAAGGAAATATCTCTCACAAGTAAAAGGTAGAGTTGCTAGAAATAACACAACTTACAAAATTAGTTTTTCAACTTTTGAAAGATTTTTTTGAATAAAGTTGGTGCAGAATATTGGGAAAAATCCATATAATAAAATAATAAAAAAAAAATGGAAACTCGATCTCATGATTGGTGAGATAGAGAAACCAATTATAATTAATTTGAGGAAAGATGGCTTCACTGACTTTGATTTCGAATTAGATACGTAAGTTTACTAGCGTAAACACAATTTATTACTTAAATTTTCTGTAACATATAAAAATCAATTACATTTCAATCCCTTTTTAGTATTTAATTGTAATTCTGCGGATGATTTAAGAAATAAATAAACTGAAACGTCAAATGCCCTAAAAATGTTTTTAATTAATAATAAAATGACCGATAGCTCCAAAAATTTTTTAATATTATATGGACGAATTTATTATTTTGTATATGTTTAATTTCTTGTATGGGTATTTTGTAAGTATTTAAATTTTAACTTAGAATTTTTTAAGAGAAAAAGGCTACGTTTTAGTCTGAATGTGCCTAAAACGATTTCTATGCCAAAATTAAAAATAATAAAAATACAGTTGTGATTTGTGTTAAATATGTCAAAATTATCTATATTTTCTAATATATGTGAATTATTAAGAAATCATAAGAAATAAAATAATATTATAAAAGCTTTTTTTTTTGAGTTTACTACCGAAATAATATTCTATGCCATAAATACTTAGTGATAAAATAAACCTCCTTCTGACGCCTACGACAAGGATTAAAATCCTTTTTAACACTTCACACATCCAAATATCTATTGTTATCCAACCCAAATATTCCATTATTATAGAATGGTATTTTTGATTATAAAATTTCTAACCCATTCCTATGAAAAATATATGTGTCTAACAGATTTTACTAAAAACACCGGACTAAAGAACACAGGTAGTTTGCGAAGAAAAAAAGGGTAAAAAATGATTTATTACTCTCTCTAGTTCTTGAATATAAGAGGCAAAATCGGGTCTATTTTTCTGAACTGAAGGCTCTTGGGGGTGGGGGGGGGCCATCGCCCCCCCCCCCCCTTGGATCCGCGCCTGCTATATATACTGCACAAATGGGAGCTATTGCAACTTTAAATGCACCTATGTTCGAAGAATTTAGAGAAAGATTAGAAAAATGTGTATTAGTAGGAGATCAATATTTGGAATAATTATTATTTTATTTCAAACTTATTGTTAAGGTTTCAGGACTCTGCTTAAAAAAATTAATTAAAGGTAACATTAATTTTTGTATTTATTTAATAAAATACATTTTTGTTTGGAAACAACTTGGTGGAAAAAAATTTGTAAAAAAAAATACAAATAACAGAATTTTATTTAAGATTAATTCGACATTTTTGAATATTTTGAACACCCTGTATACGTTATCATAATTTTGATCACTTTTAATGAAGTCTGAAAGCAAGCAAAACTTTTTGTCCACAATAACTTTTCCTCGAAAAATCAAAAATATTGAAGTTTAATAGAGTGCGATACTTCATATGTGGACACACTGTACTTGTTGTATTTTGTTATATCCATGGACGTCTGGACATGGAATGTTTACAAAAACAAAACGCCACGAATGGGTCACAATCAGTAGTAATTTGCCAATTGTTTTGGAAAAAAATAAGGGAAAACAATATAATTTGTTAATACCCAATTTTTATGAAAAAAAAGTATTATTATGATAATATATTTCATATAATATTTATAAACAATTTATTGTTACGACAGTAAACTAATATCTTTAAAACAGTATGCTTTATAATGCTTCAGTTTAACTCCCAGAGAATTCAAGATTTCTAAGTAGTGTGATAAACTATGAAATCTGGCAACCTCGCAAATTTCTTTTACGCTATCGTACGATCAAGGTTGAATCCAGTCCATTCATAAAAATTTTGACATATGACATTTTTGTGGTTGACGTTGTGTGTCTTTAATCGTTTTTTAATTTTTTGTGATTCCAAAAGTGTTTTTGTAAGTGACTAATTATTCATTAGTGACAAAATGGTCAATCAGTGTCAAGTTTGCCGAAAATTGGACTATTTATTTCCAAATTTAACTTTTCACAGGTAATGACATAATTTAGGTTAAGTTTGGTATCATAGGCGGGTAATTTGGGATTTTAGATTTTGTTATCAGTGATTTTTTAGGTGATAGGTTTCCCAGTGATTCTAACCGCCGAGACCTTTGGATTAATATATTAGGATTACAAGATAAAATCTTGCCCAAACGATTTCTATTATCGATTTGATGGTGTTCGTGTTTTAAAGTGAGACCAACATAATAGAAACCCACCATTTTCTATTATTTTTCATTAACATTTCCCTCGTAATAGTACACCAAATAGTGCCGCTTTTCCTATCTTTTTATAATTTTTTCCTTAATTTTTGTTTTCCCTATTACTTGTAAAAGTGTAAAATTTTCATTTAACCAAGATATTACAAAATCTGCAAAAAAAACTCATAAACGTTATAAATAAATATCTGACTTGCCTAATAACTGCCATGTGTGAAAAGTCCAGAAATGAAACTTTAATTTCTGCAATGTTTATTTATTTTTATTCGATGTCCGATAGTTACATAGTCTCAGATTTACTTTACATAAATTAGATAATGTCAGTAAGTAAGAAAAAAAAGTATATTTTATTGTAAATTATTCTGTTTTATGTATATAATTGTAATATGACCAACAAGTAATATATTTAACAATAGCATATACTTATTTTTATCCCACACATTTCCTTATCGGTATATTTTGTCATAAATATTTTAAGATACTAGAAACAGTGAAAATCAAGAAATACACTAATCATATTAAAATAAATAATTTCCGTCAGAAACACATGACAGATTGTCGATTCGAGATATTAAAAATTTTCAACAATAGTACTGCCAAAACCTGATGGGCAAACAAATTTAATTGTTATTTGCTTTTGTAATATACAATTTTATTTTTATTAATTTGTTTTATTGTATTTCTTTAAATACCAATTTCTTATGATTGGAGTTTGGGGACTGTTCAGTGAAACAGGTTTAACTGTAACAAGTCTTTCAGATTAATACCTAAATTGAAACAGTCTATCATATATATTCCAAATCATAATTGATATTATATACAAATATTAACAGGTTATTTCTTGAAAATGAAGTTGTAAATCCTCTATTTTCTCCTGAACACATTCACCGTCGAATATATATATATATATTTTTAAATATTTCCATTTTTGATTTGCTTCATTTATTAACTTACAAAAAATATCTCCATTTTCTCGGTTTAGGAATTTTGAACAAGTGTTATTATTTTTACAAATAATTGGTATACTAACAAAACGTCAAAGTAGTCATATTTGCATACCACGACGTCGTTACATTTATTCAGTATTGCACTTCAATATTTGAGACATTTGAGAACTTTGGTAAGACTACTTTTTTACGATGTTCATGGCTGACGTTAAATTTCATATGCGAGTGTCTGTACGGCATAAACACGTTAGGAATAATAAAAATAGACAGCGAGTCCATAAAATTTAGAAAAAAAATTTCAATCACAGTAATATTCAAGAAACAAAGTTTTTGCCGATTTTAGAATTGTGGGCATTAATTAGCCACTTAACTACAATCCGGCAAAATATTACACAATTTGTTACTTTGGACTTGGATAATTCTTACATGGTACTCTGTTTTAAATAATAACTAGTGGCTTGGATAAAAAAAGTTTATTTCAAATCATTAATGTCGTGAAAGATAAATGATATGAATATTAAGATTATTTTTATATTGAATACTGATTTATGTTCAAGTACAACAACTTCCGTATCACGACATATTGACAGAGTAATTAACTATTTCTTATGAAAAAATATTTATTTCAATTCTGCAAATAAAAGCATCATACAATATTAATTGATATTTTTATTCGTTTTAAAATTGTTACGCCGCTGTCGTATTGTGAGCTATGACACCCCTCTAACCCCTGGCCTACAAACATGTTGGCGCTTATAAAATTCCTATTCATGAATGACTAGCCTGGTCCATTCTCTACTATGTCTATGGTTATATCTGTGTAAATTTACTTCCTAAGGTTTAATATTTTCTATAATTTTATTATTTTAGTATAATGACCTATACCTCTTCTTACAATTTAGGGATTGCTATCATAAACCTGTGCAATTATTTTAGGGTCGCCGATGGCCAGGGATTTTCAATAGTTTTCGAAGAGGGTCTCTACGGTGTTGCCCTTTAAACGGGATTGTTTCCAAATTTATATTGCAACAAGAATTAAACTCTGTAAATCAGCTGAAAAGTCGGAGAACGTGACAACACTGTACGAGACTAATAAATGATAGCTAGGAGCATTTAAATACAGGCTTTTTCTAGCTGAGAGGTCTGTTCTTCCGTAGTTTTAAGTTTTAATACATTTTTTCAAGATTTTGTGATTGTGCTAAATTTTGTTGTAGGTTTTCATATCAAAGTAGAAACTTTCTTACCTGATTTGTATCACGTAGAACAGTGCGACAACTGTAGGCAATTTGGACATATCGGTGAAGGCTGCCCGAATGAAAAACATTGTATAGATTTGTCCTGTGAAGTTGGTGAACAAAATATTGATCGTCAGGAATCGGTTGATTTAAATTGTATCAAAACAAAAAACAGTGAAAAATCAGAAAGTATTGATAATACAGAATTAGTTAAGGAAAATCTTCTCGATAATACGAACGAAACTGAAAATAGTAAAGAAAAATCTGTTTTTGCAACACCTGATTCTCCAGTTGTAACGATGGATTCAACGGTCTCGAAAAGTGCAAAATACCAATGGATTCGGAAAAAGATTGATAACGCTAAATGTAGATGTAGATGCAACGATAATCCTTCAGTTCCCAGACAAAAAGATGTAGAAACAAATACGGAATATACTCAAGCAGAAGTAACAGAAATGGCAGAAGCCGTGGGATCATATAAAAGCCTTTCTCAACAATTTATTGAAAATGTGTGCGTGTTTGTGGATGTTTTTATGAACGTTAATGAACATGATGTTAACGGTAAGTATTTGTTTGATAATTATTTCGAAGTGAAATCTAGAGAAACGACTTTTTTTGCAAAAATTTCATTACATACTCTCTATTTCGAGGTCGTAGAATACGACTCTGGCCTTGGTTTTCCAAAATTTTTATTCAGTTTTCCGGAAAATAAAAAATACCGCATTTCACAAGGTTATTTTTATTTTTGGAAAAAACACCGAACTTTTGTATTTATTTTGAATAGTAACAGTTAAAATATATTGCATGTAATATATTTCAACTATTTTTGTACACATTTTAGCAAACAAATTGAGTGGGCAGTTTGGGTTTATTTTTTGAAGTAATCAATTTTTCAAAACATCAATTTTTGGTACATTTTCTCGGACACCCTCTATATATATATATATATATATATATATATATATATATATATATATATATATATATATATATATATAGATATATATAAAATTAACAGTTTCCCTGATCTTGATTATTTTGTCACGTCATTTAATGTATTTAGAAATAAGCTAAAAAGTGATAGTAGTATTAAGCCATCTAATGTTTAATATTAAATAATTGATTTGATTGTACAGGGTGAGTCAACGATTGGATGAAGTAGGTGTGTGCCTTTTCGGTGAAATTAACAAAGAAACTATATTTATTGTTTGATACAGTTTATTTTTACGCAGATTTTAAAAATATTTAGGACTCTACAGGGTGAGCCAAAAAACTAGGACAGCATAAAGTTGTATTTTTTTAAATAGAACACCCTATATACGAATCGTATTTTCGATTTAGCTTATAATTTTAAATCTTTTTTATTAAGGGTTTATTATAACAAAACTTTATACTTTCTGAGATAATTAAGTTTAAAGAAAAAAAGTCATATTTTCAAACATCAATTCAATCCTAAATAACGTTTTCAATTTTGTGACAAGTTAACATAATTTTTACCTAATATTTGCAATAAAAGCTACAGTGTGTTGAACCCATCGGCTCAAATTTGAACAAGTTTAAATGAATAAATATCTTTTTTTTTAATGGTACACCCTGTATATTTTCATGTTATTTAATAGAGTAATAAAAACCCTAAAAGTTTTGTTCACATATATCCTATACCTATTTATAATAGTTTTTGAGATATTTCAGTTTTTCTTATTTTCCATACTTTTTTACAGAAATAATCTTCATTATCATAGTAGCCATGGCAAAAACAATGTAAAAGAACATTTTTCTGTGTGTCAAATTTATAACCGCAATCGCTTCTTTTGGTTTTTATATAATGTAGTTTGGTTTTTTTTTGCATTCATCTTATATTGTAAAATGAATTTTCCAAAGAATGAGTTAATAGATATGATTTATACAATAGGAGAGGCTGAAAAAAATTGCCTTCTTGCTCAAAGAATTTACAAAATGAAGTATCCTGATCGACGCCAGCCTAATACCCATACTTTTCAAAACTTAATGCAAAGATTTGATTCTTCTGGTACTGTTGATTATCCAAAACGTAAAGTGGTCAACAAACTAGTAACTAATGAAGAAAAAGAACTACAAGTATTGTTAAATGTTCAGGAAAATCCTTATATTGGTAGCCGTCAGTTAGCAGCATTATGTGAAACATCACAATCCACCGCTAATCTTACTACCAAGAAATATAGGTATCATCCATATCACATGGAATTACACCAAGAATTGCATGGACAGGATTTTGAAAGTCGTGTAAACTTTTGTCGTACAATAAATGCGGAGATTCAATTAAATCCAAATTTATTATGCAAGGTAATGTTTAGTGATGAAGCTACTTTTAGAAGTAACGGTGCCGTAAATAGACGCAACATGCATTATTATGCCACAGAAAACCCATTTTGGATTAGAGAGGTGCCACATCAAAACCACTGGTCATTAAATGTTTGGTGTGGTATTCATCATAATCGAATTATTGGACCCCACTTTTTTAATGAACCACTAAATGGCCATAGTTACCTGAACTTTCTACAAGAAGAACTACCCCAACTGCTTCAAGGTCTCGATAGGGATGAGCTCGACAGTATGTGGTTCCAGCACGATGGTGCGCCTCCGCATTACCATCGTGAAGTTCTTGCGTTTTTGGACCAACGATATCCGCAAAAATGGATTGGACGTGGGGGTTTCACTGAGTGGCCACCAAGGTCTTGCGACATCACCCCATTAGATCTCTTCCTATGGGGTTATATTAAAAATAAGGTGTATGTTAATCCACCAACAACAGTGGAAGATATGCGAAACAGGATTAGGGATACCTGTAGAACAATAACGCCACTAATTTTGTCCAGGGTCCGAGAAAATCTGCAAAAAAGACTAAATTTGTGCATTGCACAAGAGGGTCGTTTATTCGAACACTTATTAAAAAGAAATAATTAATCTCAGTATTTAATAGGTAATTTTTTTGTTTCAATTTAGTATAAAAGTAAATATGTATTTGCCTTGTCGTTATTGTTGTGTTAATTTTTTCACATTATGTTTAATTAAACTATTGCCGTTGTAATATAACGAATAATGTATTTCATCATATTTAACCACATTCTGTTTGTTTCTGTAGTTTCTGTTTATTATTTTACATGGCTACTACGATAATGAAGACTATTTCTGTAAAAAAGTATGGAAAATTACAAAAACTATTATAAATAGGTATAGGATATATTGAACAAAACTTTTAGGGTTTTTATTACTCTATTAAATAACATGAAAATATACAGGGTGTACCATTTAAAAAAAAAATATTTATTCATTTAAACTTGTTCAAATTTGAGCCGATGTGCTGTTATTGCAAATATTAGGTAAAAAATTATGTTAACTTGTCCTTGGCCTTGCTAAATTCCAAATTTGAATATATTTGTCACAAAATTGAAAACGTTATTTAGGATTGAATTGATGCTTGAAAATGTGACTTTTTTTCTTTAAACTTAATTATCTCAGAAACTATTAAGTTTTGTTATAGTAAACCCTTAATAAAAAAGATTTAAAATTATAAGCTAAATCGAAAATACGATTCGTATATAGGGTGTTCTATTTTAAAAAATACAACTTTATGCTGTCCTAGTTTTTTGGCTCACCCTGTAGAGTCCTAAATATTTTTAAAATCTGCGTAAAAATAAACTGTATCAAACAATAAATATAGTTTCTTTGTAAATTTCACTGAAAAGGCACAAACTTACTTCATCCAATCGTTGACTCACCCTGTACAAATGGTATATATATATATATATATATATATATATATATATATATATATATATATATATATATATATATATATATATATATATATACACATATATATTGTTTTTCTTTTTTGTTATCGACCGTACCTTAATAATTTTGGAAGGAGTTTATCGGGTTGCGGTCTGTAGGATAAGAATAATTAACTCATGTGTTGTCTCACTGTTTACAAACATTCCTGTTGACTTAATAGCTGGCATCTTAAATTCAAAGTGGACAATTATCGAACAACAAACCACTTTATCCAAAGATAATTTTCTAAAACTAATCAATTTCATATTTAACAATAAATATTTTATTTTTAACCAAACATTTTATAAGCAGATTTGTGGCACACCTATGGGTTCTCCAATAAGTCCAATTCTGGCAACTATTGTTTTGGACCATTTACTAGACAATGTTATACCGACTTTGCCGTTTCGGTTACCTTTTATATACAAATATGTTGACGATTTGATTTGCGCGGTTCCTTCCGACAAGATTCATACTCTTTTAGATACATTTAACTCATTTCATGACAGACTTCAATTTACCATAGAATTGGAAAAAGAAAACAGTGTCCCATTTTTAGACACAAAAGTAATTCGAACGTCGGGCAATAAGTTAATTCTTGATTGGTATATGAAACCGACTGCATCCGGTAGATTTTTGAATTATTTCTCTAATCATCCAAAAACTCAAAAATTTAACATCGTTATCACCATGAAAAACAGGATTGTCCATATTAGCGATGAAACTTTTATAAAGGATAATTTGAGAAAGCTTTTTAACATCTTCTTAAATAATGGTTATCCCAGACACATCCTCAACAAACTCATATACAACTCCAATATATACCAGGGCCCAATTGAAGATTCGCCAATACAATATAAATATAAAAAGTTACCATACTTTGACAAACTTATACAATCCATTACGTCACTGTTTAAAAGTTTTCCTGAGATTAGAATAGCTAATTACAACATAATAAAAACCGGTAACTTATTCTCTAAAGTTAAAGACAGAACACCGCTGTTAATGAACAATAATGTAATTTATAAGATGTCATGTTTGGGTTGCCAGAGTTGTTACGTGGGTCAAACTGGACAGTGGCTCAAACAGCGGGTTACCCAACACAAAAGCGATTGCCGATTGGGAAAAAACACGTGTGCCGTAGTTGGACACTATTTGAATACAGGTCATCACTTTGATTATAACAACATAAAAATTTTAGAACATCAAAACAATTATAAAAGTCGTCTATTCCTGGAAATGTATCATATTAAAAAAACAAAAAACACCATAAACTATAAATCTGATACTAACCAACTTAGCAACATCTACTGTAATATTTTAAATTTAATCTAAACCGTATATACTACCTTAAAAGAAAAATTTTTTGTTATCAGAAAGAACCCTTTTTCGTCTCGTTAATAATAATGATGTATCACTGTATAAATATACAAACCTAAATGTTTTATTGATGTTTTACACTTCGTACGATGTTGAGTATGTTTTAGGGTTGATTTCTTAGAAGGAAACTCTAATTTGTAAGTATTTTAATTACATATTAGTTTTGTTTAACTGTTTGTGAACTACCTGTTGTGTGTTTGATTTTTAGGTTTTACTCCTGAAGAAGGCATAAAATAAATGTCGAAATATTGAGTATTAAAAAAAAAATGAGTTAATTATTCTTATCCTACAGACCGCAACCCGATAAACTCCTTCCAAAATTATATATATATATATATATATATATATATATATATATATATATATATATATATATATATATATATATATATATATATAAATAAATAAATAAATATGTAGATAAGTTTTTGTCCGTGTAATTTAAAATAAAATAGAATAAAATATTGGCGAAGCGGACGTGAAAATTTGTTAATCTACATGATTCTCGTATTAAAAAGTGCGGAGCACTCCAAAATATGTAAAAACTCCGGGTCCGACAGATGGCGACAGAGCTGTTTCGTCCTAATATGGGACTCGTCAGGCCACCGCAGTCGGTACAAACCATCATCTCGCCTATGCATCGTATAAGCCACACTTATAATCAAAATACGGCAAATAAGACGACAAAGGCGACATCTCGATGGTCCACTTGATAATACAAGAACCATACAGATTAACAAAGTTTGTAAGAGATCCGTCATATGGTGACACGACGGTGAATTAAAACAGAAATATGTAAAATCGAGTACACGAAACGCGCTGCCCAAAAGAAAGGGGTCGCATTTTTCCACCATATGACGGATCTCTTACAAACTTTGTTAATCTGTATGGTTCTTGTATTATCAAGTGGACCATCGAGATGTCGCCTTTGTCGTCTTATTTGCCGTATTTTGATTATAAGTGTGGCTTATACGATGCATAGGCGAGATGATGGTTTGTACCGACTGAGGTGGCCTGACGAGTCCCATATTAGGACGAAACAGCGCTGTCGCCATCTGTCGGACCCGGAGTTTTTCCATATTTTGGAGTGCTCCGCACTTTTTAATACGAGAATCATGTAGATTGACAAATTTTCACGTCCGCTTCGCCAATATTTTATCCTATTTTATTTTATATATATATATATATATATATATATATATATATATATATATATATATATATATATATATATATATATAACAGGAAAGTCAGTATCATATGGGTTTTTTTAATAATAGCTTTATTCGAAATTTGGGATCAGTTTTGCTTCGATCGAGATGAAAATGAACCAAAAAATAGTTGTCACGTGATTAGCATTTTCTGTCAAATTTTTATTTTTTTCAAAAAAAAAAAGATCCGAAAGTAAGGTTATATCTCAAAATATCGAAAAAAGTTTTTCTAAATGCAATTTTTAGCCCATATGCAATATTTCAGCGAGATCCTTACAGTTTTGAACAATATGCTTATTGAAATGAGGCATAATCTGGGTATATATGTATATATATATATATATATATATATATATATATATATATATATATATATATATATATATATATATATATATATATATATATATATATTTATATATATTTTTATTTTAGTCTGTGATGTCATGGAAGCCTACCTCAAGTTTAAAGAGATTTCAGGAATGACATCATCTTTCGTGAATGCTATGATAAGGATATTAAAAAGTGCAACTAACATTATGATGGATATCCCTAATCTTCCAGGTAGGTTCACGTCAATTGTTTCTTGCCTTCATTATTATACAAAATTGGTGCAAAGTACTCTTGTTCCTTTGAATTAAAAATTATCAAGTTTGTGATCCCTAGCTAATTTTAATGAAATATCCTCATAACCTTAATAATGTTTCACAACATATCGGTAAACTTTAATCAAAATTTAAGCTGAATAAGTGCGGTAAAATTAAAGCAATAAAAATTGTATTTAACAGTATTTTACTAAAAAGCATTAAATACATATTAGTCTGGGAGAGCCCAGTGGGTATTCGTAGCCGATGACGAGACATGGCTCAAACTGGTTGATACCACCATTAGCTCAAGGATAAATGCAAACCTGATCTCAAAATCTTAAAAATGTTGGCGGGCACCACATGGGGATCTGATTGCCATTCTCTCTTAAAATACACCAAAATTGGTTATGCGTCCTTTATTTATGGCTCTGCTCCCCATCCTATCTAAACAGATTAAATCTCGTAAATAACAAGGGAATTAGGCTAGCCATAGGTGCCTTTCATACGAGCCCCATTAACAGAATGATGTATGAAGCTGAAACCTTACCTATAAACTACATCAGAAACAAACAACTTTTCAATTATGGTCATTCGCTCCTCACTAGACCCAACTCCACCTATCCATGGATAGATCCCTCTAACAAATACCTCCCCAGTTTTAACCAATGATTCCAAGAGTTCTTTGCTTTATACCGCATAACAATGGCTACACATTCCCTCCGTGGTGCATGACCCCTTTCGTACAAGACCTCTTTCTCACCATATATGATAAACACAACACCTCCCCTCAATTGATCCGGAAAACCTTCGATCAATTAATTCAGGACTAAAATATTATCTACACAGATTGATCCAAAACTGCCACTCAAACCAGTGCAACAATCTACTCTTCAAAATTATTTATAATGCATAAAACAACCAGTATTTTAACCGCAGAACTTTACGCAATATATAGTGCCCTAAAGCACATCGTATCTTCTCCCCACACAAAACGGATAACAGCTACTGATTCAGCCAATTCTATCCAAAACATCTCTTCTTACCACCCTACACATCCTCTATCCAAACAAATCAAATATCTCCATAAAAGGGGACGCATACATACTAATACATAATCCTCCTATGGGTTCCTAACCACGTAGGTATATAAGGTAATAAAAGGGCCGATTTCCTCGCCAAACACCCCCTCAGTCTCATCGGCATAGACTATATCTTCTATATCAAAGATCTTAATACCTGTACCAACAACCTTGTTAACAATCTCATCGAGCAAATCGAATGAGATTTAACCTTAGACGAAAATAAACTCCAAAACATTAGACACTCCTACTTCAATAATAAAACACACTATTCACTTACTAGAAGAGAATGTGTGATATGTACTAGACTGCGTATCGATCATACGCGCCTCACACACGAATACCTGATAAAAAAATCAAGATCAACCTCTGTGTCTTACATGTGTTTTTCCTTTGACCATAAAACACATTGTTTTTGTCGGCCCCAATTATCAAAATCAACGTAATAGGTACAGAATCTTGGGTAGCCCTACTAGCATTCTCTTTCCACAAAATATCAATAATGTAATCTCTTTCCTAAAGGACATCCAACTGCTGAGCGAATTATAAGGAATTAGAAATAATATTCAAAACAATCCGGATTAGATGCTAAAAGAGTAATATCGTCGACCCGTCAAAATATATATATATATATATATATATATATATATATATATATATATATATATATATATATCTGTATCTCTCTCTCTCGAAGTATTGGCTCATCGTTAGCGCTGACGTTTTCTTATCTTCCTGTCAAAGAATAAATTCCACGCCAAAAAACTGTTCATTTTTTGAAGCTAACCATTCATAATGATAAATTTTCACTTCTTCGTAAGAAAATAAGTGTTGGAAGTGTGGAAATCCGTGGTGCATTGATCGAAATAAATGGTAGTCTGAAGGGACTAAGTCCGGTGAATAAGGCGGTTGGGGTAGGATGTTCCATTTAACGTTTTCCAAATAGTTTTTTATGCATTTTGCAATGTGGAGCCAGACATTGCCTTGATCGTATCTTTCGGTGTATAATGGTCGTTTTTTCTTCAAAGCTCAGTTTAATTTTATCAGTTCATGTCGATATCGATCGCCAGTAATTATTTCACCAGGTTTTAGCAGTTCGTAATACACAGCTTCGTTATCATTCCACCAAATATGCAGCAAAACCTTTTTCCATGTATATTGTGCACTATCTGTGATGTTGGCCTAGATCTCCCCACGATTTTTTGCGCTTCAGGTTATCAAAATAAATCCATTTTTCATCACCTGTCACAACTCGATGCCAAAACCCTTTCGTTTCTGTCCAGCAAGCAAAATTTCGCAAGCATTTTTTCTGGATCTTTTCTAATGCCTGTAGACGTTCGAAAATAGTGAATTGGGAAACATACAATACTGCTGCCAGTTGTCTTAACGTTTTAGTCGAATCTTCATCCAATAGTTTTTGTAAAACTGCGTCTTCAAATTCTTTAGGTTGACTTGGACGGTCCTTGTCTTTTACATCAAAATCATCACTTTTGAAGCGTTTAGACCATCCTTCATAAGTTTTTAGAGAAAATATTCTCACTATAAGCTTCAACCAACGATCGATAACTTTCAGCTGCTGTTTTCTTTAAATGAATAGTTAGTAAACCTACCCGCAAATCGTCTTTCCCTAGTACGAACTGTTTTTGCTTTTTTTGGCGTACTTTCACCTGCCCCCACCCACTGTTTAGACTGCTGCTTTGTCTCTGGCATGTAATAGTGAATCCATGTTTCACCTACAGTTATAAAACGTCGAAGAAACTCAGCATGATTGTGTCTGAATAAGTCTTAAACACTCTTGTGAAGTGTTCATTCGAAGGCGTTTTTGGTCGACTGTTAAAAACGCGGCACCCATTGCACAGAAAGCTTTTTCATGCCAAGAACATCATGTAAAATGTACTGGACACGATCTATCGAGATGTTTGCCAGACCAGCAAGCTCTCGTACTTTCAGTCGGCGATCATGAAGTATGACATTGTGAATTTTTGTGACAATTTCGTCAGTTGTAGCGGTTTTTCTGCGTCCCGAACGCTCATCACCTTGAATTGAAGTACGACCACGATTAAATTCAGCAACCCATTTTTTACTGTCGAAAACGAAGGAGAAGAATCCTTTAAAGTAGAATCTAACTCATTTTTAATGTCCGTAGGAGTTAAGCCCTTTAAAACAAAGTACTTTATAACCGCTCGAACTTCAGTTTTATCCATCTTTCACAAAATATCGAACCTTATGTGTTCACTTGATCGCCACAAACAAGCAACTGAACGCAAATATCTGAAACTTTGCAGGGCGTCATCTCAAGGTTAATGCTCACAAAATATTATAGTTACTTGATCCTACTAGCGCCTTCTCTGTTTCAGGCCGAGAACTTATCGAACCATCTTCGTACACGATTTACGTGAATAAATTGCACCTTGTTGCTCACTAGTCTTAATCCAAAACTCGGGATGCGCCTTAAGCCTTTGAACTAATCCTTGGATTTTTTTTTGCGTCTTTTACAAATTGATATACATCCAATTCGTACTAAAACGATACTTATTATTTTAGGTGTAACCTTGAACACAATTAACGAACAACTGCATATACTCGAAGAACTGGAGGATATGAAAAGGATTATGGATTCGACGCCTGATCGTTTTTCAAAAGAATATGACATTCATTTTCCCGATATACTATAATATAAAATTTTAATTAAATAGATATACAGGGTCGTTTAAGTATATCTTTAAATTTCAGCAGCTCTAAAGAGAGTTTATTTTTCGTATTGTTTATCAGTTTTAAACGACGTTGTTCGCTTTCAAATTTTTTACTATTGTGATACTGAAAATTATTTTCGTATTGTTTATCAATTTTAAATGACGTTGTTCGCTTTCAAATTTTTTACTATTGTGATACTGAAAATTATTTTCGTCTATCCTTTAAGGTTGCTATGTACGTTATTTTATTTACTTATTATTATTAGTTATTAATTGTTTTAAACTGTTAGTCCCGTCTTAATTTTATATTTTTCTAATAAACGTTTGATTTTATAAACTAAAAGTGTTTTTCTCTATCAAGTAATACCCAATAGTATAACCGTCTTTTGTAAATATTTAAGTTTAATTTGTTTATAAGCTTTTACCCTCGACTTCGGCCACATGAATCTCGGAAAATATTCTGTTTTTATCACTCCTGACAACCTCTTCATATCTGTAAAGTTTCATCGAAATTGTTTCAGCCGTTTCGAAGATGAGCTCTTACAAACGGACAGACAAACCTCCTTTTAGGGTTTGTAGAGTTTCAGCAAAATCAGTTCAGCCGTTTAGAAGATTAGCCAGTACAGACAAACGGTAAAAAAAAGAAACCCATGTCACTCTTGACAAGTTTCTCTTAATGTCTGAAAAGTTTCATCGAAATCGGTTCAATCTTTTCGAAGATTAGCCCGTGTTGACAAACACATAGACAAAAAGCAACCTATATCACCCCTGATAGTTTCCTCTTTATGTTTATAAGGTTTCGTTGAAATCAGTTTGTCCGTTTCGATTAGCCCGTACAGACAGACAGACAAACGGAAAAAAGAAGCCCTTATCACTCCTAACAATCTTCTCTTCATGTGTGTAAAGTTTAATCAAAAACGGCTGAGCCATTTGGAATATTGTCCCGTACAAACTTCCTCTTCATGTATGTAAAATTTCATTGGAATCAATTCAGCCGTTTGGAAGAATAGCGCGGACAAACAGAAATACATACAAAGAGGAAAAAAAACAGGTTTCATCCACGGATTTCTTAAAATAAAATAGATGACAGATTGTAATGCAGCTGTCAAATGAAAAATGTGCGGAGTAGGCTCGGCGCCATATTGGTGAAAGTGACGTTTTGGCACGTCAAATTAACTGTCAAAAGTCAAAAAAATAGTGTCATTGTTGTGAAGTTATTGATTGTCATTAAAATCTTTGTTTTTTCCCTGGATTAAATTTATTTTATATTACTTAACAACCAAGTAATATGCACCAAGCCATCAGTCAAATATTTAGGTGTAAATATAGACCACACAATTATGTTAAATTGGCACTTTAGAATTATTAAACAAAAATGTATATAAAAATCCACATACCTTAGGAGTTTAATACACAAAGAAAAAGACAATCAAGAAAAAGAACTTATATATACAAAGCAATATACTGACTTTAATTGGAAAACATGCCCCAGTAATTGTAGGAAGTAAGCACTGATAAACCTTGAAACGGTGGAAACTGCAGCTCTATGTAGTATGACTAAAATCGATCATTCTACCACTCCACTACATAAACCAACCAATCAATTACTGTATGAATTC
Organism: Diaprepes abbreviatus; assembly: GCA_034092305.1. Classification (NCBI taxonomy): domain Eukaryota; kingdom Metazoa; phylum Arthropoda; class Insecta; order Coleoptera; family Curculionidae; genus Diaprepes; species Diaprepes abbreviatus. The sequence continues at coordinate 793,907 of JASJET010000280.1, forward strand.
ACTAACCATCCAGCCTCTTACTGCAAGATTTCCTGTCCTGACAACTAAGGGTGAAAGAAAACCTGATACTTGACCGCTGATAGAGGAACTGTGTACTTCAGGGACCGAAACCATGTGCCAGCCAGAAGACTTCCATTAATGATACTGGCAGATCTCACATTCAACCTTTAATATACTTTTTTATTATTTTGTAAAGATCTGTAGGCGTTTGACGATCAAATGTACTATAAATAAGGTTTTTATTCTGAAGGACCTCGTTCGTTGGCCTGTAGGGTTCAAATTTATATGTCTTAATACATTACAATCATAATAATATTTATTTAATTTTTTTCATGCATTTTCAATAGTATCGCAGACATCCAGAGATTATAATCAATTGACACGAACTAGATCAATCAGGTGAGTTTAAAACATAATACTATCATTTTATCTCTTTCTACCATCCGTTTCGTTTAACTATTTATGTCGATACAAATTCGGAAAGCTATGCGAATTGCTTTTACCCTTGTCAGTTAGAGACACGCACATATAAAAGTAACTGTACTGATCGTCAAGAAAACAGAATATTTCCGGACCATGGTAAGCGCCATTTTGGGTAAAGCGAAGTTATAACAACAGTGAATACGCTGTCGCCAGTGAAAAATTATAACGACTAAGACTGTATTCTTTTGAGTAAATTATCACTGATCAAAGTGAACAAAGTGAAACTGATAACTTCATGTTCTTTTGAATATGCATTTACTTGTCATTGGGTCGAAGTGATCATGATCACTTCAAGTGATAGATGTGAAACTGATAATGACTCAAAAGAATAGCCTTTAAACGTAATCGTTTACCTTCCACCGACAAGGTTCGAAGCAATATGCATACCTTTCCGAAATTTCATCTACATAAGTAGTTGAACGAAACGAATGGTAACAAGAGATAAAATGACAGTATTACGTTATAACCTTACCCAACTTAACCAATTCGTGTCAATTGATTGTTATGTGTGGATGTCTGCCATACTACTGGTGGGTCGTAAAAATAAATTAAAATTTTTTATTATATTTTTGGTTGTTAAAAATAACTAGTCATTAAAAAAGCAGTATGTTGACGAACCATTTCTTCAAAACGTTTTATTTTTTGAAAAAACAGTTGAAATGTTAATTAGGTGGTACCCCGTTATTTTCAGTATTTTAATTTCTAATTAAAATATCCTTAGAAAGTTGAATGTCTCGCAAATTTCAAGTAAATTTGAGATTATAGACATACAAAATTATTACACTAAATTCTGTTCATATCTCAATAGTATGAGTGTACTGTTTAAAAATTGTGTCCATATATCCATAACAGTCGAGTATCTTACTTTGAAACAGTTAAGTGTAACATAATTAATGTCATCAACACAACTTATAAAAAATTTGAGAAATAACAATTTGTAAGATATTTTAAACTTTTATTTAAAAAAGTAACATTAAATTTTATATTCAAATAATGTTAAATGCAACATTTGACTTCCTTACGCTGTGTTAAACACTTAAATAAATGATTTACAAGCCAAACGGTTTCGCACTCCCTCCAGGGATTATTCACTCATACCAAGCATACAAAGACACCAAAGGTATAACGCTCTGTGGGAACCCTTTCCATGTTATCGGGTCCTAGATGACGTTGTCTGCTGTATTTCCTACGAACTTTCGGACGGTTCTCACGGTTGCAAGAAGAACTGCTTTCTGCATAGGTTTATACAGATGCTCACTAAGGCCCAGTCCCTGATTCTGCAAGAGGTTATTTGGTATCATTCCAGTCGTTGACAGTATTATGGAAATCGTTTGGACGCTGTTCATTGCCCATTGTCTTTGAATTTGAACCTCCAGATCTCTGTATTTGGCGATCTTCTCATTGTATTTTGGCCTTAGGTTGTTGTTGTTAGGTGCAGCAATGTCGATTAATGTAGTTCGCCTAGAAATTTTATCTATTAGTACAATGTCTGGTCTATTATGAGCAACTGTCTAATCCGTCAGAACCGTTCGGTCCCAATATAACTTGAACTGGTTGTTCTCAAGAATAGGCTCCGAATTGTACTTGTAATAAGGCACTTTTCCTACCTGTAATAGGTTTAACTTTTCTGCTAACTCTTGGTGGAGTATCTTGGCGGCTGAGTCGTGTCTTTCCTTATACTCGGTTGGGGCAAACGCTTGGCATCCTCCAGTTATGTGCTGAATTGTCTCCGATGTTCGACAGCCATATCTGCATTGGTCATTTTCTATTGAGGGATCTCTAATGATGAACTTCCGATAGTTCTTCGTCGGAATAACCTGGTCTTGGATAGCTTATAAGAAGCCCTCCGTTTCCGGAAACATCTGTCCTGAAATCAACCAGTAGTTCGACGCTGAGTTGTCGACATTGTTCTGATTGACATCATTTGAATGCCGTTCATAAAGTGGCTTCTGTAGCCAGGTTTGTAACTTCTCTTGGTCTGTTTGGTGGTGAGAAGTAATATCTTGTTCCCTCAACTGTAGCGACGTAGAATCGTCTACCTCGCATACTGCTCAATGTAGTGTGGAAGAGTCCGCTAACCTGTGGAAATATGAACGTAAGTTTATTATTTGTAGGTCAGCTGCTTACCAATACTCACCAATCTTCTTCCTCCTTGGTGTCTTGGAAGCATTGTACGTTCAATAGCACTCCGTGGGTGATGGTTTTGTGCTTTTGTTAGGAATGTCCTTATTTTTCTTTGCAGATTTTGGATGTCCGTCGCGCTCCATTTTACAATTCCAAAAGAGTAGCTCAGCGCAGAACAAGCATACGTGTTAAGAACCTTAAACAAATGTCTACTGTTTAAGTTAGTTCGTAATACCCGCCTGGTGCCATGGTCAATTCTTTTAGCCTGTTTCATACCTAGATATTTGTATGTTTGGTCTGCTTCCATCGCAGCTATAGTTTCACCGATCTGCATTTCAAAAGCCCTCGGTTGAATCTTCCCTTTAACGATGTTCAAAATACGGCACTTGTCAAGTCCAAATTGCATTCCGATATCCCCGGAGAACTCCTCTACAATTTTAAGCATTTGTAATTAAATAAATATTATTATGATTATAATTTATTACGACACATAAATTTGAACCCTACAGGCCAACAAACGATGTCCTTCAGAATAAAAAGCTTATTTATAGTACGTTTGGTCTTCAAGCCTCTACAAATCTTCACAAAATAATAAAAAAAGTATATTAAAGGTTGAATAATATCATTAATGGAGGTCTTCTGGCTGGCCTATGGTTCCGGCCCCTGGTCGTACACAGTTCCTCTATCACCGGTCAAGTTTCAGGTTTTCTTTCAAACTTACTTGTCAGGACAGGAAGTCTTGCAATAATCGGCTGGATGTTTAGTGAATTCATACAATAATTGATTGGTGGATAGCTAGGACGATGGATTTTAGTCATACTATATAGAGCAGTGGTTTCTACCGTTTCAAGTTTTATGAGTGCTCGCTTCCTGCAATTACTGTATGTAGGGGGTATGTATTCCTATTAAAGTCAGTATATTGCTTTCTATATATGAGTTGTTTTTCTTGATATGCCCTTTTTCTTTGTATATTCGACTCCTTATTTATTTGACCTTTTGTATACATTTTTGTTCATCAGTTTCAAAGTGCCAATTTAAGATAATTTTGTGATCTATATTTACACCTAAATATTTGACTGATGGCTTGGTGCATATTACTTGGTTGTTAAGTTATATAAAACAAATTTAATCCAGGGAAAAACAAATAATAACAACAATGACACTATTTTTTGACTTTTGACGATTAATTTGACGAGCCAAAACGTCACTTTTACCCAAAATGGCGCAGAGCATACTCCGGACATTTTTCGTTTGACAGCTCGATTACCATCTGTCATCCATTTTATTTTCAGAAAACCGTGGGAATAGCATAGTTCGGACATTTTCGGTTTATTACACGATCAGTACATTTATATCACTCCCAACAACTCTTTTTTTTGTGTGTAAGGTCTCATCGAAATCGTTCGAAAATATCCGAAAGTGGACACGAATTGGGCTAACTTTAAAAATTAGGTTTTTCATTTCTAATTTTTAATTAGGACTATGAATAAATGAGAGTAAAGTGTATGATTTAACTTGCAAGTGAAAATTTGTAAATTCCTCGAGCATATACTACTGGAAGCAGCATGCAATGTTCCGCAAGCGTTATACGGCAAAGAGAAAGAGGGAGCGAATACAGGTAAATGCTATCTATCTTGCTGCGAACCATTATTCAATCACGGTGGAGAAGAGAAATAACATTTCCTCGTATTTGTCTTCTTTCTCTCTCTTACTTTGCCGTGTAATGTGCGCGGAGCTTTGCTTGTTGCTTTCAACAGTGTATACTCGAACTGTAAATTCTTAGTGTTATTAATTTTTAATATCAATCGAGCAATAACTTTGGTGTAATCTTTTTTGCAACTAGTGCATCAAAAAATATAAAAATTTCGGAATTCATTTAAGAGTTGTTACAAATTACGTCAGATCACAAAAAACCAACATGTATTTTTTTCTGAAATATCGACTAAATTTCCCTCCTTTAAGTCACTTTTCTTTGTCTGATTTATATTTTGGTTTACTGTTGATAAATAGTAGGCCTATTTGATCTTGATAAAACACACGATTTATTTCCTTCACGGTGGCAATTTTGAAAATTATTTTTTACAAGCTATTATTAAAGGAAAAAGTACAAGTTTTCGAATTAAAATGCTTATTTTATCTTTTCACAAGTAAAAAAGAAGTCATTCAAGATCAAGAATAGATAATAAATTTAATAAAAAAGCATTTATGGCAGCGCTACTCAATCTTTCATTATTTGCGATCCGAATTCCCATAACCGTTTTAATTGAGCTGTCATTTTCTTTATCAGAGTGTAAATGCAAACTACCTTGCTGTGAAGTGCCCCTTTTTTGTTACAGGAAAAAATATCTAAATAACTAAGCTGGGGGGTGGTGGAGTTAAAAAATTATTTTTTTTTTATTGAAGGAATCTTTTATAATATATCTATTTACAATAAATACCCTTAGCAATTTAGCCATATTCCAGCAGACAAAACAGAAATAAACCTATTTTTTAGTTGCATATCGGAACACTCAAAAGTAGGCACCCAAAAATAGTTTTGGGTTAACAAACATTGTGAAGTATATCATTTCAAGCTTAATATAATATTTTATAGCATTATTTTTAAAAAATGCCGTTTTCTCTCATAACAGTCAAAAAGTTTTGCTTACAATGAATATTCTTTAAATTTGTTAACGTTCGAACCACCTGTATAAGAACGAAAAAGAAGAAAAATTGTAGAATGTCCACATAACCTCAAAATCAAAGAATGTTTAATTTTGTTGACATTACTTATTTAAAGAATAAAACGATAAGGTAACATATTGTTTATTTATATATTTAGTTTTATCGAAATACTAAAAATATGATTATTTTGGAATCTTGAATTTGTGTTCTAAATTTTAACTTAAAAAATTATAACTTGGTCCTTATAAATAAATTTTGTTTATGAATTTAGAAGTTAAATACATAAATATCGTTAGAACTAGGACTCGTTGTGTGGTCAGCAAATCATACAAATTTTAAATGTTAGTTCTTTTATCCACCAGTAAATTGATTGCTTATATGCTATTCTTTTCTAATTGCATTATTTGAACTAAGATGATAAGTGGTACATCCACTAGAGAATAAAGTAAAACTATGCATTTCTGGTTGCCTAAATTATTTTATTTTCGAAATGTAAATAAAAATATCTAGCGATAAAATATTTTAAATTCTCTTTTTGTTGATATTAAAATATAAATTTACATTTGTAGTAATTTTTATTTACAAAATTTCGAAGGAATCACATCAAGGAAAAAAACTGAAGGCAAAAATAAAATAAAAATATTTGTGTCTGTCAAATATTATCAATGATAATCGACAATTATCAGACAAACTTCTTAAAATTTACTGGAATATGATGGAAGTATAGAGTGGATCAAAAAATTAGTATTTACTTACCTACTTGTCTGTAAAGTGATATATTTACTTTTAATAAAATGCGTAATTTGATGGTTTAAAAGTATTTATTTTGTAAAATGCAGTGGAAGCATTAATTTAAAAAATTATGAATTTTACAATAGTTTGTTTAAACAAATTGTTAAAACAAAGGGTTTAGCCGATTAAGAGGATCGAAACTGCCCCCTCGGCAATAAAAAAACATCTGATAGTTCTACATCAAAAAGTACCCACAAAAAAAATTTTTAGCCGCTATTAGAGTCACATAACCTCAAAAAATAACGTATTTTTCGTTTTTTGACGATATCTTCGGTTCTAATCATCGTAGAAACTTTTTTTTTCATATTGTAGGTTTTTTTTATTGCCAACAAGATATTTTTTTTCAAAAATTTTTGGCGGGAAATTCAAATTTTTAAGGGTGTTTTATCAATAAAATAAAAACTAGGAAAATAGTAGGGCTGAAAAAAAAAAGTTGTGTTTTAGATGCCAAATTATGTCCATGAATTTTTTCAGATTTTTAAAAGTGGTGAAACAGTCAAAATCGCAAAAAACGGCATTTATTAAGACAAGGCTAAGACAATTTTAGGTTATTTTTTTATTTGAAATACTTGGTCATACCTTGTAATTTTTTAATCGCCTTCTAAAAGGAGGTTCTCAATTTGTCGCGTATATATTTATTTTTTTATGTATTTACACCGATTACTCCGGAACGGCTGCACCGATTTGAATGAAATTTTTTACGTTATGTAAAAGAAGTTGCTGCGGTGGTCTCATATTTTTTTGAACGAAATTGATGCAGTAATATCCAAGATGGCGCTTAACAATATGGCGGCCAAAAAAATTAATTTTGTCCGATTTTCTCCAAAATTGGTATGAGGAAATTTTTGGGGTTGTACCCAACGAATCTGAAATTATTTTTAAAAAATTCAAAATGACGGATCCAATATGGCGGACAAAAAAACTTAATTGTGTCCGATTTTCTCCAAAATTCGTATGGGAGAATTTTCTGGGTCTCACATAACGAATCTGAAATTATTTTTAAAAAATTCAAAATGGCGGTTCCAATATGGCGGACAAAAAACTTAATTGTGTCCGATTTTCTCCAAAATTCATATGGGAGAATTTTCGGGGTCTCACATAACGAATCTGAAATTATTTTTAAAAAATCAATATGGCGGATCCAATATGGCGGACAAAAAAATTGATTTTGTCAGATTTTCTCCAAAATTGGTACGGGGGAGTTTTCGGGGTCGCACAGTACGAATCTAAAATTATTTTAAAAAAATTCAATATAGCGTATCCAATATGGTGGATAAAAGATTAATTTTGTTCGATTTTTTTCAAAATTGATATGAGGGGGTTTTTGAGATAGCACATTACGAATCTGATATTATTTAAAAAAATAAATAAATATGGCGGATCTAAGATGGCGGCCTAAAGAGTCTACATCTCTCGATTTTGTGTGAAGTCAGTATGGAGGGATTTTTGTTAGTGTTAATTACGAAATTAAAATATTTTTTGAAAAACTCAATCTGGCGGATTCAATATGGTCTTCTAAAAATTTTACATATCTCGACTTTCTCCAAAACTGATATAGAGGGTTCTTGAGGGTGTAAATTATGAATTTAATCCTATATTTTCAGGATTCAATATGGCGAATGCAATATAGCTGACAAAAATTTTACATGTTTCGATTTTGTTCAAATGTGGAATCGTTTTTGAGGATGTGAAAAGCGAATATAAAATTATTTTAAGAAAATCTAATACGTCAGATGCAATATGACCGTCTAGAAATTTTAAATTTCTGGATTTCATCTAAAATTGATACTAGGGGGCTTTGAAGGGTTTAGATTTAGATTAGATTAAGACTTTAAAATTGTTTTTTTTTGAAATTCATTATGGCGGATCCAATATGGTGGGTTGAAAATTTTATCTTATTCATATTCTTTTAGATTTGGTATTAGGGCGTTGGGGGTGGTGTATTACGAATATGAAGTTAATTTTTTACAACTATTTGGTTGATAAGATGTAATATGAAGGACTAAAAATTTTACATTTTCCGGTTTTATCTAAAATTGATATTGCGGGGTTCTTGGGGCGTGTACAAACTCAATATGCAATATAAAATATATCGGGCTAAGAAATTTGCGTCTCAAATTCTTTAAATATCGATATTGGAAGGTTTTGGGGCCTATATTACCAATCTAAAATTAAATTGAAATTTAAGATATTGGATTTACTATGACAGACTAAATATTTGTTTGACACAATTTCATCGGTATTTGGAGAACTCTAAGAATCAAAGAATTTTTAGTGGTTCATTTTAGGGTGACTTACAATTCTGGATAAAATGGGTACTTTTTTGCCACCTTGGAGTCATTGCGAGGTACATTAATCGCGATTAGCATGTAATTCAAATAATTTATGAATATCATAGAGAATTCAAAACTAAAAATCGAAAAATAAAATTTTTATAAAAAAATTGAACCGACGTTTAAAAGTGTGCTAAAGAGGGAAAAATAACTAGAAATTTTTATATGAAATTGAAATTTTTGAAGTCGGCACCAAATTATTTCTAAATGAAATAAATAACTACTAATATATACAAATAATGGTAAGAAAGCAATTAGAAATAAAGTATTTTTAATCCGTTTATGCGAATCACATTTTGTCAGGTATTAATTTGGCGCCGACTTCAAAAATTTCTATTTCATATAAAAATTTCTAGTTATTTTTACCTTTTTTAGCGCACTTTTACAAGTCGGTTCAATTTTTTTATAAAAATTTAATTTAAAATACAAGTTTCCAAAGTTTAATATCTCGAAAAAAAGAAAGATATTTATTCAAACTCAAGGGTATTTGAAAGAGTAAGATGTATACCTTAAGAAAAAAAAATGTCGCAATGATACATAACCTGAAATATAGGGCAAAATCGCGTTTTTTGCTTATTTTGGTTAGAATATATTAGCTTTGTTCGCTGGTCACTTTCCGAACCGATTCAGAACTAGTACGGAATTAGTTCAGGATTGTCGTACAGCTCATGCCCAGTTATCAACCGGTTCAGGATTTTTTTTTCCACGAATGATTTTGGAACTTCAAATCGTCTACTGTGGTATGAGCTTCATTATTTAACATACGGTGTTAAATGTTGATTAAACTAGTTGTTTTTGTTGTTTTTAATAAGTTAGAACTGTTTTTATTAGGTTTTATTATTTGTATTATTTTAAAGAAATATTGAATTATAATTGTTGTTCTTATATAATATAAGGTCTAACTAAGAGTTCCTTTTAGAATAAAACATCTTCTTTTTTGCTGAATAGAATTTTTGGTAAAAAAATATATAGTTTAACTGAAATCTATTGTTTGTTCTTTATTTTGTGCTTTTTATTTCCTCAAAATAATTAGCACTTTTAGGAATTTTGAATAACTCTAAAACTTCTTCAAAGTCCTCGTCGCAGGACAATAGATGATTTGACATAATGGGAGTATTCACTAAAAAGATATTTCTTTAGGTTTAAACTAAAAGGTAAAAAATACTTTTTTAATTTATCAGTTAAGGTTCTAGGTAGATTAACACTAATTAAAGTAAAACCAATATAATATAATAAAATATCTACGGGAACATCAAATGCAACAAATGACATAAACAAAAGAAAAACCTGAATAAAATAAAAACAATTGTCAAATAGTTGCACATTGCGGCCGCAGCATGAAAGCTGGCGCTGCGTAAAATTCCGAACTTACAGTTCTTATTCAATCCTTAGAACCGGCAGAACTGGTTGAGAATCGATTTCGAACCGAATTATTTTCTCCGCGAACATGGGACTGTAACTAAAAATTCAGAACTTTGTATCCGCGAACGTTACTATTTGAACTGCGCATGCGTACTAGTTCAGAATCGGTTCTAAATCCTTTCCGCGAACAAAGCTATTATCAATTCCTAAAATCTACGAAAAAGGGCTATTCTTATTCAATGTACACATTTCATGTCGTCCTATGTTAACCTTCCTAATGCCTTTTTAAATGATATAATAGATGGCAGTACAATCTAAACTAGTATACGGCAAAACGGTAAAACTTGCAACAAGTATTTCCACTGGTTATTCATCACGGAACTAAATTGGCAGGACTAATTTTTGTATATGGAGTGAATATGAGGTTTCAAATCCATATTTAACGGACAAATAAGGGTACCTTAAGGTCACTTTAACAAGCTGACCTGTAAATGATGCACTATTGTTGTTCATTGGTTAGATTCAAGGTCATTTGCCGCTATTAATTTAAATTGTTGTTTGAGGAAAGGAAAATTTTTTCAAACGGTATTTAAACTTAAATTGTATATCTTATTTACTAGGCTGAAATTTTCTTTTGAGTTTTATCATTCTGCTGTCATAGCTCATATGCAAGGGAGTATATCGTAAAGGTTGATCACAGGCTATAGCATCACTCTTACAATGTTTTTTTAAAGCCAAAGCCAATGAGCACGTTCTCGGAGCGAGATCGTTTGTTTTCGGTTTAAGGTGTTTTCTAGCATTGTTTGAGGATCGGATACAGTATACTTTTCTCAAACACAGTGGCGGCTGATGACTTCTTAGACAGTGTGCCAATACGAGAATAAAATATAGAATCATTATAAAACATAAAATTACAATTCCCTAACCTATGTTTATGGTAAGAAGAATTTAATTGTATTTTAGGTTAATCTTACTAGGCATAGAAGAGCTAAAAATATTATTCATGTGAACTTTAGCTATTTTAAAAGTCTTTATTTCAAGATGATCTGTTCATTTTTTCGAACAACACATATAGAAAATAAAACACTTTATGTGATTCCTCACACCCACATAGTCAACTATTTTTATCATACTATATATTTTTATTACATATGGTTTTCTCTATCTTCACATTGTTTTTCAATTTTTAAATCAGGCATTGTAATCCTGATTCTTGTACTCCAAATTTTTCCTTTAAAAAGGGCGCAATAATAGGGTTCCTTAAAAAATAACTTTGTAGTCATGGAGGTATATAAAACGACTTTTAGTAACAAACCAAGTCACACACCGATGTAGAAAAATAAATGTAATATACAAGAAATAACTAAAACTAAATTTAAAATAATGAAATTAAAAAATTATTGCATAAAATTCATTTCGAAGCTGTAAGAAATTAATAAAATAAACCAGGAATCAAAATTCATAACGAAATAACAAATATAGCTGCTAAGAAGTATATTAATTGCTTCTTGTGAGGTCGAAAAAAAATTCGTAATGGCCTGTAAAGTCTATTAGGTTATGTTAACTGCTTTCGCTTCGCAAAAAAATCTTAAAAAACCTAAAAATCGTGTTAATAACCGCATATCTTCTGTTACAAGATAAAAATTGAGTGAAATCTAGTTATGTGTGTTTAATTAAATCTACATATGAAAAAATTTGTTAATAGTGCCTTGTAAAATATTGTTTTTTTTTTATAATATGAAACACTTATCGTGCTGGTTTGGGTTTTAGTTGCACTTGGCCATTTTTAGGGTTCTATCGCGAACTAGGAGCTCTTATAAGTTCTGTTCGTTTGTCTTTATATCATAGTCTTGTATCTTTGATATGGATGTTGAACTGTTGATATTTTGAAGTCTGATATCAAGACTACAGGCTTGGACTTTACTTGCACTTGGCAATTTTTAGGGTTCTATCGTCAGCAAGGAACTCTTGTAGTTCTGTTATGTCCGTTCCTTTGATTACTTGTCATAGTCTCGCATGTTTGTGATGAAATTGTGTGCAGATACATGCTAACGAGTAAAGTATAGTGGAGTATCGTTTAATGACACTTTAAAAGTACATTTAAATATGTAATTTTTCAAGCTATTCACTAGTCCGGTGTGTGCCTATAGATGTCATTGGACTGTTACTATTTTGCAGTCTGATATCAAGACTGCATGCTTGGGCTTTACTTGCACTTGGACATTTTTAGGGTTCTATCGTCAGCTAGGAACTCTTATAGTTCTATTATGTCCGTTCCTCTGTTTATTTGTCATAGTCTTGTATCTTTGTGATGGAATTGTTTGCAGATACATGCTATGGAGTAAAGTATAGTGGGGTATAGTTTAACGGTACTTTTAAATATGTAATTTTTCAAGCTATTCACTAGTCCGGTGTGTGCATATAGATGTCATTGGACTGTTGCTATTTTGCAGTCTGATATCAAGACTTCAGGCTTGGACTTTACTTGCACTTGGACATTTTTTGGGTTCTATCGTCAGCTAGGAACTCTTATAATTCTATTATGACCGTTCCTCTGTTTATTTGTCATAGTCTTGTATCTTTGTGATGAAATTGTGTGCAGATACATGCTATGGAGTAAAGTATAGTGGAGTATAGTTTAACGGTACTTTTAAATATGTAATTTTTCAAGCTATTCCACTCGTCCGGTGTATACCTATAGATGTCGTTGGACTGTTGATATTTTGCAGTCTGATATCAAGACTGCAAGTATAGTATCCTACCTATAGATTACGGGATGAATATTTTAAATCAGTATTTGTGGATTTTACAGGTAATAAACTGTTTGCCTTCCGTTTGACGGTCCTCAGAAGGAAAAAGCAACTTTTTATAAACTTATATTGAGTTTGCCGATACTTGGTGGAACTCTATATCATAAAAAAAAATTCCACTTTAATTGAAACTTGAACAAAAAATATTCCATATGTTTCGCTGCAGGGTAGCTTTATCAAGAATGAAGACATTTGTCTTCTTAGGTCTAGGTAGGATAAACTAACAATGGATTTTCCAATAATAAACAGGTAATTGAAATGGGTCATTAAAATAGGTTCAATAAAGGAGAGTTGTTTGGGTCTAATTGGCAGTTTAACAAAGAATCCGTATTTTAAATTTATTTATGACTAGGGATTCCAACAAATCTAATTTAGTGCCTTTATTTTCTGTATGTAAAATTTAGAAATTTTGATTGAAATTATGACTGAATTTTATTAAGTGATTTGAATAATGAGAATCTGTTTTTTCTTTAATAAAACTACTAAAGTGTTCCTTTATTTTTGTTCAAAAACAATAAATGTCTTAAATCCAACTAAATATAAAATATTAAAGAACCTACAGATATATTTCGGAACAGCATCAAATATGTAATACATACTTCTAAAAATTTGTTTAATGATAGGGATTTCAATAGACTAACTTTGATGAACCCACAGCCCCCAAAACTCTACTCTTTAATTAAACTACATAAAGATGGTTATCCTAGCAGACCAGTAGTATCGTTTTTTCCAGCACCTTCCTATAAATTATTTTAAAAACTAATTGAAATTCTAAGCAAATACACCAACTTTTCGGCAAAATTTCAAATAAAAAATTCCTCAGAACTAATTAACAAAATAGAAAACATAAACCTTCCTAATAACGCCAGATTAATATCATTTGATGTTAGTAATTTATTTCTTAGTGTACCTATCTAACAGACAATTTTGTTAGTTGAAAAAATTCTCTCTTTAAAAAATATTAACATAATTAAAAAGCAAGAAATATTACTATCATTAAAAACATGTCTGGAACAAAATTACTTTGAATTTTATGGAACTGTCTATTCTAGTCAGGAAGGTTTGATAATGGGCAATCCTTTTCGTCCCTTACTAGCCGAAATATTTATGGATTATTTAGAAGATATTATAAGCAAACACATTATTTCTAAGAAATTTCTTTATTGACATAGATATGTCGATGTCTTAACTTGCTTTACTGGTACAATTAGACAACTGACACAGTTTACCAACTTTATAAATAGCATTCACCCCAACATCACATTTACAATAGAAAAAGAAATAGATAAGGAAATAAACTTTCTAGATTTAACAATATCACGGGAAAATAACATACATGTCTTCTCAATCTTTCATAAACCCATGCATACTGACACAACCATACACACTTCTTCTTGTCACCCAATAGAACATAAACTGTCAATGTTCTATAGTATGTTTATCTCAGTTCCTTTAAACCAAGCCAATTTTGAAAAAGAACTAAATATTATTAAACAAATTGCTGTTAACAATGGAAACACCCCATAAATAGTAAACAAAATTTTGAATAAAAAATTATATACGATCGTTAAATCTGGTGTTTCCCGTAATAAAAAAATACAAAAAAAAAATTTATACTCTTATATATTTCTAGACCAGGGCTTATCTGTTTTTAATTGGATGTAAAATGGAACATGGAAATTTTTGCATGAGAGCCTTCACAATAACCTGAATAATAATAATTTTGATATGCGTCATTTCAAACAGTTGGGCAACATTGTTTTAATTAATAAAAATATAAAATCAACGAACAAAAAAAACATTTTTTTTTTCAACTTTTCTCTCGTATAACTTTGAAAATATTCATTTTAGAGAAAAGTTGAAGAGGAAAAAAAGTTTCGCAATTAAATTTGCCATAAGATAAGGTCGGAATTCTCAAAATATATTTCCCTTATTGCAAAATAGCAATAAAAACTGTAAAAAAGCAGTTTTTTAATCAATTTTTTTCGACTTTAAATTTCTCCGAGGACCTTCATATTAGACCAAAGAAAACGCTAAAATTCGTTAGGATCGAATCGATAGTTTTTGCACAATAATTCTGCAATCCGATTTCGTTTACGAAAATTGACCATCCGCAGGTTTTCGACATGTTGAATCCGAATCTGATCAGAATTGACCTGTTGGTTGTTCACTAAATTTTTATAAAAACCAATTTGAGTATTATCTTGCAGGATAATCATCTGGAGACATTGTGTGTACTTTTTGCACATGCAAAAGATGAAACAATTGTTCCGGGAAAGTTTCATGAACAATCAATTTTGTTGTGCTTATTTGAACTGCGAGCTTTTTTTACGTTAATAGAAGGATTATCAACAATGTGTTTTTTAACTCAACATTTTTTGCTCATCTTGGGTGCAACATAATGCACGCCTGACAAGTATTAAGTCGACTTTTTTACAACTATAATAAACAGCATCCACAAGTTATCGTATTGGCCGATACTCTAAAATATTGTTTATGTTCCCTCATAGTGATTGGGCGAAAAATGCATCTTATATTTCCATATATTTTTTGTTTAAAGACTTATACCCCGGCGCACGCTACTGTATTTATTTTGCTACAGGGCGACAATATGTCCATTTTAATGAAACCATATCGAACTTACAGTTTCGTCCGTATTTACTTTTCCCTCCAAAGTACCGAACCGTTATTATCCCTTTAGACCTCTGCTTTCAAGGCAGGTACAGAAATTTAATTGTTTATAGACTATTTAGATAACAAAAGTACCCCCACCAGGGTCTTTTTTGCATACTTTAGTAAATCTAAAATTTCACTTTAGTTGATTCTCGCCCTTGACAAAGTAAGGAAGAAAGTGTTGAATTTGATTTCTAGTGAAAGTGCGTTACTGGATTTATCATGTATTCCGGTGGTTACGTAAGTTGTCTTTTGAGTAAAATTCAAAATTATTAACATTATAGGGGTATTCTTTTGAGTCATTATTACTTTCAGTTGTATCACTTGAAGTTATCATGATTAATTCGACCTAATGACAAGTCAATGTATATTGAAAAGAACATGAAGTTATCAGTTACACTTTGATCAATTGATAATTACTCAAAAGAATACAGCCTATATATATATATATATATATATATATATATATATATATATATATATATATATATATATATATATATATGTATATATATATATATATATATATATATATATATATATATATATATATATATATATATTTCTATAATACTTTCTTCGGTTTTTCCATTTGAAAATCAAAAGACAATTTTTTTGACGTTTCGCTCTAACATAGTGAGCTTCTTCAAAGTTATGGTATATTTATATTGAATCTTGAAAGTAGCGTATACGCACAAAGCTACTTTCAAGGTTCAATATAAATATACCATAGCTTTGAAGAAGTCTTTTGATTTTCAAATGAAAAAACCTATACCCAAGAAAGTGTCACAGAAAAATATTAACATAAGGTTTAAGATATATATATATATATATATATATATATATATATATATATATATATATATATATATATATAGTGCAGTATAATCTTTAAAACAATGTATGTTTGTCATGCTCAGTTCAGCGTTATTGTATTTTTAAGTGATCCCCCTAAAATTTTTATTAATGAAATTTTTATAAAAAAATTGAACTGTCGGGGCCAAACTAATACCCGACAAAATGTGATTCGCATAAACAGATTAAAAATACTTTATTTGTAATTGCTTTCTTACCATAATTTGTATATATTAGTAGTTATTTATTTCATTTACAAATAATTTGGCGCCGACTTCAAAAAGTTCAATTTCATATAAAAATTTATAGTTATTATTCACTTTTAAGAGCATTTTTAGAAGTTGGTTCAATTTTTTTATAAAAATTTTATTTGTCTATTTTTAGTTTTAGAATTCATTATGATATCCATAAATTATTTGAACTAAGTACTAATGGAGATGAGTGTACCTCGCAATGACTCCAAGGTGGCAAAAAAGTACCCATTTTATCTAAAGTTGTAAATCGCTCTAAAATGAACCACTAAAATTCTTTGGTTCTTAGAGTTCTCCAAATACCAGTAAAATTGTATCAAACAAATATTTAGTCTGTCATGGTAAATCCATTATCTTAAATTTCAAATTAATTTTAGATTGATAAAATAGGCCCCAAAACCATCCAATATCGATATTTAAAGAACCTGAGATGTAAATTTCTTAGCTCGATATATTTTATACTGCATATTGAGTTTATATACGCCTCACGAACCCCACAATATCAACTTTAGACAAAATCGGAATATGTAAAATTTTCTGTCCCTCGTATTGTATCTTATCAACCTAATAGTTGTAAAAAATTAACTTCATATTCGTAATACATGACCTCGAAAACCCCCTAATATCAAATCTGAAAAAATGCGAATAAGATGAAATTTTCAACCCACCATACTGCATCCGCCATATTGAATTTCAAAAAAAGTATTTTAAGTCTTAATCTAATCTAAATCTGAACCCTTCAAAGCCCCCTAGTATCAATTTTGAATGAAATCCGGAAATTTAAAATTTCTAGACTTATATACCTTTGAACAAAATCGAAAAATGTAAAATTTTTAGTCCGCTACATTGGATTCGCCATATTGAATACTGAAAAAATACTTTTAAAATTATAATTTATACCCTCAAGAACATAGGGGGTTCTTTCAGTTTGGGAAAAAATCGAAAAATGTAAAATTTTTAGGACACTATATTGAATCTGCCACATTGAGTTTTTCAAAAAATATTTTAAATTCACACTAACAAAAATACTCCAATACTGGTTTTAGACAAAATCGGGAGAAGTAGAATCTTTAATCCGCCATATTTAATTTTTAAAAAAAATAATTTCAGATTTGTAATGTGTGATCCCAAAAACTCCCCCATATCAATTTTGAAAAAAATCGGACAAAACTAATTGTTTATCCACCATATTGAATTTTTTAAAAATAATTTCAGATTCGTTATGTGCGACTCCGAAAACTCCCCCGTACCAATTTTGAAGAAAATCGGACAAAATAGATTTTTGCTTCCGCCGTATTGAATTTTTCAAAAATAATTTTAGATTAGTTATGTGCGACCCTGAAAACTCTCTCGTACCAATTTTTTAGAAAATCGGACAAAATTGATTTTTTTTTGTCCGCCATATTGGATCCGTCAGATTGAATTTTTTAAAAATATTTAGGATTCATTATGGGCGGCCCCGAAAACTCCCCCATACCAATTTTGGAGAAAATCAGACAAAATTTATTTTTATTTCCGCCATATTAAATTTTTTAAAAATAATTTCAGAATCGTTGTGTACAATCCCAAAAATTCCCCCATACCAATTTTGGACAAAATTAATTTTTTTGGCCGCCATTTTATCAGCGTATCTTTGATATTACTGCACCAATTTCGTCCAAAAAAATATGCCACCACCGCAGCAACTTCCTGAACATAACGTAAAAAATTTCATTCAAATCGGTGCAGCCGTTCTGGAGTAATCGGTGTACATACATAAAAAAAACATACCTACTCGACGAATTGAGAACCTCCTTCTATTAGGAGTCGGTTAAAAAAATGGTAAGGAACTGACTATATATATATATATATATATATATATATATATATATATATATATATATATATATATATATATATATAATAGAATAAAATATTGGCGAAGCGGACGTGAAAATTTGTCAATCTACATGATTCTCGTATTAAAAAGTGCGGAGCACTCTAAAATATGGAAAAACTCCGGGTCCGACAGATGGCGACAGCGCTGTTTCGTCCTAATATGGGACTCGTCAGGCCACCGCAGTCGGTACAAACCATCATCTCGCCTTTGCATCGTATAAGCCATACTTATAATCAAAATACGGCAAATAAGACGACAAAGGCGACATCTCGATGGTCCACTTGATAATACAAGAACCATACAGATTAACAAAGTTTGTAAGAGAACCGTCATATGGTGGCGCGACGGTGAATTAAAACAGAAATATGTATTATCAAGTGGACCATCGAGATGTCGCCTTATTTGCCGTATTTTGATTATAAGTATGGCTTATACGATGCAAAGGCGAGATGATGGTTTGTACCGACTGCGGTGGCCTGACGAGTCCCATATTAGGACGAAACAGCGCTGTCGCCATCTGTCGGACCCGGAGTTATACGAGAATCATGTAGATTGACAAATTTTCACGTTCGCTTCGCCAATATTTTATTCTATTTTATTATCTACATATTTATATATATATATATATATATATATATATATATATATATACAGGGTGTCCAAGATAAGGATCCTAACCATGGGGATCTCGGAAACAGTTGGAGATACGAGGTCGGTTAAATTAGAGAAAAGTTGTGCAATTTAGTGCTAAATTAAACGCAATTTAAAAATTTTAAAAATTCAAAATACTTCCGGAGATTTCCGGAAAAAACCGAATTTTGGCAAAATCGTTTTTAATTTTTGTAGGCTTTATTTAAAGAGATATCAAAAAATAAAAGGTAGATTCTTCTTGCCACTTTTTATTTTTTAAAATTTGGTCTAAACAAAATTTAAATCCGACGTTTCGTTTCTGAGATACCATCATGAACTTTCATTTTTTATATGGAACAAAAAAAAGTATCCCATGTATTTGATAGCATTTTTTATTACAAATTCAACGGTGTATCACACTTGCATATCAAGTGTGTAGTTCATTGGCTTTTATAAAACTGATATACCTTTCTCTCTCGCTCTCATGGAGCTCTTATGGAAAGTACTTGAACTACGTATTCGATATGCAAGGGTGATACATCGTTGAATTTGTAATAAAAAATGCTATCAAATACATGGGATACTTTTTTTTGTTCCATATAAAAAATGAAAGTTCATGATGGTATCTCAGAAACGAAACGTCGGATTTAAATTTTGTTTAGACCATATTATAAAAAATAAAAAGTGGCAATGAGAATCTACCTTTTATTTTCTGATATCTCTTTAAATAAAGCCTGCAAAAATTAAAAACGATTTTGCCAAATTTCGTTTTTTTCCGGAAATCTCCAGAAGTGTTTGAAATTTTTAAATTTTTTTAACTGCGTTTAATTTAGCACTAAATTGCGCAACTTTTCTCTAATTTAACCGACCTCGTATCTCCAACTGTTTCCGAGATCCCCATGCTTAGGATCCTTATCTTGGACACCCTATATATATATATATATATATATATATATATATATATATATATATACACACATCACAAACCAATTGTAATCACTCACTCTTTTGTATATTCACTGGCCTTTTAAAAATACTTTTAAAAAGTGAATATACAAAAGAGTGTGTGATTACAATTGGTTTGTGATATAATTAACTTTTGTTTAAAACAAAAATCTCTGTTCTTAATGGTAAGTTTTTAACCTCTTTGTCCATATATAATAATATTAAAAATGTACATTTTTGTAGCATCCGCATCAGTTGAAAAAGATTCGAAAGAATCGAAACGTCCTGAAAAATAAAAATATATATATATATATATATATATATATATATATATATATATATATATATATATATATACAATGACTACTGTATATATGTAGTTTCAATATAAAAATGAACCATATTCCCAAGAAAAATTAATTCCTATATTATATATATATATATATATATATATATATATATATATATATATATATATATATATATATATATATATATAATCATTAAAGACATATTTTTCCTGTAACACGTGTTGTGCATATGCAGTCCTCTATTGTTTTTTATTGACCTTTTGTGTTTCGTATTCTTATTTTTAAATTTCTACCTGTTTGGCCTAAATAAGATTTTTAACAAGAACATAATAAGGATTGAATCTCATTAAACAAATAACAGTTAATAATGGTCTCCAACCAGACGATTGACAGAATACTAAAAAACAAACACTCAAAATTAACAAAAAATTAATTTTACCCGAATCAAGTGAATAATAATAATAATAAAAAATTCAAATGCTTTATTTACTTGGGTAAACAAAACAAAACAAATAAGGTAGTTAGGAGCGACAAAGATAGAGAAGATAAAAACTGTAAATCTGTTGAATTATGTTCTTGTTACAAATCTTCTTTAGGCCAAACAGGTAGAAATTTTAAAATACGAATAGTGAAACACAAAAGGTCATTAAAAAACAATAAAGAGGCCTCTGCACATGCACAACACCTGTTACATGAAAAACATAATAAATTACAATGAAATTTTATATGTATTAGATAAGAGCAAAAACTATCTTGTTTTAAGAGCCTAGAAATTAATAGAATTAAAAACTCGGAAGTCCTTAAATAGTCAATTAGAAACTAACCCGTCCTCTTCATTAAATACAGTGTGTTTCACAACAAACTGCCACGATCGATTTCTCGAAAAATAGAGCCTGGAAATTTTTTAAAATTTGACAGTTTATTAAAGTCGATGGGGACAATTTGGCTAAAATATTTTCAAGGTGGTGGCACTTCCGGTTATACCGGAAGTTAATGCCTTCTTGTTTATTTTAAATGGAACACCCTATATATTATTTCTTTTAGATTCACGCAAATTTATAGACATATTTCATGTTTAATATCCTATACCTAGGTCTAACTGTTCTTGACATATTTTAATTTTATGTCAAAAGCCTTTATTATGTAATTGGGGTACTATGTTGATATTTTGATAACAAATGTATACAGGGTGATCAAAAACTAACATTAAATAATAACTTGAAAAAAATCACTAAAAGTAGTTTTTTTCTAAAGTAAACTTCCCATTTTTAGAATGTTTTCTTATTAAGCATTAAAAATAAGGCTGATTTTATATAAGGTTGTAAATTCGAAAAATTTGTAGTTTTTAAAATATTGGCAATATTGTATTGTAAAAACTCTATACGTCTTTTCAGTTTTGTGATTAGTTGGCCATGATGGCGAAACGCGACGAAAGAAAACAATACAGCACTACAGAAATACTAATATTTCTTGGTATTTGAGAATTTTTTAATAATAAAATTTTTATAAAAAAAATTGAACCGATTTCTAAAAGTGCGCTAAAAAGTGAAAAATAACTAGAAATTTATATATGAAATTGAAATTTTTGAAGTCAGCATCAAACTAATACCTGACAAAATGTGATTCGCATCAACAGATTAAAAATTCTTTATTTGTAATTTGATTTAGAAATAATTTTGTGCCTACTTCAAAAATTTCTATTTCATATTAAAATTTATAGTTATTTCTCACTTTTAACGCACTTTTAGAAGTCGGTTCAATTTTTTTAATAAAATTTTTATTTTTCAATTTTTAGCTTTGAATTCATTATGATATCCATAAATTATTTGAACTAAGTACTAATCGAGATTAGTGTACCTCGCAATGACCCACGGTGGCAAAAAAGTACCCGTTTTGTCCAAAGTTGTAAATCACTCTAAAATGAACTACTAAAAATTCTTTGATTCTTAGAGTTCTCCAAATATCAGTGAAATTGTATCAAACAAATATTTAGTCTGTCATAGTAAATTCAACATATTAAATTTCAAATTGATTTTAGATTGGTAATATAGACACCAAAACCTGCCAATATCGAAATTTAAAGAATTTGAGACGTAAATTTCTTGGCTCGATATATTTTATACTGCATATTGAGTTTGTATACGTTCTAAGAACCCTGCAATATAAATTTTAGACAAAATCGGAAAATGTAAAATTTTCAATCCCTCATATTATATCTTATCAACCTAATAGTTGTAAAAAATTAACTTCATATTCATAATACCCGACCCCAAAAACACTCTAATACCAAATCTGAAAAAATGCTAATAAGGTAAAATTTTGAACTCACCATATTGAACCCGCCATATTGAATTACAAAAAAATAATTTCAACGTCTTATTCTAATTTGAATCTAAACCCTTCAAAGCCCCCTTAGTACCAAATTTGGATGAAATCCAGAAATTTTAAATTTCTAGACCTTCATTTTACATCTGACACATTAGATTTTCTTAAAATAATTTATATTCGCTATTGATCTCCTCAAAAACGATTCAGTTCCACATTTGAACAAAATCGAAAAATGTAAAATTTTTAGAACGCCATATTGAATTCGGCAGTTAGATTTTCAAAAAAATATTTTAAATTCATAATTAGCACTAAGAAAAATCCCCCAATATTAATTTTAGACAAAATCAAGAGATGTAATATCTTTAATCCGCCATCTTTGATCCACCATATTTATTTTTTAAAATAATGTCAGATTCGTAATGTGCGATCCCAAAAATTCTCCCATATCAGTTTTGAAAAAAATCGAACCAAATTAATTTTTTATCCGCCATATTGAATTTCTTAAAAATAATTTCCCATACCAATTTTGGAGAAAATCGAACAAAATTAATTCTTTCCTCCGCTATATTGAATTTTTTAAAAATAATTTTAGACTCGTCATGTGCGACCCCGAAAACTCCCCCGTACCAGTGAAAATCGGACAAAATTGATTTTTTTGTCCGCCATATTGAATTTTTATAAAATAATTTCAGATTCGTTATGTGAGACCCCGAAAACTCCGCCGTACCAATTATGGAGAAAATCTGACAAAATTGATTTGTTCGTCCTCCATATTGGATCCGCCATATTGAATTTTTTAAAAATAATTCCAGAATCGTTGTATACTACCCCGAAAATTTTCCCATACCAATTTTGGAGAAAAGCGGACAAAATTAATTTTTTTGGCCGCCACATTGTCAGCGCCATCTTGGATTTTACTGCACCAATTTCCTTCAAAAAAATGTGGGACCATCACAGTAACTTCCTCAACATAACGTAAAAAATTTCATTGAAATTGGTGCCACCGTTCCGGAGTAATCGGTGTACATACATAAAAAATACATAGTCGACGAATTGAGAACCTCCTTCTTTTAGAAGTCGGTTAATAAGTGCAACTTTTCTCTATTCCAAATATCCTGGTATCGTTAGAGAATAGCATTAACGGTCTCATAGAACACTACCACCCTATAGAATAAAAGTTAGAGATTATTTAATCTCCACTTATTTTAAATAATGTTCCTTAAACTTTATTCCATTTTTGATATTAAGTGGTAGGTGCAGCCATCTCTGCGTCAAAAATTCGAAGCTTTTACATTTTAACTTAATAACCAATAGATCTTAAATAGAAGTAAATATTTCATCAAATACTTAGATATTTTTTAATTTATAAAGGTTAATTACTTTTTTTAAAGCCATTATTAACTCTTTACTAGTTTACTTATAATCTAGCAAGTAAGCCATGGAAAAACATTTACGTTTTACGTTACACATTATTTATAAGTAAGCTGTGAAACAAAGAAAATGTCATTGTTTATCGAGGCGTCTTGTCAGATAGTTTAGAGTTTGTAAATTGAAAGGTAAGAAGTTTTTTAAAAATTATTTGCAGTTAAAATATCTTAACAGTGAAATACTAAAATGCCAGATTGCTTTATTAATCATTTACACGAACATTTAAGTCTTCTTCTGACTAGTTCGCCTTAAAAGAACTGAATAAGCTCAATATAACTTGTTACGTATAGGACGATTTACATGTAAAAATGCGACGTAAAATTAAGTTTAAAATATTTTCTTAATTCCAACTAGGTAAATAAATAGTAAGGTCACATTCTGAATTATTTTAATTTTAAGCTTTTTTAAGGTGCCTGTATGACAGATAGACCCTTCTATAATGCCACTAGATTTAAACAATAATAAATTTGTTTCAACGCTGCTTATGATCGGTGGGGGTAAGAATTTTTTGATGTGTCACAGATACAAATATATTTATTTAATTTTGCTTTCAGTTTTTTTGCTTGTTGCGACTCCTTTGAATGTTTTAGTGTTAGAAATTACTACAAATGTGAAGTTTATAATTAAAAATCTACAAAAAGGGATTTTAAAAACTTATTTTAATCAGTAAATATTGTTGGAATATTATTTACAAATTAAAAATAATATAATAATTTAAGAATTCATACTTTTCTTTAATGCCGATTATTTTATTCTCGAATTGATGTATCGATTAGCATGTTATAATAGTTTAAATAATGAAATTAGACAAGGATAGCATAGAATCCGTGTGACTACCTGAAAATAAAATATCTGGTACAACACTTTTACAAATATAAATAAAAATATATCTGCACGCGAACTCCGTAATAGTATAGAAAAGAAATTTCTTTGCTATTTCTTTCTATTATGGAAAATCATTCAAAACTTACTCTATAAGCACATTCGGCAACGGTCGGGTATGTCCGAACAAGAAATCGTGCTATAGAAATAGAAACAGTCTTTGGCTTGTTGCTGTTCTTCTATCTCTCTCAAAGCAATTTAAATGCTGCATAAGTCTGTCTCATTTTTTTCCTGATTTACGTATATTTGAATTTGTGGTTATGTTGAATGTGAGATATATTTGTTTCTAAGAACGAAATGAAGTTCATAAATGTGTTTTTATATTTTATTTAGCAAAAAGTATAGATTTACACGTTATATAAGAAAAAGATATCAAAATAGCAATAATTATTTTTATTTCTGTTTATTTCTTAACGTTAAGAATCAGAACAAAAATAAATTATTAAAGCTGAATTAAGAAAAAATAAATAAATATATACATATTATATATCCAATTGAAAAAGTCTTTAATTCCGTTTTATTGAGCTGCACAAACTTCTGACAGGGAGCTGCTAAATGTCGGTTGAGCACACAAAATATCTCTCTACTCTTCAATATTTTATACAAAATACATAAATATCGGATCCATATTTTCTAATAGGTAACTTATTATTAAAAAAAAGTGTAGAGTTAAATACTTTAAAATATAATATTGGAGATTTGACGATAAAAATTTTTGGTCAATTAACCTAAAAAATTACAAAGTAAATATGTTTAGTATTTTTTTCTTTTAATTATAAAGTCCCTAGAAAAGATAAATGTTTTTAGAGATGGTAGTTTGTAGTTATTTCTATGCGAACTAGCCCGAAGTTGTAAGGAAAATATCCTAGAGAGTAGGTTCTGTTGATAGAAAGAAATTTTCTTTCTTCTTTATTTCTTTTCTGTTTCTATTTCTATCGTGTTACGGAGTTCTCGTGCAGGTTATTCAGACCCTAGTTCTGACCAACGTTGCCACATCTCGCTCGATTGAGCAAGATCTTGCTATTTTTAACCGACTTCTAAAAGGAGGTTCTTAATTCAATCGCTAGGTATTTTTTATGTATGTACATCGATTACTCCGAAACGAAGGCACCGATTTGAATGAAACTTTTTGCATTATGCTAAATTGGTTCAAAAAAATCCAAGATGGCGCTGATAATATGGCGGACAAACGATTAATTTTGTCCAATTTTCTCCAAAATTGGTGTTGGGGAGTTTTCGGAGTCGCACATAACGCATCTAAAATAATTTAAAAAAAATCAATATGGCGAATCTAATATGGCGGATTTAAAATTTTACATTTCTTGATTGTGTCCAAAATTATTATAGGGGGTTTTTAGGGCCTGGCTTACGAATTTAAAATTATTTTTAAAAATTCAATATGACTGATCTAGTATGGCGAACTAAGGAATTTTGCATCTCTTGATTTTGTCCAAATCTGGTATAGGGAGTTTTTGAAGGTGTATAGACTTAAAATTATTTTTAGACAATTCAATATGCACAGAAAATTTTACTTTTCGATTTTGTCCAAAATTGGTTAGGGGTGTTTTCGAAGGGGTAAATTATGAATTGAAAATGATTTTAAAAAAATCAGTATTTCAATATGGCGGACCAAAATTTTGTCCAAAATTGGTATAGAGGGGTGTTTTGAGGGTGTAAATTACGAAGTTAAAATTATTTTTAGAAAATTTAATGTGTCGGGTCCAATATGGCGGATTAAAATTTAGCATCTCTCGATTTTCTTTAAAATATGTACTGGGGGGTTTCTGAGAGTGTAAATAACGAAAATAAAATTGTGAAAAAAAAATTAATATGACATATGGACTAAAATGTGCTTGTCGGACTTGCATTATCTTTATTTTTATTTATTTTTACAACGTTTCGATTAGGTTGTATCTCTAATCGTTATCAAGTATAAACTGAATGTTTTGTCTTAAGACTACGAGCTTATATAGGGACTGTGTCCACTGAAGCGCAAAGTTTCGCTTCTCTGTACACACCTCAATGATTTGATGTTACAAAGTAGTGGTTGCCAAAGATTAGGTATCTCAACACTCGGTTTACTGAAGATTCCATTATTGTTTTTAATGTAAGCTGCTTCTATAAATTTTCTCTTTTTCATGTTGGGTTCTATATATATTACCGCAGCCTCAGACCATTTTATATGGTGTTGCTTATCCCAGGCGTGTATGAGTTTCATGTTCCTTAATTCTAACTTCTAGTGGTCGCTTGGTTTCTCCAATATACATTTCACCACACTCACATGGAACTTTGGAACGTCTTATTTTCTCCGAAGTTCCCTTAATGTACGGAATTGTGAAGAAGGAATGCGTTTCTTGCTGTCCAGTGTTCGTTGTTTTAAAGTTATTTATAACATCGTCAATTAGTTTTAAAGGATAACCATTCTGTTGTAAATCGGATTTAATATTTGTTATCTCTTTTTCCAACGAATCGGTATTATTGCATATAGATATAGCGCGATTATAGAGGCTGCGTATAATTCTCCGTTTTGTTGCAACAGAATGATTGGAACTATGGTTAAGATATTGTTCAGTATATGTTGGCTTTCTGTATATTGAAGTTTTAATAGTTTCATTTGAGCGATTCACCATGACATCTAGGTAATTGATCATTTACCTCTTTTTCCATGGTCAACTTAATTCTAGGTCGAATGTTATTTAGATGTTTCAAGAAATCATTAAGTTCTTGAACATTACCCTTCCATACGATGAAGGTATCATCGACATACCTCAACCAGACTTTCGGTTTTACTGTTGCCGTTTCTGTGGCATGAGTTTCGAACCATTCCATATATATATTGGCGACGACTGAAGAGAGTGAAGAACCCATCGGAAGCATTACGCAGGCAACACTCCAAAAGATCCATCACCCCGTCCAGTGGTAACGTGGTTTGATCTGATAAAGTAGTATCATTTGAAAGTCTAGTTTTAATTATGTCTAGTGATTTCCCTAATGGTACATTATACAGACTTCCCATATCGAAGCTTATTAGCTATATGCTATATGGCGGTCTAAAAATTTTATATTTTCGGATTAAGTCCAAAATTGGTCCTGGGGGGGGGGGGGGGGTTATAGATGCAGATTAAGATTGGATTAAGAATTTTAAATTATTTTTTTGACATTCAATATGGCGGATTTAATAGGCTGTGTTGAAAATTTTACGTTATTCACATTTTTTCAAAATTGGTATTAGGGGGTTTTCAAAACTGATTTTTGGAGAATCTTCAGAATCAAATAATATTTTGTTGTTCAGTTTAGTGTGGTCTACAAACTTTGGATAAAATAGGTACTTGATTGCGATCTTAGAAACTCAATTCAATTCAAAATTAAATATTGAAAAATAACATTTTTTTTAAAAAATTTAACCGACTTCTAAATAAGCGTTGAAAAGCGAAAAATAACAATATACATTTTTTACATGAAATTGAAATTGTTGAAGTCCGCGCCAAATTATTATCAAATGAAACAACTATTAATACAAAATACGGTCAGAAAGCAATTACAAAGTATTTCTTAATCTTTTTATGTGAATTACATTTTGTCAGGTACTAATTGGGCGCCGACTCAAAAATTTCAATTTCATGGCAAAAATTTATATTGTCATTTTTCGGTTAATTTTTTTTTATAAAAATTTTATTTAACTTTAGTACAAAGTGAATTTTATTTTAAAAATTTGTCAAAGTGATATGAATGGGTTACACGAGGTGTCATCAGAGTTGCTTCTATTAATCTCTATACATTTTAGGTATACAAACCGAAACCCATGGTATTTGAACTAGAAAACTTGTGGCCCGACAAGGTTTCGGACATAGGTGGCCCAGGAGAATGCGCACATTGCGAACCCTTCCCTGGACCGACTGAAATATGCAATATTATAAAAGAAAAGATAATTGCGAGGAAAAAATGTGTTATTAAAGCAATGACCAAACCAAGTAAGTACCTTATATATTCTTATACAGGCTGATATCGTGTAATATCTAAAGTGGTTCAACTAAGAGGGGGGTGGGTGGAGATTTACGTCTTAACATTAATATGTTTGGAAAATTTTAAATCAATATTGTTTTAAGCAATATATAGAAATTATTAGAATTTCCTTAAAAGTAGGGGAACGGTGGGTAAGACGGAGGCTTTAAGGAAACATGCCAAATAAAAAAAAAAACAATTTTTAGATTGCACAATTTAGGAACTTTAATTTCAAAATCGGTCTTTTTTTTTTTAAACTGTAATGAAAAAACTCAACAATAAACTTCTATGTATTTTTCAAAATTTTCCCATTGTCAGAATGAAAATTAAAAAATCTGTTTTGCATTTTCCTTCAAAATGATAATTTTTTTAAGTGTTTTCAATCACAAGCTGAGATTTTTTTTATGTTAAAATCGCTAATAAATAAAGTTTTTTTTAAAAAAATGTAACCGACTTCTAAAGGTGCGTATGGCGACCCGCGCAGTAACGAGCCTGCTGCGACCCGCCTTTGAATTACGCCGACTTCAACTGGGCGCCCTCGGCAGCCGGCGTCAAGTCAAATTCATTATATTTCTATTGCTTGTGAGCAACGCGACCGAGGCTCTCAGCGACTCATTTTCTGTTTGTTTTTGCTGCTAACTCAAAGGATTTTTTTTCTACTTGGACAGTTTTATGGCACACTCTTTCGAAAAATTAACTTTGCAGCGAGACCGACGACACTAGAAATATGATGAAGTTAGCTTGTTGTATCCCAGACGCTTTTATCATCACCTTCGACGCCGACTTCCAAAAGTACAAATAAATGTTCAAATTGTAGTAATATAATAAGTATTGTGCGACTCAACAATGTGAGATTTTTTGAGTTATACGTACCTTTATAAAACACTTTCAGTAATAGTTTTTATGAATTTCAAGCTTAGATTTTGGTAAAAATCAAGAAATTTTTGACATTGAGTAAAAAATGTGGAACGAAAAAGTAACTCTTTAGGTTTTTAGGCTCTTTTTCTCATTATAGTGTATATATTTTTATATTTATTGAAAGTAGAAGTGAAAACGAAAAAAATAGATCCAAACCAAATTCTGTCGAACAATTATTGTAAGAGAAATTGCAATTAAAAAGGGTCTAGCCGATTAAGAGGGTCGAAATTGCCCCCTCGGTAATAAAAAAATAAAAAAACACCTGGTTGTTCTACATCAAAAAGTACCCACACAAAAAAATTTTTAGCACACTTTTATCGCCACATAACCTCAAAAAAAAATTAAAACGTCTTTTTTCGTTTTTCGACGATATCTTCAGTTCTAGTCATCATAGAATTTTTTTTCCATTTTGTAGGTTTTTTTTATTGCTTACAACAAGATACTTTTTGCAAAAATTTTTGGTGCAAAATTCAAATTTTTATGGGTGTTCGAAAATTTTTAAATTTAATAAAATAAAAACTGCGACAATAGCGGGGCCAAAAAAAAAAAATGTTGTTTTTTAGACGCCAAACTAAGTCCATGAAGTTTTTCAGATTTTTAAAAGTGGTAAAACGTAGTCAAAATTGAAAAAAACGGCATTTATTCGCATTTTTATCGCGTTTTGAAGCATGGAATTTTCTTATAAATCCCCAGATATCTTAAAAAGAATATATATATATATATATATATATATATATATATATATATATATATATATATATATATATGTTTATACGGGTTTCACGGATTCCTCCGTGTGAGATGCATTAGCAGTGGTTATATCCACATTATGCTGTTGTAGTGCTAAAATCACATTCAGCAAACGTACAACTATATGCAACTCCGTATGAAAATGAAGTAAGATGCGAAACAGTGAATGCAAACTTTGCTCCATCACATCCTTTCTGTGTTAGAGGTTGCACAGTTAGAATAAACTGTAATAAAACACAGTTCATCCTATTCCACCACCATCGAGATGGTGGCCTACCTGTACCACCATACCGAGAAGAAAGTCAAAGCTTACCCTCCCCGCCACAGTGATACGGCAGAGATACATGTTTCGTCTCTCACTAGACTCATCAGGGTACCGACATGCACCTGGCTGTGCAAAGGACAGATCGGAAGGAAGAATGCAACACTGAACGCGGCTTCGCCGACCTCTCGTCGGATGGCTTATATATGTTTACGGTACCCTGATGAGTCTAGTGAGAGACGAAACATGTATCTCTGCCGTATTACTGTGGCGGGGAGGGTAAGCTTTGACTTTCTTCTCGGTATGGTGGTACAGGTAGGCCACCATCTCGATGGTGGTGGAATAGGATGAACTGTGCTTTATTACAGTTTATTCTAACTGTGCAACCTCTAACACAGAAAGGATGTGATGGAACAAAGTTCGCATTCACTGTTTCGCATCTTACTTCATTTTCATACGGAGTTGCATATAGTTGTACGTTTGCTAAATGTGATTTCAGCACTACAACAGCATAATGTGGATATAACCACTGCTAATGCATCTCACACGGAGAAATCCGTGAAATCCGTATAAACATATATAAGCCATCCGACGAGAGGTCGGCGAAGCTGCGTTCAGTGTTGCATTCTTCCTTCCGATCTGTCCTTTGCACAGCCAGGTGCATGTCGGTACCCTGATGAGTCTAGTGAGAGACGAAACATGTATCTCTGTCGTATCACTGTGGCGGGGTGGGTAAGCTTTGACTTTCTTCTCGGTATGGTGGTACAGGTAGGCCACCATCTCGATGGTGGTGGAATAGGATGAACTATGCTTTATTACAGTTTATTCTAACTGTGCAACCTCTAACACAGAAAGGATGTGATGGAGCAAAGTTTGCATTCACTGTTTCGCATCTTACTTCATATATATATATATATATATATATATATATATATATATATATATTATATTTTCTTGATTCTTGAACCATAGATTATATCATTTTTTCTTTATTTTGTCTTTTCTTGGGTTCAGGTTCTTTATTTAACAAAAAATGCAAAACAGTTGACGTTTCGCCCTTTATTTAAGGCATTTTCAAAATTTTTTTTTTGTTTTATTTTCCTTCCTAAAAATATTTTTATATAATTAAAACATTTACATAAGAAACTTATTTACAATTTTAAAAAACAAGCAAGACAATTTAAAACAGTATTTAAATTTTTTAAAGATATTTAACTTTACCGGTACACACCTTGACATTACTAATGAAATTCAATCTTTACATCGTCTACTGAGGATACATGGAATGCGAGGGTGTTTTACTTTTTATATATTTTTTATATTTTACAATGCATAAAAAAATAAAGTATACGTTTACTTTTATGTTTAAGAGGATATTCAATTTTTGATTCTTAATTGACAGGATCGAATACTTAATATTTTTGTTTAAATTAGGCTTGTGTAAATGTGGCTCAAATTTCCCATATTCGTTCTGTCGTTAACAGTGTTTTTATCTTTTTTTTTTTTAATTTCAGTCATTTCCTTTATCTGTAATTTTTGGTAATTCATATCTTTGTTTTTTATTATGGTACTGTTATAAGCAAAAGTATGTTTTTCGTCCTGTGTGGGTTTGTTTAACGCTGTTGAGGCGTTTTTCGTATATTTATGGTCATTTATTCTGTTCTTCAGCAATTGGCTCGTCATTCCTATATATTTTTTGGAACAATTTGTGTAAGGGATCGAATATATTACATTTGATTTATTCATGAGAGGAGTTTTAGTTTTTAAATTTGTGAACAGTGTATTTAATTTATTATGAGACCTGTGACATACGATAATATCATGCTTTTTTAAAATGTATTTTATTTTTTCTGACAGCTCACTAGTGTAAGGTAATGCTACATATTTTTGCTGTTTATGTTCTATGTTTTTGTTATTACGTTATTATAAAATTTATATGTTCGTTTATTAATTATTTTGGTGATAGTCTTTTCATTGAAATTATTATTTATTAGTGTCTTTCTTACTTTTTGCAGTATTTTGGTCGGAGTTTTGGAGACGTTAGGGAGATAGCACGATCAGACAGACCGATTATAACATTTTTTTTTTGAGTTTTTGAAATGATTAGAGAAACAGTTTAGATATCTACCTGACCAAGTTGGTTTGGTGTACCATTCAGTTAAAATTTTGTTTTTTCTGCGTATAAGAGTCAGATGTAGAAAATTTATTTTCTTATTATTTTCTCTTTCGGACGTGAATTGTAATTTTTCGTTGAAACTGATAAACTCTTGGAGAATTTCAATTATTTTATTTTGTGGCATGTCTGCTATGCAGTCATCGATAAAACGTTTGAAAAATATTATATTAAAATTTAATTTTTCTAAAACTATTTCCTCTAAATATTCAATTACTAACTGAGCATTGGTAGATGAAATTGGTGATCCCATAGCACATCCATCGAGTTTTTTCGTACTGGAAGTAATTTGTATTTAGAACGAGGTCAACAGCATCCATAAAATTATTTTTTAATAGCGATGTATGTTTCTTTACAATTTCCCATTTTTCTGCTAAAATAGTGTGGACAAGTTGATTTGGTATGTTTGTATACAAAGATATAACATCTAGCGAAATGAATCTGTAATTTTCAGGTGTTTATTGTATCAATAAATTTTTTAAAGGCGAATGAATCTCTAATAAAAAAATCGTGTTTGCCTGTAATATTTGAAATGTAATCCGATAAGAATTTTGATAAACTATAGAATGGCCATTGTATACAAGAAACAATAGGTCTTAGTGGTATATTTTGTTTATGTAATTTTGGTAGGCCGTATATTTTTGGTGGAATAGCATTGTGAATGGTTAGCCTTTTTGCATCTTTTTGGCCATAAATATACGAAAAACGCCCCAACAGCGTTACACAAACATACACAGGACGAAAAACATACTTTTGACTATAACAGTACCATAGTAAAAAACAAAGATATGATTTAACAAAAATTACAGATAAAGGAAATGATTGAATGAATGCATTAAAAAAAGATAAAAACACTGTTAACGACAGAACAGATACGGGAAATTTGAGCCACATTTACACAAGCCTAATTTAAACAAAAATATTAAGTATTCGATCCTGTCAAATAAAAATCAAAAACTGAATATCCTCTTAAACATAAAAGTAAACGTATACCTTATTTTTTTGTGCATTGTAAAATATAAAAAATATATAAAAAATAAAACACACTCGCATTCCATGTATCCTCAGTAGACGATGTAAAGATTGAATTTCATTATTAATAGAGTAACAAAATGTCAAGGTGTGTACCGGTAAAATGAAATATTTTTTAAAAATTTAAATACTGTTTTAAAGTGTCTTGTTTGTTTTTTAAAATTGTACGTATGTTTCTTATGTGAATGTTTTAATTACCTAAAAATATTTTTAGGAAGGAAAATAAAACAAAAAAAAAATTTGAAAATGCCTTAAATAAAGGGTTATTTGTTTTGCATTTTTTGTTAAATAAAGAACCTGAACCCAAGAAAACACAAAATGAAGGAAAAATGATGATGAAATAGTAATAATACTTTTTAATACTTACGTGTATATTTAACGAAAAAAACTTTTTAATGAACTGAAATGATTTATTTCTATGTTATTTTGTATTTAAAAAAAAATTACAAGGTCATACCTTGTATTTGAAATAAAAAAATAACCTAAAATTGTCTTAGCCCTATCTTAATCTTGTCTTAATCATGCTTTCGACGGAAAAAACGATCATTAAGTGATACAAAATGGCTTCGGCATATATATATATATATATATATATATATATATATATATATATATATATATACAGGGTGAGTCAACGATTGGATGAAGTAAGTTTGTGCTTTTTCGGTGAAATTTACAAAGAAACTATATTTATTGTTTGATACAGTTTATTTTTACGCAGATTTTAAAAATATTTAGGACTCTACAGGGTGAGCCAAAAAACTAGGACAGCATAAAGTTGTATTTTTTTAAATAGAACACCCTATATACGAATCGTATTTTCGATTTAGTTTATAATTTTAAATCTTTTTTATTAAAGGTTTACTATAACAAAACTTTATAGTTTCTGAGATAATTAAGTTTAAAGAAAAAAAGTCATATTTTCAAGCATCAATTCAATCCTAAATAACGTTTTCAATTTTGTGACAAATATATTCAAATTTGGAATTTAGCAAGGCCAAGGACAAGTTAACATAATTTTTACCTAATATTTGCAATAAAAGCTACAGGGTGTTGAACACATCGGCTCAAATTTGAACAAGTTTAAATGAATAAATATCTTTTTTTTTAAATGGTACACCCTGTATATTTTCATGTTATTTAATAGAGTAATAAAAACCCTAAAAGTTTTGTTCAATATATCCTATACCTATTTATAATAGTTTTTGATATATTTCAGTTTTTATAATTTTCCATACTTTTTTACAGAAATAGTCTTCATTATCATAGTAGCCATGGCAAAAACAATGTAAAAGAACATTTTTGTGTGTGTCAAATTTATAACCGCAATAGCTTCTTTTGGTTTTTATGTAGTGTAGTTTGGTTTTTTTTGCATTCATCTTATATTGTAAAATGAATTTTCCAAAGAATGAGTTAATAGATATGATTTATACAATAGGAGAGGCTCAAAAAAATTGCCTTCTTGCTCAAAGAATTTACAAAATGAAGTATCCTGATCGACGCCAGCTTAATACCCATACTTTTCAAAACTTAATGCAAAGATTTGATTCTTCTGGTACTGTTGATTATCCAAAACGTAAAGTGGTCAACAAACCAGTAACTAATGAAGAAAAGGAACTACAAGTATTGTTAAATGTTCAGGAAAATCCTTATATTGGTAGCCGTCAGTTAGCAGCATTATGTGAAACATCACAATCCACCGCTAGTCGTACTACCAAGAAATATAGGTATCATCCATATCACATGGAATTACACCAAGAATTGCAAGGACAGGATTTTGAAAGTCGTGTAAACTTTTGTCGTACAATAAATGCGGAGATTCAATTAAATCCAAATTTATTATGCAAGGTAATGTTTAGTGATGAAGCTACTTTTAGAAGTAACGGTGCCGTAAATAGACGCAACATGCATTATTATGCCACAGAAAACCCATTTTGGATTAGAGAGGTGCAACATCAAAACCACTGGTCATTAAATGTTTGGTGTGGTATTCATCATAATCGAATTATTGGACCCCACTTTTTTAATGAACCACTAAATGGCCATAGTTACCTGAACTTTCTACAAGAAGAACTACCCCAACTGCTTCAAGGTCTCGATAGGGATGAGCTCGACAGTATGTGGTTCCAGCACGATGGTGCGCCTCCGCATTACCATCGTGAAGTTCGTGCGTTTTTGGACCAATGATATCCGCAAAAATGGATTGGACGTGGAGGTTTCATTGAGTGGCCACCAAGGTCTTGCGACATCACCCCATTAGATTTCTTCCTATGGGGTTATATTAAAAATAAGGTGTATGTTAATCCACCAACAACAGTGGAAGATATGCAAAACAGGATTAGGGATACCTGTAGAACAATAACGCCACTAATTTTGTCCAGGGTCCGAGAAAATCTGCAAAAAAGACTAAATTTGTGCATTGCACAAGAGGGTCGTTTGTTCGAACACTTATTAAAAAGAAATAATTAATCTCAGTATTTAATAGGTAATTTTTTTGTTTCAATTTAGTATAAAAGTAAATATGTATTTGCCTTGTCGTTATTGTTGTGTTAATTTTTTCACATTATGTTTAATTAAACTATTGCCGTTGTAATATAACGAATAATGTATTTCATCATATTTAACCACATTCTGTTTGTTTCTGTAGTTTCTTTTTATTATTTTACATGGCTACTATGATAATGAAGACTATTTCTGTAAAAAAGTGTGGAAAATAAGAAAAACTGAAATACCTCAAAAACTATTATAAATAGGTATAGGATATATTGAACAAAACTTTTAGGGTTTTTATTACTCTATTAAATAACATGAAAATATACAGGGTATACCATTAAAAAAAAAAGATATTTATTCATTTAAACTTGTTCAAATTTGAGCCGATGTGTTCAACACCCTGTAGCTTTTATTGCAAATATTAGGTAAAAATTATGTTAACTTGTCCTTGGCCTTCCTAAATTCCAAATTTGAATATATTTGTCACAAAATTGAAAACGTTATTTAGGATTGAATTGATGCTTGAAAATGTGACTTTTTTCTTTAAACTTAATTATCTCAGAAACTATAAAGTTTTGTTATAGTAAACCCTCAATAAAAAAGATTTAAAATTATAAGCTAAATCGAAAATACGATTCGTATATAGGGTGTTCTATTTAAAAAAATACAACTTTATGCTGTCCTAGTTTTTTGGCTCACCCTGTAGAGTCCTAAATATTTTTAAAATCTGCGTAAAAATAAACTGTATCAAACAATAAATATAGTTTCTTTGTAAATTTCACCGAAAAGGCACAAACTTACTTCATCCAATCGTTGACTCACTCTGTACATACATCGTTTGAAGACAACTACCTGATGATTTATAAGAAAATTCCATGCTTCAAAAACTCGATAAAAATGCGAAAAAATGCTAATAAATGCGGTTTTGTGCGATTTTGACTATGTTTCAGCACTTTTAAAAATCTGAAAAAATTCATGGACATAGTTTGGCGTTTTAAAACAACATATATATTTTTTCGGCTCTGCTATTGTCCTAGTTTTTTTGTATTGAATTTAAAAATTTTCGAACACCCATAAAAATTTAAATTTCGCGCCAAAAATATTTGTAAAAAATATTCTGTTGTAGGCAATAAAAAAACCTACAAAATGAAAAAAGAAGTTTCCACGTTGATTAGAATCTAAGATATCGTCAAAAAACGAAAAAAGACGTTTTAATTTTTTTTTGAGGTTATGTGACGATAAAAGTGGCAAAAAATTTTTTTGCGTGGGTACTTTTTGATGTAGAACAATCGACGAATTTCAGCCAAATCGAATCATTTTGGTGAAAGAGAAAAATAAAAAACCGAATTTATGGTCTTTCGCGTTTTCCTTTCAAAATTTTGAGGTTATGTTAAAAATGGCAAATAAAAAAGTTTTAGATTTTTTATTACTTACCACTTTTATATTCAACTTTTCTTGATAGCATGATTTAGCAAGAAGACTCAAAAAACCTCTAAATTTCCATCCCATTTCAATCCGATAACTCGCTAGTGGTTCGAATTATTTTTCCCTAATTTTTCGTAACATTTTAAAAATTTTTTCGTTATCAGAATGCTGTAACGAATTATTATTTGTTGACTTATTACAGAGCTACGATGACTGAACTAAAAATAGAGAGACGTAAAGTTTTTAATCCACCATATTGTATCCGCCATATTGAATTTAAAAAAAAAATAATTTTATTTTTTTTATGCTACCCCGAAAACTTCCCAGTTTCAATTTTTAGCTGTTCGACTATTTATCCAAATGTTCTTCAAAAAGATATTTTTAATTTTTTCAGACGTAAGCATCCACCTTATCAACGAAAATTTACATAACATCGAACGTTTAAGGGAAAACTGGGAAAACTTACATTTTAACCCATCCAACAGGTGGGCCCATTTGTGTTGGAGGATAAAAGTACCCACAGGTTTTTTCGAGGCACGAAGAAGAAAACGCTATATTAATTCCGAGTACAAGTTAGAAAGCTTCGAAGATTTTCCACCTCTCCCACCCGTAGAGTCGGATGAAATAAATGGAGGGGAAGGAGAAGCATCTGCTTCAGTGATTGAAGCAAACTATGTGATAGAAGCTGAAGAACCTAACGGAGATGGGGACGTGAATCAAAATGAAATAGAAACAGAAGAAGTCAATGGAAATGACGAAGAAGGAGGCGGTGATGGTTGTTCCTTAGCGGAAGACCAGAAATCATCTTTGACTTATGCTCAGTGTCTGTCTTTAAACTCGCAAAAAGAACCAGAAGAAACATGTACAGATGCAGATTCGTCTTTAGATGAAATAAAAGAAATAAAACCACCTCTGTTGAATGTTTTCCAATCTACGGATGCACAGAATGGTACACCAAGAAGACCTCTCACTGAAGAAGAAAAACTTTCTTTACAATGTATATTTTCAGCTCTGTTTGATGATGATGATGATGACTAGAATAGCATATAAGTTGAAACAAATTGTGATATTCAGAGTGAACACCTGCAAAGATATTGTGATAAATTTTGTTAAATCTCATTTTAAAACTTATTAAGAAACGTTATCAGGAGTCCGCCTCCGATTTGTCTCATTCTGTGATATGTTGGAGTATACCAATTTAAAACGTGTTTCTTTTTACGTCATGAAGTCCATTTGTAGACGCTAACAACGTGGCTCAAAAAAAGAAAATATTTTCAAGTTTCTAGAATGGCTGCTAGAGGGCAGAATAGTGGCTACAAGACAAATATAATTTTCTCAACAAAATTTCAAATTAAAACAAGTCAAAACAACATTTATATTGTAACTTCGAGAGTTTTGTGAGCGCAAAAGCTTTTAATGTCATCTTTGTCAGTTGTCAAGTGAAATGGTGGGTGGTGGTTAAACGTTTATTTTGAAACAAGCTCATAACTCCGGTTTGGCTCAACCGAATTTAATGAATTTTATCTTGTTTAAAAGAGCTTGACATGCCTGATCTTTAGCGTTATGAATTATGGTTAGGTGTCTTTTACCGATGTCTTAATTTGATATGCATTTTCAAACCGGAGATGTCAGAAAAAAACATAAATTAAGACCAATACTCCAATTAGAGCAAGCAATTTTTTTAAAAGACATCAAATTTAAAAAAAAATTTTGTTGGTGCCAATTTTTGAAGCTTTTTTCCTCTATACAATAATGTTTAAAATACCAATCATTGTACATAATTGCTTTAAGGATATCGCAAAAAAGGACAATTTTTAAAACAGCGCCCTCTCTCGGCTTTTGTAAATGACTGGTAACCATAGTTCGTAACGCTAAAGATCACGCATGTAAAGCTCTTTTAAACAAGAGAAAATTCATTAAATTCGGTTGAGCCAAATCGGATTTGTGGGCATTTTTCAAAAAAAAACTTTAACCTTCCCCCACTACTTTACTAGAAAATTGACAAAGTTTCTTTTTCTTCAGAAAATTATCAAGAATAAAATACAGGTTTTTCGTTCCGTCTTAATTTGGCGTTTTATTCAGAAAATTGTATTTTTATGTTCTGTGGACACAGTTACGCCCCCTTCTGGGCATCTTGGAAACTTGAAAGTATTTTCCAGCAATTTTTGAGGGCCATTTTGCTAAAAAATAAATTTTTCCACAGCTGTTTAGTTTCTGAGATCAGTGCGTTATTATTCTTAAAGGGACACCCGGTATATGAACTTAAATCATTAAATTAACGTGTATCGGTCTTTTTCTCAATATACATATATATATATATATATATATATATATATATATATATATATATATATATATATATGTATAGGAAAAACTCAAAATTTAAAAAATTCATGACACGTGTTACTATTTTTGGGATTCAAAAAATTGATTCATATACAGGGTGTTCCCTTAAAAACTTCGTATTAACTTTTTTGACGTACCTTGCGTGGTCTCAAACATTTTGAATGAATGTGTATATATATATATATATATATATATATATATATATATATATATATATATATTGTAGGAAATATTGCTAATTTTACTTAAAATCGATAAATTTATTCCATAAAAATCGTTAACTCACCTTGTAGAATAATATCGATATTTTTCCTTTTTTACGTGATAATTTTTGTTGGAAAAAAGCCATAAGACGTTCATTCTATTTGTTAAATTCACGTACTAACTGAAAAAAACTTTCCACCCCCTTGAAAAAAATCCCATTATGTGAATGCGTGGTATTAGCCCAACCGTTTAATGCCCTGGACTAGTTTGGAAAGACCACGACCATCGTGAGTTAAATACTTGTGTGCGGCGACTTATTAAAAAAGACTTTAGACCATTAGAGTGGCTAGAGTCCTAATAGTCGATAGGCACGAGAATTAACAAAGAGTAAAAACTCTGGGTTAACTGTCGTAGATCCAATCGCTAAAAGATCTTCCTTACCAATGCGACTTTAATCCAATTAACCAACCCTTTCGTGACCCTAATAATAACCAAGTAAAAATCATGGTTCTTGGGTTTAAACAGTGTCAAATTGGAATTATTTTCCGACGTTTCGCCTACGAATGCACGAGGCATCTTCAGGAATCTTTACTCCACGAGATTAGAACACTGAATTTCATTATTCAGTATTTTAATCGGGTGGAGTAAAGATCCCTGAAGATGCGTCGTGCAATTGTAGGCGAAACGTCGGATAATAATTCCAATTTGAAACGGTCTAAACCCAAAAACTATGACTTTGAACTTGACCAATTTTAAATGAAAAAAATCAGCTTTTTAAGTGAAATTGGGAAAAAATTATTTTTTGTGATCAACATTCGGGGTGGTTTTCACTCGCTTGAAATGCAAATCAGAACATAAAAATAATACTTGTGGATATTTTTTGGTAAACTCAAGAAATCGGAGGCGGACCTCTGAAAAAGTTTCCTTGTTCGTTTATATTTAATAAGACCACGAAGTGAGTCACAAACACATCACATCACATCCTAAAAATCCTAACAGTGGCAGGGAAGCAGGTTTTTTTGACCGTCCTGCAAATTTCCAATTTCCTATTGAACTATGCCAATAGAACCATTCAAAAATTGACATATCAGTCAAGAAAGATTGTTTTCTCACGATTTCAGATCTCGTCATTCAGAGACGGGTCAATCTGCAGGAATTTACTACTACAATAAATTCTAAGAAAGAGTTTTTGATTGGAATTAATGAATTGTTAAGTTGATATAGCAGGGGAGGTGTGTGTGCTTCAGCAGTAAATCGCTAATATCTTGAAAACGACTTATTATGCTACCACAAACTTAAGAAAAACATTTTTAATTTCAAATAGTTTTTTTGTAAAATCAATATTTGCATTGTAGTATTTGCCGAATAACTTTTCTGTAAACTTCATATGAAACTTTTTCCTGTAAAGTTATCACAACATTTTTATGTGATGTTCCCATTAGACCTAATCAACAACAGTATTATGAAGAAAAAAGCAAAATTAACTTCATACTTTCCACTTCATTCATTTATCCGGATGCGTTGCTTACTAGCAGTATGTAGATGTCGCTAGTATTTCCAGCTCGTACTTGGTGTCCAGTGGGAGAGGCCGCCGGGCTATATCTGAGAAACTATTAATCGCACAGCTTCAAAAAAAAAAAGTATATAAAAACGGCCCTAAAAAAATCGCTGGAACTTGTTTTCAAGTTCCTACGACGGTCGCTAGGGGGCGTATAACAACTATGGTCAATTGGGGCATTTTATGTGTTTCAGTCTTTAAAAAATTTGAAGCTTTTTTTGTCTTATACTTGTTACTCTCTCTTTTACAATAAAGCGATGAGGGAACGTTAAAATTTATTCATTAAAATGTTAATAACTCCGGTTTGGCAAATCGGGGTTGGGCGGTTTTTGGTTCGGTAAAATGGGCTTTGCTTGCTTTATCTTCATCATTATAACTTATATTTATTCATGTTTAAGAGTGGACGGTAGAGCGCAATGTTTGACAGCTTTGTATATATATATATATATATATATATATATATATATATATATATATTCTTGGATTTTCCTATTTGTGTATATTTTCAAGTTTTTGGTTTTCTTGACAGTAAAATCGATTTTATTATTTAAACTGCATATGTTTTATTTATTGTGCATATTAGTTGACGTTTCAGTCCCTCTTGACCTTCCTCAGAATGATTTTTTCACTAACTATAACAGGAATTTTTTTTTGCAATATTATGACTTAGGTAAACTTAATAAGTTAATTTTACAACATACCTTATTTGTTTAAAGGAACAACACAGTAACCACATATAGATAGCACGTCACTAACTTTTGTCACGATGCAACAAAAACTTTGCTTTTAGTGTCACATCTTTATTTGGACTATTTTTTATTTTATGGGTTCCGGTGGTTTGGATTTTTTTTTCGCCTTAAGGGTCCTTGTACTGATTATTATTTTCTTTCTTCTCAATATTATATATATATATATATATATATATATATATATATATATATATATATATATATAAATATTGATGTTTTTATGGTGTTTATGTATATAATTTAATTATTATGGTGAGTTGGTGGGGGGGAGGTTATTTTAGCATGTTATAATATATTTTGCTTAGCTGTTTTTTGTATTTATAGATTTTTTATTTTTTTGGATTGCGATCATTTCGTAAAATTCACGTTTTTTTTGTGTTGTTTTCTGTTTTAAGAATTTTTACAATTTCAAAATCCACAATGTGTTGTTTTTCTGTAATGTGGTTCGTCAATGCGGTCTTATTATGTTTGTCATGTTTGTGTCCAGTTATTCTGCTTTTTAGATGTTGACTGGTTTGGCCGTTGTAAACTCCGTCACAATTTTTACACGGGATCTCAAATACTACATGTGTTTTTTGTTCTTAGGTATTTTGGATCATAATCTACTAAAAAAAAAATTCAGCAACTTAAATCCAAAATACCTAAGGACAAAAACACATGCAATATATGAGATCCCGTGTAAAAGTTGTGACGGAGTTTACATCGGCCAAACCAGTCAACATCTAAAAGGCAGAATAAATGGATACAAATATCACAAAAATAATAAGACCGTATTGACGAACCATTTACAGAAAGACAACACACTTTTGACTTTGAAAATGTAAATATTCTTAAAACAGAAAACAACACAAAAAAAACGTGAATTTACAAAATGATCGCAATCCAAAAAAATAAAAAATCTATTAATGCAAAAGCTGATATAAAATACCTAAGCAAAATAGAATATAACATCCTAAAATAACCCCCCCGCCCCAACATATCACATTATACCTATAAATACCACACAAAAATTATATATATATATATATATATATATATATATATATATATATATATATAATCTTTACAAAATGAATTAAAAATAAATCACCACAAAAATAAGAAGAAAATAATAATCGGTCATCAAAAAAAAATTTCCTATTATAGCTAATAAAAAATCATTTTGAGGAAGGTCAAGAGTGACCGAAACGTCAATAAATATGCCTAACAAATAAAAAACATGCAGCTTAATTAATAGCACGGATTTTACCCTCAAGAAAAACAAACATTTCAATACATATATATATATATATATATATATATATATATATATATATATATATATATATATATATATATATATATAGCTTTATTCACAACTTCGTAACTTTGGCAACA
Source organism: Diaprepes abbreviatus (assembly GCA_034092305.1). Classification (NCBI taxonomy): domain Eukaryota; kingdom Metazoa; phylum Arthropoda; class Insecta; order Coleoptera; family Curculionidae; genus Diaprepes; species Diaprepes abbreviatus. Next base: position 837,946 of record JASJET010000280.1, read on the forward strand.
ATTTCTGCTTCGATCGAGATGAAAATGAACAAAAAAAAGTAGTCACGTGATTAGCATTATCTGTCAAATTTTAATTTTTTTGTAAAAAAATTCAAAAGTGCGGTTATATCTTAAAATATCGAAAAAAGTTATTAGAAAAAGTTTTTTAATTGCAATTTTTGGCCCAAAAATACATTTCGATATTTTGAGACATAACCCCATTTTTGAATTTTCTGGAAAAAAAATTAAAATTTGACAGATAATGGTAATCACGTGACTACTATTTTTTTGGACATTTCCATCTAAATCGAAGCAGAAATTGTTGCCAAAGTTAAATTTTGCATAAAGCGATTAATAAAAAAAATCCTATATGGTGTGAACTTTACTGGTCATACTGTATATATATATATATATATATATATATATATATATATATATATATATATATATTTCGTTACATATATATATATATATATATATATATATATATATATATATATATATATATATATATATATTTCGTTAGGTCATTAGGATTTTTGAGAATGTCATTTATATATATATATATATATATATATATATATATATATATATATATATCATATATATATATATCATTATATATATATATATATATATATATATATATATATATATATATATAAATGACATTCTCAAAAATCCTAAAGACCTAACGAAAAATTTGTTGAGCTGTCGGGCTGTCAGATTGTCTTTCTAGTGACCACATAAACATAATTTAAAATGGAGAAGATATGGCAAAAAACGATTTTTAATGAGCCTAAGTTTGTTCAATTATCAGTACTGGAATTCCAAGCCGAGCAACTCTCGAGGAAGCAAGCATCACTTGAAAATGCCAGCTGAGATGTTGGCGAAGATTTTTCTACTATATATATATATATATATATATATATATATATATATATATATATATAATGTATATAAATATTAAATATTCAACAAATATTGCAGAGCGAAAACTACAGTATAATAACTCCTAAAATATAGATTTTGCAAAACTTATATCAAATAAAAAATATTTTCATAATTTTTATAGTAGCATCAGTCGTTTTTAAGATATTGCGAATTTTCAAGAACACAGCCTCTCCGAATATGCCAATTTGGCTAGATTACCAACTGACTAATTTCAATTAACAAATCACTTTTGGAATTTAATACATTTTGGGCTCGTTTTTTGTCCTGTAACAAAAGAAATTGTAAGTCAATTATAAATGTTTTTTTTTTGTAAAATGTTGAGGAGTTGTATGCTTGTAAGTATTTTTTATGAAGTTGGTTATACTCTAGTAAAAGCAATACATGTTTGTAGGTTTTTTGTATTTTGTTTGTTTATTAAATTAATAATACTTTAGGTTAAGAGTTACTTTTGTAAAATTTTCATATAATAAACATGTACAATAACGAAGTGTGTATTTTTTCCGATTTCTTTTCTTCTAATAGAATTAAAATTCAATACTGTATTCCGCAAAATAACTTCATTAGGAAACTATGCAGCTTAGAAAATGATTCCTCCAATCCTCATAGTAGTGCTGGAACCCGGATACTGGTCGGTTACATCCGTTTAAATGTTTTTGAGTCTCCCAAAATGACATCCCTTTAGGTTATGTTTCAATCTCGGAAAAAAAGGAAAAAATCATCAAGATCCATATCAGGCCAAAAAGGAATCTAAGTGGCCACAAAAATATTTTTACTTGTCAAAAACACGTTTATTGAAGTTACTGTGTGACAAGGCCATGCGTGGATCCAGGGGGTGGGGGGGGGGCGATTCTCCCCCCCCCCCCCAAGAGCTTTGAGTTCAGGAATATAGGCCCGATTTTGCCTTTTACACTATAGTTTATTCAAGAACTAGAGAAAGTAATAAATCACTTTTTACCCTTTTTTTTCTTCGCAATCTACGTGTGTTCTTTAGTCCGGTGTCTTTGGCAAAATCTGTTAGATACATATATTTTTCATAGGAATGGGTTGGAAATTTTTAAAAAGTGTTTAAAATAATTTTAATCCTTGTCATAGACGTCGGAAGAAGGTTTTATCACTAAATATTTATGGCATAGAATATCATTTTGGTAATAAACGTAAAATAAAAAGTTTTTATATTATTTTATTCCTTATGATTTCTTAATAATTCACGTACATTAGAAAATATAGATAATTTTGACATATTTGAGATATTATTTTAAATTTTAGCATAGAAACCGTTTTAAGCACATTCAGACTAAAACGTAGTCTTTTTCTCTCAAAAAATTCTAAGTTATATAATTTAAATACTTACAAAATACCCATTGTCAAAAACACAAGAAGTTAAACAGATATAAAAAAATAAATTAGTCCATATAATATTAAAATTTTATTATTAATTAAAAACATTTTTAGAACATTTGACTTTTCAGTTTATTTTTTTAAACCATCTGCAGAATTACAATTAAACACTAAAAAGGGATTCAAATGTAATTTATTTTTATATGTTACAGAAAAATTAATTAATAAATTGTTTTTACGCTGGTAAACATTACGTATCTAATTCGTAATCAAAGTCGGTGAAGCTATCTTCGCTCAAATTAATTATAATTGATTCCTCTATGTCACCGATCATCAAATCGAGTTTCCACATTTTCTTTTATTCTTTCATTATATGGATTTTCCCACTTTTCTGCAGTAACTTTATTCAAAAAGATCTTTCACAAGTTCAGTTAAATTACTAATTTTGTTATTATTATTATATATATTAAGTTATGCTTTTTTAGCAACTCTACCTTTTACTTGAAAGATATATTTCCTTCTCCATAGGACATTTTCCGGACGATCTATAAGAACAGATTTCCCATCTTGTTTTTACCCGCAAAAATTAGGGTTCTCTGATCAATTTCCAGAGCTCAGTTCTTTTAATTTCAGGTAAATCTCGATCTTGATTGATTTTAGTTAGAATTTTGTCGACGGTTGGGATCTTCTTCTCATTATAAAATGTATGTACAACTCATTTTATTGCAGTTTACATCTCTTCTTCCAACGAAATTTTAATTACTAACAATTCCAGTCGTTTTTTTCTCCTTCAGTATTCGGTACATAGTAGATTTTCCAACTCCTGTCATGTTGGAACACATTTCAACAGAACTTTTAACATTATTATCTAGATATTAATATCTTAAGGCATCATAAACATTCATCGTAATAAGTTTTTCGTTGAGGAAAAAATGCCCTGGTTTAATGATTTCCGAATAAATATAGATGTGGAAGCCATATCTTTTGAGTATCTCATTAATCTCAAATAATATATAAAAACAAGCACAAACAAGATAAATCGCCAAGGACACACTGTAACGTGTACTTTGCTCACTAACAGAAATTAAATTGAACTATCAGAAATTTTATTGTTGCAGTAAATATATAAATGCTTAGAATATTTAAATATAATTAGATTTACGGCAGTCCTCAGTTACCTGTGACACTGGAGCAGGAACGTTGGAGGTTTCGGTAACAATTTTATTACTCTCTTTAGTTGAATAGAGTATAGGAATGTATATGCTTGTGATCGCCCCTACCCTTCCCAAGATCTTTGCGATCAGGAAAATAGAACTGATTCTGCCTTTTATATTAGGAATGTCTATGCTGCTCGCATCCTCCCCCCCCCCCCCCCCTGTGGACAACTTGTTTTTTCTTGTGATCTCCCCCCCTTCACATCTCCAAGAGCTTCAAATTCAGAAAAATAGACCCGACTTGGCCTTTTACACTAGAAATGGGAATGTTGTTGGTGTCTCCCCTCCCTCTTCGACAACTTCTTTTCGCTTGCCATTCTGTACATTTGTGAGAGCACCGCCCCCCCCCCCAAAGAGAGAGGCTGGGTACGCCCCTGGGTAAGGCAAATTATTGTGATGTAATACCCAGTTGTTTTTGATGTCGAGTCTTACACGCATGAGCCTTTTCAAAGTATTTCAAAAACCTCGTGGTAAAAGTATTGATTGGCCGTTTGGCTTTGAATGACATATTCTTCGTGGACTATCGGAAAAGCAAATCAGAATGCATTTGATCTTCTACTTGTTCATTTTTGCTATTTTGGGCCTTGGAGAGGTTGAAGTGTACCATTCCATGTTGCGGCGCTCGATTTTCGGGTCGTACTGAAAAGGCCTTTTCTTCTTAATGGGTGTCCACCCCGGGTCCCAGGTTTCACCAGTGATCATAGAAGAATAAGTATACCTCATCTGTTCTGTGACACATCAGCTGATGTCAAGGTTTTTTTTTGTACTTTTGATATTGATATGAACGAGGTTAATTGTGAGATCAGGCCATATAAAACAAAGAATTATTAGAAATTAAAAAGTGAAAAACCTCCGAAATCAGCTGATGGGTCACAACATATACGAGGTATACTTCTTCTTCCATGATCACTGGTAAAATCCGGGGTGGGCATCCATAAATGAGAAAAGGCCTAAACACTCAAGACCCGTCACCAGTAGTGACACGCTTCAGAAAATGGGGATCATTTTCAGTCGATTCTGAAAAGTCAAGGCACCTTTTTCTCCTAATGCCCTTTTGGCATTGCGAAAAGTTTTTGCAACCATGGTGTAACTTAATTTCAACTCTTCCTCTATCTAAACTGATTTGAATATCAACCGATGATCTGAACGCACAAGATCCCGAATTCTGTGGACATTTTCACCGGTTTGTAAAGATAAAAGCCTTCCGCTACGTGCTTCTTTTTCAATCGACTCTCTTCCTTCTGAAAATTAAACCACCGAAAAACCTGAATCCTTGACAAAATACTGTTTCCGTTGACCTGGTGAAGTTTTGCAGAAGTTGTCGTTCCACTGTGGCCAAGTCTGAAGTAAAACCTGGCAGTTTTATAATAGAGACAAATTACAAGTTAATAGTACGTGTATTTCTGAGAAAAATGATTGGGACATACAAGCAGACAGACACCGAAGCTTCAACATAAGAGTTTCTTTTTTTCATTTTTGACACAGAATCATAATGAAGTTTCGCAGTAGTTTTTGGATAAATCTGGCGCCTTTACAAAAAATATAATATGTTTTTTTTTTCAGAAAATCCACCCTAGTTATTTTATAAAATATTCAGAATCATTTTTTATGTTTGTATTGTTACGGACGGCCGATTTTTGAACACACAGTGTATTATTGAACACACTCTATTATTTCACAAGATTTTTATTGTCAACTTCACTTTTGACACTTGTCAAACAATTCAAGTTACACCGACAACGTCTCAAACTAAATTGTCCACGACAACCGATCTGGACCCTTTATATACTCTTTTTCCGGATACCAGAGAATTATGGATCTTTCTAGAAGGATTTTCATACTACATGGTGTAATATATATAGGAAAAAGAAGTAATCCGGCGATTTATAAATCTTCTGTCGGCGTTCCATGTTAAAAATAAAGAAATAAAATTTTCCAAAAAGTTCCAGAACTTCTTTCATAAACGTCTCCTGAGGAAATTAACAAAGGTAAAATTAATTAAATAAATTATAAAATCTGAGAAAATAAACCTAAAACCCTACAAACTATAAACAAACTAATACTATGAAATGTATAACACTATTAAGTTCGTTACAATATGATATAATTTTTATCAACAAAACGTACTATACATTTCTGCTGTATTTTTTATTGCATCATTACTTATATTATGGAAAAAAATTACATTCAAGAATACAGATTTTATCGCGTATTCCGACAAATTTTTTAGTCATTTAGTTCAGATATTTGAAAGATCTTCATGCTGCAAAGTATGACAAATAGAGACGGTACCAAATACGGAAGGCAATAATAACTTGCACTTGCTCTTACTTCTTGAAAAAACAACTCTAAATCCATAAGCTTATACACAACCGCACAGGGTAGGTTTCAGATACTTGAAAAAAATGTCTACAGTAGAAAACTGCTAATTTAAAACATATTTTAATTATAGAAACATTTTTAATCAGTTTCTGTCGTAGTTTTGGTGGACATAGCCTAAATATTCATATTAAATATTCTTTTTATAGTCTTTGTTAGTTTTAATACAGCTTTCTAGCTATGAGTGATTGAAAAATATGCATAGAGAAAACAGCAATTCAGTTTGAAACAAGGAAGTTAGAGGGGATCTGGAACTCTAGAAAGATAGACTAAATTCCAAAAATAACATGCAGAAAATAAATGTCATAAATTGACCTCAAGTGGCTATGTGAAGTAAGCGCAGAAAGAAATTTGATAGCAAATTTGTTGTATGAAGTTGGCAATATGAGAACCAGGAAACCAGGATTTGTTTTTTCAACGAAAAACCAAAAATACTTTCCAGAAAATTCATCGAACAACGGAATCGTGAAAACGACTAATATTGGTTTGCCACGTTGTCAAATGTAAAATATTTTCGTGGAACTATAAAATTTATCCATCTCCGTCAACAACATAGTTTAATTTTTGTTGTTTTATACAGTCTCAGGGGAAAATTAATCCTAATTTATCAAGTAATGGGTTAGTCAATAACTAAAGAATGAAATTTACAGGGTGGTTAAGAAACAATTTTAACTTAAACAATTTAACAATAAAAAATAAACAATAAAACATACAAATTAGTGTCTTTCTAGAAAACGCTGATATTGCGTCCCTGTAAAATTTTGGGTTATAGGACTAAAATTTCATTAGTCCAAGTGCCTTACTTGCAGACGTCACCTTGAACTGGGGTTCTTTATTCCTTTTAATGCAATTTTTGGAAATGTGAATAATTTCTTTTCATTTATTGTTATTTTTGTTTGTGCACTCATTACACTGGACTACAAAAAATGGAGTCTTGTTTGTTGTTGGGCATCGGGGGGGGGGGGGGTCTATATCGAAGTAATTTGCTGCGTAGAATTAGCTCAATACGTCAGGATTTTGAGATATTTGTGTGTATTCGGAAAATGGTTTTTTGACTATTTTCAGGTTATGTGCAGGTTGCACAAAATTCTTTTGGTATTTTTTTCTGATTGCATCATGTAATACTGCTCTTACTCTTCAAAATAAACTATTGAGAGGTCGCATTTAAAGTACCGGTTAGTAGGTTTTTAGTATAAACATAAGAGTAATTAATAGTTAATTGTATGATACAGCAAGCTCTTACACTGCAACATTCAGACTTATTGTGTTGCCTGCTATATCGGTTCCAGGTGACCATGTTGGTTGCCTTAATCAGGTTTAGCAGCCTGCTTACTAGTTTATCCTCTGGGTATAAGCCTTCCGAGTAGATTGACCTCTGAAGGTACCTTCACTAGGCCAAAGTCTCGCACTCGAAAGTGATCTGTGAGGACGTCTCGTCCTCTTCATCACATGGTCTACATAGGGGTTCTTCATTGTATGTCAATATTTTCGGAAGCTGCATTCTCAAGTTATAAGTCTTGTCACTAGCCTGATTTGTTGCCTTCTTAGATGCAGAATTTCACGGTTTAATTTGCCGGATCGTCTGCTCAGCAATAGGTTGGCTGCGCCTGTGGCCCGCAATGTGGTTCCAGTGGTTCTGATGTTGTTGATTTATTCACTAAGACAGACACACAAATAGCAGTCTTTGTAATTCCAAATACTAGCTCTAGTTAAATAAATGGAGTGGCAGAACCTGTCTTGTAAGTAGCTCCGCTTTTTCATTGCCCGGGACACCCTTATGCCCTGATACCTACGCGAGAGTGATCCTGTTGTGTTTTGCCAGAGATGACGCTTTGAAGACAGTCCCAGACCTGCTTTGGTGTTATCTGCACGTTAGAGCATTCATTGCTACCTTATTGCCAGAGAAGATGAGGATGGTCCTGCTCCTGTAACCCTTTTTCAAATTCTCCCGAAGACAAACTTCGATAGCATGAATTTCTGCCTGAAATATTGTAGTATACTGCCGCAGTGCTTTACTTATATTAAGTTTGGGTGTATCCCCATGTATTCCGGCGTCTGTACCGTGCTCAGTTTTGGACCCATCCGTGTACCAGCTGACTCACTGTTCGGTCATACCCCGCCTTCCAGTCAAGCTGAATGGTGTAGGGTCTTTCAAAGTTGTAGGTTTTTGGCATGGTATCACTGCTCATTTCTAGCAATGAGCGTTTGATTCTGGTGTGTCTGAGGGCAGGTCTAGTCCACTAGATGTTGTTTCTTTCCAGTCTGGAAGCTCCCATTCTCGCCTAAACCTTGATTATTATATCAAGGGAAAGGAGGCTTAGGGTTTCCATGGCTGCTGTTAAGATGCTCCTCATGGCACCTTTAATGCATAGGTAAGCTAGTCTTAGGAGTTTGGAGAGCTCCAAAGTGGCCCGTCTTTGTATGGTTTTTATCCACCATATTACTGAGCCATAGGTTATCATAGGTCTTACTACCGCAGAGTAGATCCAGTGCACAATATGTGTGTTTGTGTCTTTAATCCCCACGTCTTGTCCATTGCTCTTTTTGCTGCCATGATGGACATTTCACCTTTAGAGTTAATTTTCTGCAGGTGTGAGCTTTACATCCAGGATTACACCTAGATATTTAACTTCCTCATATTCAACTTTCTGGCTCATCTGAGGTTTTGTATTGAAGAGAGTTGGTAATTTTGGTAATTTTGGGTCACCCACTTTCTTTTTGTAGTAAAAGGTATGACTGTGTTTTTTTCAAGGTTTACTCTAAGGTGCTCCTTAGTACACCACTTGTCCACTATAGTCAGAGTCCCTTGCATGAGCTTCGATAATATATTGCTATGTTTCCCTACAATGAGTATGCTTATATTATCAGCATACTTCTAGGTAATTAATAATATTTATTACACATATAGATTACGGATCCTATAGAAGAAAGTTGACTCACGTTTAGAAAGAGATTTCCATGAGAGTACCTCTCTTTCTGTGGTGACAGGGATATCCAACGATACTTGGAGTATCGTAGTTAGCTCCGCCATGAGAAAGAGAGGTACTGCTCATTGAAAACGCTCTGTATCTTTATAAGCGTGAGCCTACTTTCTTTTGTAGGACCCGAAGTCTAGTATATTAATATGATATCTATGGTTTTTAGAGACTAATTTCGATCCGTCATTTAGAATTCACCATCTTAGAAACATAATTTCTATTTTCTGACATAATATGCCAAATCGGCGGCTCTGAAAACCTCCAATGAAATTTTTTAGAAATCAATATAATTTTTTATAAATTTTGATGCGCTATTTTGAATCCGCCATCTTGGAAATGAAAATATCAATTTTTTGATTTCATATTCAGTACACAGCGACCTCCAAAACTCCCCAACATATAAAATTTTGTTGAGCATTATTGTGAAGCTAAGCTAAGCACCAGAACCATTTGGAAAGTTTCATAATTGTTTTTAAACTAATAATAAAATAAAAATTCGATTTAATAGATTACTATGTACATTTCATAATTTCATATTTTTCAGCTTCTGTCCTTATAAAAATTTTTTATTTTTATTCGTCTAGAGCTTGATCCGACCCTGCACGGTAGCAAATAAACAACCGACCATAACGATTTTAAATAAACGACAGTTCAAGTAGCGCCATATTTCACGTATTTTTTAATTTTATAGATAGTGATAAAAATGACGTAGCTCCGATGTCCAGCTGTGCGATATTAATGTTCCGATGTGATTTTTTGACATTTTTGTTGTTTGCGACAACTTGTACTTCGCTATTAATAAGAAGCTTATACTTGTGTACTGTTGGCAGTGCAGAATGAATTTTATTAAGGTGATAGATATGCAGGTACGGTTGAATGGTACTTATGTCGGTAAAGCTCATAAATATGACGTGAAGTGTTCATAAATGCGAAAATTTTCGAGTTTTAATGTGGCTGTTCTTTGGTACAAATACGGGAACTTTGATTAGTTTTTGAATGACTTTTTCAGCGCAAGTACATTTACAACGCATAATAAAGGAGTTGTTATATCAATTCCATTCTTGAGCATTCATTTTTTTTTTACAATTTTGGATGCTTTTTTTTAAATGCAGCATGTGTAAACTGGCAGACGTCTCTTTTTCAAAATTTTATTTCGAAAAATTTTCTGTGTTAAATACATATATTTTTCCAGAGATCTAACAAATACTTTAATTATTATTATTTTAAACAAATTGGTACACAAAACCGGTATGGTCAGGGAAATACCTAAATTACAATTCTACAGCACCTAAAAAATACAAAAAGAGAGTTGTCACAGCTCTAACCGATAGAGCTATCAAATTTTCCCACCCACAATTTAGACCTCAAAATTAAAAGACACTTTAACAATAAACAATTATCCAAAGAAATTTATTGAACCCATAATAAAAAGCTAAATAGAAAAACTCTATAACAACAGTAAACCAACAAAAATCAATGTTTCGCCAATCCAAAAATACGTATTTTTGCCTATATACCTACTAATCCCATTAAAAAAGTACTAAAACCATGTGATATCCAAATAGCTGAAAAACCTTCGAATAATTTCAAAAGCCTTTAAACAAAACTTAAACCCGATATCCCTAAAGATGAACAAACAAATGTCATTTACAACATTAATTGTTTAGATTGCAACGAGACATATGTCGGTCAAACCAAACAGTGCTTAAAAAATAAAATACAAAATTACAAATACAGCATTAGATATCACAATAACGATAACATACACAGCATCGATTTTAATAACGTTGAGATTTTAGACACAGAAATTAATTACAAAAAAAAAGAACAATTAAAAAATGATCTATATCAAAAGAACACCTTGTACAATGAATTTCAGAACTGACAAAAATGACCTAAACAATGTGTATACCAACCTAATAGGGCAATAAAATTGCAGATGGTCCAGAAACTATCTAACTCTTTAGTAGTATACTGGCAAAAGCTAAACATAACAGATGTGTAAAAAATGTATTAAAAAAATAATATCAGTGGTCTATATTTATATTTATATTAACATAATAAAAATTTTAAATGTAAGTTAATTAAGTGAACCACTTGTTAACATTAGGTAAGAAATTAAATTTTCAATTTATATAAGAACACATTACATATTCCTTTTCATATTTACAATAATTCTCTGAAGATGGGTTAATCAATAAAATAAACCGCAACGTTAGAAAAAACATGTGTTAATTTCTTATAAAGTAATACAATGACCGAAACCCAAAAAAGTAAAATCTAACAAATAATAATATATAGTATTGTAAATATAAAAATTATCTTATAAGAATAATATTAAAAATAGTTGATAATTAGCGATTTGCTGCCAATTAATCACAAAGTTTTTGTTAAAAGGCGGTAATTAACATACAAATTAACGCGTGAAGAAGTCTGAAGGGACATCATCCGGCTCTTTGTTTTTATAACATGTATGAATTTGTTATATTATATCGCGAGAACTTATTAACAAAGTTTATAAAGTGGTGCATGCACCATCAACTGGCTAATCTTATTAATGATGTTTTTCTTAACCCAGCAAAAATGCCATTGTTTCTGACAGAAGGTATTACGTATCTTTTACTAAAGGACCAACATAACACACATGACCCAGCTAAGTATAGGCCAATCATCTGCCTTCCCACGCTATATAAAGTAATCATCTGATTGACCCAATGCATCTATGCACATTGTGAACAAAATAACATCATCGTAACTCAACAGAAAGGATATACCAGAGGAGCAATGGAATGCAAGGAGTAATTGACTGTCATGTGTATCCAAGCCTGTGCCAACCGAAGAAAACTCTTTGCTGCCTACGTGGATTATCAGAAGGCCTTCGACTCAGTGCCACATGAGTAGCTCAAAACTATATGGAGAGTATATAGAGTTGATAATCATTTTGTTTTCTTCTTAAAACGTATCATGCCAACCTGGAGAACTAGTATCCAAATTCAAGTGCCATCCAGCGATACTATCGAAACTAATACAGGGTGAGTCAACGATTGGATGAAGTAAGTTTGTGCCTTTTCGATGAAATTTACAAAGAAACTATATTTATTGTTTGATACAGTTTATTTTTACGCAGATTTTAAAAATATTTAGGACTCTACAGGGTGAGCCAAAAAACTAGGACAGCATAAAGTTGTATTTTTTTAAATAGAACACCCTATATACGAATCGTATTTTCGATTTAGCTTATAATTTTAAATCTTTTTTAATAAGGGTTTACTATAACAAAACTTTATAGTTTCTGAGATAATTAAGTTTAAAGAAAAACAGTCACATTTTCAAGCATCAATTCAATCCTAAATAACGTTTTCAATTTTGTGACAAATATATTCAAATTTGGAATTTAGCAAGGCCAAGGACAAGTTAATATAATTTTTACCTAATATTTGCAATAAAAGCTACAGGGTGTTGAACACATCGGCTCAAATTTGAACAAGTTTAAATGAATAAATATCTTTTTTTTAAATGGTACACGCTGTATATTTTCATGTTATTTAATAGAGTAATAAAAACCCTAAATATTTTATTCAATATATCCTATACCTATTTATAATAGTTTTTGAGATATTTCAGTTTTTCTTATTTTCCATACTTTTTTACAGAAATAGTCTTCATTATCATAGTAGCCATGGCAAAAACAATGTAAAAGAACATTTTTCTGTGTGTCAAATTTATAACCGCAATCGTTTCTTTTGGTTTTTATGTAGTGTAGTTTGGTTTTTTTTGCGTTCATCTTATATTGTAAAATGAATTTTCCAAAGAATGAGTTAATAGATATGATTTATACAATAGGAGAGGCTCAAAAAAATTGCCTTCTTGCTCAAAGAATTTACAAAATGAAGTATCCTGATCGACGCCAGCCTAATACCCATACTTTTCAAAACTTAATGCAAAGATTTGATTCTTCTGGTACTGTTGAATATCCAAAACGTAAAGTGGTCAACAAACCAGTAACTAATGAAGAAAAAGAACTACAAGTATTGTTAAATGTTCAGGAAAATCCTTATATTGGTAGCCGTCAGTTAGCAGCATTATGTGAAACATCACAATCCACCGCTAATCGTACTACCAAGAAATATAAGTATCATCCATATCACATGGAATTACATCAAGAATTGCATGGACAGGATTTTGAAAGTCGTGTAAACTTTTGTCGTACAATAAATGCGGAGATTCAATTAAATCCAAATTTATTATGCAAGGTAATGTTTAGTGATGAAGCTACTTTTAGAAGTAACGGTGCCGTAAATAGACGCAACATGCATTATTATGCCACAGAAAACACATTTTGGATTAGAGAGGTGCAACATCAAAACCACTGGTCATTAAATGTTTGGTGTGGTATTCATCATAATCGAATTATTGGACCCCACTTTTTTAATGAACCACTAAATGGCCATAGTTACCTGAACTTTCTACAAGAAGAACTACCCCAACTGCTTCAAGGTCTCGATAGGGATGAGCTCGACAGTATGTGGTTCCAGCACGATGGTGCGCCTCCGCATTACCATCGTGAAGTTCGTGCGTTTTTGGACCAACGATATCCGCAAAAATGGGTTGGACGTGGGGGTTTCATTGAGTGGCCACCAAGATCTTGCGACATCACCCCATTAGATTTCTTCCTATGGGGTTATATTAAAAATAAGGTGTGTTAATCCACCAACAACAGTGGAAGATATGCGAAACAGGATTAGGGAAACCTGTAGAACAATAACGCCACTAATTTTGTCCAGGGTCGGAGAAAATCTGCAAAAAAGACTAAATTTGTGCAGATTACACAAGAGGGTCGTTTATTCGAACACTTATTAAAAAGAAATAATTAATCTCAGTATTTAATAGGTAATTTTTTTGTTTCAATTTAGTATAAAAGTAAATATGTATTTGCCTTGTCGTTATTGTTGTGTTAATTTTTTCACATTATGTTTAATTAAACTATTGCCGTTGTAATATAACGAATAATGTATTTCATCATATTTAACCACATTCTGTTTGTTTCTGTAGTTTCTTTTTATTATTTTACATGGCTACTATGATAATGAAGGCTATTTCTGTAAAAAAGTATGGAAAATAAGAAAAACTGAAATATCTCAAAAACTATTATAAATAGATATAGGATATATTGAACAAAACTTTTAGGGTTTTTATTACTCTATTAAATAACATGAAAATATACAGGGTGTACCATTTAAAAAAAAGATATTTATTCATTTAAACTTGTTCAAATTTGAGCCGATGTGTTCAACACCCTGTAGCTTTTATTGCAAATATTAGGTAAAAATTATGTTAACTTGTCCTTGGCCTTGCTAAATTCCAATTTGAATATATTTGTCACAAAATTGAAAACGTTATTTAGGATTGAATTGATGCTTGAAAATGTGACTTTTTTCTTTAAACTTAATTATCTCAGAAACTATAAAGTTTTGTTATAGTAAACCCTTAATAAAAAAGATTTAAAATTATAAGCTAAATCGAAAATACGATTCGTATATAGGGTGTTCTATTTAAAAAAATACAACTGTATGCTGTCCTAGTTTTTTGGCTCATCTTGTAGAGTCCTAAATATTTTTAAAATCTGCGTAAAAATAAACTGTATCAAACAATAAATATAGTTTCTTTGTTAATTTCACCGAAAAGGCACAAACCTACTTCATCTAATCGTTGACTCACCCTGTACAATTCCAATACGAAGGGGAATATTTCAGGACGATTCACTAAGCCCATTGTAGTTCTGTCTTGCAATGAACCCCCTTAAACTCCACCAGATAGAGCCTTAGTGTTATAAATAACAACTAAGAGGTAGTAAGATTGAATCATCTTCTATACATGGATGATCTTAAACTCATGGCTGCCACCAAAAACCAGCTGGAATAAATGCTTAAAATTGTGGAGGAGTTTTCTGGGGATATCGGAATGCAGTTTAGACTTGACAAGTGTTGTATTTTGAACATTGTTAAAGGAAATATTCAACCGGGAGCATTTTAGATGCTGATCGGTGAAACTATGGCTGCAATGGAAGCAGAACAAACATACAAATACCTAGGTATGAAACAGGCTAAACGAATTGACCATCGCATTAGGAAGGCCGAATTGACAACCGAATTTATTAGGAGGTTAAGGCGGGTATTACGAACTAGTTTAAATAGAAATTTGTTTAGTTTAATTTATAAACAAATAAATAAATAGTATGCATATTCGTAATGTACGCAGAAAGATACCACAAATTAAAAAAAGATTCATCAAAATCTGTCAACAATTTTCGGAGATATAGCTAATGGCAGCAGTTTGAAGTTGCTGTTTCATTTTTTTTTTTGAACGCGCGGATATGCTAGCAACTCATGTTCCTGCCGAGTCGTCTTTTGAACAATTAACATTTCTTAAACTTCACTGAAGCTTTTGTTTTTGAGTTATCATTTTCCGGACAACTCACACCTAAACTTAACCTCCTAAACTTTTGAATGGTGCTAGTTTCGTTTCTTAATTGTTATTAACAATATAGGAATAAATTAAAAAAAAATTGTTAGCTTTGGCGCATATTGACCTAGTCATTTTTTTTTTTCTAAATTAGTCTAAAAACGCCAGCTTCCCAAATATGAAAACAGAATTTTTTTATCGGCAAAAATAAAAAAGTTATTTAATTTGTTTACAAGGTAAAAATTATAGTGGTTTTCTAATGAAGTTTAAACAAATTTAGAATTAATTTTCCTCAATTCTATGTAATACTTCTCATAGAAAAAGAGTTTCTCTTTCATGAGATGTGCTCAGAATCGGTGTACCTTCATCGACGGAGCTAGAATGTTATAGCTCGCCTGTGATAAACAAATTAAATTTTGCACAAACTATTTGATGAATAGATCTGAAATTTCTACCACATATTAAGCACTAAAAGACCCAACTTTTGACACAACAACAAAGTCGTAGATTGAATTTAGCAATAGTTATAGTTAATTGAATATTATAATAATTTTGACCTTGTTTTGCATTTTTCTCAGCAACAAATAAAAATATCGAGATCGGCAAAAAACCAATTTGTAGGTTTTTCAATTCTCTACAAGATGGCTTTTTGGCATTTTGTCTAAAAATTTCTTTAGTTTTTGCTGGTAAGGAAAAAAATGCAAAAAAATGCTTTTTTTGACTTTTAATTGTTTACAAAAAGTTTATGACACAAAATCTCGTGCAGAGAACATATGCGGTTTATTTCTATATAGGCCTATATTACTCGAAAATCTGGGTCTCTGCCTGGAGGATTGAGTGTCCCGGCAAAATGCTTATTTTCCTGATATATTGGATCAAAATTTAATTTCGGAGCACCCTTTAACCTTCTTATGATGATGTTAAGACAATAATTGTTCACCTTAATATTCATAGCGTTTATTTTACTTAAAATTCACACATTCGGATGTTTTTATTAAGTGCATATTATGAAGCTATCTGGGTAAGGTTCTAGACACTTTTAATAAAAAGCATTTCTCCTCAGATCTTTAATTCCCTTATCCAGAGAGGTTAATTGGATGAAAATTTAATTCCGTAGCACCATTTAACCTTTTTATGGCGATGTTAAAACATAAATCGCTTCACCTTAATATATATAGCATTTATTTTACTTAAAATTCACACATTCTGGGACACCCTTTATATACTTTATATACCCCGGCCCGGATGGGATCCTCATTTCCATGATTGTCAACCTTCCACCTAATATGCTCGAATATCTTCTGGCCTTCTACAATCACCTATGGTGAAATGAACAATTTCTCAACTCCTGGAGAACCTCTCTCCTTATCTCTATTCACAAACATGGTAAACCTAGAAACCAACTTAACAGCTACCGCCCCATCTCCCTAACGAACCATTTATGCAAAATCCTGGAAAGAATGATTAACAAGCGGCTTTCCTGGTACCTGGAATCCAAAAATTTCTTAATCCCATATCAATATGGGTTTCGTCCTAACAGATCAACTACAGACCATTTCGTTGGTTTTGAGATAGATATCCAGGATGCTTTTCGCAGGAGACAACACCTGGTTGCCGTATCCCTAGATATTTCTAATGCCTATGACACTACCTGGAAACATGGTATCCTTCTTCAACTCCATAAACTAGGATTCAAAGGTCACCTTCCAAAATTTATCTCAAATTTTATTCGCGACCGTCTTTTCTCAGTTCGCCTGGGTACCCATATCTCTCCCTCTCACCCTCTCAAAAATGGCATCCCTCAAGGCTCAGTGCTTAGCTGCACCCTTTTCCTTCTATCTATGAATTCCATCAATGACTATATTCCCCCCTCCATCACGGCTAGACTCTACGCTGATGACTTACTTATATACATTGCCTCACAATCTTCTATCACCTGTGAAAGACAACTTCAGCTATGCATTCAGAAACTGCAATCATGGGCAATGAAGACAGGTTTTACTTTTAGCCAGTCTAAATCAACGGTCACCCACTTTTGTAAAAAGAGAAACTGCTTAAAACTAAACTCTATCTCACTAAACCGTAGACATCTCCCTATGGACAGCCAACTTGAGTTTCTTGGCCTAATATTTGACGATAAGCTTAACTGGCGTCCGTACTTTGCCTCCCTAAAGGCTCGATGCTTTAAGGATCTCATTTTATTAAAGTTTCTCTCACATACCACCTGGGGCTCAGACTTCCACACGCTCCTCAAAATATACAATTCCATCATTCTCCCCAAGCTGGATTATGGGTGCATTGCTTATGACTCGGCTAGACCCTCGTATATCTCTTCCCTTGACCCTATCCAGAACCAAGCCCTACGATTATCGACTGGTGCTTTTCGCACCTCCCCAGTGCATTACTAACACTCCTCCTCTGTATCTCCGACGTTCTTTTCTTCTCATAAAATACGTCATATCTGTCAAATCTAGACCATTCCTTTTGGATTATGATAAAATCCTTAACCCTTCTGATTTCCCGGTCGTCTTAAATATCACATTGGGCGCCAATGACAGAGCTTCTGCGTTTATAGCCTCTCATAACATATTCATTCCCGATACTACCCCCATCCTCCCTCAGATCTTCCCCCCCTGGGATTATCCCCATTTTGAAATCAATTTTGAACTTCTGCAGTATGATGAGAACAATACTTTATCTTCCATCATTAATCAACACTTCCTTAGCCTAATTAACTCTAGGTTCAAATCTTTCAAACTATCGTTTACCGACGGTTCCAAATCGGATCAAGGGGTAGGCTCAGCTGCTGTAACCAGCTTTTCATGCAACAAAACAAAGTTAAATCCCCTTTCATCCATTTTTTCAGCTGAGTTGTTTGCTATCAAGCAATGCATTAGAGAGATAATTAAGCACTCCTCCACCCCCAATCATTTAATCATCTCTGATTCCCTCAGCTGCCTGAGATCGATCCAAGCCATCAACACATCCCACGCTCTCATGAATCAAATTCTTGACCTCCTTAAAATGGGATCCCAACGTAATCTGTACATAGCTTTCATGTGGGCCCCAAGCCACATCGGCATAGAGGGGAATGAATTGGCCGACACTCAGGCAAAATCTGCAATCCTTGAGGGCACCCCTTTCTTCTCTTTACTCAACCCCAAAGAATTCAATAGACACATTGATAACATTATTCGCAACATTGCGCAGGCTCGCTGGGAATCTCTAGAAAACTCCAATAAACTCTTCCACATCAAGAGAAATTTCTCAGAGACATATCACTTCCCCCAACTGTCCAGAAGGGAAAATGTTGTTTGGAAGAGAATCGCCATAGGACATTGCAGAATAACTCATTCCTTTCTCCTTAAAAACGAGGATCCCCCTCAGTGTCCGTCTTGTCTTTCCCCTTTGTCTATAAAACACATAATTTCTGACTGTCTCTCATACAGAAACGCTAGAGAGAGGTATCTAACTACTAATGACTTTGTGACAGTTATGTCTTTTGATCTTGCTAAAGCCAAACGCTTATTGTGTTTCTTGTGGCATATTGATCTTTATAATAAGGTTTAATTGATCCCAACAATTTCTACAGTAGGCGCTAAATAGTCTGAGTTACTGATGCGCCTTTAACCTTTAAACTAACTAACTAGCTATACTTTGAAAAAATTGCACAAGAAATAAAAAAATAAGTGTAAGACGGTCTTATAAAATACTTTTCATGCTGGTACGGAGACACTGTTCAATAGGATAATTTATTTACAAGTAACTTCCCTCGTGGGAAACTTTTCTTCTTTAGCTAAACTTAAATCAAGCAAAAGGAGATTATTGGTAAAACAAATACGAATAAATTAATCGTTTATTTTTACAGCAAACCCCACATCATTTCCGATACTTATCAGAATCAGTACAACGATTCGTTTTCCATAAATACTCGTAAAATTAACATCAGTAATTTGATTTTATTTTCGATTTCGAACGCAGGCGAAGCGTAAACGTTGTTAAAATTAATATTAGAACTTCATGTAGATTGGTTATGGATGACTTTGAGATATGGCGTAGTTTATAGGCTATCAAAGATGTTTATAGTAGTATCAAAGGCATGTTATACAGAGAGTTATGAAACTGCTTTATTACTGTAATAGCCACTCGCCCCTAGGTTATTTTTTTTGAATTTCAAAGAGTTTTATTATCTTCGTGTGAATGACACACAGACAGAAGGGGTTGGGGAACTTTCCGTTATAAAAGATGTCTTAACAAGATAACTAATTTTAGGTTAAGTTAATCTGAACGAATAAGGTATGGATCAATGATCTAAATAAGGAGTTACCAAACTTTTTAGCCTGAGGGCCACACTGACTACTCCACTAAGTTCCAAGCTAGCTCATTATACCAACATACTGTATTTTTGAATTTCGCTCAAATTTTCGTATTGGAAGCCGCTGAGTGAGATATCTATGTCGTAGAGTGCGGGGTGGACTCAGTTCCGTTCCCAATTTCGGTTAGTACTTAAGGGCAAGTGTCCAGGCTATTTTACATCATCTATTATACATATTCAAGAAGCTTGAAATCGAGAGTGGCACAGATTAGCGAAAATCACAAGTCTCTAAATTTAATAATAGTAGAGGTACCCTGCAGAATGTCGAAAATTGTACAACCTGTACAGTTGTCATGTTGATTTAAAAGACACATTATCGTAAATATCTGATGGCTTTCTAATATTTTCAATTTTCTTATTATTCTTTGGTCTTATTTTTCCATTAAATACCTTGAACATTTTGGGAAATAGACTTAAAAATGTATTTTGTGTTATTATTTACTTAGTTTAAGAATTCCACAAATCTGCAACAAGAACCTAATATTGTTATCAAAACAAAATTATTAAAGACTTACTAACTTTGGTTGTGGTTGTTAGAAGATCATCATTTACCTGAAAAGGAAAAAACAATTCTAGTAGTTATGTATTTAATTGTATAATATAGAGATGTGGTTATAAAAATGTACATGTTGATCACATTCTATCGAAACTTCTAACAAATACCTATGAATAAATGAAACAAAGCTATATATGTATGTTTCTATTTCTATTTGAACATTAGAATAAAATAGAACAGAATAGTTTATACATGTTAGTCACAACAAGTGTATCATACGTCAAAGGTAGCATAAAATAAGTATAACAGAAATCTATACAAAAAGAGAAATTAAAAACAAAGATACACATTTTAAGATAGATTAAAAATACAAATACAATTTAAAGATTAAAATTTTACAAATCACATGTTTAAAGGAAAGCATACAAGATGCAAGTTACAAAATAAAAACATTAATAAAATATATACACATGGCATAAAGCATCGTGAATTAAAAATAGTTTAAACAAAATGGTAATTCAAAAATTCTTCTTCCCTTATTCATATTTCACAGATTTTTTATTATTAAGGATAAACCTTTTTGCTGTAAACCACTCTTCTGCTCTCTGTTATGCCTCCACAGTACCCTCAAGCACCTTCCCCGCAGTACCAGCCGTACAGGATATTGTGTAATCGGCAAAAAGTATGCATTTCGTCCCAGAATCCCTCTTGGGTAGATTATTTACATACAACAGAAACAATATTGGTCCCAATACCGAGCCCTGAGGAACTCCTATATTTAAAACACTTTCCGCCGAGGACATCCCGCCAACCCGCACGATTTGGACTCTGTCTTTTAGATAAGATTTGATAAGGTTAATCCTGTTAATTGTATTTTGCACGTTTCTGCAGGAGGATACCATGGTCTACACAATCAAAACTTTACTAAGATCGTAGAGAAGAACTGAGCTATATTGAATTCGGTGAAATGATTACAGTATGTAGGATACAAAATCCAATATAGTTAGGCACAGTGTTCTTGCCCTTTCAAAAACCGAATTGATATTCAGGAAAGCAATTATTCCCTTCCAAGAATCCGACTATTTGCAGTGCCATGCTTTTTTCTATAATTTTTGAGACAACAGGAAGTAAGGATATTGGTCTATATCTCTCAGGCAAGTTTATGTCTCTCTTTTTAAATATCGGACATACAATGGTTTTTTTAAGAATTATCGGGAAGGTGTCCTCTACTAAACACATGTTTATTAGTTTCGTGCGAGGTACAATAATAAGATCTTTAACAGTTTTAACAAGTTTGATGTTCAGTCCGAATATGTCACTGCTATTATTATTTTTAATATTATTAATCGTATCCTGTATGTTATTAAATGTAGTTTCCCTCAAGCAAAACTGATTTAGTGGTGTTATACATTCAAAGTCCATTGGGTTTAGCTTAGCATTGCGAATATCTTTAACGAGATTAGTGGCGATGTTTGAGAAGAAATCATTAAATTGGTTTGGATTTATATTTTGGTTTTTTGTATCTTTTTGTATACCCCGCTGACAGTTTATTATTTTCCACATGGCTTTTGTTGGGGTTACGAGAACCTCTAATCAAGTTATCAGTTTAATTGATAAAGTTTTGATAAAAAACTTAGATGATCCCTCACTTCTCTGAGGTCGTTGCCAAACCAATTTACATTCTGGGGTGGATCTGTTCTTACAATATAATTTTCTTCTTCTTCTTCTTCTTCTTCTTCTTCTAGGTAGAACCAAGTTCTGTTATCTACACAATGCCTCATCGATCCTCGTTTGACGTCGAAATCCAGCTGTCTCTCCATCTTTTGGGGGCCGTCCAGGCGGCCGTTTGTTGTTTGGTTTCTCTCTCATCACTGCCTACGACGATGTCGAACCCACTTCACAACATCCCCCACTCCGCTGTCCTCGCGTATTTTTGCGTTTCTTATTCTATCTCTTAAACTTGTTCCCGTGATCATTCTCAGCGTTTTCATTTCTGTGGTTCTCATAATTTGTTTTGTCTTTGTTGTTTCATTTCTTGTTTCTGCGCCGTAGGTCAGTATCGGTCTTACACAGACCTTGTAAATTCTTGCTTTGCTCTCAACCGTCATATGTTTATTGTTCCAGATTATGTCTCTTAGTTGGCCTGATATCATGGCCGCTTTGTTGGCTTGTGTGCGTATTTCTTCCGTTACTGCCCTGTTACTTGTTATATGTGCTCCCATGTATTTAAACTTCCAAACCTGTTCGATACGTTTGTCATCAACCATTAGTTTGCATCTTACCGGTTCTTCTGCTATTACCATTGCTTTGGTTTTCTCCACAGATATTTTCATATTATACTGTTTGGCTGTTCGATTGAGATGGAAAAGCATTCTTTGTAAGTTGTCCTCACTATCTGCTGTCAAGGCAACATCGTCTGCAAAGCATATAATCTGAACGGTGTTGTGTCCCATTGGGTACCCAATATTTGTGCTTTTTACCTCATCAATGATTTCGTTCATGATTACATTGAAAAGTGTTGGACTTAGGCTATCACCCTGTCTTATTCCTATGGATAGTGGGATTTCCGATGTTAGAGTGTTATTTATTTTAATTACCATGGTGTTTTTGAAATTCAGTTCGTATATTGTGCGTATGATTGCTTCGTCTACTTGTTTTCTTCGCAGTAGTTCTGTTATGTGTTCCAGTTTGACTCGGTCGAACGCTTGTGTAAAGTCCACAAAACAAATGAACAGTGGTTTATCGTATTCGATAGATTTTTTAACCAGCTGTCTGATAATAAATATACCGTCGATAGTAGAGCGGTTATTCCGGAAGCCCTGCTGTTCTTCGCACGCCACTAACTTGTCTATGATTCGTTGTGACAGTATTTTGGTTAACAATTTGGCTGAACTGTTCAGTAGGCTGATTCCCCTGTAGTTTTCGGGTTGTTTCTTTGATCCTCTTTTGTAGATCGGAATTGTGATGCTTTTCCGCCATTCGTTGGGTACTGACGTTGTGCGGAGTATTTTTTGAAAAAGAACAGTGAGCTCTGTGACAAGGCTGGGGCCTCCGTACTTTAGCATCTCATTCGTAATTTGATCGGTACCAGGTGATTTTCTGTTTTTTATTTCTAATAATTTTTTTCAGGAAATGAATTTAGATAGGCTTTTTCAAGAGTAGTGGTAAATAATCCAAACTTTTCCGCAACTGTTAAATCACCTGCATTCACAAAATTCCTAGTTAGTCTCCGAAACCCTATTGTAAAAATCAGACAATCCACTTTGCGTTATTGGCCTATATGTTATTCCACTCCTTTCCATTTGTTCTACCTTGCGTACCCCAAAGCTTACTATCTGGCTTCTATAATCAGAAAAACCAAACTCTCGAACAGCCGCAGATAGAAGTCTGAGATCTATATCCAAGAAGATGTTATCAAGGCAATTTACCCCCCGAGTTGGTTCAAAAATTGTTTGACTGAGATGAAACCTCCCCAATAAATCCTGTAGACTAGATTTGGTTGTATCCTCTGTAAGAAAACTTACATTAAAATCACCCGCAAAAGCAATTTGCTTTCGGAAGTCTAGCGATTCCAAAATCCTCCCATATAGGCCAAAAAGGTGCGAAAATTACCAGAATTAAAATCAATCAAAAACAATCCACAAAACTCTACACATTGTTCAACATTGATTACATTATAATTTATTACCTTAAAATCTATTTCACTTCTAATAAAAATACAAGTACTTCCTCCTTGTTTTGCTGTAGTAGAATAAGCCGCTAGTTTGAACCCTTTAAGATACATTGCCTTTAGTTCATCTTCAGTCATCCAGTCTTCTCTGATGTAAAGGATGTCAACCTTCTTGTCAATAATGAATGCTTCAAGAACCTTAGTTTTCTTCCTTAGAGATTGAACATTGATATGTATAATGCTCAGAGTCTCTATATTATCGTTGGTAACTGTAGTGGGGATTTTACTGGTCTCACCATCCCTTGGCTCTGTAGATTCAGAAAATGGTTTATAGTAACTCCATTGGGACATAATTCTGAACACAGCTTGAATGAGCTGCAGTACTTTTCTCTTCGTGTTTTTATTTTCTCACATTTGCAGTCATTGCCAAACTTGCAGGATTTAAGGAATTCATTAACATTTTCAGGAGTTGTCTCAAGTGATAAACCAGTAAGGAACAAGAACACCATTTCTTGTGCTATTTTTAATGAACACGTTTCTTGTTTTGCACCTTTTAGGGACTTGGGTCTACTAATTTCTTCCAAATTCCACCTCCAGGATCTTCTGTTAGTAACTAGATGCCAATCATTTGAGTTTTCACAGTCCATTTCCAGAGAATCGTGGGTTCTATGCAGTACTGCTTTTCTTGTAGCTCCATTTAGTGGTAGTGCTATTGGCAATGGCGATAAAGGCGAGGTATCGATATCGATCCCATTTCCATCCCTTCTTTGACTTTGTGGGTTTTTAGTTTTGGGGATTTCAGCAATCTTAACTGTTTGTCCTTGCTTCTCAGCAGTGGTGTGGTTGATCACCGACTCTTTTGCACCGGGTGTACGCCGACTAGATGTCGACCTGTATGCACCGCTGTTTGTTTTGATTCTGGTTCTGAATGTTTATTGTTTATGTTTACCATTTTTTCTAGGGCTACGATTCTTTCTAGGATTTTGTTCTCCATTTTTTCTAGTTTTTGCAGAATGACTTGCTAGAAACGTCCTGTTCATTATTTACTTCCTGCATTATAGCAATTTGCTCTTTCGATTTAGATATTCAGTAAACCAACTGTTGAGATACCTAATCTTCGGCAACCACTACTTTGTAACATCAAATCATTGAGGTGTGTACAGTGAAGCGAAACTTTGCGCTTCAGTGGACACATTCCCTGTATAAGCTCGTAGTCTTAAGACAAAACTTTCAGTTTATACTTGATAACGATTAGAGATACAAACTTACTCGAAACGTCGTAAAAATAAATAAAACTAAAGACAATGCAAGTCCAACAACCACTTTTTTGGTCTACCTTCCTTGTGTTTAGTTATTTAAAATATACTGCTTTGTTTCATATTAACTCAGTTTTTCAGGAGTTTTATTTTTTCATCCATGTTTTTAATGTACCATTGGAATTGCAACCCCTACTTTTTAATGCATCAGCCGCCACTGATTAAAACAAAAACGAATAAATTTCTGAGATATTCTTTATTTCACACATAAAAAGGAGTTTTTCTTTTCTTATTTTAATTTTAAAGTTTCGCCAACCTAAAAACATTAGATATACTAGAACTAGACAGGCATGCCATTAATATCACATGATTTGCGAGACGTTTCAAAATTACTAACTAGCAAGTAACTTAACTCGTGTAAACGGGCCTCAACCGATAGAAAGTCTCATCTACAGAAGGCGACCGACCAATTTAACCATCACGTAAATTGCGTTCCGCGTGTTACCTGTTACTTATAATTAGTTAATTGAGATGAACAAACGACTTCTTAATTATGACAACTACAAAAAATTACGAAAGTAATGTCATTGTATTCACTAATTAGGCATAAACACTAAGAAATTGTTGTGTTTAATGTAATAATTAAGCTTACTTTACAAAGGTCAGATTTAATAAGTCTTTGAGAGAAGTTTTGTTTTTGCAGGTATAACTTACTGTGTGGTCCATCAGTGTTTAAACAAAAGATATAAATTGCACAACCTTCGTTTAAAGTGTGTGACGAGAATGTTTGTTCTAATTTTAACTTAAATATCATATAGAATCTAAAAGATAAACAGGTGGTTAGAAAAATTCCGAGACTGGCACATAGATGGCACGAACATAACATATAAAACTGGACTGCTCATGAAAATAATTTTTGACCCCCCCCTTATTGGTCGCCATTAGGTGCAATGATTTGTATGGCAACATTGAATTCCCTGCTAGTTTCTTACATTGGCGTGAATGTGTCGTGTATGAATGTCAATTCTATTATTTTAACCAACAGATTTAGACAATAACTATCTCTTTCTATACTATATCTAAAACAATAAATCGCTCTTCCTTGTTTTACTAGACAGGTTAATCCAGTATATTCAATAAAAAAGACCAGAGCTCCGATTCTGTAAGCATATTTTTTGACATTCTCTTTCCTTATCTCTTTTAGGATAGTGATATACCTATGTGTTAATACAGACTGAACAAAGATAGAAGATCCTTATTATGACATTCTCTTTCCCTTTACTCTTTAGAATCGCAGTCCAGGATAATTGTTTCTGTAAAACAATATTTAACTTGAATTTCAAGTTTTAGTTTCCTCAAAATTATAATTTTTCTGTTTAAAGCAACTCCAATAAAACAATTTTTTTTTAACTTCTTTGGAACAGCGTAAATATGTAACAATTTTATTATTTTTAGATAACAAGCATGAAATGTCAGTTCTTATAAATAAATGAAAATGCTTTTTCTATGACTGTTTACATATTTTATTTTTTACAATAAAACTGTAATTTAGCAAAATAGCTAAAATGTGAGCTTTAATTTAAAGAAAGTAAAGTAATATTATGTACTAAACCGTTTTTATAAAAAAACTCTAAAAGGAATAGAGTTAAAGCAGTTTATATTTAATTGTAAGCAAAACAATATTTATTAAGACACTTTAAATATAAAAAAGCTTGTACATACAAGAGAATTCTTACATTAATACAATCATTTTTAATATAAATATATACATAAAGATTTACTAGCAACTTTTAATTTTTACGCTAGGTCAAACTTTCCATTTACTTAACTGTCTAAGGATCTGGATTTGACCTTTCCTATAGTTGAATTTTTCAAATGGTAATCAATCGCAGCTTCTCACTACTTTGACAAAGGATTTTCATGACACAAATTTCCTATCTGAGCTAAAATCAAGAATTTTTGTTTTATTAATTAATAACATGTTCAAACAAAAGGTTATTATTTTATTTTTAGACAAAACAAATATATAAAAGTAAAATTTATGTAATTTCCAAACATGCTTAATAATATTGAAAAATTTCATATTATATGCAATCATTTATTTCTATTTTAATATGGCATATTCGTTTTTAAACGTATAATCATTTTAAATTTTAACACCATTCCAGTTCCGATCTTCAGCTTTATATGTCAGTGGAACATTAACTTTATGGTAAAACGATATTGTTGTTGGTTAATGCACACCTAATTCAGGACTTTTTTAGTAGAGCCAGTGTATGTTATTAAGTCCAAGTTTAGTTGCATCAAGATGTTTACATCAAACAGTGCTTCGTAGTTTTTTTCAGGCAGTTTATTTGTAAGAAGCACAATACAAACTTTTGCTCATCTTCTTGTATAAAACAATTTCCAGAAAAATGCTCTGAACAGAGTTACTTATCTGATGTATAAAAGAATTATGATCATGACCAATTTGCTTCAGCTCTTGAATTTGAAGATTCTTTTCTCTTAGAAAACTAAAATATTGATAGCATTTAATAATTATCATATATCATATCCATAAGATTAAACTTGTTACCCTTAGATTTACAATTTGATTCTAAGGTAAAATTTTATATAATTATTATTGAATGCTTTATAACTTACCAATTAAATAAATTTCAATTTACCAGATGAGGTATTTGCACGTCTTACGATGAAGAATCACATTTTTTAAAATACCAAAAAAAACCTTAAAGTTCACGTTCCTGTTTGAAATTTTCAATAAAACGTTACATAAAATGTGATAAAATCCATAAAACAGCAAAATCAAAAATAAATTTTTGTCAAAATGAAAAGTATTCAGTCAATGTCAAAAATACACTTTCACCAATATCATAAAAACTTAGGGAATTCATTGTTGCCAAAGCAATTATTTGCACGTAATGCCACGGAGCATGGTGGCGTCATTTTTATTATGAGGGGAGGTATTGTGCATGATCAGTCCAGTTGTATATGTCAAGTTCGTGATAGATGGCGACTTTATAACTTGAATATTGTCAGAAATGATAAGAACAAAAAAAAAGTAATGTGCTGCTCCAGATTAATAAATTTAAAAAAATTAATGTGATTATGTTTTGCAGAGACTTAAGTTTGAGCGTGATAATTTTTTAAAGCTTTTTTGTATATACAAGGTGTCCCAGCGGGAACCAATTCCATCTGGGATTCTGCGGGAACTTTACCGATCGATTGTGGGAAAACTATAATTACGAAGAATCTAAAAATTTGACAGTGTAGTAACGTGCATGGGGGACAGCTGGATAAAATATTTTCAAGATGGCAGCACTTCCGGTTTTACCGGAAGTAGATGTCAACTTGCTTATTTTAAATGGAATACTCTATATATTATTGTATTTTTGATTTCTACGTAAAATTCTAGACAAATTTTATGTATAATGTTCTAAACTTGAGTCTCACCGTTGTGGACATATTTAAATTTTTATGTCAAACAATACGTTTGCGGACCAAAACTTGACTATAAATTTTTCCTATAAGAAAGTCTTTATTCTTTAATTTGGGTTAGTTTTCTTGTAGATGATGATTGACTTTAGTAGTACATTAAAAATAAGGGTTATTTTGTATAAGGCTATCTATTCCAAAAATTTGTAGTTTTCAAAATATTGGCAATTTTGTTATTAGTTGGCCCTGACGGCGAGGCGTGGCGAAAATAAAACAATGGAACCCTACAGAATTGTCACTATTCCTTGCCAAGTGACATTCATTAATAATAATCATGCCGGAGCGATTACATTACAAGCACGAAGATTATTTAAATATATTTAATATTTATGGAGAATGTGATAGAGTTATTTCAAGAACATGCGATTCATTCGCGATCCGATATCCACAGAAACAGAAACCAACACCACCAACTGTTAAAAGGATTATAGAAAACTTCAAGAACTTTGGATCCATAAAAGCAAAAAGAAATAGAAAAAAAACAGTTGTTAATAATGAAAAAATTGAAACTACAATTTTAGGATATTTCGCCGCATATCCGACAATATCTACAAGGCAAGTAGCAGTCTGGATTATCTCAAAAATTAGTTTAAAGGATTTTATGGAAACGCAATTTTCATTCCTATGTATATATCATAGTACAACATTTAAAAGGCACCGATTTTCCACGAAAAATAGAGTTCTGTCAATTTATTTTACTTTGGTCATACGAAAATGCTGGTTTTTTGGATAACATTATTTGGTCGGATGGAGCCAAATGGATTGTTTAATCGACGCAGTTCCCACTATTGAAGTGACTCAAACTTACATCCATTTAGAGAATTAAATTTACAAGGGTCTTGGCAACTTAACGAGTATTGTGCTATAAGAAATGACGGCGTCGTCTTCCTAGAATTCTACCAAGATAATCTGAATGGTAAGTTAGCCATTTTTGGAGACTTCTAGATACAAAATACGTTTTTTAACTTATAGGTGAGCGCTACTTTGACACCTTGAGAAATTTGGAAGTGAACTAGTTAGATAACTTGCCGCTGGCTGATCATAGAAATCTATTTTATCAACATGATGGGGCGCCTCCACATAATAGTTATTTAGTTAACAATCATCTGCAAAACTTGTTTTATGATCAATGGATAGCCAAGAATGGGCCACATCTTTGGCCACCTCGCTCCTCCGACCTAACAATACTTGATTTTTTTATTTGGGGGACAATCAAAAATAAATTATACAACACCGCATTAACCACTATGGAAGATTGTTTACAGCGCGTCAGAATAGCATTTAAGAACTTAGTCAGTAAGAAGAGCCACCCATGAAGAGTTCCTGCTTAAGTGCGACAAATGTTTGGAAGAAAAAAAACTATGCAGGATCGTTTTAACAGTAATTATTTTAAAGTTCCTTACCCGATCTTCTGGGGTTAGACTGATTCCTTCGTTGACCCGTGTAAACTGCCTAAAATCCCTGTCTCCAGGTTTATCCCGATAAAATAAAAAACCATAACTGACCAAAGATACGGTATACCAAAACTCAACAAAATTACCAGGATAATTTTCGACTTTCCATCTCAAAATCCCAAAAATTTGGTAACAAAAAATTGAGATGGAAGTCTGCAGCTGCTTCGGCGGAATTAAACCAGAAAAAAGTGAAAAATCAAGGCAAAATGGCTTTCATTTATAACCTTGGTCCTGCTTGCGCACTAATCGACTTCCGTTAGGCGCGTTCAATTACCACGTGTGAAACAAATGACAGCTCAAAAAGAAAGACACCGGGCAACAGCAGTCAGCTAAAATGCATTTGTTAGTTAAGCCAATTCGTTTATCATTAGCATTCTCCAGTTAAAAAAAAAATCTAATAAGTATCCCAGTAGTTATTTATAAATTCAAGAAATATATATTAATATATCAATAGAAATTTCTTGATATCTGCAACCCAACATATATACAATCCCATCAAATGTAAATATAAATGGTAGGAAACACAAGATCTATCTGAATACAAAAAAAGGTAGCAGTAAATTTGATATTGATAAGAAAATACCTAAGCACAGTGTAGTGCAATACCAAAGTAGAACAAAATAATGACAGATAAAATTAATCGAAACTGTACTTAATGAAATGCTTGTCTTCAAAAATTCCTGGGACATACTTAAGGAAAATGATACTGTGTTACCCATAACGACAGTATTTGCCCTTGCCCTTATCTCTTCGGTTTTATTTACATAACCAGGGTAGGATTTCTTCGGTAGATTTATAGACAAATCTTAAAGGAGGGTTCCATGCCTAGTTTATGTCATTGTAAATTCTATATTCTATATTTTAAAAAAAACATTTAACCGACTCAAAGATAATAAACTTGAGACTATGCTTAAGTACGATAATTGATATTTTTCATTTAGACTTTCTTGGGTGGTAATAAAAAAATATACTATATCGTTCTCACGGGTAAAATCTATCTACAGGGTGATATTTAATTATTCATTTTAGCAGAATATACTTCACGCTATATATATATATATATATATATATATATATATATATATATATATATATATATATATATATATATATATATATATATATATATATATATATATATATATATATATATATATATATAACATCAGTTTATATCGTTCTACGCCATCTTCTGATTTCCAGTCTCCATTGATCTCGGTTTGTCCATAGGTTTTCATCCATTCCTCTTGTTCTTATATCTTATCCACTCCTTCTCTTCAACTTAGTCTGGATCTACCTCTCTTTCCTCTTCCCTGTGGTGCCCAATTTAAAACTTTTTTGGAAGTCTAGTATCGTCCATTCGTTGAACATGTCCGTACTATCTAAGTTGATTGATTTTAATATCTTCTGCTATCTTGTGCTTAACGCCCATAATTTTTTGGATTCTTTCATTTCTGACTCTGTCCATTCTGGATTTTCCAGCCGCTCTTCTCCAATAATCCATTTCTGTAGCTTCCAGTGTTCTTAGAGTTCTTTCTTTTAATGGCCGAACTTCACTTCCATAGGTGACAATGCTTTTAACAATACTATTAAAGATTTTGTGTTTGTTTTCTTTGGATATTGTTTTACCCCACAATATGCTGTTCAACTGTCTAATAGCTTGTCGTCCCTGGTTGTCTCTATGCTTGATTTTTTCGTCAAGTTTGCCGTCGTTGGTTATATGCATTCCGAGATACTTGCATTTCTTACAATGATTTATTTCCTGCTGCTGTTGTTCCAAAATCAAGTTTTGTTGCTGTCCCCCAATACACATGTATTGCGTTTTTTTGATGTTAACTTCTAGCTCCCACTTATGATATTCTTCTATTAACTTACGAGCCATGTATTCTAGATCTTCGTAGTCTTGTGTCAGAACTATTTGGTCGTCTGCGAAACACAATGGAAGTATGGAATCGTTTAATGGAATGCCCATATTTTCGCACTTTCTTTTCCATGTTTTTAACGCCTATTGCAAGCAGATTTTAAACAAGGTGGGAGACAAATAACATCCCTGCTTGAGCCCTTTGCTAACCTTGAATCCTTTTGAAATATTATGCCCTTTCTTTATTTTGCTTGTATTATTTGAATAGAGCTCTTGAACAGTCTTGATAAGTATTATATTTATATTTGTTTTTTTCTAGGGCTTCCCAGAGTTTTTGTTGTGGTACGCTGTCATAGCCTTTTTTGAGATCCTCGTAGAGCAGGTGTATTTCTTGGTTTCGTGCTGATTTTTTCTCAATGAGCTGAGTTGTTGTAAAGAGATGGTCAACAGTAGATCTACCTGCTCTAAATCCAGCCTGTTCTTCAGCCTCCATATCTGAGTATTCGCTCTCAATCCTCTTTTTGATTAGTTTCCCATACACTCTCGAGATTGTGCAGAGAACCGCAATTCCTCGATAGTTATCACAGACGTCTTTACTTCCTTTTTTATGTATAGTGGTAATATAGGATATTTTCCACTCTTCGGGTATCTTTTCTCCGTTTACACATTTTCGGTAGAGGTTTGTCAATTGTCTGTATAACTTGTCTGTGCCGTATTTAAGTAGCTCAGGCGGGATATTTCCAGGACTTGGTGATTTTCGGTTTTTTAATGTTTGTCATATTTGCTTGACTTCTTTGCAATCTCTCCTTAATGGAGATGCTAACGTGCATACGTGCACGCCGGAATCAGCTTGTACTGTTTGTTGGTATTCTGCTCTTTCTTCTGCTAGCAATTTTGAAAAGTATTCATCCCATTGAGATAAACCAATCGGTGAAATGATATCTTTAAATTTTTCTTGTCGAAGAGATCTCAGTATTTTCCAGCTTTCGGTACTTCTGCTACCCCCCAAATGTGCGTTTATTCTGGTACAGGTTCTTTCCCAGGTTTTATTTTTCTTTTGAGTTATTGCGTTTCGCACTGCTCTTTGGGCTGTTTTGTATTCATTTCTACTTACATCCGTCTTTAAGCTTAAAAAAACTTCACGCCAAACAGTATAAAATAATTAATATTTGTTCCATTACACTATCTTAGAATCAACGTGGTACAATACTATACTGTTAAAGAATTAGGGTAACCGTTCCCTGAGCGTACCCAATATTTTGGCTAGCGCTAAACCAACAAAATCGTCTGGATCAGTACCATGGGCTAGAACATAACTGATCAAATAGAAGGCCTAATTTCCATGCCAAATAGATCAGGTTTAACATTTAAATATTTTTAATGAATTAGACAGTAAATACTTTAAAACTTACAACTGGGTTTGAAACTTTTTAAAAACACAAAACGAGCAAATCAATAACCTGTCCGCCGTAAGCCTCTAATGAACGGTTGCCAGCTTTTCGAACTGATTTCTCCCGTAGCTTCCTTCTAACGTTCCTTAAATTGCAATAATAAGCATCTCGCTCTTATAGCTCCGTAACGTATCCGCCCCTGCGAAAGCTTATTAGCTCTAATTAACCTATTAGGTCGGTCAAGCGCAGGAATAAACCGACACAAAAAATCGGTTTTATGATTTTCGTCGGGGTAATAAAAGTAAAATGGTATAATTAGGAGATTATGTTGTGAGATTCTCATAAGATCGTTACTTAGGCGAGTAAATAAATATAAATAAGTAGATGTCAGATGTACAGGGTGAGTCAACGATTGGATGAAGTAGGTTTGTGCCTTTTCGGGGAAATTTACAAAGAAACTATATTTATTGTTTGATACAGTTTATTTTTACGCAGATTTTAAAAATATTTAGGACTCTACAGGGTGAGCCAAAAAACTAGGACAGCATAAAGTTGTATTTTTTTGAATAGAACACCCTATATACGAATCGTATTTTCGATTTAGTTTATAATTTTAAATCTTTTTTATTAAGGGTTTACTATAACAAAACTTTATAGTTTCTGAGATAATTAAGTTTAAAGAAAAAAAGTTACATTTTCAAGCATCAATTCAATCCTAAATAACGTTTTCAATTTTGTGACAAATATATTCAAATTTGGAATTTAGCAAGGCCAAGGACAAGTTAACATAATTTTTACCTAATATTTGCAATAAAAGCTACAGGGTGTTGAACACATCGGCTCAAATTTGAACAAGTTTAAATGAATAAATATTTTTTTTTTTATGGTACACCCTGTATATTTTCATGTTATTTAATAGAGTAATAAAAACCATAAAAGTTTTGTTCAATATATCCTATACCTATTTATAATAGTTTTTGAGATATTTCAGTTTTTCTTTTTTTCCATACTTTTTTACAGAAATAGTGTTCACTATCATAGTAGCCATGTAAAATAATAAAAAGAAACTACAGAAACAAACAGAATGTGGTTATACATAATGAAATTCATTATTCGTTATATTACATCGGCAATAGTTTAATTAAACATAATGTGAAAAAATTAACACAACAATAACGACAAGGCAAATACATATTTACTTTTATACTAAATTGAAACAAAAAAATTACCTATTAAATACTGAGACTAATTATTTCTTTTTAATAAGTGTTCGAATAAACGACCCTCTTATGCAATGCACAAATTTAGTCTTTTTTGCAGATTTTCTCGGACCCTGGACAAAATTAGTGGCGTTATTGTTCTACAGGTATCCCTAATCCTGTTTCGCATATCTTCCACTGTTGTTGGTGGATTAACATACACCTTATTTTTAAATAATAATGTCGCAAGACCTTAGTGGCCACTCAATGAAACCCCCACGTCCAATCCACTTTTGCGGATATCGTTGGTCCAAAAACGCACGAACTTCACGATGGTAATGCGGAGGCGCACCATCGTGCTGGAACCACAAACTGTCGAGCTCATCCCTATCGAGACCTTGAAGCAGTTGGGGTAGTTCTTCTTGTATAAAGTTCAGATGGCCATTTAGTGGTTCATTAAAAAAGTGGAGTCCAATAATTCGAATATGATGAATACCACACCAAACATTTAATGACCAGTGGTTTTGATGTTGCACTCTCTAATCCAAAATGGGTTTTCTGTGGCATAATAATGCATGTTGCGTCTATTTACGGCACCGTTACTTCTAAAAGTAGCTACATCACTTAACATTACCTTGCATAATAAATTTGGATTTAATTGAATCTCCGCATTTATTGTACGACAAAAGTTTACACGACTTTCAAAATCCTGTCCATGCAATTCTTGGTGTAATTCCATGTGATATGGATGATACCTATATTTCTTGATAGTACGATTAGCGGTGGATTGTGATGTTTCACATAATGCTGCTAACTGACGGCTACCAATATAAGGATTTTCCTGAACATTTAACAAAACTTGTAGTTCTTTTTCTTCATTAGTTACTGGTTTGTTGACCACTTTACGTTTTGGATAATCAACAGTACCAGAAGAATCAAATCTTTGCATTAAGTTTTGAAAAGTATGGGTATTAGGCTGGTGTCGATCAGGATACTTCATTTTGTAAATTCTTTGAGCAAGAAGGCAATTTTTTTGAGCCGTCCTATTGTATAAATCATATCTATTAACTAATTCTTTGGAAAATTCATTTTACAATATAAGATGAATGCAAAAAAAACCAAACTACACTACATAAAAACCAAAAGAAGCGATTGCAGTTATAAATTTGACACACAGAAAAATGTTCTTTTACATTGTTTTTGCCATGGCTACTATGATAATGAAGACTATTTCTGTAAAAAAGTATGGAAAATAAGAAAAACTGAAATATCTCAAAAACTATTATAAATAGGTATAGGATATATTGAACAAAACTTTTAGGGTTTTTATTACTCTATTAAATAACATGAAAATATACAGGGTGTACCATTTAAAAAAAAAAGATATTTATTTATTTAAACTTGTTCAAATTTGAGCCGATGTGTTCAACACCCTGTAGCTTTTATTGCAAATATTAGGTAAAAATTATGTTAACTTGTCCTTGGCCTTGCTAAATTCCAAATTTGAATATATTTGTCACAAAATTGAAAACGTTATTTAGGATTGAATTGAAGCTTGAAAATGTGACTTTTTTTCTTTAAACTTAATTATCTCAGAAACTATAAAGTTTTGTTATAGTAAACCCTTAATAAAAAAGATTTAAAACTATAAACTAAATCGAAAATACGATTCGTATATAGGGTGTTCTATTTAAAAAAATACAACTTTATGCTGTCCTAGTTTTTTGGCTCACCCTGTAGAGTCCTAAATATTTTTAAAATATGCATAAAAATAAACTGTATCAAACAATAAATATAGTTTCTTTGTAAATTTCACCGAAAAGGCACAAACTTACTTTATCCAATCGTTGACTCACCCTGTACGTTTAGCTTGGAGAAGTTAATTTTAGCAATCTGAGGCATTTTTCTTGCTGATATGATTCAAAATGGTTAGATGCAGTCCTTACTGATAATTATCTGATGCTTTTAGTTGTCAGTTTGATTGAATATTTTCACAGAGTGGTGGGTAAATCAAGAAAAATTGATTGTTGAAATTAGATGGAAATATAGGAATCTGTACTTCCGTTCATGTGTTTGGTTTCCTACGGAAACTGACATTAATTTAAAGCTTCGGCTGATACAGGAATTATTGTATTTTGGATCCGGTCCTATTACTAATTAACAAACTTGTTTAGAAACACGGAAAATGTAGTTATAAGAACAAGTTTTTCTAGGAAACCAAAACAAAATAAGAAGATTAGTCAGAACTCATGATGAGATTAACAATTTGAAGATGCAAAAGCTCTACAAGATCGTAAGGCTTTTGAATACGAGCTGACTGGTTTTGAGTTACTCAAAAATGTTATTTCTTTAACGACTGTTTTTCTATTGAAGAATTTAATTTTTGTTGCCAATTTTAATATAAATCTTGAAGTTTTATTGAAACTTTAAAGTTAGTTCGTTGTAAATATCCATTCTCTAAATAATTTCAATTGTGATTTACAAGCCAAACGGCTTCGCACTCCCTCCGGGGAATATTGACTCATACCAGGTATACAAAGATTCTAAAAGTATAAAGCTCTGTAGGAACCCTTTCCATGTTATCGGATTCTAGGTAATGTGGTCTGCTGTATTTCCCACGAACTTTCGGACGGTTCGCGCAGTTGCAAGAAGAACTGCTTTCTGCATCGGTTTATGTAGATGCTTATTAAGGCCGAGTTCCATGATGTTCTGCAGGAAGTTTTTTGATATCACTCCAGTTGTTGACAGTAATATGGGAATCGTTTGGACGCTGTTCATTCCCATTGTCTGTGAATTTGCACCTCCAGATCTCTGTATTTGGCGATCTTCTCGTATTTTGGCATTAGGTTGTTGTTGTTAGATATAGCAATGCTCATTATTGTAGTTCGCCTAGAAGTTTTTTCTGTTAGTATAATGTCTATTATGAGCAACTGTCTGATCCGTCAGAACCGTTCGGTCCCAATATAATTTGAACTGGTTCTTCTCAAGAATAGGCTTCGGAGTGTATTTGTAATAAGGCACTTTTCCTATCTGCAATAGGTTTAATTTATCTGCTAACTCCTGATAGAGTTTCTTAGCGGCTGATTCGGGTCTTTTCTTATATTCGGTTGTAGCAAACACGTGGCATCCTCCAGTTATTGGCTGGACTATCTCTGTTGTTCGATAGCCATATCGACATTGGTCATTTTCCATTCAGGGATCTCTAATGATGAATTTCCGATAGTTCTTCATCGGAATAACCTGGTCTCGGATGGCTAACAAGAAGCCCTCCGTATTCGGAAACATTTGTCCTGAAATCAACCAGTCGTTCGACGCTGAGTTGTCGACATTATCCTGAGTGACCTCATTTGAATACCGTCCATGAAGTGGCTTCTGTAGCCAGGTTTGTAACTTCTCTTGGTTTTTTGGTGGTGAGAAGCAATATCCTGTTCTCTCAGCTGTAGCGGCGTTGAATAGTCTGCCTCACATATTGCTCGATGTAGTGTAGAAGAGTCAGCTAACCTGTGGAAATATGAACGTAAGTTTGTTATTTGTTGGTCGAGCTGCTTACCAATATCCACCAATCCTCCCCCTCCTTGATGTCTTGGAAGCATTGTATTTTCAATAGCACTCCGAGGGTGATGTTTTTATGCTTTTGTTAGGAGTGTTCTTATTTTTCGTTGCAGGTTTTGAAGGTCCAAGTGGACGTATTGGGCGCCTTAAACAAATTTCTACTATTTAAGTTAGTTCGCAATATCCGCTTTACCCTCCTGTCAAATTCGGTTCTCAATTCGGCTTTCATAGTGTGATGGTCAATTCCTTGAGCCTGTTTCATACCTAGGTATTTGTATGTTCGGTCTGCTTTCATTGCAGCTATAGTTTCACCGTTATACATTTCAAATGCTCCTGGTTGTATCTTACCTTTAACCATGTTCAAAATACGGCATTTGTCAAGCCCAAATTGCATTCCGATATCCCCGAAGAACTCCTCTACAATTTTAAGCATTTGTTCTAGCTGGTTTCTGGTAGCAGCCATCAGTTTAAGATCATCCATGTATAGAAGATGATTCACTCTTACGACATCCTCGTTGTTATTTCTAATACTAAAGCTATATCTGGCGAA
Organism: Diaprepes abbreviatus; assembly: GCA_034092305.1. NCBI lineage: Eukaryota > Metazoa > Arthropoda > Insecta > Coleoptera > Curculionidae > Diaprepes > Diaprepes abbreviatus. Next base: position 876,549 of record JASJET010000280.1, read on the forward strand.
GTTCAAACAGCGGGATAGTGGGTTCATTGCAAGGCAGAACCACAATGGGCTAACTGAATCGCCCTGAAATATTCCCCTTCGTATCGGAATTGTGTTAGTTTCGATGATGTCGCTGGAAGGCACTTGCAATTGGACCCTAGTTCTCCTGGTTGATATGATGCGTTCTAAAAAGGAAACAAAATGATTATCGACCCTATACATATATTGAGTCAATATCATTTTGTGATTATTTTTCTTATATTATTTTATATCTATTTGTTCGCGCAGGTTCTGCTCTCTTGGATTTCTCTTTCAGAGCCACAAATAATGTCAGTTTGGGACTAGGCGTCTATAGGTTTGATCTAAATATAAATGTTATGTTTCCGAAGTAATCTGCTGATTCCATCTATTAGGCCTTAATTTGTGGAAGTAGGATGTTATGTATATTGTCAGAAGGTGTTTTTCCTTGAGTGAGTGAATTCGATTTAAATAATAATTTTTTTCGTTGGAATTATGACAGTTCAATTTTTTACCAAGACTATTTCCTCGGTTGCAGATAATTGGTGGTTGTTTCGTTGTTTGGTGTTATTTATTTCTTGACTTGTTTATGGTGGATTTTCATTAAGTTTTTAAATCTGTTTAGAAGTTTTTCAGCTTTTGAGATTTTTATAGCTTCCTTTCGTCAATAACAGAGGGTTTCAATGCAGTTCCTTGTATCGATACTTCAATAAGAGGGAAAAATTATTAAATTCATTACATTATAAAACGTTATTTATTGATTTCTTTACTACTTTTTAGTGAAATTTCTTCAAATCAGTTTAATCGTTTTTTTAAATAATTTATTGACCATCCGAATTATACAGAACTCAAGGCAAGAAGGATATAAAGTGAAACCTGAGGCTCTTCCTGCTTCGTTAGTCAAAGGAGTAATTATAATAATTAAACTGTGGCAACTTTAGCACTTAAATCAATATAATGTCTTAGGAATGTTTATAGAATAAGTATGTGGCAATAGTATCACCTCATTTAGTTTATGGGAAAAGAACAGAACAATGTTAAAGATATCGAAGTTAATGCCAACCTGCATTCCCACAAGATAAAAAAGTGTTTATATAAAGATAATTTTTATGCAAAGTATTTTGACTAGACATCCGTTGTAAATATTCAAACTGCAAGTCGCAGTAATAGTCTGATCGCTTTTGTAACAAATAAAATTTTAAATACAATAACGTTTATAGCTTTTCCGATAAGGAAAATGCTCGTAGCAACAAAAATACAGAAAAAATAAAAAGCCAAGGCTTCATATTTTCGGAAGACTTTAACGAAAACTCAAAGTCACAACGAAAATATCCAAAAAATAAAAGTCCACGTTTTATTTCCTATATCGTTTCTCCTAAATTCTGTATGATTCACGTGATAGGTGACTAAAATAAAAATTATTCATTTAATAATAACTAAATAAAAAAATATAAAAAAATAAATAAAAGGTGTCATTTTAAATTTTGGGAAGTTTACTCTCAATCGTCACCGTATTTAAACAGTTGTAGAACAGTTTTAGGAAATTAATAGAATTTACAAAACTGAACAAAAGAATAAGAAATAGCTCGAAGGAAGATCTAAGGAAGTTTAACGAAATCAAAGTGAAGGGAATAATAGAATAGAACGGTGGACTAAAATGTCTAAAACTAACATTAGGTAGATTAATATTTATTTCTACAAAAGATCAGGATGGTCGACAAGAAAGAGATATAGACAAGGTGTCAGCTATAGTTGAAACATTTTATGAAGACCTATATACCTCAAAGAAATCCCTGATGATAACACTCTATAAAATCCACAACGAGAAATTATGAACGTGATCTCAGAAGAATTTGCAGGTATAGAGAGATATGAGATCGAGGCTACTTTGAAACATATAAATAATAATAAAGCACCTAGACTAGACTGAATTTTAGCCAAAATGTTGAATAATGGAAAAATGGTAATATTAGAGCCAATAAAATATCTTCTCAACCAATGTATACATAATAAATTCCTTCAGAATAGAAAAAAAAAACATGCTCATACTTTAATATGAAAAAAAGGGAAGGAAGAAAATCTAAAAAAATACCGACCCACCTCTTTATTGTCATAAATTTATAAACTATTCACAAGGATCAAAACTAACTGATTAACCGAAGAGCACGACTCAATATCAATCTATAGAGCAGTCTGGATTCCGTAAGGGATTTAGCAGATGCGATTACCTTGTTACAGTGAAAATGTTTATAGAAAAGGCGAATCAGTACCATATGGAATTGCATCTTGCCTTTATAGATTTATTTTTGATAGTGTGGAATTATGGGTAATAACAAGAGCAACTGCAGAATCGATTTTCTGTAAAGCCTACTAATACAAAATATATATAAAGAAGCGACTATGATAATACAGCTGGACAAGAGTAACATCAAACCATTACCAACCAAGAAAAAAAGTTAGACAGGCTTCAAAATTATTCACATTGGCTATGGAAAATATCTTCAGACAATTAGACTTAACAAAAGAATCTGATTCACCTATGACACGTTGACGATATTGGTAATGGTAATAAGCTTTGAAGGTTTTTTAAAAAATCAAAATTTCAGTAAGAAATAAAGAAATCTATCTGCCATATTTAAATAGTTGTTATATATTTAATTCTCCTTTCAGGCAGAGAAAAGGAAAAATATATGGAAACAGTTTACTTCCCGCAAATACCGCTCTGGTCCTCTCTCCATAAGCGTTGCGACCACCTTATGATCTCATCAGTGGAGCTGTATCGGACCGAGAGCAACATTCGCAGGAAATAATTGATATAAGAAATATATGGCAGGTTGCAATATCCTACTTACATACCTTGAAATTTATAAAAATTATTTCCTGCGAATGTTGCTCTTGGTTAGATACAGCTTCACTGACGAGATCATAAGGTGGTCGAAACGCGTGTGGAGGGAGAGCGGTATTTGCAGGAAATAAAGTGTTTGTATATATTCCTTTTCTCTGTCTGAAAGGAGAATTAAATATATATCAACTATTTAAATAAGGCAGATAGATTTCATTATTTCTTACTGAAATTTTGATTTTTTAAAAAAATTTTCACTACTCCGGTGATTCATAAATGTCGTTCGACTGGCGATATTTTTCAGTCTGACATTGAGGTCGGTAAGTGCCAGGTTGCAATATCCTATCGACATACTTTGAAATTTATATTTCATATATCAGTTATTTTCTGCGAATGTTGCTCTCGGTCCAATATAGCTCCACTGATGAGATCATAAGGTGGGCGAAAATACATATATAAAAACTTTGAAGAACTACAAACCGTGATGACTCAACTCCAAGAAGAGTGTGAAAAAATCCTTTTCAAAATGGGTATTCATTCAACTGAGGTCATGACAAGCACAATGGATTCTGGGAACATATCGCTTATATATATATATATATATATATATATATATATATATATATATATATATATATATATATATATGGAACAAGAGACGAATGATTTCAGGCGAAGGAGAAAGAAACATTATAGAATGTACAGAACTAAATAAAAGAATAAGAAAGAGCATAAAGGAAAATCTAAAAAAGATATTATATATATATATATATATATATATATATATATATATATGTATATCCCATAATTATACTATAGCATTTAAATTTACCAGTTTGCATCAATGCTACATGTTTTTAGTAATATGACATAATTTGTATATTTTTACCTGATTAAATTTAATTATTTATCCCGTAATTTAAAATAGTAAACATAGAATTTGTTTTTTTGGTTCACAACTCTTTTGGTTTGCTGTAGTTTATATACCACATTATTTGGTTTGAATTTAAAAGTCGTAAAATATTTTATTTTTAATAAATTTTCATTTGTTTACATTCCATTTCAGAGTTAAAAATATAAGGTTATAGTCGGTAATATAGTTTAGTTAGCATTTGTTGTGGATGTATACCCGATTCGTTGACACGAGCACGGTATGTAGTGACCGATCATTTAAGGTTGAGTATACAGTATGGAATTTGTAGCAATTTTTTTTAACTTTGTTTTAATCATGATTAGTAACTTTGGACTGTTTGATCATAATTTTCTTTTTGATAATTTTCCATGGCTTGCCAATATTTGATGTATTACCTGGTAGTCAGTGTAAGTTCGGAACTAGGTTAGAGTGCTCCAGGTTGAGAATAAGGTTGGCAAAAGTAACTACAAATATCCCTAAGATTTGTCACGTCTGGTTGCAAGACAGACTTTCATTTTCGTTCCCTTTACTGTTGAACCGTCGAAGGCAGTAGACCAATCCTGCCATTAGCTTTGAAAGGGCAGACGGTCAAGTGTTTTTTTAAAGTCCACTAATCAATGAGGTAAGATTTTGCCCCTTATCTTTACAAACATGTGGTAAAAATAACATTTTATTTCAGGGCTATCTGAAGCAAGTCTTTTTCATCTTTGGCTTCATCTCATTCCTTTTACTGTGATTTCCATTTTGATATTGCTGTTAAGGCTTTCTGATGGTTTCGGCCCTAGTTTTCCTGTCCGTGTTACCACGACGATTTTAACCCTTACCCTTCGTTTGGTTGGTGAGTTGAACTTGGCCCTGTAAAGCCCCCATTCATCCACAACAACAGGAATCCTAGCAACAGCGCCGGATAAATAAATAGAAGTCAGAGGTACCATAGCATAGACCAATTTAGAGAATTGGAGCTCTACATCAATTTTTTACATGCAAATAAAACAATATAAATATATTTTCATTTGACATAATAACATGTAAGAACTTTTTGATAACTTTCTCTATAAAACCGACTTTATTGGCAATTAAAGGTTCTAGAACGTTTGCGGCCAAATTTTATATAACCTTTTAAAAACGAGGTAACAACACTAGTTGTCAAGAAAGAGTATAAAAAAATTGTAGGTACTATTTTAATTTATGTACATAATAATTTTTTTGCAATAAAATGGAATTGTTATTTTGTTTTAATTAAGTCGTTTCATTGTGGAGCTATACACCAGCAGTCAATAAATTAAAATCATTCCTCATACCTATGTGTTTTCCTGTTTAATCACTAGGTAAGTAACACAGATAATGTAAAACAGATGGCGCCTATTGGGTAATCAAAGTAGAGCACAACTATCTCCAAAAGAGATACGAACCTAGCCTCCGACATATTGAGCTGCCGTACGCATCCGTTGCCGTACCCTGTAAAAAGGGAGACGCTGCAGTACACTATCAAAAGCTTTTTTAAGATCTATAAAGGAAAGGTGCAATTCTAAATGGTATTGATTTGACTTTTCCATAAGCGCTCTCATTGTAATAAGGTGATGGCATTTGCTAAATCCCTTATGGAATCCAGACTGCTCTACAGATTGATACTGATTCTAGTTTATCAGTCAATCAATCAGTTGATTTTGATCTTTGTGAATAGTTTATTAACTTATGATAATAAGGAGTTGGATCGGTAATTTTTTTTTATCTTCTCTGTTCCCTTGTTTTATGAAGAGGGAATTTATTGTGCAGACATTGGTTGAAAACATATTTTAATAGCTCTAATATTAAAGTTTTTGTATTCTTGAACGTTTTGGCCAAGATTCAGTCAGGTTCGTGTGCTTTACTATTTTTTTATCTGTTTTAAAGGACCCTCGACCTCATAGATCTCTATGTTCAAGTTCAAGAGTTCACGTTCATAATTTAAACTTTGAAAACTTTCTTCGAAGCATATAAGACTTCACAAAATGCTTTTATTATAATTGGAACTTTGTCTATATCTCTTTCATATCGGGCATCCTGATCTTTTAGATATTTTAGTTCATTGTTCTGTTCTATGATGCTCTCTAACTTTCTTAGATCTTACTCGACGCACTTTCTTGTTCTTTTATTTAGTTCTGTATATTCTTCGTCTCTTGTCCATCAGTTTCCCTGTTTCATTATATATCATTTAACCACTATCCTGTTATTCTTCAATAATTCCTATGAACCTATGTGATTCCCAGTTGAACTGTGAAAAATATCGATTAATCTATTTTATTGCTTATCACTGGATGGAACTATTTTACATTGTTTACAGGGTTATTAGGAATTATAAAGTAAGAGAGAAGTCACTTGTATAATGAAGGAATGGAACAAAAAAAAATTCCATCCCATCTTTATTATGTTCTTCGGAACAAAATGTCAGCTTTTTAACTCTTTTCTTAGAACCTGTATTAAATAAGTGTAGAGTTAACTAGTGTCAAAATTCCTCTCATGAATTTCATTGATAAGTCACATTGAATGGAACCCCTGTGTTGAAACTGTTTAACCAGAGTGGCGATTAAGAGTAAACTTCTCAATTTTTGAAATGGCACCTAATTTTCAGTTTAATTTGTTTTTTACACATTTTTATTTATTTATTTAGCATTAAGGTATAGTTCTTGTTTTAATTATCCATCACCTGATTCGTTTAAGAGAATAGGTACATAAAATAGTGACCCCGAAAGTCCTTAGTTATAATTTCTGCTAGTCTTCAGAGAATATTGGCTTTCTACTTTTTCCTGCATTTTTATTTCTACGAGTGTCTTCCTTATCGGGAAAGCAATAATCATTTTTATAATTTGAAACTTTATTTGGTAGAAAAATGGTCGGACTATTACTGTGATTTGCAGTTTGAATATTCACAGCTGCTGTCTCTCACAATACTTTGCATAAAAATTATCTTTATGTAAACACTTCTTATTGTGTGGAAAGATAGGTTGGATTTACCTTCGATATGTTTAATATTTCTGCATTACAAATAAATCGATAATTTTTCGGATTCATTGCTTTGTAGCGAATTTTTCCAAAAACTAAATCAGGTGATGCTCTTGCCACATACCTAGTCCATAAACGTATATTCCAAAAGCATTATATCGATTTAGGCGCTAAAATTGCCATAATTATTATTATGTTTACACTTTTAACGAACAAAGCAGGAACAGCCACACATTATATCCTTCTTGACTTCAGTTCTATCAAAGATTAATATAGCTAACGGTAGCTATTATAATCTTGGGTTCTATATAATCCGGATGGTCAATAAATTAATCAAAAGAAAATTAACAAGTAAAAAAGAAATCAATAACTTTTTATAATGTAATGAAACTAATAACGTTTGCTCCTTATTGAAATATCCATACAAGGATCTGCATAGAAACTCTCTATTATGAGGGAACTGAAGCTATAAAAACTTCAAAAATAGAAAAACTTCTGAACGGATTTAAAAATTTAATGAAAATCTACCATAAACAAGAGAACAAACAAACATCAACAACAAATAATCACCAATTATACTGGACAACAGCCAAAATTTATCTAAAATAAAATCGACTAAATCTTACCATTTTTGGTGTGCTAAAACGGAAACTAAATTTATATTTCTAATATTAGTTCAAGTTTTAGACATACGTGATGTCATGTTTCCCTATATAATAACAATGTTTCCCGAAGTTAAGGAAATGTCGCACAATTTGGCAACACCGCATGTGGGATCTCCAGGAATGACCCCTTATATACGAATACGGCTTAAAATATGGGAAATAGCCACTTAAACCCATTAAATTGAATTTTATGTGTGCTTTGTACCGAACAGTACCTGTATACAAACAAATGACAAACGCCACTATTGCGAATATTATGGAATTGAATAGAAAATTCTAGAATATTCTCTAAAAATGTAGAAGCTCTATTTCGATATAAAAGCACCTACAAGACGGAGGGGTTAGTCAGTCGAAATTAATGAGTCACTTCTGTTATGTTTGTGGTCAGATGACTTTTGCGTCTTAGAAGCAGTCTATTACCCCAATGGTAAAAAAATTCATATTAGCTTTTTTTTGGTTGCAATATTGGGGATTAAGACGAACAGTGGGCGCCACATATTTGTTATAATGCATGCACTACAAGTGCTCCAAATGATCTGGTGAGAGCCTTCAAATCATGATGATGTTTGCTATTTATACATCAAACCTCGTCTTGGGCAAGGCACAGATGTATCCAAGAAGAAAACGTCGGTTATCAACTATCCAAATATGCGATCTGCCATAAGACCTATGCCTCATAGTGACGAATTTTCTATTCCAGAACCTCCAGAAACATTAACTTACAAATCATATAATAACGATACAATTATTTCTCAAGAAGAACAACTCAACATCAAGAGATCCTGGTCTCACTCCGGGCACGTTATACCACCAACCGCACAAAATAATGCAATTAGAATTAAGCGTGAGACTTAAAACTTTCAAAAAGTAAAGCAGAGTTACTAGGACCAAGATTGCAGCAGTGGAATTTATTAGAAGATGATATTTCGGTATGTGTTTTTCGTAAACACCATAAAGGCCTAGCACCATTTTTTAACATGGAAAAGAACTTGGTTTTCTACAATAACATTATCGGTTTATTGGCGGCTTTAAATATAAACTACAAGCCAAAGGAATGGAGATTCTTTATAGACAGTTCAAAATTGCGTTTAAAAGCAGTAATATTGCATATGGGAAATATTTTACCGTCTATTCCTGTTGGATATGCAAGTCACATGAAAGAATCACACGACAATATGGAGTACTTATTGATAAGTATAAAATATGATGATCACCAGTTGCAGATCTGTGGCGACTTAAGTGTGATTGCACTTTAACTTGTGTTAGAGTTAAGCTACACCAAGTTTTGCTGTTTTTTGTGTGAATGGGACAGTCGGACAAAGGTACTTCATTACAAGAGAAAAGACTGGTGAAAAGAATATCCAACATATGTTATTGATAGACCACAAAAAAATTTTGTTGCTACCACACCAATGATGAGCATGGCGAATGCTTCCATCAGGATATATGAATAATGGAGAACCATGGCTTGCTTTCGCACACTGTCTACAGAAAGCCCACTCACCCTAACAGGTACCTCAACGCCGATTCACATCACCACCCCACCCAATTATTTTCAGTAGTGAAATCACTTGCGTTTCGATCGCAGTCTCTTACAGATTCAGAAAATTATCACAAAGAGATGAACATACTGCAAGACGCCCTAACAAAGAACAGTTATAAAAAGAACATATAGACAAGGCTTTAAAAAACAAACACTGGGCCAAAAAAAATCGCGAAAACCAAGAGAATAGCTCCAAAGATTTTGTTCCTTATGTAAGAGGCACCACAGACAAGATCGCAAAGATTCTCAGGAGAAACAACATTGAAACCATTTTCACCACAGACCGTAAAGTAAAAGATCTCTTGCCAACACCTAAAGAAAGAATCTCTCTAGAAAACCAGGGAATGTACGAAATTCCATGCGGAGGATATAGCTCATCTTACGTAGACCAAACCAACCATAAAATAAGCGCCAGAAGAGAGGAACATATGAACGCTGTCAAGCAAAAAACAACTTCTTCTGCTCTGGCTCAACACTGGTTAAACACAGGACATAAGATAAATTTCTCGGAAACAAAAATGCTATCGAGATGTGAAAACCTGTCTACAAGAGTTATAAGGGAAGCCATTGAAATTGCAAAGAGGCCCAACAACTTAAACAGCAGAGACGATAGCCAACGTGTGCCTAATACTTGGAAAAATCTGCTTACAAAACATCAACCAGTACCATTTAGTAACGAAACAGATTACAACTCGGCAACGCAACCACAAACACTGGCAACAGTGCCGATGACGCGCAGCAGGTCTCGCAATCTGATGGGCCGGAACCATTCGGAAAACGAACGCTTCCGACGCGCACACAGTACCGACAGCACCGGAGTCGCAGGCGTCAGTTCGCTCGTAGACGCCATACAGTGAGCTTTGAAAATGGTGAATGAGATTTCACCGAAACGTCAGCTACCCTACAGTCCTGAGAGGGACTCAGCACATACACGGGATGCCCGAAAACCTTCGATTACACATCACACCCGTGAGAATATCCGACATAACTGGGACCAATTTACTAGTTTCACCCTGTTAAAAAGGCAAAATAAATATAAAAAAGAAGGTATCACATATCTGCAGAGATAAAATGCAACGTTAAAAGTACATTTTCACTTTATAAAAATTACGCGCGTCTTGTCGGAACCATAGGGGTGCTATAATCAACTTCATCATGAACTATAAATAATTGTGATTTTTTTGTGTATTTAACAAACAACAAAGTAATAAATACAATAAAAGCAATAAAAAAGCAACATAAAGTCATTAATTAGCACGCCCTGTGCAATAAAGTACAAATTAATGATAAATCTAGTAAGCGTACGGTGCACTTCATGATCATGATCAAGTTATTACCAACAAATTGTTTTGCAGTGGTGTAGATAAAATAACGAAACAATATTGTAAAGCGCGTTAAAAATTTATAAAATGTTCTTTTTTTTTAATTTTGGTTTCAGAAACTACACAAATTTGAAATAAATTAAAAAACATTATTTTAATGAAATTCTCAGACATTTTCATTGAGATATGCAGAGTTATTATGTAGGCTAACAAAATGTAACTGATGTTTTCAAAAAAAAAATACCGTTTCTTTTCAAGTTTTCGGTTAATTAACACCAATTCATGAAAAGAGGATATTTGACCTTCGAACGATCTTTATATATATTTAGACTCCAAATATTATTTATATCATTAGAAAGGAAATTTTCTGCTATCTATTTCCGCAATAAAAAAATTAATTTGATCTTCAAATGGACCTGAAGGTTGTAGTCGAGGTCATGGTCACGGTCAAAATAAAGGGGATTATAAAATGCGATGTCCTAAAACTTTAATTTTTCAAATTTTTCTGACTAGTTTTTATTTTTGAGTTATTCGACTATTCCAGTACTGTGACAGCATTTGATCCTAGACTACTGCAAATGGTAAATTTTGGTAGAACACACAACAAGTTTCTTAAAACACTTAAACCTATTAACAAAAGTAAATAGAAATCGAAATATTTTCAGTGAGCAGCTTATAATTAATAACGAATTATAATTCCAGAATAAGTAACATAATTGGCCGTTCTATTGGTAAAAATGTAAAACCCAATTTCGAAAATAATACATTTAAATAGCTTCCTGAAATATTCACCAAGGAAAGAATAAAGCACAAAAACAACTATTTAAATTGCTTAAACAAAAGCTAGAAAATCGCTCTTTTCCCAAATGATATAAAACAGAATTTTCCCCCTTAAGTAAATGAAAAAATCAGAAATAAGAACCTTATCATTGATTAATCGCCTTACATAATTTTTTAAGAAACTGTTCTCAAAACCGTACCGACTCTAACGAATCTCAAATCGTAACTGAAGTGTATTGTTTCTTAAAAAAACCAAACTTGCATTCTCTCGGTACCCCGCTGGTTCCCGTTGGTAACCACCTCACCCCATGCAACCCTATAACCGTCAATTTCATTCCCTAAAAGATCGAAACTTCGAGTGTTCTTGTCCGTAGAGAGTGTTAGCCATTCTATGCTCAATGCTTAATTCCCGAATGGGCCTCTAAGTGTCTTAATCTTATCTTTTTATATAAAAAGATAGTTAACTAACCAAATCTACGTCTTCCTATAACTAAAAGAAAATCAATATCCACAGGGAAAAAAACTTGAACGCCATTTTATTAGTTTTGCTGGTATTTAAATTATTCCTTCTTGCAATCAGGAGGAACAGTAGCTATACGAATTTTTTGTACATGTTGTCAAACAATATATTACATTATAGTGAGTTTATTTGATTATTCTTTTATTTCCTAACAATGTGAAACTCATTCAATATTTAAAACTTACTAACCGGTTTCGGCTATATGATGGGTGCTAAGTTCATTCTAGTCTTAATCTTTAACGGTTTCTATAATTCTAAAGAGGGTAAAATTACCTCGACACATGGTTTCGGAAAAACAGATGAACGACCCAGAAGTAATAAAATTTGCTAAGTTTGTTAATGATTTTAGATTTTAGAGTGGTAATATAAGATATATACTGTCTCGTTTCTATTGTTAAAATTTATCTACAGAGTGATTATTTAATTACTCATTTTAGTGGAATATATTTCACATTGATCAGTATAAAATAACAACTGTTTGTTCCATTACAGTACATTCTCTACAAGAATAAAACCTGAAAAAAATTTCGCTGCTCCATGTTTCAATCTTTAACACGTTTGCAATACATCCATTTCGGAAATACTTTTATGGGATTACCACCAAGAACTCATTATACTATTCTGAAAGTTTCATCAAAATATCTCACTCACATCAAAATTTATGCGTAAACAAACATTAAAAAAATATATATACACGTTGAATTGATAAACTTTTTTTTTTGGAGTCGGTTAAAAATATAAATTCCTTTTGTAAGGTCGGTAAATCGATTGTTTTCATAAAATTAAAAATCTGACAACCTTCACATAAACATGAGATTCATTTAAATCAACAGTATAATAATAAAAAAAATAAAAGGAACTTTTAAAACAATATTACTGAACCTATTCATATCCGTGGAAGTATCCACGATTTTACAATCACCATGATGAAATTATTATTATTCTTAGAAAAAAGAAGCGAATGACTAATCGAAAACAAATCATTCAAAGCAAAAAGGATGTAGAAAATCGTAAATCATTACATGCGAAATTAATTCAAGAAATCAGAGGCATTTTTCTAACAATTCATGAAATAAGTGATTAAATAGTGAATGTTTGCAAACGGTCATTCTTAAGACAGTGTCACGTTATGTCATTTCTGTTCTGACTACGGTCAACAGACAATATATATATATATATATATATATATATATATATATATATATATATATATATATATATATATATATGTATATATATTGTTATGAAATTTTTTTTTAAAACATGAGTTAAATATATAAAAGAATTATTTGATGATGATAGACCGAATGAATACAACTCCAATGATCTTGCTAATATAGACGCTAATATAGACATGGAACCGGAAATTCTAAACAGTAAAGTTCTATCTGCCATAAGATCTACAAAAACCAGGAAAGCCACCGGACCTGATAATGTCCCAACCGAACTGTTACAAATGATCCATGAGGAAAATATAGGAATCTTGGTCAAACTGTTTAATACCGTTTACGTGACTGGAGATATACGGAAAGATTGGCTGAAATCTGTATTCGTCCCAATCCCAAAAAAACAGCGAGCAAAGCGAAGCAGTGAGTACAGACTAATAACTCTAATGAGCCACACTATAAAGGTCTGTCTCAGAATCATCCACAGCAGGATAAGATCTAAATGCGAAGCAGATTTAAATAAAACCCAATTCGGATTTAGAAACGCCCTAGGTACTAGAGAGGCTTTATTCGCTCTAAATATACTCCTGCAAAAATGCCGGGACCAACACAAGAATGTATTCGTATGTTTTGTCGATTACGAGAAGGCCTTCGACAGAATACAGCACAGAAAACTCATAGACATTTTAAGTAACGTAGGGGTAGACAGCAGAGACGTGAGAATTATTAAAAATCTATATTGGCGGCAGAAAGAAACAGTAAGGCTAAATGGAAAACTCACAGAAGAAAGTAAAATTCTACGAGGCGTCAGACAGGGCTGCATACTATCTCGACTGCTTTTTAATATATATTCAGATAAAATCTTAAAACGGGCTACTCAAGGACAACGAATGGGAGTACAAATCAATGGAGAATATATAAATACAATACGATATGCTGACGACACTGTTATCCTAAGCGACAAACTACAAGACCTGCAACATCTATTAAACTGTGTTAACACTGAGGGTCAAGAAATGGGGCTCAACATAAATATCAAAAAGACAAAATTTATGGTGGTAGACAACTTGATCTTAACGCTTCAATACAAATAGAAGGAAAAAGTATAGACAGGGTGACTCATTTTAAATATCTTGGATGTTGTATCACTGAAAATCTAAACCCAGATAAAGAGATAAGGTGTAGAATAGAGACTGCTAGAGCAAATTTTCAAAAAATGAAACCACTTTTCTGCAATGATAACCTCAATCTAAAACTACGACAGAGAATGATAAGATCATACGTCTGGCCAGTGTTACTATATGGGGCAGAGATCTGGACAATTAAGGCTGCCACGATTAATTGGTTGGAGGCTCTCGAAATGTGGTTAAACCGGCGAATGCTGAAAATATCTTGGACAGCTAGGCAGACCAACGAAATGGTACTCAATAGGGCCGACACAACTCGTCTATTATTAAACACTGTGAAGTGTAGAAAAATCCCATATCTTGGACATATATTCAGAGGGGAGCGATATAGAATTCTTCAATTAATCATGATGGGTAAAGTAGAGGGACGTAGAGGGGTAGGAAGGAGACAAGCTTCCTGGTTGAGGAATAGTCTGAATGGACAGGTATAGGTAGCGCGGGGGAACTGTTCCAGCTAGCGCAGAACCGTGACAGACTTGCCAATGTAATTGCCAACGTCAGGGGGACCTGATATGGCACTTGAAGAAGAAGAAGATAGTTATGTCGGTATTTTTACGGGTGTGATGTGTAATCTACGGTTTTTGGGTATCCCTTATATGTACTGAGTCTCTCTTAGTACCATAAGGCATTTGATGTTTCGGTGAAACCTCATTCATCATTTCCAAAGCTCTCTGTACGGCGTCTACGAACGCACTGACGCCTGTGACTAGGGTGCAACATTAAAAATAAGGGCTTTGTATAAGGTTGTCTATTCCAAAAATATGTAGTTTTCAAAATATTAGCAATTCAACATTTTTCTATTGTAAAAATGCTATACGGCTTTTAAGTTTTATTAGTTGGCGATTAAATTACATGCGCGAAGATTATTTAAACTTATTTATTATTTATGGAGAATGAGAGTTATTTCAAGAACATTTTCTGTCGGTTTTCTGGTGCGAACTCAAAGGATTTTTTTTATCTAGTGGGACCGGTTTATGACATGCCTTTTCGAAAAAATTTAGTTTGCAGTGAGACTGAAGACACGAGATTTTCTTATTTTTTTTTTGTTAATGAAATAAAATGTATTTAGCACTTGTCATTAATTGATTAAAAGGTGTTCATAAGTGAATATGGAGTGATCGGAAGAAAATAGAAGAACCTGAAAATAATTCCCAAATTTGTGAGTTATTGACGAAAATTTTAGAGAAAAAAAGAAGTAAATGTGTGAAATGAAATTGCCTCAGAAAATTTACAGAGACCAGCGAGAAGAAAATTTCGATTGCGTCTGCCATATGGAAATGGGCTGTTGATAATATATTTTTCTTTTGGAAATAACTGCTTCTATTTTGTTTCACATATATTCAAAATGTAACGAAGGGATTTTGTCGAAATTTATGTATTATCCGCTAATATGTTGAAACTATAAATTTTCTAGAAGTTCGAATCCTAACCATTTTTGTATAGAAGGTAGTATGCTATTGTAGTCCAAGTTTTCGTTTTTTATTTAATACACTTTGCACACCTGTGAAGAGGCATAGACCAAAGCCATAGAAATTCTCGGAACAGATTTCATAAATAATTCGGCTGTCCGAATTCGGATAACGTATGGGTCTTAAGTATGTATTTGAGGAGAGAGTTGTATACTTAAAAGATAATTAAATTTAGAAGTATACATCTCAATTGGACAGTTAACAGTAATGACATTTTTAAGTATACTTCAGATGTGTATAAATGTAAGGCCTTGCTATGTTATTGTCTTACAACATTCAGTTGAAAATTTCTATTTTTACTCCAAAACTTAGCGAATCTACAACTTGTAGGCGAATTAAGCAAAGGAAAAGTGGAACTGTGTGCTAGCCTGAACCGTACCCTAGTAGAAAAAAACTATACGAATGCTTCAAAAATATACTAAGAAGACACGTTCATGAATTAGAAAGTTTTTAGTTAAAAAATAAAAAGCAAGTCTCGATAAAGTTTTGAAAGTTATGAAACAAGACCAGAATATGCCTGGCATGCGAAAAACCAATCTGTAGAAAGTACTGAAAAAAATGAATTTCTCATAGCGAAAGTGAAAATAGAGGTGATACAGAGGAAATACTTTTAGAGAAAACGGTATTTGCGGGAAATTAGAAAATACCACAGGGAAGGCATCTAGATGTAATCTGTCTCAGTACAGGACACATAGTACAAGAAATGTATGAAGGTGAGAATATAGCAATTTTTTGTGAAGCCCTTATCCGCTCAGGGTCACAAACTCATTACAACTCATATTGGAGGGAATTTATAGGAGTTTTGCAGCAGTTTGAACCGAAATCTATTAAAGATTTACATGAATAAATGACGCCAGATATCTTTCAAAGATATTTTTATCAAATGATACAATTGATTCCGGAGAGGTCAGTTGTAGATTTGGTTTGCCAATAACATAGTTGAAAAAGCGATATTACAGATTGGTTATCAAAAAAACATATTTCCTTTATGAACGGTTTGCTAAAGAAGGAACTTGTGAAAATTGCGAATGAGAAAGAAAGACAATTTAAGAAACATGTGATAGACGAATGGGCTGAAAAACATGGAAATGTTGTGCTTCGAACATGTTAGTTAAAATCCATTAAACTTATATGGGCACAACTAATTTGTAACTCCGGATGACCCAAAATGTAAACTATAAGGAATGCGTTAATTTCTTAATACATTAAAAAAATTATCAGCGAGGACTGGTGAAACGGCATTAACTATGTTATTAAAGACAAACTTAATTGAAGTTCGCATCGATGCAGCCACACTCGCCGCGACAATCATCGCCAAACAAACTAGTAAACAAACTGGTTAAATTTCACTTTTTACTTTGAAATATTAAAGATAATTAGAAAATAACACTTCTGAAAAAAGTAGGTTCTTTTTTAGCAACTTGAAAACCGCCATATTGAATCGTGAACAGATTACTGACGACCTACGTATAAGCTAATTTCGAGATTAATTAAGTAATATTTCGAAAATAAGAAAAACTACCTCTTATTTATTTCGGAATATAATGATATAAGGAAAAAATGATAATAAAAAAATTTCAGCCAATTTGACAGCATGAGGTATTGTAATAATGGCCAGTGGACGGGAAAACAACTCGTGTAAAGGCTGACTTCCAAATTTATCAATAGACCTTGTAAAAGTACAACAAAAAGGTATCTTTATATATATATATATATATATATATATATATATATATATATATATTTATATATATATATATATATATATATATATATATATATATATATATATATATTTATATATATATATATATATATATATATATATATATATATATATATTTATTTTCTTGATTCTTGAACCATAGATTATATCATTTTTCTTTATTTTGTCTTTTCTTGAGTTTAGGTTCTATATTTAATAAATACACAAAACGATTGACGTTTCGCCCTTTATTCAAGGCATTTTCAAAATTCTTTCATCCTTGTATTTTAATTATATATTTTTAGGCTGAAAGAATTTGGAAAATGCCTTGAAGAAAAGACGAAACGTCAATCGTTTTGTGTATTTATTAAATATAGAACCTAAACCCAAGGAAATTATATATATATATATATATATATATATATATATATATATATATATATATATATATATATATATATAGGAGATAATATGCAAATTAAATCATTTGAAAAAATAGATTTATTTCTAATGTCCCGGCACCATAGTTATGTTGAACCCCATATAAGCTGATTTCGAGATTCATTATGAAATATTGGGAAAATAAGAAAAAATTAACTAAATTTCATTTCGGAATATAGAGAATATAATTAAAACTTGAATATTTTTTTTCTTTAACCTTTATTGGTTTACACTGTCCAGACGCTAGGAATCTCTATTGGCGCCGGGCGTCGAAGAAGGGTTCGAACCGACAAAGATCACTTCGTTGCAAGCTCGTCACGTGCTCGACTCGCCATTATACGCACCTTTTTTTTAGAGTTGGAAAGTGGACACGAAAGCATTGCCAGAAATCGTTGCTCAAATGTCCACAGTGCTTGGACATACAAATAACATAATAATTTTTTTATGATACGAACACAAAGATAAATTTGTTAATATCCGCAATTTTTTGCAGCAAGTAAACGACTACAAATTAGATTTTTTTCCCAGAGCTTTAAATAGTAAGTAGGGCTTTTTTTTTCTTAATACATGGCGTACAATAACTACTTAAGGTTATCGCGTGCTAGGACAAATTTAAAGCTTGTAAAGGTAAAAGGCAATTGCATTTATAAGTAGCACAAAGCTATTAAACACTTAGCCATCAAAAAGGCATTATTGACTTATGTATTTTCACCATTAATTATGGTGGCACACCTGGGATACCTAGAAAAGCAGCGATAGGGAAAAGATTTAATACCACAATGCTACAATGAATTCATTTACTCGTTTAGGAAGTACAAAACGAATTACTGAAATTGCAGGGTAATCATGCGTGAACTACTTATCTTAAAATAGAGGTTATGAATTGTTTTCATAAAATTAATGGGAGATTCTGGAAAAATGTGCGGAATTAAACGTTAATAATATATAAAAAGATTTTACAATAAAAAATCGTCAAGTAAAAGTGTTTTCGTCAAATAAGTTTTGAATTTTGAAATTTATTTGGCGTTTTTTGAACAGTTTTCATGCGTTTTAATAGGATAAAAAGATAACGTGTGTATGAATATATAAGGTATTAAAAAAAATGCATTAACGCTCGTCTTGAGATACGCTATACCAAGAAAGTAATACACCAAGAATAAAATTCACAGAATACAATTGGTACGTCGATAGTATATTAAACCTTCAGGTCTTTTTGATGTCAGACTGTAAAATATCAACCGTCAAATGACATCTATGCACACACAGCAGTAGTGTAAGTACTGTAAATGATGCCTACTTTGCTTGTCTTTTTTAATTATTGTGGTATTCCGATTTAATTCCTGGGTAAGTATGGTTGTGAAAACACGCTTATTTTACGATAAAATATTAAATTTCAGATTTAGTATGCCCAAAACTCCCAAGATAAAAATAAAATAAATTAAATAAATAATACGGCATACAGTGCTAAAACTACAATTCTTCGATTGCCAAAACAGCGAAACCCAGATATTAAACGGCGCGGTGTCGGCACTTTGACTCGGTGCTTCTCCGATTTCAGAGTACGACGTCACCACTGCTATAAAAGCGAAAAGGCAGTGGCGAAAGGGCACGCACATATAAAAGTAACTGTACTGATCGTCAAATAAACAGAAAATGTCCGGACCATGCTATGCGCCATTTTAGGCAAAGGGAAGTTATAACAACAGTGAATACGCTGTCGCCACTGAAAAATTATAACGACTAAACATAATCGTTTACCTCCCACTGACAAGGTTTGAAGCAATTTGCATACCTTTCCGAAATTTCATCGACATAAGTAGTTGGACGAAACGAATGGTAGAAAGAGATAAAATGACAATATTACTTTATAACCTTACCCAACTTATCCAATTCGTGTCAATCGATTGTTATGAGTGGATGTCTGCCATATTATTGGTCGGTCGTAAAAATAGATTAAAATTTTTTATTACATTTTTGATTGTTAAAAATAACTAGTCATTAAAAAAGGCAATATGCTGACGAACCGTTTCTTCAAAACGTTTTATTTTTTGAAAAAAACAGTTGAAATGTTAATTAGGTGGTACCCCGTTATTTTCAGTATTTTAATTCCTAATTAAAATATCCTTAGAAACTTGAATGTCTCCCAAATGTCAAGTAAATTTGAGATTATAGATATACAAAATTATTACCCTAAAGTCTGTTCATATCTCAATAGCATGAGCGTGCTGTTTAAAAATTGTTTTCCTACGGCTAGTTCTAACTATGGATTTTACATAAACACTTGTGTCCATATATCCATAACAGTGGAGTATCTTACTTTGAAGCAGTTAAATGTAACATAATTGTTTTCATCAACACAACCTATAAAAAATTCGAGAAATAACAATTTGTAAGATATTTAAAACTTTTATTTAAATAAGTAACATTAAATTTTATATCCAAATAATGTTAAATGCAACATTTGACTTCCTTATGCTGTGTTAAACACTATACTACACTACAATTAAATAAATATTATTATGATTATAATTTATTACGACATATAAATTTGAACCCTACAGGCCAACAAACGAGGTCCCTCAGAATAAAAAGGTTTATTTATAGTACGTTTGGTCTTAAAGCCTCTACAAATCTTCACAAAATAATAAAAAAAGTATATGAAAGGTTGAATAGTATCATTAATGAAGGTTTTTCTGGCTGGCCTATGGTTCCGGCCCCTGGTCGTACACAGTTCCTCTATCACCGGTCAAGTTTCAGATTTTCTTTTAAACTTAGTTGTCAGGACAGGAAGTCTTGCAATAATCGGTTGGTGAATTCATACAATAATTGATTGGTGGATAGCTAGGACGATGGATTTTAGTCATACTACATAAAGTAGTGGTTTCTACCGTTTCAAGTCTTATGAGTGCTGGTTTCCTGCAATTATTGTATGTAGGGGGGTATGTATTCCTATGAAAGTCAGTATATTGCTTTGTATATATGAGTTGTTTTTCTTGATATGCCTTTTTCTTTGTATATTAGACTCTTAAAGTATTTGGCCCTTTGTATCCATTTTTGTTCATCAGTTCCAAAGTGCCAATTTAATATAATTTTGTGGTCTGTATTTATACCTAAATATTTGACTGATGGCTTGGTGAATATTACTTAGTTATTAAGTTATAAAAAATAAATTTAATCCAGGGGAAAACAAAGATTTCTTCACAATAATAACAACAATGACACTTTGACTTTTGAGGGTTAATTTGACGTGCCAAACGTCACTTTTACCCAAAATGGCCCAGAGCATACTCCGGACATTTTTCGTTTAACAGTTCTATTACCATCCGTCATCCATTTTATTTTCAGAAATCCGTGCGAAAGGGTTGCTCTATTTGAGATAACTCGTCCTTTTTTCGATTGAGTTTAGCTCTGGGGGATCACGAGATTGTTCCCTTATTTAGGACAAATCGTGGTTCTTAAAGCAGGTGGTCTTGGACAACATAAATTCTGCTGACAATAAAGATCGTGCACGTGTCTTACATTACCAAAATTGAAATTAAAATGATCGTCGAAAAGAAGGCGAAATTAGTGGCACGTACGAATTCTTACATTCATGAGAAAGGTAAACAATTTAGGATTAACAGACTAAATCTTGTTTAGTAAGGTTCTTGCCAATAAATCGAAGCGATTGTAAGTTCGGTTTAGGAAGAGCTGCGAGTCGAGTATAATGCTTGGCAGAGCTAAATAACAAAAGATTTCTTGCCAGTCCTGAAAGGTTTAGTAATCCTGAAAAAATGCGTCCTAACTTAAAAAGAATTACCAGAACGTAACAAAGTGGAGATAACTTGTTGACATTGCGACTAATAGTCAGCTTCGTGTTGTCTATAAAGTTATGAAAATCCCAAATTAACAAATAAACCCGAACGTGACGGTGGAGAGTAAAATAATCCCGAACTTGAATTGCGGTAAATAGTACTGAATTAAAAAAAAAGTGAATAAAAAGTTAACTAAGAGTCAAGGATGAGTGTTACTTAATAACCTCTTCCTAACTGACTCATTCCTTAGAAGTATTTCCAAACAAAATTAAAACTTAATTAATCTTCGTCAAGTGTGAGCTTCACTCATTCCCCTTCTATCCCGGTGAGCGAGGAGAAAGGTGAAGCGGTTAGAGTTTTTATTTTAGTCGGGAGGTTTGGCGGGACTTCACCAACAACCCTGATTTCTGTTAAAACAGGTTTTACACAAATAATTGATAATGCAAAAAAAAATTTAAATAAATTAATCCCGACAAAAACGAACTTCCGCATTTCCTAAAGGATAAACATGTGTAACATACCGGGTGTCAACGAATCTATTAGACAAGTCATAATTTCTAAAGTATTATGTGTATCAAAATGAGAATTGGTACAGGTAAATGGTATGTAAAAGGGAGAGTTTTCGCATATTTTCCACTTTCCGTTCACTTCCGGTTTCACCGGAAATGGCCCAGGTTTTGAATTTTTAAATGAAACACCCTGTATATTTTAACATTTTTGGATTTCTGAGACAATTCTAGATCAGAATGTGACATTTTAAAAACTTTTTACGTCTACTTCATTTTTTTAGAGCTACTTTTAAAATTGCATCTAGGTGGCCATGATCGGACGCAAACTAATCTAAGGGCCTTAGGTAATGTCAAAAAAATACAATCGCAAAGTTTTAGTGACTAGTATGAAAGACAGGAATAAGACAAGTTGACAAAATTACGTTTTCATTTCTAACTATTAATTTTCAAATGGCGACCCCTTTTTAAAACTACTTTTTGAAAAAAGCATTTCTTGACTAATCTAACGGTACTAATTTATTTGCGATTGGATTAGACATAAGAACAGAAATTAAATATTATTAAACAAAATACTGGATAATTTATTTACTTATGACAAGTGCGCCATGGACAGCCATGATGCATAATAATTTGCACCTGTTTTTATCAAGTCTTCTTTGGAAAACAAAGCACTCACTTAAGTAGATAATGACAGTGACATACTCTCTAAGAACAGACGTAAAAGTTTTACAACTCGGCAGCATTCCTTGAATTCCTATGACACTCTCCAAATATTAATAACATATCCACTTTTTCACTTTGAGTATACATTATTTTAACGAAAATTTAAACTAAACTTAACGAAAATTAAGAAACTTTTACGTCTGTTCTTAGAGCGTATGTCACTGTCATTATCTACTTAAGTGAGTGCTTTGTTTTCCAAAGAAGACTTGATAAAAACAGTTGCAAATTATTATGCATCATGGCTGTCCATGGCGCCCTTGTCATAAGTAAATAAATTATCCAGTATTTTGCTTAATATTATTTAATTTCTGTTCTTATGTCTAATCCAATCGCAAATAAATTAGCACCGTTAGATTCGTCAAAGAATGCTTTTTGCGAAAAGTAGTTGTCAAAAAAGGGTCGCCATTTTAAAATTAATAGTTAGAAATGAAAACGTAATTTTGTCAACTTGTCTTATTACTGTCTTTCATATTAGTAACTAAAACTTTGCGATTGTATTTTTTTGACATCACCTAAGGCCCTTAGATTAGTTTGCGTCCGATCATGGCCACATAGATGCAATTTTAAAAGTGGCTCTAAAAAAATGAAGTAGACGTAAAAAGTTTTTAAAATGTCACATTCTGATCTAGAATTGTCTCAGAAATCCAAAAATGTTAAAATATACAGGGTGTTCCATTTAAAAATTCAAAACCGGGGCCATTTCCGGTGAAACCGGAAGTGGCCGGAAAGTGGAAAATATACGAAAACTCTCCCTTTCACATACCGTTTACCTGTACCAATTTTCATTTTGATACACATAATACTCTAGAAATAATGACTTGTCTAATAGATTCGTTGACACCCGGTATACACTGAATTAAGAACTTAGTTAAAAATAGTTACAAATGAAAATGAGTATTTTATTAGGTACAGATCTGCGTTCACAAGAGATAATTATAATTATTTACTCTGTTTTCAAGTTTACCCTCTAAACCTTACGATTTTTAATTTTTTTTACAGTACTTATAATTGTAGATGCCACGTTTCAAACCATTCATTACACCTTTTATTAAAACACTTACAATTTCTGACCCATTTGTGCCCATTTCCTGTATCATTAGTTATGTATTTACAAAAATTGTATTTCCAACTAAACATTCCATTAAGAGTGTAACCCAAAGTTACAGAACCAGCAACAATTTATCTAGTCAGTCGAGTGTGCAATAATTTTTTTGTTTTAAATATGCGGGCATTCTCAAAAATATTAAACATCCACTGTCCCATATATATATATATATATATATATATATATATATATATATATATATATATATATATATATATATATATATATAATAAAATGTTAACTTTACAGGAAAAAATTGAAATGTAGTGAAAACACAAGTCATCGTGGAGCAGTCAACATTTTTAATGAAAGGCATCCAGACAAAAATGTGCAACAATCTATGGTGAGTAGGATTATGGCGAAATTTAAATCAACTGGATCAGTGGAAAGTTCATTTAAAAAAAAAACCACAATTCTTTAAAATATAGTGAAGAGGTTCAATTAAATGTGTGCCTAGATGTTGTAGAACATGTCAAACTAGTATTAGACATGTTTTTGTAGAAGTGGCGTTCAAAGAGAGAGTATAAGAAAGATTTTGCACAAAAATAAATTTAAACCTTATAAATCGAAATATATAAATACTCTTAAGAAACAAAAGTTTGACATACGCACTAACGAGCATTTGGCCTCAAAAACCAGACAAAAAGGAGAAATGCAAACTATACAAGTAGTAGTTATGAAGGCGGGGTTCTAGCCCACCTCGATGGCATCTGTCCCTTTTCAGCCCTTTACCATCCGAAGAAGTGCTGAAATCCCTCTGAAACCCTAACCAAAACGACCTTATTGCCGAAGAATGTGACGTAATAGCCTAAGAAGTGCCTGAAATTCTCCTGAAACCTTAGCCAAAAAGGCCTTATTGCCGAAGAAGTCCTGAAAAAACCCTATCCAAAAAGGCCTTATTGCCAAAGAAGTGTCCTAGTAGCTTAAGAAGGACGAAAAGAGTCCCTAGCCAAAAAGGCCTTATTGCCGAAGAAGTATCGACAATGACGTCATTTACCAGAGGCTGTTGAAATGACCTTGAATCGTAATAAAATAATATTGTTTCGTAAAGTAGTTGGTAGAAAAAATAAATTAAATTGGAATATTGGGTAAAATAAAACAAAATTTTATATATCAGAGTGGTATATTGGGTAAATTAAATTACAAAAATAATTACATATGTTAATTATGTATAAAATATATTTTATATAATGTTTGCCTTATTAATCCAACTGTTGTGTTTTTCGGTGAATCCAAACCATTTGACAAATACTCGATCTTTATGTCTTTTTAGAATTTTCTTAACTAAATATACATCATGATTGTTGGTTTTTTGTAACTGTTCTTTGTAGAACGCTCCAAGTACGTTTTCATTTTGCATATCTTTCAAGAGATAAGTGGTTGGATTTGTTAGTTGAACTTTACGTATAATAAATACTTCAGGAGACCAATTTGGATTGTATTTTTTATCGAAAACACCTCTTAATTTAGAAATACGTACATAGTCACCAACTTTAAGTTTAGCGTTTAAATCACTTATTTTTATTTTGTTGTAGACTGTTTGAAGTAAAAATTGTTCATTTTTATTAGTTACATCTACTGGTTTCATTTTAATTGTCCTGTGTTTTGTGTGATTATATTTATAGACAATTTTAGGTAGTAAATTAATCCATTTGTAGTTTCCCTGTATGTTAAATTCCTTCCACATCCAGTTTTTTAAGGTTCTATTAACTCTCTCCACTATGGATGCCTTTTTTTCACTGAATACACTATAGTGGTTAATATTGTATTTTTTTGTGAGATTCTTAAATTCTTTATTGTAAAATTCTTTACCCATGTCTGTTTGAATGTTTTGTGGAGTTTGTATTTTAAAAACTTTTTCCATATTTTTGCACACTTCTACAGCTGATTTGTTTTTTAATGGGAAAGCCCATACAAACTTTGAAAAACAATTAATAACAATAAGAATGTATTTGTAACCATTGTTTATTTTAGCATAGGGAATCATTTCAACTAAATCTGCTTGAAATAGATCATTTAGAGATTTAATAATTACCTGTCGTCTTTTAAAATTGATTCTTGCTGGTTTGTGAATTTCTTCGACAAGTTTTCGCTTTGCATCTGTAACAAATGTATTCATTTTTTTTTACTCAATAATTTTAGCTTCTCGCAGTTCTTCTACAATTGAATTGATTTCGTTATTGTGACCAGTGTGTCCAGCTTGTTGAGAGGCCAAGAGTAAACGTAATCTATCGACTAGTTCATTAGGATTATCCCAATGTACATAATCTATTGCATGATCGGTAACATTCATGTATAGACCATCACCTGTTACATATGGTGCTATAATTTTTTTGTATTTTTGTAATTTACTTCCATCAATTTGTTGATTGGACTGATAGTAACGACGATGTGCATTTGTTTTAAATATAATTTCTCGATAGTTTTTTTCATCATCTTTGGAGAAGTTTACAGGTTGTTTTTTAAAAAGTAGTTCGTAAAGACCTGGAGTTCCCTTGTAACGTTTATTTTTCACTATAATATCTTTACCATCAATATTTAGATTAGAATCACCAATGGAAAATTTTTCAGTATTAGCATTAAATCGAATACCATATTTGTGATCAAACTTGTTTTGCGAATCGTTATGCAAATCGTACATGTATTTTCGAGGCAATGGATCATATTGTTCTAAATCTTCTACTTGTTGTAAGAAAGATGAATTATTTTCTTCTTCTTCTTTATTTTCATCTTTTTCAGTTTCGTTTTCACTATCACTTCCCTTAATTGAATCCAATGTTTTGTCTACGTTTTTATTTTCATCATCATCATCACCATCAGCATCATCATCATCATCGTAGATAATTTTTTTTCTTTTACCATAGAATCGTTTAGGTGTTTCAATTATTTCATCAGATTGTTTTTCAATTTTTGGTTGTTGTGCAGCTACAGCTGTAGCTTTTGTACTTAACTCACTTTGAATATTTTGTAAATGTTTGGTTATGGGTAAAAAAACTTGTTCCTGTGCAATTTCACTATGTTTCAATAAGTTTAGTTTATTTTTAACATTTTTTCGTTTAAGAATTAAATTTTTTTTCAGTTCTTCTTCTTTAGATTTCATATTTTTGATCAGTGTTTAATCAGTTTTTGATCCGCCTTTTGATCCGCTTTTAATCAGCTTTGATCCGCTTTTGATCCGCTTTTAATCAGCTTTGATCCGCTTTGATCCGCTTCTGATCCGCTTTGAACAGGTTTGATCAGGTTTTGACCTACTTTGAACAGGTTTTATCTGATTGATTGATTGTAAATAAGTTTGATCAGGTTGAAAACAGGATTTGCTGTCTGCTTGTGATAGGGTACAGATCTTGACTAAACTATTTTTGGAGATATCATGCTATTATAAAATGATCAAATCCCAGTCGATAGCGTCCATTATTGAGATCATAATCTTTAAAAATAGTTAAAAATCCATAGGGTTTCCTCCAACAATACGAACACATATTTTTAAAATTATCGAATGACATATCAGAACCAACATGATCATTATAAATATGTTTTAAATTTAAATCATCTTGTTTGAAGATAACAAGTACATTGGCATTATCTCGTATTAGATGTTTGGGAATCTTTGCGTACGTTTGACACAAATAAAACGAGTCAATGTTATTGTGTCTACCCATACTAAAATACTCTCTAATAATATCTTGATTGTCACATGCCACATCATCAAAAATAAATATGGAATTAGGTTTTGCTTCAGATGGATGCACAATATTCTCACTAGCACTAAATGAATAATAATTTATTCCTTTTATAGGAGTCAGTAATTCATTTAAATATAAATATTTTGGTTGGTACAGCGAACGTGAATACACATAAACATTTTCAAATTTCAATCCATTTTCATGTTCTATCAGCGAGATCATAACATTAGTTTTTCCACAGTTTGATGGACCAACAATGATACATCGTATTGTAAAAGGAAATAAAATTCCATGTTTTCTGTACGAATTTTGTGGTTTGAACTCATCAGCGTTCTCAATAGGTAAACTGGTTTTTTGTTTTAGAATTTTCATGATCTCGATATATATATATATATAGATAACTTAGAAGAGAGAACTCAAACAGAAATGATTTAAATTAACGTGTTACATATCATTTATAGTCAGTTGTTGATTAATTGTCAACATGAAATTTTACTCAGGTTCAGGATTTGTGAATAATATGATTAATAAATTACCATTTGAAATACATTTGCCTGGTTACAATTTTTGTGGACCAGGTACAAACCTACAGACTCGTTTATTACGCGGTGATCGTGGAGTGAATCAGTTGGATGAGAATTGTCGTGCTCATGACATTGCATATTCTCAAAATAAAGATTTAACATACCGTCATCAAGCTGATAATATATTAGCTAGAAATGCAATGAAACGGTTCAGATCGAAAGACGCGTCCATAGGTGAAAGATTAAGTGCATTGGGAGTAGCTGGTATAATGAAGGCAAAAGTAAAACTTGGAATGGGTGTACAACAGCAACAACAACAACAACAACAACAAAGTATTAAAAAATGTCTTACAACATTGGAAAAAGTAAAACGTACTTCACAGAACTTATTAAATGATATTCGAAAAAGTATTGAAGAATTTAAAAGAAATCAATCAATATCGTCATCATCATCATCATCGTTGGTAAAAACTAAAAATAATACTAAAAACAATACAAAAAATACCAAGAAAAAAATTCCTAAAGCTCGTAATCATTCCACAAAAAAGAGGAAAAATATGAAAAAACAAAAAGAAGACGAAGCAGAACCAATGGATATTGATACCGAAAGTATAAATTTACCATTACCAAAACCAAATAGACTTAAAGCAAAAAGAAAACTTGATACTAGAAATGTTGATGATGATGATAGAAATGGTCAAAACAAGATGTTAAAATTGGATTTAAATGAACCAATACTTTATCCATCAACATCATCATTATCATTGTCAAAGAACGAGAACAATAAGAAACGTAAGATGGATGATGACGATAATGATATTGATGTTGATACTATAAGTATAGAAAAAAGACAACGATTGGTTTAGTAGCTTTCAAATTGTCAAAATGGTTAGAACTAAACGTAAGCAAAAACCAAAGCAACGAAAATTGAGAAAAAATAAACAACAGCAAAAAGCAAAACGAAAAAGTGCTGGTATAAAAAAAGTTAAATTTGAAAAAGTGTTAAAACAAATTAAACAGCATATTTTAAAAACTAAGCCCAATAATTTGGGAAATGCTATTTTAGTAGCTTTGAATGCAGCAAAACAAATAAAAAAAAATTTCAAACAACCAAGTTTCAATCGTGTTCGTGTCATTAAAATTCCCAAAGTTGGTGGTGTTTTACCTCTTATACCAATATTTGCTGCCCTGTCTGCATTAGGCTCTTTGGGTGGAGCAGCTGCCGGTGTAGCAAAAGCCATCAATGATGCACGAGCTGCTCGAAAACAATTGGAGGAATCACAACGTCATAACCGTTCTATGGAAAGTATAGCCTTAGGTAAAGGTCTTGTTTTAAAACCATATAAAAAAGGATTGGGTGTTTTTTTATACCCACCACCACTACAACCACGAATCAGTTAATAAATTTACCAAATAGACCATTAACCAATATTGATTTGATTATGTATGCCAAACAATTTTGTATTCCTCATTTTCGTGGTGTATTTATGCGTGATGCCTTACCAAAGAAAATTGGATCCAACAATGAAAGAGGTATAATAAATTTGGATAATTTGAATAGACATGGGACACATTGGACAGCCTATAAGAAATTCAGAAATAAAGTTGTATATTTTGACAGTTTTGGCAATCTTCGACCGCCCTTGGAGGTTCTCGACTATTTTCGTTCAAATGGACCAGTAGACATTATTTATAATTATGGTATTTATCAGAAATTTAATACATTTAATTGTGGGCATTTATGTTTAGAATTTTTAAATAAATAAATATATATTGTACAACAAATATATTTTAGTTTTATTTTAACCTTTAAATAGAGAACATGAGTTATATATTTACCTTATCGGGTAGACAATCCTTTTTATCTCTAAAATTACACCCACCAATAATATTACAAGAATCTAAAAATTATGAATTGGGTTTAATTAATTTTGTTACCTACAACTCAATTCCAAATGTTGACAAAACAAACAATAAATTCTATTTTGGTGAATCTGTAATTGAAATACCCGAAGGGACATACGAGATCAATGATATTTCTCGTACAATAAATGATTCTCTTAGAGGTGTTAAAAAATTACAACAACCACAACAAAAGGAGCCAATACCACAACAACAACAACAACAAAGATTAGTAGAAAATGAGAGTAGTGATGATGATGATGATGATGATAATGGTAATCAGGATGATGCTAGAAATCAAATTGTAAAATTAAACGATCCTCCTATTCCATCGAAGAAGAAAAAGAAAAGAGACAGTCCTACTAATTTAAAAGAAGCCAGTGATTTAGTTAAAATTCGCGTAAATTATAATACTTTAAGGTGTGAGATAAAATCAACAAAGGATATTCATTTTGAAAAACCGTACTCTATCAATACTATTCTAGGTTTTAAAAACCGAACATTGACAGCACAAAAACTTCATGTATCCGATTACCTCATTAATATAACCAAAGTTAATGCTATATGTTGTGAATGTAATTTAGTGACCAATTCCTTCAATAATGATAAACCGTCTCATATTTTACACATGTTTTATCCAACTGTACCGCCAGGTTATAAAATTGTGGAAACCCCCACCAATGTAATTTATTTACCTATAAATACTCACTATTTGGATGAAATCATTATAAAAATAACCGATCAAGAGGCTGATTTAGTTAATTTCAATCGGGAATTGATAACAGTCAGAGTTCATCTGAAAGAAGTGTCAACATAGAAAAAAAATGGTATTTAGATATAATTACCATCTTTATTACTCTGATTCTCTAAATGACAACAACAACAGAAGTAGTAGTAGCAGCAGCAGCAGCAGCAGTATAAATAAAACCACAGTGTATGATAAAACTAGTGTACGAAAGAACTTGAAACAGTTAACATCACAAAATCGCAAATTTTTACAGTCTTTGGGATTTAGATTGTTACATTAAAAAAGAAAAAATTGCTCGAAGAAAGAAAATTAAAAAGGAAAACTTTTGGTACAGATTTAAATTGAATTTTAGATCTGGTGTACGAAGACTCTTTATAGTTTGTTTTTGTAAAAAGGAAATTGTTAGTAGTAGTAGTAGCAGTAGTAGTAGTAGTAGTAGTAGTAATAGCAATAATGAATATTTTGAACGTGAGTGAAAGAATCATCAGTGATAATTCAATTACCAGTAAAGAATACCACAGTTATTTACCCTATGCCAATACAAGTTTAAATAAATCCGATGAAATTCGCATTCCTATTCAGACTCAAGATATTTATACATATCCAGCTGAAAGTTTCCTCGAACTTGAAGGTGTCGTTGTAGATGAACATGGGAAAGCAAGTGATACCATTGAATTGAAAAATAATGCTTTTGCATTTTTATTTGATGAAATTCGCTATGAACTGGGTGGAACTGTTGTGGATCGTGTAAGAAATCCAGGTATTACATCTCTCCTAAAAGGTTATGTCAGTTTTACAGAACAAGACTGTTTACGTTATCACAATGCCGGTTGGAATCATCTTGAGAAACCGAAAATGTTGTCAAAAGGACATTTTAATGTTTGTATTCCTTTAAAAATTCTTATGGGTGTTTTTGAAGATTTTCGAAAAATCATCATAAATATTAAACAAGAATTAACGCTTATACGAAGTTTTTCCGATAGCAATTCAGTCACTACAAATAAGGCAGGTGAAAAACCAAACATTCGTCTCGATAAAATAACATGGAAAATTGAACATGTTAGAGTGGATGATGAGGCAAAATTGAAACTTTTAAGTTACATTGAAAAAGGAAGAGATTTAACGGTGGCATTTCGAGGATGGGAATTGCATGAGTATCCGCTTTTGCAACAATCCACGCAACATACTTGGAATGTAAAATCGATTAATCAGTTAGAAAAGCCACGTTATCTCATTTTTGGTTTTCAAACGAAACGACGAAATCAATTATCAAAGGATATTAGTCACTTTGATCATTGTAACTTAACCAATTTCAAAGCCTATCTCAATTCGGAAATTTATCCATACGATAATTTAAATGTTCATTTTGATAGACAACAAGTGAGCATTTTGTATGAAATGTATGCCAGATTTCAACAGTCTTATTACTATAGAAATGTTGGACAACCTTGTTTGACATTTAAAAAATTTATCGAAATTGCACCTTTAGTAGTGATAGATTGCTGTTATCAAGTGGACACATTGAAAAATGGCACTGTTGACATCAGATTGGAATTTGAAACCAGTGAAAATATTCCAGCAGACACATGTGCCTATGTATTGATTTTACACGATAAAAAACTTAAATATAATCCTCTAACAAGTATTGTCAAAATACAAACTGATTAAAGATATCCCCACTCCAAACGATGTATATAAATTGGTCTGAAACTGTATCCTGCAATTATTTCAACATTTTGTTTAAAGTGAACAAGAACAATACTAGTAACAGCAACAGCCAACAAAAAAAAATGTCATTTGAAAACAAAACAAAAGTGTCGTGTGAAAACAAAACAAATATTCTCTTTGTGGATGTTCAAGGGTTCCAGTATGATGTTTTACCGTTTATGTGTCAGGAAATAGCTATTTACAATTCATTAACCAAGGAACATGTACACAGATTAGTGAAATTACCAATAAATGTGGGAGAATTTAGTGAAAAGGTACAAAGTTTTATCAATTATACCGCTAATACTATACATGGAATAGAAAATAATTTTTGGGATGAAGATGTTGATGATGCTACTGACGCCTATCACGCTAAACTTAAACCAGAAGAAATGTCTGCGTTTTTAAATGCTTATATTGGTTCTACGAATATGACAGTTATGGTGAATGGCAAAGAAAAGATGGACTGGTTGCAGAAATACCTAAATGGTTCCAATCTCATTGTTAATGTTGCAGATGATCCAAAATATAAAACAGTTGATAAAATGAAGGAATTGTTTAAATCACACCACTGTCGTATGCATGATTATAATAATAATGTATACTGTGCTTTAGAAAATGTTTATAATTTGTATCACTGGTATATGGTATATTGTTTGAAATAAATAAAAAAAAAACCTAAACCTACTTTGTGTTTTATTTATTTAGCAAATTAATTAATTAGTAACCTAACAATCCTATGGGTTTGAGGGGGAAAATAAAATACTACATTCAACAAAAAAACAAGATTTATTTTAACATATTTTAAAATAATTATTTTTCCAATACTGTGATCTTATCTCGTTTTGACATACTTTTGGCAAGTCCAAACGAGATATATCATTGATATCTTTCAGCTGTAGACTTATTCGATTCGCAGCTACTTCAAAAAGTTTCGGTGGTGTCAAACAACCATCTCTATACTCTGGAGTGACACAGCAGGGATAATCTTGCTCCTGTTGTTGTTGCTGCATTTGTGCTCTAGCTGCCATTTTTTCTAACGATGATGATAATTTTACTAAAGGAATCTATTTGGTTTTTTAAAATAAAAAAAAAACAATTAAAAAAATAACATTTATTAATAAAAAAAAAAAAATTACATCGGACGATTTCATTTCACCATTTCTGGCTAAATATTAGGTCATCATCTTCTTCGATAATACCACCACCACCACTACTACCACCTACCTCTTGTTCCGCTGCTGCTGCTGCTGCTACCGATGTTGACGGTACTGCTTTAGCTGATGCTGCTGCTGATGTTGATGCTGATGGTAGTGGCGGTGGTGGTGATAGAGGTGGTAGTAGTAGTGGAGGTTGATGAGATGATTTTCTCATCTTTTTCCTAGGTGGTTCTTCGTTCCTACTACTATTCCCATTATCATCATCATCATCATCACTATCACCATCCACAGTAATTGATGATGATGATGAGGTGGATCCAAGATACTTTGGATAGTAAGGTGAGGGCAGTATTTTTTTGATGGGGCCCGCCTCCAAGGGAACATCTTCTGCTACTAAGTTGAATTTGTAGCGTCTAACTACTTGTTCCAGAATTTTGAACTCCTCGTCATTGTTTAGATGGACCCTCATGAACCGGATAGGCAGCTGACCAAACTTTTGCTTTAAAGTTTTTGCCGCCGGTGTATAATTAAGATGAATGAAAATTTTATCTTTTTTAATCTTGATTTCTTTAAGGCCCCATCTGAAAATCAAAAAAGAAATAAATAAATATTTTATCATAAATTTTGTTTGTTAAAGTTAAAAGACCATGTTTTATTCATAACAGCTAAAAAAATTACATTTAAAACAATAGTGCCCTTTTTACGCTATATACATAGGTAAAATGAGGCTCAAAATCACTTAAAAATAGTCTATTTCGAATTCTCCAGATCTAAATTTTACAAAAACAGCAAAAAAAAATTTTTTTCCAAAGTGCGCAGTTGACCAAAAGGCGTTTTCTGACGAAACCAAAAGAGTGAGACGTGCGCAAATAGCAAAAAAAGTGACTTCGTCATTCCGGCTGATAACGATCTTTCAAGAAAATCGAACTTATGGTCATTATTATTATTATCGGTTAGATCGAAAAATTTAATATTTTTGACATTTGTTCAAAGTTGATTGGAAAATTTGGAAAATGTTCTATAGAAACAAAGGTAAAATAAAAGTAATTAAAAAAAAATAGTCAAAAAATAAACTTACGGAAATAGCTGCTTAACCACCACCGCCAACCACTTAATAGGCAAATTCACAGGGTCTTCACTCAGGACCACAATTGTTGACGACATTACTAGAGGGTTGTTGGCCATTTTTTCTTTTTTGGTTCTTCTTCAAGTCTTGAATGTTGTTGTTGTCGATTAACTATGCTTCTCTAACAATTTCGAGTCGTATTTAAACACATTTTTGAAAAAATTAACCAACATCACGTTTGATAGTCATACAACAGAAAATTTCCTAAACTTGTAATAGCATTGAACACGCGTTTCTTGCTTGATAAAATTACACACATGTATCTTGGAAAATTTTCCTATAGTTGCAATATTTAGATCATGTGTTATTTGTTTGATTGCATTATTCTATTGATAGAAACTATCTATCACTCACATGTTTTGCATTATTTTTAAGTTATCTTGTGCATGATTCTTTGTCGTCATCAAACATATAAAAGCGCTCGATTTGCCTAGTCGAGCATACAGTACAACTCAACAGTCCAAAGAAAACAAATCAGTAGCCGACTATAATTACAAAGACCAAATAGAACCATTGGTAAGTTTTTTCTTTTTATTATTATTTATAATTTTAAGAAGTGAAGTGAAGTGAAAAAAAAATTAGATTCGCGACCCAAGGAACAGTGAGTAACATCACCCTACCATACAGGGTGTATGTGTATAAATTCGCTGTTCGCGGAAGGTTCAACGCTAGGGATATTTTATTAGCTTCGTGACCCAAGGAACAGTGAGTAACATCACCCTACCATACAGGGTGTATGTGTATAAATTCGCTGTTCGCGGAAGGTTCAACGCTAGGGATATTTTATTAGCTTCGTGACCCAAGGAACAGTGAGTAATATCACCCTACCATACAGGGTGTATGTGTATAAATTCGCTGTTCGCGGAAGGTTCAACGCTAGGGATATTTTATTAGCTTCGTGACCCAAGGAACAGTGAGTAACATCACCCTACCATACAGGGTGTATGTGTATAAATTCGCTGTTCGCGGAAGGTTCAACGCTAGGGATATTTAAGATTTTTGTCGCTATTTATTTAAAGTCTCATGCATGTTTTTTTTTTAATTTTATGTTTGTAGTAACAAACATGAGTTCACAAAAGAATATGAACGCCTCCTCCTACTCCTCCTCCTCCACCGCTACTACCAGTACCAACGACAACAACAATGTCCTTTTCCTCGATGAAATCTCAACCGAGGCAATAAAGAAAATCGAACAAGTTAGTAGAATTATTAAAACAAGGGAGGAATATCTAAGATTTATTATTCACTTAAAAAAAATCATTTTGAACTTGAAAAAAGCTTTAAAATCTAAAGATAAA
Organism: Diaprepes abbreviatus; assembly: GCA_034092305.1. Taxonomy (NCBI): domain Eukaryota; kingdom Metazoa; phylum Arthropoda; class Insecta; order Coleoptera; family Curculionidae; genus Diaprepes; species Diaprepes abbreviatus. The sequence goes on from JASJET010000280.1 coordinate 912,360, forward strand.
AAATGTGTAAGAAATTTTTCAAGAATCGAATCTAACTTAAGTATTTTGAAAAATTATTTAATTAACTTTAGAATTAAAGCAAATCATGTTAAAAAAATTAGAAATTTAGTTTGGCAGGATATCGATTCTTGTTTCAGTGGAAGAATAAAAACCGGTCTTATTTCGAATATAAATATTAAAGATCCAAAGGAATTTTTAGAGAAATGTTTTCGAAGCTTTTCATTGAAAATTAAAAAAGAATTAACAAAATCATTATTGAAAGTAAACGCTTCTTTTGCTGGTCTGTTTATAAAACCTCAAACGAATGAGACTGCTTTCAAATTTTTTTCCAGTAAAAACGAAGTAATTGATCATACAACTAATTTGCTTTCGTGGTATAGAGAAAATTTAATTGCTAAAATTCTCGTTAAACTTGAAGAGTTTCAAGAGCGTGACTCTGGTTGGAGTTTATATCAAATATTATATCTTAAAGTAAATATTAATTCTTATAATCCCATTAGAGGTGGTGGTGGTATTTCAACCTATATTCCTTTGCCTGATTTTATTCAAAAAACTAAAAGTGTTATCAATATTCAAAATAATGATGAATATTGTTTTCTGTATGCTGTTACAGCAGCATTATACCCACCACCTATTGGTAAAAAACCCTATCGTATTTCATCATACCCAAATGTGAGACAAGTTTTAAAATTTGACGGTATAGAATTTCCCATTTCCCTTAAGGATATTCCAAAATTTGAAAAAATGAATAATTTATCAATTAACATTTTTACAGTTCTTAACGATAATGACGATGATGATAATAAGAGAGAAATTGTTCCGCTAACTCTAAGCAAAACAGACTTTACACCCAAAATTAATTTGCTTATGATATCTTGTGAATATTATAATAGCTGGAAAGAAAGTAAGAACGATAATGAAAAGTCACAAGAAAAATCATATTTCCATTTTGCTTATATTAAAAATTTATCTCGTTTGGTTAATCATCAAGTGGGGAATTTGAAGAATCGCAAATGGTTTTGTGAAAGATGTCTTAATCATTTCAAGACAGAAGCAATTTTAAATAGACATTTAACTGATTGTAAAATGTTAAATAGTTCGAAAATTATTTTCCCCAAAGACAAAATTTTAAAATTTACAAATATTAAAAATCAAAATCTTGTCCCATTTGTAATATATGCAGATATTGAAAGTCTTCTTCTTACTAATAATAACTTATCTAATAATTATACTGAAAAATCACAACGAGTACAAAAACATGAAGCTTTTAGCGTTGCATATTATTTAAAGTGCTCGTATGATGACTCACTTTCTAAATTTGACATGTTTACTGGAAAAAATTGTGAATTGTGGTTTGTTCAACAGCTTTTTAAAATCGCGCATGATATAAATTATATTCTTGGAAATCCTATTCCCATGCAACCTCTAACTACTCAGGAAAAACATAGTTTCTATTACGCAGATAAATGTTACTTGTGTGCAAAGCCATTTTGTTCTAGTGATATTAAAGTAAGAGATCATTGTCATCTAACAGGAAAATATCGTGGAGCTGCTCATAATTATTGTAATTTGAAATTTCAAAATTCACATGTTGTTCCTGTAGTGTTTCATAATTTATCTGGATACGATAGCCATTTTTTAATTAAACCATTGTGTACGGAAATTAAAGGTTCAATGTCTTTACTGCTACTCAACAAGGAAAAATATATATCTTTTACGAAACACATAGAAAACACAAAAGTTCAGTTTCGATTTTTGGATTCTTTTCGATTTATGGCTAGTAGTCTTGATAAATTGGCATCGTATTTAAACGATTCACAAAAAACAGTTTGTCGGAAATTTTTCAACGATGATGAAAAATTCAAATTAGTAACCCGTAAGGGTATATTCCCATATGAATATCTTGATTGTTGGGAAAAATTAAACGATAAATGTTTACCACCTTTAGAAAAATTTTATAGTAAAATTAATAATAAAGACATTTCTGGAGAGGATTACAAGCACGCTTGTAATGTTTGGCGTATATTTTCCCTGGAAACACTACAGGAATATGCAGAATTATATCTAAAAACAGATGTGATTCTTTTAACGGACATCTTTGAAAATTTTCGCCAAACATGCTTAAAACATTACGAATTGGATAGCCTTCATTATTATACTGCTCCAGGACTTGCATTTGATGCTATGCTTAAAATGAGTAGTGTAGAATTGGAACTGTTGGATGACATTGATATGATTTATTTTATTGAACGTGGAATCAGAGGTGGTATTTCCCAATGTTCCAATCGTTATGGTAAAGCAAATAACAGATATATGGGAAATGATTATAATCCTGAAATTCCCGAATCATATCTAATGTATTTCGATGTGAATAATCTCTACGGAACAGCAATGAGTTTTGCTTTGCCCACAGGTGAATTTGAATGGTTGGAATTACAAAATTCCAATGATGAAATTGCTTTTCAACATTATCTTCTTAGCCTGGATGCAAATAATACACATGGCTATATTCTCGAGGTTGATCTTCATTATCCCCAAGAACTGTTTGAAACTCATAAAGATTTACCATTGTGTCCGGAACATTTGATACCACCCAATTCAGAATCGAATATTCCCAAATTGTTAACAACCTTTTTTGACAAAAAACGATACGTTATACATTATTTAAATTTACAACAAGCTCTAAAGTTTGGTCTAAAAGTTAGCAAAATTCATAGATGTTTACAATTTAAACAATCTGCTTGGTTAAAAAAATATATAGATTTAAACATAAAATTACGCCAAGCAGCAACAAATGATTTTGAAAAAAACAATCCTAAATTAATGGTTAATGCATGCTTTGGAAAAACCATGGAAAATATTAGAAAATATAAGGACATTAAAATTGTTAACAAGTGGTTCGGAAAATATGGTGCAAATTATTATATATCACAACCTAACTTTCTCAGTTGTGAAATATTTGATGATAATATGGTTATTATTGAAATGAAAAGATTAAAATTAAAATTTAATAAACCTATTTACTTAGGTATGTGCATTTTGGACATTTCTAAAACGTTTTTGTATAATTTTCATTACGATTTTATATTACCAAAATTTGGTCCCAATGTTAAATTATTATACACGGACACTGATAGTCTAATTTATCATTTTAAAACTGACAACATTTATTCCTTCATTAAAAACAACATAGATAAATTTGATACATCAGACTATCCTCCTAATAATATATATAACATTCCACTAAAAAATAAAAAAGTCTTGGGGCTAATGAAGGACGAAAATAATGGGAATATTATGACTGAATTTATTGGTTTACGTTCAAAATTATACACTATAAAAATTTTATCAAATGAGGTTGAAAAAATGGAAAAAATTTCAAAAATGATTAATCTTGAACATACACAACGTGATATAGACAGTTTTATATCAAATTTTGGCATAACAAAACGCGCTAAAGGAATCAGTAAGTCAGTCATTAAAGAAATAACTTTTGAAGATTATTTTAACTCATTGTTTCATTATCAAAAAACACATATTATTCAAAATCAAATAGTTTCGACGAAACATGAGGTTTTTACGGTACAGCAAGAGAAAATTGCCTTAAATCCTCGAGATGATAAACGGTATATAAATTATTCTTTCACCGACACTCTACCTTGGGGATATAATTTTTAAAAAACAATTAATTCTAAATTTTTCAAATTCGAAATTTACTTGTTTGATTTTTTTATTTCTGGATGAGAAGAAGAAGGAAAAGAATGAAAAAAAGCAAGATAAGAAAAATAAGGAAAAGAAGAAGAACGAAAAGAAGGGAAAGGATGAAAAAGAAAAAATAGAGAAGAAATATGTTGGTAATAGTAATGGTGTCCTCCAAATCTCTGAATATGAAGACGATGATGATGATGATGACAATTTCTTCTTCAATTATGTCAAATTCTCAGACGATGATGATGAGGACGATTATGAGTCAGAATATGAAGAGGTTGGACCGCTTCTAATAACACGAAGCGGTACAATATATGTAAAATAAGAGTAAATATATCCTTTTTGTTTTTTGACTTTTTTATTTCACTATACCTAATTTATTCAGTTTTTTCCCTTATAGTAGTAGTAGTAGTGTATATCAAATAAAACCATTTAAATTAATATAAAGTTTTTATTTTTAATTTTTTTAAATATATATATTGTATATAAATTTTATGATCTTCGTGAATTGGATGGCCCCTGTCCATTTTGTCGATCATTGCCTCTGTTTTCTTGACTATTTAAATAATGCGATGGTAAATGTTTGGCACCATGGATTTCTTTCAAGTATTGACGTACTTCACAAGCCACACATTTATGATTGTATAAATCGGTTTCACCCTTACATTTGGGGCACTTTACTCTTTCTGGTACTGGCATTTTTCTTGAATTGAATAAAATGATGCAATTTTTAATGAAATCAATGCTTTTATACCTTCTAATCATCATCATCATCATCCTCCTCCCCTTTCCCCCTGCTCCGCTACCATTTATAAAACCAGTTGATATTGAGGAAAAACGTTCATTCTATCAGTGTTATAGTCATGGGTTACAGTTATGTAATTAAATTGCTTTGGTTCAAAGACAACGAACTAGTCAGAACTGAAAATCTATCATCCTATAAAGGGGAAAGTATATATCAAAGATTTTATTTTAATCAAAATGAAAAATATGACTATGTAGAAATTTATTACTATAACAGTGACAAAGAAGAAGAAGACGCAGAACAAGAAATTACTTCAGAAGACGACGACGACGATGATGACGACGACGAGGATGATGGTGATGACGACAGTGATGATGATTAAAAATCCAGTTTGTACGTTTGGTAGTTGTAAAAATTATACCTATTATAAAATTCAAGTAGCAAGAAGAGGTTTTCGTCGTTTATGTAAAGCTCATAGTGTGTGTAAATTATGCAAAAAACTTTTAATTGGTTACAAAGTTAAGGCACATTATAAAAGCGGGAAATATCTTTGTCTCAAGTGTTACAAAGAAGAACGAAAAAATACACAACCTCATTTTGCTAAGACTATTTTACATTTTTTTTTTTCTAGTGTTAAAACGTAATAACATTTTATATATATAATTAACATATGTAATTATTTTTGTAATTTAATTTACCCAATATACCACTCTGATATATAAAATTTTGTTTTATTTTACCCAATATTCCAATTTAATTTATTTTTTCTACCAACTACTTTACGAAACAATATTATTTTATTACGATTCAAGGTCATTTCAACAGCCTCTGGTAAATGACGTCATTGTCGATACTTCTTCGGCAATAAGGCCTTTTTGGCTAGGGACTCTTTTCGTCCTTCTTAAGCTACTAGGACACTTCTTTGGCAATAAGGCCTTTTTGGATAGGGTTTTTTCAGGACTTCTTCGGCAATAAGGCCTTTTTGGCTAGGGTTTCAGGAGAATTTCAGGCACTTCTTAGGCTATTACGTCACATTCTTCGGCAATAAGGTCGTTTTGGTTAGGGTTTCAGAGGGATTTCAGCACTTCTTCGGATGGTAAAGGGCTGAAAAGGGACAGATGCCATCGAGGTGGGCTAGAACCCCGCCTTCATAACTACTACAAGTAATCATCGAAAATATTTTTTTTGTATACCTGAGTAATCGTACTATCATAAAAATATGATAAAGTGGCCCTTCCACGTAGCTACGCTCCGCACAGTTAATTGCAATCTAAGCTTCGTTCAATACGCACGCATTCGTTCTTCATAGATTTTTTTTAGACTTGTGTTTGGTGTTTGATATTTTGTAAAGTGAATATTAAAAAAAAAATTTGTGATGGAATCTTAAGAACAAGGTATGCAAGAAAATTTTCTATTTTTTTGTTTTTCTTTTTGACTAATTAGTATTTTTGAAAATGTTCCGAGCTAGGTCGGGCTACAATTCTTTTTTTATAATAAACTATAGACATTAGCCATATCGTTAACTGTTAAGTTAAAACATTTTCCACATGTTTCCACCTCTTGAAAAAAACCGCTTTGAGTTCCACGGTTTTTTTTGCAATAATTTTGGTTATTTTTTACTGACATACATATTTTTTTTTCCTATAGGTACAAATTTGATATCAAATGTTATTGAGGTATACCGGAAAACGCTATACATGCTTTTTAAATAAAGCACATCCAGAACACTTGAAGATAAGGTATCATTTATGGAACATAAGCTTTGCGAAATGATGAAATGTCTCCAAAACGAGTACCATACCTTAAATCACGATTTAAAACATTTTAATAGTGATTTGAAGAAAAGATGAATATCACCTAACTATATTGAAGAAAGATTTTTGAAAAAGAAACGAGAAATAGCCTAACACATCAATACCAGTACATAAATGGGCCACAAATTCCACGGGACGCCCAAGGAAACATTTCCAAGAATTACATGATCGTAGTAAACGACGAAATACAAAAGAACTCCGCAAACAAGTACCTGTTGAGGAGCTTACCTATGCAGCCAGCGTACGTCAACGAATGTCTGGAAATGCCGCGGCCTCTGAGCTTATAATAGATGCAACTTCAACACCAACAAGAGCCAAACTTTACAGGAAGGTAATAAATACTGCTCAGAAACCGCAACTAAAAAATTACACACCTGAGCAAGCTTTACAAATCTTTAAACAATCAAAATTTCAGTAAGAAATAAAGAAATCTTTCTGCCGTATTTAAATAGTTTGTTATATATGTAATTCTCCTTTCAGGCAGAGAATATGAAAAATATAAGTACATACATACATTTTTTCAGTCTGACATCGAAGTTGGTAGACGGCAGGTGTAATATCCTGCCGACATACCTTGAAATATATGGTTCATATATCAGTTATTTGTTGCTCTCGGTCCGATACAGCTCCACTGACGAGATCATGAGGTGATCGAAACGCGTATGGAGAGAGGACCACAGGAAATAAACTGTATGTACTTAGATTTTTCATTTTCTCTGCCTGAAAGGAGAATTACATATATAACAAACTATTTGCAAATCTTTGTTGAAGGTGACTTTACAAGGAGGCAGTGGAAGTTGTTACACGATTCCAATAAGGGTATATTTCCCTGTTATACTCTAATTAGAGAAGCAAAGAAACTCTGCTATCCAAAACCAGCGTCAATCCGAGTTATGGAGACGAGTGTTGAAGTTATGCTTCAGGACCTACTTGATCACACAGTAAAGAGACTTTGTTTTTATCTTGAGATAGATTTTTTATGGGAAAACGTACAATTACCCTAAGTCAACATATAAAACGATACCCATTACATTTTTTTTAATATTACTCCCCTCCCCACCTCCTCCACCTAAAAACATATAAAACGAAACCCATTACGTTTTTTAATATTATTCCCCTTTCCCTCTCCACCCTAAGTTAGCGACCCTTCACCCGATTGGTAAAGTAATGCCAGAAATGAAATCGGAGCACCTGAAAACTTATAAAACGATAACAATAAGGTTTTTTAATATTACTCTCCTCCCCCTCCCTACCATAAGTCAGCCCTTCTTCACCCGATTAGTAAAATAATCAAAGAAATCAACTTAGCGCCCTCAAAAATCCCCGGATACCGATTTTGACATGTCTAGAGTCAAAAACAACGATGTTATTAATTTTGTCCGGTTTTTGAGGGCAAATGCTCGTTAGTGATAGATTTGGGATTCTCTTTTTGGTACCAGAGAGAAAAAGAAGATGTATCCTTTCCCTTTTGCGTTTCATGGAACGACGAGGCCACTTTCACTTCAAAGGGAGTTGTTAGCTCTCAAAATGGTAAATGGTGGGTTCAAAAAAATCCAAATTTTATAATAGAATGCAGAGACCAGCATTCTTTTAAAACAAATGTGTGGTGCGGTGAAGAATACCCTACGCTTCCTTAATACCGAGATCCTTAAAGTTTTGGACAATATATCTATTGAAATGAGGCATAATCTATGGTATCAATGTGACGGTGCTCCCATTCATAATACAAGACAGGTTCAAGAGCGCCTCTTGGAAATATTTAGGGGCAAAGTAATTGGGCGTAATATAGAGCGATACTGGCCGGCTAGGTCTCTGGATTTAACCCTACTTGATTTTTTCTTGTGGGATTACCTAAAACAAAAAGTTTACCTACAAACACCTTTCCGTAATGTTGATCGTTTGGAAACGGTGATTTGAAACTGTATTTTAAAAATAAGGCCCCTTAGTATCAGAAACTCCATTAAAGATGTGTCAAGAAGAACAATTGTCTGTATTGAACGCAATGGAAGGCACACAGAAATGTAATTCTAACTTTTGAGTTTTTGAGTTGTATTTCATTTAATAATTAAATACCAAAAATAGTTTGTTTTGAATTAAAAAAGGGGGAATTTTAAACGGGAGTAATTTGTATATTATGCTTTTTTTTTATTAAAAAACTTGGGTCTTTTCAATTAAACTATTTTCTTAATATTAATGTGTATTACTTGTAGACATAAACTATGTCTTCAAAAATAGTTATTTTATTAAGTTCCCATATACAGGGTCAAAAACAAATAAACTGTTGCATCGCATGTGACCAAATTTGAAAAGCCCTATTTGGATTTTGTAAAAAAACACACATTTAGTAAGGCGCTACTTTAAACAAAATATGTCTGGAATGAAGCATTGTCAAAATTATGAAGTTCTACGTAGAATGCGTTGAGTCTTCTTTTGCAACAGTGGTGCAATTTACAAAAAATGGACAAACAATCTAAATTATCTTATACAGCTTAAAAACGGCATTTAGAAAAACTTTTTCTAACAACTTTTTTCGATATTTTGATTTTTATTTGAAAAAAAAAATAAAATTCGACAGATAATGCTAATCACGTGACTACTATTTTTGTGGTTAATTCATATATATATATATATATATATATATATATATATATATATATATATACTGGGTGTTTCGGTTGGTAATGTGGACTTTTTCGCAAAATTTTGAGAATTGATTTCCAGAACAAAATACTGGCCATCGTTAGTCAGGACTTTTCCCATCTTTCGGTCAAAGAGTAGTTTCCACCCCAAAAAACCTGTTCATTTTTTGAGACTAATCATTCATTAAACCAAATGTTGACTTTTTCCAAAGAAGGTAAGCGTTGTTCTGAAAGTCCATGCTGCACTGATCGTAATAAATGGTAGTCTGAAGGGGCTAAATCCAGTGAATACGGCGGATGGGGTAAGATGTCCCATTTAACGTTTCCAAAAAGTTTTGTGCATATTTTACAATGTTTGTGTGAAGGTTGTAGACAGTGTTGAAGATTGACTAAAATGTGGTTGTCGGACTTAAATGGTCTTTATTTTTATTTATTATTTTTAAGTTCTGTTAGAATCGATACAAGTCGACGAAAATCATTATAAGGGGGAGTTTAGGTGGAAAATAAAATCAACCTTAGAAGACAAGAAAAATCCAATTCAAAATCTCTCCAAGCTAGAAGCATTAGCCTTAAAAGAACTTTGTAAGGATGAATCCATAAAGATTTTACCAGCGGACAAGGGAAATGCAACGGTAATAATGGACATCGTAATGTACGACCAAAAAATCGGAGATATCCTGGAAAAAGGAATATATAGACAACTAGCTTGTGACCCGACTAAATCTATAGAGTCAAAAATCTACAGAACACTAAGGAAATACCAAGACCACAACCCTGACAACCTACGATCGGCGCTCGCACCTTACTACAGTAAGCCACCACATCTTTACGGACTACCAAAAATTCATAAAACGAACATATCATTGAGATCAATAACCAGCTCCAGAGGATCTCCAACATAAGTACTGGCGAAGTTTTTTTTTAAAGTAATACAACTTTTAGAAGATAAGACGAACACATATATTCTACACATTTCGTGGACATTATTAGTAGCATTAATCTAGAGCCAGATGACAGACTAATAAGCTTTGATGTGGAAAGACTGTATACTAATGTACCATTAGGGGAATCACTAGACATAATCAGAATTAGACTTTTAAATGCTACTACATTATCAGATCGAACTACGCTACCACTGGACGGGATGATGGACCTTTTGGAATGTTGCCTGCGAAGTGTTTACTTTCAAGTAAAAGAGAAGTTCTACGCTCAGAACGATGGGCTTCTGATGGTTTTTTCACTCCCTCCAGTCGTCGCCAATATATATATATATATATATATATATATATATATATATATATATATATATATATATATATATATATATTATGTCGGATATTCTCACGGGTGTGATGTGTAATCGAAGGTTTTCGGGCATCCCGTGTATGTGCTGAGTCCCTCTCAGGACTGTAAGGCAGCTGACGTTTCGGTGAAATCTCATTCACCATTTTCAAAGCTCACTGTATGGCGTCTACGAGCGAACTGACGCCTGCGACTCCGGTGTTGTCGGTACTGTGTGCGCGTCAGACGCGTTCGTTTTCCGAATGGTTCTGGACCATCAGGTGGCGAGACCTGCTGCGCGTCATCGGCCCTGTTGCCAGTGTTTGTGGTTGCGTTGCCGAGTTGTAATCTCTTTCGTTATTAGTGGTACTGGTTGATGTTTTGTAAGCAGTTTTTTCCAAGTATTAGGCACACGTTGGCTATCATCTCTGCTATTTAAGTTGTTGAGCCTCTTTGCAATTTCAATAGCCTCCCTTATAACTCTTGTGGACAGGTTTTCACATCTCGATAGCATTTCTGTTCCCAAGAAATTTATTTTATGTCCTGTGATTAACCAGTGTTGGGCCAGAGCAGAAGAAGTTATTTTTTGCTTGACAGCGTTTATATGTTCGTCTCTTCTGGCGCTTATTTTACGGTTGGTTTGGCCTACGTAAGATGAGCTTCACTCTCCGCATGGAATTTCGTACACTCCCTGGTTTTCTAGAGGTATTCTTTCTTTAGGTGTTGGCAAAAGATCTTTTACTTTACGGTCTGTGGTGAAAATGGTTTCAATGTTGTGTCTCCTGAGAATTCTTGCGATCTTGTTTGTGGTGCCTCTTACATAAGGAACAAATGCCTTGGAGCTATTCTCTTGGTTTTCGCGATTTTTTGGGGCCAAGTGTTTGTTTTTTAGAGCCTTATCTATATGTTCTTTTTTATAACCGTTCCTTGTTAGGGCTTCCTGCAGTTTGTTCATCTCTTTGTGATAATTTTCTGGATCTGCAAGGGACTGCGATCGAAACGCAAGTGATTTCACTACTGCAAATAATTGGGTGATGTGAATCGGCGTTGAGGTACCTGTTGGTGTGAGTGGGCTTTCTGTAGACAGTGTGCGAAAGCAAGCCATCCTCTTTTCTTTTCAGTAGGATATCCAGAAACGGTATTTCTCTTTCCTGTTCTGTCTCCATGGTGAATTTAATTTTGGGATGTATACTGTTTATGTGTTCCAGGAAACTTTTGAGATTTTCTTCTCCATGTTGCCAGATAACGAATGTGTCATCCACGTAACGTCGTGACAGTATTGGTTTATGTAAAGTGTTTGGTGACCTCTTCACATAAACCAAGACTGTGGCGACGTTACGTGGATGACACATTCGTTATTTGGCAACATGGGGAATAAAATCTCAACCTCTGTAATAGCGCTATATCTATATGCAATAATCTCGATTCATTGGAAAAAGAGGTAGAAATATTAAACTCGATTTACAACAGCATGGTTAACCTTAAAACTAATTGACGATGTTATAAATAACTTTAGAATAACGACCACTGAACAACAAGAAACACATTCCTTCTTCACAACCCCGTACATTAAGGGAACTTCGGAGAAAATAAGACAAATTGCCAGTAGTTATAATATAGAAACAGCCTTTAAATCAGGAAATACAGTTAGAGCTCATTTAACAAAAACAAAACCAAAAACTACCGATAAGAAAGAATGTGTTTACAAAGTTCCATGCGAGTGTGGTGAAATGCATCTTGGAGAAACCAAATGACCACAAGAAGTTAGAATTAAAGAACATAAAATTTATACACAAAAAGGGGAAACGTCGAGATCAGGTATTGCAGAACACGGTTGAGATAAACAACACCATATAAAATGTTCTGAAGTTGCGGCAATACATATGGGATCCAACATGAAAAAAAGAACATTTACAGAAGCAGCTTACATTAAAAACAATAATGGAATTTTCAGTAAACCGAGTGTTGAGATACCTAATCTTTGACAACCACTACTTTGTAATATCAAATCATTGACGTGTGTACAGTTAAGCGAAACTTTGTGCTTCAATGGACACAGTCCCTATATAAGCTCGTAATCTTAGGACAAAACATTCAGTTTACATTTGACAACGGTTAGAGAGACATCTCAGAGCCAACCTGGAGACATGTGAAAATTTTTTAAATCGGCTATTATGGAACCTTGAAAGAAGTATTTGAAACCTGAAAAACGGAAAAATCGAAAAGATTGGATGACGGATGAAATAATAGTGCTTATGGAAGAAAGAAGAAACCAAAAAAATACAGATAGACAGAAATATAAAGAAGTACAGAAGGACATCAAATATAAATGTCGCCAAGCTAAAGAGGAGTGGCTAAAAGAGAAGTGTACTGAAATAGAAAATCTGCAGAAACTACACGACTCCCACAGTGTGCATAAGAAAATTAAAGAGTTTACTGGAACTGGCCGGAAGCAAAAATCATACATTCTGGCAGATGAAGAAGGAAACACTGTGTTGGATATTAAAGACCAACTGATTCTTTGGGAAGAATACATTAAAACCCTTTTCAATGACCAAAGAGAGGAAATAACTACCAACACAAATAATGAGACTGGACCACCTATTTTAAAAGAAGAAATACAAGTAGCAATAAAATCTGCTAAAGATGGAAAAGCCCCTGGCCCGGACGATCTACCTGCAGATATGCTTAAGTTGATCGAAGAGCAAAATTTAGGTGCTGCAACTTCTCTATTTAATAAGATCTATGAAACAGGAATAATACCAGAAGAATGGCTTAAATCAACGTTTGTCACAATTCCTAAAAAGCAGAACGCCAGAAAATGCGAAGAACACCGTACGATCAGCCTAATGAGCCATACACTAAAGATCTTTCTCAAAGTCATCCATCGTAGAATTTATAAGAAGCTGGAAGAAAATATAGCAGATAATCAGTTTGGCTTTAGAAACAGATGTGGCACTAGGAAGGCCATGTTCGCCTACAATGTCTTAATGCAGCGGTGTCTCGATGTCAACCAAAATGTATACGCTTGTTTTATTGATTATAATAAAGCATTTGATAAAGTGAGACATAAACAACTAATAGAAGCGCTGAAACGAAAAAATCTTGACACAAGAGATATACAAATAATTGTAAAACTGTACCTAAACGAAAGTGCGTCTGTCCGGGTCCAATCTGAACTAACGAATGCAGTGGAGATCAAGCGAGGGGTGAGACAAGGATGTGTTCTCTCACCACTCCTTTTTAACCTCTACTCAGAGGAAATCTTCGCCAAAGCCCTCGAAAAGGACACCGGTGGAATACGAGTTAACGGCATTCCACTGAACAATTTGCGCTACGCAGACGACACAGTACTTCTCGCCGAAAACATGCAAGACCTTCAGAATATGTTTAATAATGTCACCACAACTAGTCGAGAATATGGTCTGACACTTAATGTTAAGAAGACCAAATACATGATTGTCACCAAAACTGAAGTACCCAATGAACATCTGTATGTCGAAGGCGAAAGGCTGGAAAGAGTCGAGAGATATGAATATTTGGGTACAAGTGTCAACTGTTCCGTGGACTATTGTTCAGAAATAAAGATTCGCATTGAGAACGCCCGTGCATCCTTTGTGAAGATCAGGAAGCTGCTCTGTAGTCGCGATCTGAGCCTGGACCTAAGAATTCGGATGCTTAAATGTTATGTATTCCCAGTCCTATTGTATGGTGTAGAAGCTTGGACCCTCAACTTACATTGCGAGCAGAAACAAGAAGCCTTCGAGATGTGGACCTACCGTAGGATGCTGCGAATATCATGGACAGAACATGTGACCAACTTGGAGGTTCTGAGAAGAATGAAGAAGGACGTAGAGATCCTATATGAAGTAAAAAAGAGAAAATTGAAATATCTCGGCCACATCATGAGAGGTCCAAGGTATAAGATTCTGCAGCTCATAATCCAGGGAAAGATTGTGGGAAAAAGATCTGTTGGAAGAAGAAAAATATCCTGGCTTGGGAATTTGCGAGAATGGTTCAACGTCAAGTCATCTTATCTATTCAAGGCCGCAGCTTCCAAGGTCAGAATAGCAATGATGATAGCCAACCTCCGAAATGGAGAAGGTACATGAAGAAGAAGAAGAGATACAACATAATCGAAACGTCGTAAAAATACATAAAAATAAAGACAATGCAGTCTGACAACCATATTTTAGTCAATATGTTACAATATCGGGCAGTGCATTGTAATGTTGAAAAATGATTGTATCGTCCCTTACAGTGTATATTGGTTGTTTTTCCTTCAATGCCCAATATTAATATTTTATACAAAGTTGGAGTTTTTACAATTTCCCGAAAAAGTCAGTTAGCGCGAGCCGAATTAGCCTTCTGGTTATTAATGTATTTACAAACTAACATGATCAAGAAATCAATATATTTCCTTTTATGGGACAAGTAAGTTTTATAATGTTTGTATTAAAAGATGTTTTACTGAAAGCCGGAAGTCCTAACTTGAACTTACCTTAAAGAGTAACAGCATAGCATGTTGTGGCACTTAGTAATTGATTTGTATTAAAACATGCGTGAATATCTCGGGAATCGATAAATTACAAATAATTTTCACTCTTTTTAAAACACACGTCTCGAAGATTACGAAGTGAGTTATAATATTTCCTGTATGATTATTTTATGCTCGATTTTATGTCTAAACATGTGGTAGTTCAGCGCTTAAATTATAATTTTTCGAATTATCAGTAGAAAATTTATTAAGCATGTTATCTTTATATCATTTTCTCGGTTGTTGGTTGTGTTATTTTTAAGATTCTGAGGTCACTACAGCGACAACTGACTATTTAGCAGACTTGGATGGAAGCGCCTAAAAGACTGCCTGTTTGTTTTAATTATACAGCTAGTTGAGATCAGTATTGATGGCAATCTGTCAACAGAGACATTTAATATACTGAAGAGAGCCCAGCAGGGATGTGTACTGTCGCCTGTTCTATTTAATATTTACGTTTAGAAAATATTTCAGTTAGCATTAGAAAATGAAAAGCGAGGTATCTAAGTCAATGGCATCCCAATAAAGAATATTCGCTATGCAGATGATACTGCAGTCTTAGCTAACAACTTTGAAGACCTCCAGTCAATATTAAAAAAAAACTCAACGAGTGCAGTGAACAGTTTGGGCTGCATATTACTACTGCCAAAACAAAAATGATGGTGATTAGTAGGCACCAGTACATCACTCCTCTTAATATTAACAGGGAAAATAGTGAACGTGTTGCACGGTTCACGTATCTTGGCGCTACTCTGAATGAAATGTGGGAATGTGACGAAGAAGTGAAGGGAAGAATTGGCCGTGCAAAAACAACATTCTTTAAACTTAAGAATCTTATCCTTCACAGAAATATGCCACTACACACCCAAATATGTGTGTTTTAGTGTTATGTATGGCCTATTGTATTATATGGTGTTGAAACTTGGTCACTTAAGGCTGGGACGCTGAATCGGATCAAAGCTTTTGAATTGTGAACACTCCGCCGACAACTGCGTATCCCCTGGACTGCTCATATAATGAATGATGAAGTTCCACGAGAACACTGCACACTGTAAAGCAACGAAAAGTGTCATATCTAGGGCATATACTAAGAGGACCTCGCGACTCCATACCAAGGCTAATATTACGGGGGGAAATTGAAGGCAGGCGGGGGCCAGGTCGAAAACAACACTCTTGGCTCCGCAATATAAGAAGCTGGTGTGATATATCACACGCCGCAACCATATTTAGACCGGTTGAGGAGGGCACTTTAGTTATAATGTGAGTATGAGATGGACAAATGATCGCCGACATGTGGCATAGCACATGGCACCCGAAGAAGAAGATACAATTAGTCCGAGAGGTCTGTGAATTTTCTCAGTTAATGAAGAGACATGGCTCCACCAAAGTCTTGTATATGTACAGGGTGAGTCAACGATTGGATGAAGTAAGTTTGTGCCTTTTCAGTGAAATTTACAAAGAAACTATATTTATTGTTTGATACAGTTGAAAATAAGAAAAACTGAAATATCTCAAAAACTATTATAAATAGGTATAGGATATATTGAACAAAATTTTTAGGGTTTTTATTACTCTATTAAATAACATGAAAATATACAGGGTGTACCATTTAAAAAAAAGATATTTATTCATTTAAACTTGTTCAAATTTGAGCCGATGTGTTCAACACCCTGTAGCTTTTATTGCAAATATTAGGTAAAAACTATGTTAACTTGTCCTTGGCCTTGCTAAATTCCAAATTTGAATATATTTGTCACAAAATTGAAAACGTTATTTAGGATTGAATTGATGCTTGAAAATGTGACTTTTTTTCTTTAAACTTAATTATCTCAGAAACTATAAAGTTTTGTTAAAGTAAACCCTTAATAAAAAAGATTTAAAATTATAAGCTAAATCGAAAATACAATTCGTATATAGTGTGTTCTATTTAAAAAAATACAACTTTATGCTGTCCTAGTTTTTTGGCTCACCCTGTAGAGTCCTAAATATTTTCAAAATCTGCGTAAAAATAAATTATATCAAACAATAAATATAGTTTCTTTGTAAATTTCACCGAAAAGGCACAAACCTACTTCATCCAATCGTTGACTCACCCTGTACTTTGACCCCCTGGTTACGTGTATCGAGGGTAAATTCCCGAAATGTGATCAGGTAATTTGTTATTAACAAAAATTTGCTAATAATAAAAAAAATGTTTCTTTTTAAACAAAAAATACCTTTTGGTCAAAAAGTACCCGAAATTTCCCATTTAAACAAACCGCGTTTGAAATATTGTCAAAATGGTTTTTTTCTGGGTAGATACATCTGTCATCTGGTGCTTAAATATTTCTTTGAGCGCCATTTGTCGGGAGTTTGTGCATGATGGCTTTCTAAACAAGTCACACTTGTTGCAGGAACACAATCTACCTTTATTATACCTGTATTGGCTACCTTCTCGCTTTGCAAATGTAATTGTTGTATCTGTTTCTGGATTCCCGTCACCTCACGTTGTACTTCGCCATGTACGTCTTCTCTAATTTTGTTAATCTTCTGTTGCATTTCTTATTCTATGCGCTTCATATCTTCTTGAATTTTTTTACGTTCCAGTCTCATATCCTCCAGGCTTGTTTTTAGTTTTTGTTTTATATCCTTTTGACTTCTTTCATATCTTCTTGGCTTGTTTTCAGTGTCATTAATTCTTGTTTCATATCATCTTGGCTTGTTTTTAATTCTTGTTTCATATCATCTTGGCTTGTCTTTAATTCTTCTATCATCTCTTCTTAGCTTGTCTTCAGTGTCATTAATTCTTATTTCATATCATCTTGGCTTGCTTTTAATTCTTGTTTCACATCATCTTGGCTTGTCATTAATGTCACCAATTCTTGTTTCGTATCGTCTTGATTTTTCGTCATATCTTCTTTCAATTTTTGTTTCATCTCTTCTTGGCTTTTTTTCATATCTTGTATTATCATCAGTATCTGATTTAAACTAGCTTGAAGTTGTTTTTCCAGTTTTGCTTTCTGTTTTCTAGTTTCCACTGGCATACAATTTCAATTTTTTTCTTCTTTTTCTAATTTTATAACCTGAAGCAACCTCTTCTGGATTTGATCGACTTCCGACACCAATTTGTTCCGGACGGCCGGTATTGATACAAGACTTTTTACTTTAAAACCTTTTATTGTCACAATTTTGACAGCTGTCAAAATAATTCGAGTTGCGTCGACGAACGCTCAAACTAAACTGTGCAAGAAAGTCGATCTGGACCCTTTATATGCCCTTTTGGTCGATACCAGAAGATTATGGATCTTTCTAGAAGGATTTTTATACTACATGGTGTAATGAAAATAAGAAAAAGGAGTAATCTGACGATTTCTAGACCCTCTGTCATTGGGGTTGCATGCTTAAAATAAGAAAATAGCATTAACTAAAAAAATCCAAAATTTCTTTCATCAACGTCTCGTGACGAAATTAACAAAAGGTAAAATTAATTAAATAAATTATGAACTACAAAATAACCTTAAAACTCTACAAACTACAAACACAAATTAATACTATGAAATGTATAACGCTGTAAAATTCGTTACAATATTTTAAAACTTTTTTAAAAGAGATATAAGTAGACTTTTTTATCTTTTTTTTTCCAAAATAATTGGGTACCTCTACCTACCAGAAGTAATTTATAGTTATTGCTATCTTAAAGAGAGAAGAACAGCTGGTATTATATTCTTTTGAATATAATTTGTTTGTTTTATTCTAAACAACTGTAAAAGGGATTAGTGAATCGGATGCAGCAGTTTTCGATAAAACGCATTTAATTTTAAAAGATATTTTACTCTACTTTCGTTTGATAGTGTATGTGTTAACCCGTAAAAAATTAAAATTTAACAAGCTATATTTATAACACCTGTTAAAAGTAATTTAATTATTGTTGATGAATATGACAGTGTCGAAAATAACTTCGTTAATTACTTACCACGTTTTCTATTTAAATAACAATTTAATTTACATATTAATTTGTAGCTAAATTTATTTGAAACAGAATAGTTTGAAATGAAGCAAATTAATGTTATTTCTAATTTAATAAACTTAATATTTTATTTCTTTTTCATCGAGGCCGCTTCTAAGTGCACCATTTCATCAAGAACCACTTAGCGGAACCAGAATATCATTTAATTAAGCGATATCTACGAATCCAGGCTTCAATTAAATTGGTATAGAAAGAAGTTAGAAATACCAGGATTGAAAATATTTTTAAAATATTATTTCCTGTTGTGTATTAATTTAATGATGCTACATTCATCAAAAGTTAGTATAAAAATGACTAATTTCTTTTTCTGCAAATATACAGGGTGTTCGGAAACAACATCAGAAAACTACTGAGATGATTCTACTTGATAAGATAATGGTAGAAATCATAAAGATTTTCTAGTGACAGGTAATTTACACACCTTAGGTTTTGAATCGATTGTGATAATACGCTTTCAACTTGACTATTATCTTTTATTGAGTTTGCAAAAAGTTCTATGATGTTATACAGGGAAGAATTAAAAGTTGAAGCACGATGTCTAAGTTAGTGCTTATATATAAATATAGTATAGCAGTTGGTGTAATATCTATTTAAACTTTAGTAATAACTCGCTGTTATGTCGGTTTTCTTGGTACCAAACTTAAGTTTACTTACTATACTGAGATCAAGGTATTAGAATGAATCGCTAGCTTGCGAATAATATACGAAATACTGATGATACCGCGAAAATTGTTGACAGCCCTGAAACGCTACAACCCTTAATGAGCAAAATCATGACCGAAGGAAATCAACTAGTATTGAAAATGAACATAGCTAAATCCAAGGTGGAGATCACAGACAGGACTCTGGTACAGGCAAATGTAATAGTATACAGAGTGATTCTCCGGGAATTTTATTAATTGATTGTGGGAACACTGTAATTAGGAAGATTCTGAAAGTTTGACAGTGTAATAACGTGCATGGGGGACAGTTGGCTAAAATATTTTCCAGATGGGGCCACTTCCGGTTATACTTTTATGGATCCAAAGTAGATGTCAACTTGCTTATTTTAAATGGAATACCTTATATATTATTGTATTTTTGGTTTCTACGTAAAATTCTAGATATATTTCATGTATAATATTCTATACTTAAGTCTCACCGTTTCGGACATATTTAAATTTTTATGTCAAAAATGGCGTTTGCGGACCAAAACTTAAGTATAAATTTTTCCTATAAGAAAGTCTTTGTTATTAATTTGGGTTAGTTTTCTTGTAGACGAAGATCGTCGTTAGTAGTCTTTTTAAAATATTTTGAAAATTATTGGTATAGAATGGTCAAAAAAGAAGAATAAAGATTGTATTTAAAAAATCGTCAAAAGTCAATTTTTTCAATTAGGAAGCGCCTATTTTTATAATTTTATCATATTAAGAATTAAAAATTAGATTATTTTGTTTAAAGTTGTCTATTCCAAAAATTTGTAGTTTTCAAAATATTGGCAATTCAACATTTTTCTATTGTAAAAATGTTATACGGCTTTTAAGTTTTGTTATTAATTCCATGACGGCGAGGTGTGGCGAATATAAAACCATCGAACCCTACAGAATTGTTACTATTTTTTGCCATTTGACATTCATTAATAATAATCATACCGGGGCGATTAAATTACACGCACGAAGATTATTTAAATTTATTTATTATTTATGGAGAATGTGATTGAGTTATTTCAAGAACGTGCGATACATTCGCGATCTGATATTCGAAGAAACAGAAACAAACACTACCAACTGTTAAAAATATTATAAAAAACTTGAAGAACTTTGGATCTATAAAAGCTAAAACAAATAGAAATAAACCAGTTGTTAATAAAATAAAGTTACAAAAATTATGTGGGTAAATGTTCAAATTGACGCCCTTGCAATTCCAAACATTTTTCGCACCTAAACAGGACCTCTTCACGGGTGGCTCTTCTTATTGACTGAGGATTAAGATCTTCAAATGCTATTCTGACGCGCTGCATGCAATCTTTCATAGTATGTTGTATACTTGATGTTTGACTGACCCCCAAATAAAAAAATCAAGTACTGTTAGATCGAAGGAGCGAGGTGGCCAAAGATGTGGCCCATTCTTGGCCATCCATACATAAAACAAGGTTTGCAGATGATTGTTAACTAAATGACTATTATGTGGAGGTGCCCCATCATGTTGATAAAATAGATTTCTATGATCAGCCAGCGGCAAGTTATCTAAATAGTTTACTTCCAAATTGCTCAAGATGTCGAAGTAACGCTCATCTATAAGTTATAAAACGTATTTTATATGTATAAGCAGGGGCGGATCCAGCCTTTCTCCTTGGGGGGGAGGGGGGCGGTGATATCACAAAAGTGCAGTATGGCAAGCGAAAGCAAGTTGTCGACGGGGAGGGAGGATGCGAGCAGCATACATATTCCTAGTGTAAGAGACAGAATCGGGTCTATTTTCCTGAACTTAAAGCTCTCGGGGGGAGGGGGGACTATCGCAAGAAAACAAGTTGTCAACGGGAGTGCCAGCAGCATACATATTCCTAATATAAAATGAAGAATCGGTTCTATTTTCCTGAACTCAAAGTTTTTGGGAAGAGGAGGAGCGATCGCAAGCATACACATTCCTATACTCTATTCAAGAACTAGAGAGAGTAATAAAACTGTTACCGAAACCTCTAACGTACCTGCTTCAGTGCCGCAAATAACTGAGGACTGTCGCAAAGCTAATTATATTTAATTACATTTAAATATTATAAATTTATTGCAACAATAAAATTTCTGATAGTTCAATTTAATTTCTGTCAGTGAGCAAAGTACACCTTGCAGTGTGTCCTTAGTAATTTATCTTGTTTGTGCTTGTTTTTATATATTATTTGAGATTAGTGAGTTACCCACCTTTATATTTATTCCAAAATCGTTAAACCAGGGCATTTTTTCCTCAACGAAAAACTTACGATGAATGTTTATGATGACTTAAGATATTAATATCTAGATAATAATGTTAATAACTCTGTTGAGATGTATTTCAATATGACAACAGGTGGAACATATACTACGTACCGAACAATGAAGGAGAAAAAAACGACTGAAATTGTTAGTACTCCCAAGCTACATTCCATCATGGGCAGGCGAAAAACCTTGTTGGAAGAAGAGATGTAAACTGCAATAAAAGGAGTTGTACACACATTTTATTAATAGAAGCAGATCCCAACCATTGACAAAGTTCTAAGTAAAATCAATGAAGATCGGGTTTTACCTGCAATTAAAAGAACTGAGCTCTGGAAATTGCTCAGAGAACTTAATTTTTGCTGGAAAAAATCAGATAGGAAATCTGTTCTTATAGATCGTATAGAAAATATCCGTTGGAGAAGGAAACATCTCTCTCAAGTAAAAGGTAAAGTTGCTAGAAGTAACACAACTTACAAAATTAGTAATTTAACTGAACTTTTGAGAGATTTTTTTGAATAAAGTTAATGCAGAAAATTGGGAAAATCCATAAAATAAAAGAAAACGAGAAAACTCGACCTCATGATCGGTGAGGTAGAGGAACCAATTATAATTGATTTGAGAGAAAATAGCTTCACTGACTTTGATTACGAATTAGATACGTAATGTTTACCAACGTAAACACACGCCCTGATAGACCTCAGCGGCGTGAAGTGTGTGTCCCTGTTAAACACCTATGTTAAATCATTTTTTCAATATCTCAAAATCTAGTGAAAAATTTGTTTTTTACTATTAATATCAATATGTTTTTGAATAAAATAACACTTCGTGACTGGCTGCATGGCTGATCAGCCAATGCCAATAAATAAATAAAAAAAAAACGTAAACATAATGTATTATTTAAGTTTTCTGTAATATATAATTAATAATTAATTACATTTCAATCCCTTTTTAGTGTTTAATTTTAATTCTGCAGATGGGTTCAGAAATAAATAAACTGAAACGTCAAATATCCTAAAAATGTTTTTAATTAATAATAAAATGACCGATAGCCCAAAAATATTTTCACATTATATGGACGAATTTATTTTTTTATATAGGTTTAACTTCTTGTATTTCTGACAATGGGTATTTTGTAAGTATTTAAATTATAACTTAGAATTTTTTGAGAAAGTAAGGCTACGTTTTAGTTTGAATGTGCCTAAAACGGTTTCTCTGCCAAAATTAAAAATAATAAAAATACAGTTGTGATTTGTTTGAAATATGTCAAAATTTTCTATATTTTCTAATGTATTTGAATTATTAAGAAACAGATTTTGCCAAAGACACCGGACTAAAGAACACAGGTAGTTTGCTAAGAAAAAAAAAGGCAAAAAATGATTTATTGTTCTCTCTAGTTCTTGAATAAACTGTAGTATAAGTGGCAAAATCGGGTCTATTTTCCTGAACTCAAAGCTCTTGGGGGGGGGGGGGATCGCCCCCACCGCCCCCCCCCTTGGATCCGCGCCTGTGTATGTCTTCAAAAATAGCTAACTTACCATTAAGATTACCTTGGTAAAATTCTAGGGAGACGACACCGTCATTTCTTATAGCACAACACATTTTAAATTTCCAAGACTTTTGAAAATTTAATTCTCTAAATGGATGTACGTTTAAGTCGCTCCAATAGTGGGAATTACGTCGACTAAACAATCCTTTTTTGCTAATTTGGCTTCGTCCGACCAAACAATATTATCCAAAAAAAAACAGAATTTTCTTGTGACCGAAGTAAAATACATTGACAAAACTCTATTTTTCGTGGAAAATCAGTGCCTTTTAAATGTTGGACTATGGAATATACATACGGAGGAAAATTGTGTTTCTATAAAATCCTTAAAGCTGACGTTTGAGATAATCCAGACTCTAATGCTACTTGCCTTGTGATATTGTCGGATATGAGACGAAATATTCTAAAATTGTAGTTTCAATATTTTCATTATTAACAACTGGTTTATTTCTATTTCTTTTTACTTTTATGGATCCAAAGTTCTTGAAATTTTCTATAATTCTTTTAACAGTTGGTGGTGTTGATTTCTGTTTCTGCGGATATCGTATCGCGAATGTATCGCATGTTCTTGAAATAATTCACATTATAAATGTCAAATTGCAAGAAATAGTGACAATTCTACAGGTTCGATTGTTTTATTTTCGCCACGGCTCGCCGTGATGGCCAACTAATAACAAAACTTAAAAGCCGTATAGTATTTTTACGATAGAAAAATGTTGAGTTGCCAATATTTTGAAAACCACCAATTTTTGGAATAGACAATCTTAGACAAAATTACTTTATTTTTAATGCTTAATATGATAAAATTATAAAAATAGGTGCTTTCTATTTAAAAAAATTGACTTTTGACGATTTTTTAAATATAATTTTAATTCTTCTTTTTTGACCACTCTTTACTAATAATTTTCAAAATATCATACAAGGACTACTAAAGCCGATCTTTGTCTTCAAGAAAACTAACCCAAATTAAATAATAGAGACTTTCTTATAGGAAAAATTTATAGTTATGGTCCGCAAACGTCATTTTTGACATAAAATTTTAAATATGTTCAAAACGGTGAGACTTAAGTATAAAATATTAGACATAAAATATGTCTAGAATTTTACGTAGAAATCAAAAATGCAATTATATGTAGGGTGTTCTATTTAAAATAAGCAAGTTGACATCTACTTCCGGTATAACCGAAAGTGCCGCCATCTTGAAAATATTTTAGTCGGCTGTCCCCAATGCACTTTAATACAATGTCAAAATTTCAGATTCTTCCTAATTATAGTTTTCCCACAATCGATCGAAAAATTTCCCGGAGAATCACCGTGTATAGTGAAGTAATGTGACAGATCAATAAATAGAAATATATTGGCAGCTGGATAACAACAGATCTGGAATCAGACATACACATACGTATAAGTTATTAACAGGTTGTACACCAAAGAAATCCAAAAAAGTGAGATATTATACACAATAGTGTACATTTTTTGAATTTTCAGCCAAGCGCCTTTGTCTTATTGAGACCATCCTCAGAGCTCAGATCCTAGAAACAATACAATATGGTCAGTAAATAAGCATTCTTAGCATTCACTCACTCGTCAAAGGGCCATTTGGAGAACGGTCTCCAACGCCAGCGCAGTCTTTTTTACGCCGTAAAAATCAAGTACACAGTTAAAACGTCAATCTCAAATTAAAATTAAAACGGTTAGAGCAATGTGAACATCATACACTGGAGCTTGAGAAGAAGGAGAAGAAGTGATAGGTGTATTATCCGGTTGAAATTTTATTTTAGTTACATCCATTCTTCCACTTTTTGAAGAAGCATTGGAAATTTTTGCAACGCATGTGGCTTTTCTGCTTCTCAGACCAGTGAATTTTGTTTTTGCAATGAAACCGTTGAGACAGAAATAAGCCCCATCACTACAAATGCTTTTGTTATGGAATTCATTGTCAACTTGTTATTTTTCCATGATCCAGATGGTAAAGTTTCTGTGCTATCCATGGTTACTAGACTGCAGTTCTGGTAAGTATGAAGGTGCAAATTTTTAATAAATTGAGATGGGCGCTCATACACTACTAAATGTTCACGTAACTTGCGAAGAACCACTATAACATTTTCTTTATTTATATAATAGGTTTTCACTATTCTTAAACGTTCTTTCAAATTATAAGGCGGCAATGTCGACAATTGACTAAAATGTGATTGTCGGATTTGCATTGTTTTTATTTTTATTTATTTTTACGACTTATATAAGTATAAAATAAGTTTATACTTGAAAACGATTAGAGATACAACCTAATCGAAACGTCGCAAAAATAAATAAAAATAAAGACAATGCAAGTCCGACAATCACATTTTAGTCAATCTTCAACATTGTCTATATCCTTTAAACAAATATCGACAATGTAATACCAAATATGTCTGACTCAACAATCAATAAACGATAATTACGCACGTTTTTGTTCGGACACCCATTAGACAATAAAATACCTTAAAATTCTCAAAGAGGAAAATAACAATCTTTCGTACAGTCCAAGTCAGTTAATGAAGTTATCGTTTCCTCTTATCCCTCCGTAGACATGTCTCTGACTCGCTGTCAGGATGCGTCATTATATCTATGGCCCACCCACAAAATCTTCAAATTCGCGATTCATCAGGTTCACATAAACCTTATTCGTCCTGCTTTTTTCGACCGAAACAGACAGAAGAATAACCACTGAATTATGAACATAAATCTTTGAATAAGCTAAATTGAAAAGGTTTTCTTTTTTATACAGGGAGAGTCAACGATGGAATAGAGTAAGTTTATAATTTATAGATAAAATCTATCGATAGGCTCAATCGAGTGTATCTCAGGGATGAGTAGTCAAGGTGAATCAAAATAAAATATTTTTAGGTTTCTAAATAACAGGGTGTTTCTTATTATGTAAAACAGAAAAACAACAATTTCTGAAAAAAATCGGGGGGTTTGATTATGGGGCTGTCATTTGGGGATCTAATTGTATTTCCTGGGAGCTGAGAGTACTGGTGCGGTATGGTGAACCTGTTTATGTCAGGTTTCTCGTTTTGAGTATGTCATAAATAGAAGTGTAAATTTTCTGCTGTTCAAGGTTGAAGCTTAGGTATTTAGGATCATGGTGGGATTTAGGAGCGTATCGGCAAGGGATGTATCGTTGCTGAGTTCAGAATAAATAGTTTCACAATTTTTAAAATATTTAAAAGGGAAATTGAGATAGGATTGTGTAGAAGTTGCGATGGAGGATTTTGCTCGTTCAAATTCGGGAGGGGTGAATTGAACCCTGTCATGATTTTGTTATTTGTCTGTTCATGATGTTTGTGGATGTTTTTGCTGTGTTGCGGAGGGATCTGCTTGGGGGATGGTAATTAGTCTGGTTGAGAAGCATTGTCGTCACCGGAAAAACTGTTACTTGGTTAGGTGTTGTGACTTGGCGCAGAAAATAAAAAGAATGAACTTGCTGAAGTGAGGGAAGGTATGTAGTATCGTTGGTTGTATTGACAATTTTTGTAGTCATATTTGTTTTACTAATTTGATAGCTGGTTATGTAAGTTTACTGAAAGTGTCTGTGAATTGTGGAAAGGAATGAAGACTGCTCGGTCTTGCTTGCTGTTTTGAATATCGTTGTTTTTGCGACATCTCCTATCGTTTTCTTTGTTTTTGTTAATAGACCTATAAGGTTGAGAAGTATTTTAATGACATTTCTTATCAACTACATTGTTTTGCATTCAATTTTAAATAATATTATATATGCACTTTATTCTCCAAGGATATTGCATGGAATGATCCGTTTCGAAAATAACACATATACTACTATTAAACTTAAATCATATAATTATATGGAAATTTATTTTTATTATCTAAACAATACTATTTGGTGAAAAAAAGGAAATAAAAATTCTAATTTCCATCCGTACTAAACTTAAAATAGGGAAAGAGGAGGAAAAAAAAATTTTTTATTTTATTAATTTTAAAACTAATGGCATAATAAATTATATTTTACTGCTATCTATCCAGATAATACTTTATTTTAAAAATATATTATATAAGTTTACTGTTCCTTCCAAAATAATCCTGGAATAATTATATAGGAGTGAGGCGTACAAGATTTAATTAGTCACAGCATTTCAGTTTTCTGTTAGCATCAAACCATCATAGATATAAATCCAGTTTTAGTGAATCAAATGTTAAAAATAGTCAGTATGGTGAAAAATTATTAAATTCTAAACTTTGCTACCTAAACAATTCCTTTTCAAAATATTTTTGTATTTTATAATTGTATAAACGATTTTTCACTAAAAATTCTTATTGGAGGTAAAAATGCTTTTCATAATAATTTGAATGAAGAATAACGGTAAAAACTTCAAAAAAATCAACGAGTACTGTTGAATTGTTTTTATTCTTCTCAGGAATAGATATATCCGCGAAAAATTTGAAAAATCACATTATTTTAGACTTGTGGAATAAAAAATTCAAATAACTAAAAAGTAGAACTTTTCAAAATATTTTAATTTCTTTCATTACAATATTTATGGATCTGAAGAATTGTTTTACCATATTTATATTCTTTTAGATCCTATTTAATTTAAACCGTGCGAATGTGGGAACAAAAATTAGAAAACAAGCTGAGAAAAACAGATTTGTTGTGATAGAAATGATGAAATTAGTACCTAATAGTGAGGAAAATAATAAAGTTTATGTATTAGTGAAATGATATTTCCTCCAATTTTCTTTTAGGCAAGCTCGAAGATTAAAAAAATCAAATATAATGATTGATACCCTTTATTGTTTTTGATATATACTGCTTATGATTTAAAATTTTATATTTAACTTTTTTAACTAACTTTTAAAATAAGACCAGAGGAAAATAAAAAATATTGTTATCCAAGAAATAATGTAACTCTGGATTGCCTTATTCTATTTTAATGATCTTGATAATATTTTGGAGACAATTTTTGAAAAAATAAATATAAGTAAAC
Source organism: Diaprepes abbreviatus (assembly GCA_034092305.1). NCBI lineage: Eukaryota > Metazoa > Arthropoda > Insecta > Coleoptera > Curculionidae > Diaprepes > Diaprepes abbreviatus. Next base: position 940,569 of record JASJET010000280.1, read on the forward strand.
AAAATATTTTTACGTTTCTAATTAGAGGGCGTATTTAAAAATATGGAATAGAGAAACAATAATATTTTAGAAAAATCAAAAGTAAATATATGTGTGATTTTATGTCTTTAAATATCTACTACTTATGATTTTAGACTTTTGTAGTTAAATTTTTGCTCTAACTTTAAAAATAAAGGGGGTTTTAATTACGTTTTAATAATATTTATTTGTACTTTTTATAAACAAATTAATTGCGTCATTTTTTAGAAGATATTACATTGAAGATACGCAGAAACATGTAGTTTCAACCGACTAAATTATGTTCAAAACCTAAGGGAGTAATTGAACAACCAGTTTCTGAATAGATAGATAGGAAGAAGTGGTACAAGTTATTGATCAGTCAGCCCACCGGATATAACAGGTTTAGATTTTTACCTATGGAGAAGCATAAACGATATAATTTATCAAACTCGATTAAAAACCTGGGAAGATATGATTCGTCGCATAAGATATATTATGCAGTCAATTTTTCTAGCAAAAGTTGAAACTGCTGTATTTTCTACCTATCAAACACTCAGCAGTTGCATCTATAACAATGGACGCTATTTCATACATTCACCATACCAAAATATCGTAATCTTTCATTCTCATTTCATATTTTCTTGGTAAGTCAATTACTTTTTTCCATAAAAAAATAATTTTTTACTTTAAAATCTCAATAAATATTATTTTTTCGCCTATAATTTGATTTTAAAAACAATAGCAACTTGTAAAGTTTGGAGTTTTTCCTTATAAATCCAATACACTAAAAACACTTTTTTATTAATAATATTAGAAAAAATAGACAAATTACTAACTTTAAAAAATAAGGTCATCGGATGGTTGATTGTGTAACGAAGTTACTATATTTTTGGGCATGAGTATGTTCGCCGGGATTTAATTTATTTATTTTACATCCGAAAAATCTGATTTTTGCGGGAAATGATTGCTTAAAGTTTCAATATTACCAGAATATAATTAGATTTATCGCGCTATGCCGGGAAATATCATTTTCCGAGATTTTCAGAGCGTCCGACCATAGTAATCGCGCGCCGCATACAACAGTGTTGTATACGCGATTACCACACGCCGTCACACGTCAGCGTAGTGGGAGCTCAGGCCGTCTATTTAAGCCTGAGCAGACCATTATTTCGGGGAGAACTACACGTTCTCCACCCGGGTCAACAGTCCAAACGGACTGGACTGGGTCGCCTGCCGGGCCGCGCCTTCCTGGTGTAGTAATGTAGGTGAGGCTAGGCTTGTGTGTATATGGTGTTTACCATACACTTCCTTCCTTACGTCCTACCCCTCTAATGGCCAGCATTGCCGAGGACCCTTATAAGAACGGGCAATGTTGTGTCATCCTACCGTCACTGCCGAGGACCCTTATAAGAACGGGCAGTGTCGGTTCCTTTCCTAATTTCCTACCGCTATTGGTCGGCATTGTCGAGGACCCTTATAAGAATGGGCAATGTCGTTGCATCCTGCTGACGCTGTCGAGGACCCTTATAAGAACGAGGAGTAACAGTTCCTTTCGTTCCTTCCTACTGTCACCGATACACACACGCACTAAATGCCATCAATATTATCTTTGTTTCCGTATTGACCAGGAATGTGTTTTACCGCCAGGTGCCCTTCGATGTCCGTTGACAAGGGCGCTTAACAACTGCCGCCCCGACGCTTATCGCCGCCGCTGCGTGTAAAGACCGTCGTCGTGTAGAGACGCCGCCTATCGCCGATCGATGCAGAGTTATTGTTACCACGTATACCCGCCGTCGGTCGAATTTTAATACGAAGCGCCGTGAACCGTGAATGCGGATTTTAGATACGAAACGCGATAATTTGCGTACAAGCCGTCGTGAATAGCGTCGCAACCGCATAGTACGAGGTACGTAAATAGCGTCGTGAATGATACCGCCGGGTTACCGTCTTCAGCGCAACCGAACAGTATGAGCTACCGTGAACAGCTCTCAAAACATACTCTTGCCCTCTAGACCGGTTTATTTGTTTACATTATTGTCCATTTTAGATTGTAAGTTAGTTTTAGGCCATACCTTTGTATAAAAGAATGGAATACAGGATACAGGATGTCTTATAACCGTTTGGTTTCTTATCTAGTCCCATTTTTAACATTACAGATAATAATTGGCAGCCGGCAGCCAGCATTAATACACGCAATTGACCCCTGGCTTGCCGTTTCTCCACTGTAACAAGCTGCCCGGTGCATAAGTGGGCCCTCGACCACATTAATCCCGATGATGGCGCCCGAGAACCGACCACCGAGTGGATGTTTTGACCTTCAGGTAGTCAAACGGTTGATCAGTTGAGAGAGCAGGGATATCCCGAATATACGTAGATACCGCCGACCCGATACCCCTGCGATGAGCATTTGATCGATGACTGTCTGCACGAGAAATATCCACTGACCGATGTTCCGCTGCCGTGAACGAAGCAGAGCCGAAGAGCACGACCTGCTCATTGCTCCCCGCTTACGTAAAAACGCGTTACAATTGGTAAAATATCATTAAAACTTAGTTAAGCGCTTAAATAAGACCCAGTTCATTAAAATCGGACAAAGCAATCCGGAGTTACATTATTCTTTCCCCCCTACATTTCCCCCTTTATTTTCAAAGTTCGAGCGAAATGTTGAATATAAAAGCTTTAAAACATAAATAGTAGATAATAAATACGTATAATGACACTTGCGTTTACATTTGATTTTTCTAAGAAATTATCATTTTTCTATTTCATATTTTCAAATAAGATATCTTGCGACATTTTTAGAAACAAAAATATTTTATTTATTTATATTTATTTCTCAAAAATTATTTCCCAAATACAACCAAGTTCATTAAAATCGGATAAGGCAATCCAGAGTTACATTATTTTTTGAATAACAATATTTCTTTTTTTTTCCTTTCCTTTATTTTAAAAGTTAGAGCAAAAAGTTAAATACGAAATTTCAACACAGTAGATATCAAAAACATAAAAGGACACCTAGCCATTATAGTCTATTTTTTTTTTTTTTGAGAAATTGTTCTTTTTCTATTTCATACAAGACATGCCCTCCTATACACCTTATTTAGAAACTTAAGGGGTCTTTTAGGTTACAATTTTTCAAAAATAAAAAATTTTTATTAATGTTTTTTTAATAGAAAGAAAAGAGATATCATTTTATAATTTTGCACATATATTTATTTGTACTTTAAGTATATGAAAAATTTTTTTTTTCGATTTTTTTATAGGTTTTTTTACCCATAACAATTTTTTTAAAAAAACATCAAAAAATTACGGCAGACGTGATTCCAGGTGACTGAATCGTCTAAAAAAAAAAAAAGAAAATACCAAATTAATCCTTGTTCGGTACCGGAATCACTTTGATCGGTAACAAATTTTCCGATTTTTACCCGATTTTTCACCCTCAAAAATGGATTTTTTTTCAAATGGCCGCCATTTTATTTTTTGATGAAAAAAAAATCATTCCAGTACCGACCATGGGCACTTGAACAAGGATTAATTTGGTATTTTTATTTGAGACGATTCAGTCACCTGGAATCACGTCCGCCGTCATTTTTTGATGTTTTTTTAAAAAAATTATTATGGGTAAAAAAATCCATAAAAAAATCCCAAAAAAAATATTTTTGTATACTTAAAGTACGAATAAATATAAGTGCAAAATTATAAAATGATATCTCTTTTCTTTCTATTAAAAAAATGCCTAAAAAAATGTTTTTCTTGAAAAATTGTAACCTAAAAGACCCCTTAAGATTATATGATCTTTATTCGTTTTGGGATAATTACTCAAGTATATTTTGTTCAGAAAGCGCAGTGATCAAAACCGATAGCCTTAACAGAACACCCGCTATAGTTACTAAACACACACATTTTAAAAAAATACCAAATATGATAGGCCTTTTTTTAAATTCTTCTACACTTCTTACTTTTTGAGATATCGGAAATTAAAAAAAAAAACAAGTTTTTAACATTAATTTTTTTTTGAAAAAAAAACTCTTAATATTTTGTCTTTAGGAAGATTAAGATTTTATAATGTATTAGCTTAACAATATAACAAAAACAGATTTTCTTATTCACCACAGTCTAGCCATATTTTTTAAAAATTACTATTTAAATGTATGCCCTTATACCGCGAGTTCTACTCGCATTGAGCAGGTTTTTATGATTTTAATTTAAATATTTTTTCTTGAAGATGTTCGGCTTAACATAATCTCGATTGCGAAAAATCTTTTTAAAATTGCCATTAAATAGGTTTCAAATTGTGTCCAAACAGGCCATCCATTACAAAACTGGTTAGTGGGTGGGTAACCACTTAACTTGCCGGTCTCTTATCGCAAGAGCGATCGTCCACCTAAAAAGACCTATTAATTTAACGCACTTAAGAAAGAGCGAAAATTCATTTATTCCAGTTTATCGAGAATGGCTACTATTGGCAGTGTTTTTGCAAAGTCCTAATCGGGTAGCGGGTATTGAATTAATATCTTAGTAATTAAAACAGAACCACTAAAGTTCTCTTTGAGTAGTTTGAATGGTTTTGGTTTGTATAAACTTATGATTCTGAAAGCAGGGGGTAATGTAGTGTTTTTGGTGTTTCTTTTTATTTATAAAGAATTGTTCTTCAGAATTTTGAAAATTATTTCTGAAACTATTGTTTTTGTTTTTAAAATCTAATTTAAAACAAAATTACAGACCATAAAGAAAAAATAAATCACTCCTTAATCCACTCTCGTTGTTAATTGGCATAATATTACAACAAGAAACTGCAGTGCTAGAACAAAATTTAAATTTTACAAAGGACAGCAATTTTATAGCAATAAGTTCTAATAAATTACATTCCAAAGCAACTAAATTAATTTTCAAAACCTGCGCAAATATTTATTTGCGTATATATAAATATATATATATATATATATATATATATATATATATATATATATATATATATATATATATATATATATATATATATATATATATATATATATATATATATATATATATATATATATATATATATATATATATATATATATGTTATATAGGATATTCTCACGGGTGTGATGTCTAATCGAAGGTTTTCCGGCATCCCGTTTATGTGCTGAGTCCCTCTTAAGACTGTGAGGCAGCTGAAGTTTCGGTGAAATCTTATTATTTTCAAAGTTCACTGTATGGCGTCTAGTACATGTTTATACGGGTTTCACGGATTCCTCCGTGTGAGATGCATTAGCAGTGGTTATATCCATATATATAAGCCATCCGACGAGAGGTCGGCGAAGCCGCGTTCAGTGTTGCATGCTTCCTTCCGATCTGTCCTTTACACAGCCAGGTGCATGTCGGTACCCTGATGAGTCTAGTGAGAGACGAAACATGTACCTCTGCCGTATCACTGTGGCGGGAAGGATAAGCTTTGACGTTCTTCTCGATATGGTGGTACAGGTAGGCCATCATCTCGATGGTGGTGGAATAGGGTAAATTGTGTTTTATTACAATTTATTCTAACTGTGCAACCTCTAACACAGAAAAGATATGATGGAGAGAAGTTTGCATTTACTGTTTCGCATTTTACTTCATATATATATATATATATATATATATATATATATATATATATATATATATATATATATATATATATATATATTTAAATAATCAACTTTTGGGTTAAGGTAAATTTGCTCTAGCGTTTTGTGCAGACCTTTTTAAGACACCCTGTATAAGATTGCGGAGGAAATTGAAAGTTTTATTCTAAAGTTTATACCAATGTGGTAACAATTAAGAAGAATTATATAACTGATAATCACTCAGTCCTGTCAGTGGGGTTGTAACGAATTAAAAGCGAAATTCGCAGAAAACAAATGTAAATAATAGGCATTCTGTAATGTGTCAGAAGGATGTTCTAGTTTGCAATACAGAAGAGATGTCCTCTTTAGTCAATAATGTAAAACTAACTCTATTTATCATACTAGTTTTTTAGAAATCCATTTTAAAATACAATACACTCTGTACGTTGACTTAAAAATTACTATGAATGCTAAAGACAGAAAGTTTTAGCCTAGGCTGTACATCCGCAAGGAAATTGGTTACGCATCTTCTTTTTACTCTTTTGCATATCTATATTACGCGAAATAGTAGCATAAACCAAACCACTACACTCTAATCACATAAATTTTTTATTGAAATCCAGTTTCCAAAGCCGCGTCCACCAGTCGGTAATTTGCATTAAAATATCAACAATTTCTGCACCGCTGCGACACACACAACTAGTTTTCCCATGAATACTAATGAAAATATTATAGAAGCGAATTACGCCAACGATTTTTACGATATTATTTCAACGCTTTTAATAAAATGGTGCCTCTAATAAAAATTTACGACGAGACAATTTAATATGCTTACATATTATTGTGCATGTAAATAGATTTTTAAAGTACCAATTATCGCAATCATAAATTGTGTCGGTTTCTTATGCAGGAATTAATTTTTTTTTGCAAATTGCAAGATAGCTTAAAACTGTATCTAATCAATTAATAACTGTAAATTGCTTAATTGGAGAAATAAAACTAAAAACTGCTGTAATAAAGAAGCGTCGTCATAAATTAAGATTTAGCCGTCAATTTTTTGGCAAAACAAATTCGAATAATTTAGCAAAAATTACGCAAAATTATCGATTTTTTTTATCATCATTATTAGTTGAAAATGATTTTAATTAAATATGCGCTGATAACTTTAATACAGTGTTGGACAAAAGTATTGCCTAAATTCACATTTTTTGGATCACAGGAGTGTATTTCAGGATTAATACTTTTAACACATTTTTATATATATATATATATATATATATATATATATATATATATATATATATATATATATACATATATATACAGAAAGGTTAAATAATGTATTTTAATGGTTAATTAACCAGTAGATTTGGTCTAGAATAGGATAAAATTAGATTTAAATATAGGATAAGATGTATTGTTTAATTCGTAGTGTAAATAAACAGATAAAGTATTAAGAAAAAGACAATAAAATCCAAAATTCTGAAATAAGTAAAATAATTGAGAATTGTTACATTCTCAAAATGTGACATACTTCTCTCTATAAAAACTAAAAGTAATTACTATGAAAAAGTATTATACGAGTTAGAGGAAGTGTTAATACAAACAAACAAATATATATATATATATATATATATATATATATATATATATATATATATATATATATATATATATATATATATATATATGTATGGTAACTTCTTTGGATTAGGTTTCAAAAATTAATACTACTATTCTGTGCTTGACGTTTCGCTCAACATAGTGGGCTTTTTCAAAAGTATAATCTAAAATAAAAACAAAATACAACTAACATGGTCACAAACGCACACTCAATTAACACTCAAACGGTACAATATTAATTAAAAATATCAATTTATAAAATAATGTGAAATTAAAAATCAAAAATTAAAATTAAAAATTACAATTTAATTCCAGATACGCACCTCAATTTACCTTGGCCATGTTTCTTAGTGAAGTATTTGACGATTCCTTCAGTTACTATCAACTTAATATATTTTTTTTTATTTCGAAACCTTTTTACTCAGTTTTTTCTGATTTATAAATAAATTTTATCGATATTGACTATACAGTGTGTTACAAACAATAAGGACTACAATAGGTGGTTTAGTTTATTAGGTTAAAATATATTTGGCTCAGGTTTTTGATATCTTGTTTGTTATTGATTGCTTGTTTTTCTTTTTTTATATGTAGCATTTCCTTTATTTGAAGTTTATGGTAATTTCTTTCCTGGATTAAAATCTTTGTGTTTGAAAAATCAAATTTATGTTTAAAATTTGTCTCGTGTTTGTGTAATGCTGTCGTTGCGTTTTTTGTGTATTTATGTCCGTTCAATCTGCTGTCTAGATATTATGTTGTCATTCCAATATATTTTTGTGGACAATTTAGACATGGTACGAAATAGATAATGTTAGATTCCTTTTTATGGGTCACCTTACTTTTTAGCTTTGTAAATAGTGGTGACAAGTGGTTGTATGTTTTGTGGCAAACTATATCGTGCTGTTTGAGGATGTGTGTAACTTTTTCTGACAATGAATTTATGTATGGTATTGCAACATATGTTTTTGGGTTGTTATTATTATTATTTTGTGTAAGGACGTTCTTATTAAACAGTTTATAAGTTCGTAGTTTTATCATTCTCTTTGTGAGTTTTTCGGGGAAATTATTATCACTCAGGATTATCTTTAAAGCTTCTTGACGATATTTCGGAGAAGTTAGGGTTAAAGCTCCATCAGCCAAACCTATTATTACGCTGATCTTTTGGGATTTCGGATGATGTGATTGATAGTTAAGGTAGCGTCCCGACCATGTATCTTTTGTATACCACATCGTCTCAATCTTTTTATTTTCATAATTTCGAACTAGTGTGAGGTCAAGGAAATTTATTTTTCTATTTGGTTCGACTTCTGATGTAAATTGCATCTTTTGATGGACAGCATTACACAAACACGAGACAAATTTTAAACATGAATTTGATTTTTCAAACACAAAGATTCTAACCCAGGAAAGAAACTACCATAAACTTCAAATAAAGGAAATGCTACATATAAAAAAAGAAAAACAAGCAATCAATGACAAACAAGATATCAAAAACCTGAGCTAAATATATTTTAACCTAATAAACTAAACCACCTATTGTAGCCCTTATTGCTTGCAACACACTGTATAGTCAATATCGATAAAATTTATTTATAAATCAGAGAAAACTGAGTAAAAAGGTTTCGAAATAAAAAAAAATACTAAGTTGATAGTAATTAAAGGAATCGTCAAATACTTCACTGAGAAACATGGCCAAGGTAAATTGAGGTGCGTATCTGGGATTAATTTTAATTTTTGATTTTTAGTTTCACATTATTTTATAAATTGATATTTTTAATTAATATTGTACCATTGAGTGTTAATTTTAAGTCTTGTGAGTGTGCGTTTGTGACCATGTTAGTTGTATTTTGTTTTTATTTTAGATTATACTTTTGAAAAAGCCCACTACGTTGGGCGAAACGTCAAGCACAGAATAGTAGTATTAATTTTTGAAACCTAATCCAAAGAAGTTACCATACATTTATATAGAAACATGGCTTAAGAAAAATTTTAGCAAATTAAATGTTTATATACATATATATATATATATATATATATATATATATATATATATATATATATATATATATATATATATATATATAATTTGAATGAATAAAAAGAGTGAGGATGCTTTTAAAAAAGATAATAATAAAGTGTTACACATTGTCGTTTCACCCAATAAAACAATCACTTATAAGACAGAAAAGTGCGTGTAGTGAAAAAATTAGTGCAAAATTCAGACAAAAATACCGTGAATAGTGATAAATAAACATTAATGTACGAAATATAAGAAGAATGTTTTAGTTTTAAGAGTTATTAAAGAAATTATGTATAAATTAAAAACATATTTTACAAAAAACTATAGAATCTAATATAGATTTAATTAGTTTACAAGGTAAATTTAAGATTATTATAAACAGTTTTGGTGCTAATATGTTAAGAAAATTTCGTTAAATAATAGGATAATAATATTAAAGCAACAATAAACATTTTAGAGTTTTTTTCGAACAAAATTTGAGTAAAATTGTCATAAATTTCAAGGTGCAAAGTGTTAATTTTTATTAATTTTAATATATAAATAAGAAGCTAAAGTGGCTTTTGCATATATCAAAATGTCGAGAAAACTCTAAAGTTTATTTATTGTAAGCTCAGTTATGCTCAATAGTCAGATTTAGGCCAATATATTAATAAAAACATTAAAATTCTAGTCAAAATTGGTAAAATTTAAAAGCCATCATAAAATTCAATTTTTCAAGGTATTAAGATTTATCAAGTTGCCAGGTGTCTAAAAATCTGACCAATCATATTCCAGAAATTTCTTATGTTTTGGCCGACTTTATAAAGCCAAGGCGTAGGAATTTCTAAAGAGTTAAATTAGTCTGTTTACTGAAAGCACTGCGTTTCTCGAGTTCCCAAAAATTTACATAACCTCATATTTTGATTTTAAAAGAAGTTATGTATTTTTGTTGTTATCAAGTAAAAAGAATTTAACAAGTTATTTAAAGTAATTAGTAAAAGTTTACAAATTTTGATCTGTAAAATAATTGTTTAACTCTCAGACAACAACAAGCACGATAATATTGTAATAAGAAGGAAATAGAAAAAATTAATTTGAATTGAACTAAGAAGAACATAGCTAAACGAGACTTTGGATAATATTTTGTCAATTCCTTACTTCATAGGAAACGACAACAAAAATATTTTTGGAGATTTGGAAGTTTTTTTAAAGAAGAAAGTAAATAAAATTACTGGAATTGTGTTTCTTAATATATTGGGACCAAATAAAAGAAAACATAACAAGGTATTTATATTAGATAAGGCAGTAAAAAGCTTTAATTTTTCGTAGATATTGAAAATTAGCATCCAATATTAACCTAACTTTTCTTAGAATAAAAATAATAAAACTAATGAATTATAGTTTGCTATACTAACCTGTTAGAATATAAATAATATTTATCATCATAAATATTAGGTGTGAAACTATATTAACTACTTGTATCACAACACAGCACACGACAATTTGTTTAAAATAATATTATTTCTAAAAAATAAACGACGTTGTCCACATAAAACTGCACTATAGCCATATAGTAGACGATTACGAAACTAAAACGTTGCCAATATGTGATACAGGTAGTTAAAAAACAATGCATGGTAGATAAAAGTAACTAATAAGTAATATTGATTAGAAATAGTGTTGGATAAAAGTTAAAAGTATTGACCATTAAATTTCATCTAGTAATAATTAATAATATTGTGCCAATTTTTTATATTGTTAAATAAAAATTTATACTTTCTGTTTTAATCATTCTGTGTATTGATTGTCTGATTGATATCTTATAAACCACTGAGCTCATCTGAAAAAGAGTCAATTTACAGGTAGGAACACATTTAAAAAATTGAAAATACTTAAAATTGGTAAAGAATAGTTACAATTCATTACAATTATTTTTTACCTGGCGCACATTAAATAAATACTAATTTTTAATTAAATTTTGGCAATATTTTAAAAATTGAAAATATAGATTCAGAAATAAAAGAATAACAAATTTTTCTAAATTTTTAATATCGGGCAAGTACTTTGTGCGAGTGTCCTAAAGCTGTATATATATATATATATATATATATATATATATATATATATATATATATATATACAGTTGTAGGACACCCTGTAGAATAAAAATCACCTGTCGAACCAACCAAGCCTACTGCGAATCCTGTAATCACTTTCAATTTTTCCTTAATCGTCTTCGACTGGACAGCGCGGTGTTTTTGTTTGGTAAAAGTCTTTGCACTTTTACGGAAGCTTACCTGTAACAAAAGAAAAATCAATAGTATAGATTGTTGGTCAACAACCTGGTTTAATGTAAAGTCTGTCAGATTTACTTGGCGTTATAAATTTACCGTTAATAGATACAATTGCGAAAAATAAATGTGAGGCGGTATTTAGACAAAGTGATTTATATATTTTATGCTTGTTTCGTCGAATGTCTTGTGAGCGTTTCAAACGATTACCTAAATTCACTTACAAATAAAATTTTTATAAAAAAAATTGAACCGACTTCTAAAAGTGCGCTAAAAAATATCTGATAAAATGTGATTCGCATAAACAGATTAAAAATACTTTATTTGTTATTACTTTCTTACTATAATTGTATAGTTATTTTTCACTAAACGAGATTAGTATACCTCGTAATAACTCCAAGGGGACAAAAAAGTACCCATTTTATCCAAACTTGTAAATAACCCTAAAATGAACCACCAAAAACTCTTTGATTCTTAGAGTTCTCCAAATACCGGTGAAATTGTATCAAATATTTAGTCGGTCATATTAAATCCACTATCTTAAATTTCAAATTAATTTTAGATTGGTAATATAGGCCCCAAAACCTTCCAAATCGATATTTGAAGAACTTAAGACGTAAATTTCTGAACCAAATATATTTTATATTGCATATTGAGTTTATATACGCCCCAAGATATAATAATACTAAGAATAATCAAGGAATCCCATAACTGGAAAGCTCCAGGTCTCGACGGGATCCAGAACTACTGGCTCAAAAAGTTCTGGTGTATGCACCATCAGCTGGCTAATCTTATTAATGATGTTTTTCTTAACCCAGCAAAAATGCCATTGTTCTTGACCGAAGGTATTACGTACCTCCTACCAAAGGACCAACACAACACACATGACCCAGCTAAGTATAGGCCAATCACCTGCCTACCCACACTGTATAAGGTGATCACCTCCTGCCTGACTCAACGCATCTATGCACATTGTGAGCAAAATAATATCATTGCAACTCAACAGAAAGGATGTACGAGGGGAGCAATGGGATGCAAGGAACAATTGATTGTTGACTCTGTCATATGTAACCAAGCCTGTACCAACCGAAGAAACCTCTTTGCTGCCTACGTGGATTATAAGAAGGCCTTCGACTCAGTACCACATGAGTGGCTCAAAACTATATTAAGAATGAACAGGGCCGACACTAATTTTGTTTCCTTTTTAGAACGCATCATGTTAACCTGGAGAACTAGGATCCAATTGCAAGTGCCATCCAGCGACACCATCGAAACTAACACCATTCCGATACGAAGAGGAATATTTCAGGGCGATTCACTTAGCCCATTGTGGTTCTGCCTTGCAATGAACCCACTATCACGCCGTTTGAACTCCACCAGACACGGCTTTAGTGTTAGAAACAACAACGAAGAGATAGTCAGAGTGAATCATCTTCTATACATGGATGATCTTAAACTGATGGCTGCTACCAGAAGCCAGCTGGAACAAATGCTTAAAATTGTAGAGGAGTTCTCCGGGGATATCGGAATGCAATTTGGACTTGACAAGTGCCGTATTTTGAACATCGTTAAAGGGAAGATACAACCGGGGGCTTTTGAAATGCAGAACGGTGAAACTATAGCTGCAATGGAAGCAGACCAAACATACAAATATCTAGGTATGAAACAGGCTAAAAGAATTGATCATGGCACTATGAAGGCCGAATTGACAGCCGAATTTGTCAGGAGGGTAAGGCGGGTATTAAGAACTAATTTAAATAGTAGAAATTTGTTTAAGGCGCTCAACACGTATGCTTGCTCTGCGCTAAGCTACTCTTTTGGAATTGTAAAGTGGAGCAGGACAGACATCCAGAACCTGCAAAGAAAAATAAGGACACTCCTAACAAAAGCACAAAAACATCACCCTCGGAGTGCTATTGAACGTACAATGCTTCCAAGACCCCAGGGAGGAAGAGGATTGGTGGATATTGGTAAGCAGCTCGACCAACAAATAATAAACTTACGTTCATATTTCCACAGGTTGGCGGACTCTTCCACACTACATCGAGCAATATGCGAGGCAGACGATTCAACACCGCTACAGTTGAGGGAACAAGATATTACTTCTCACCACCAAACAGACCAAGAGAAGTTACAAACCTGGCTACGGAAGCCACTTCATGGACGGCATCCAAATGAGGTCAATCAGGACAATGTCGACAACTCAGCGTCGAACTACTGGTTGATTTCAGGACAGATGTTTCCGGAAACGGAGGGCTTCTTGTTAGCTATCCAAGACCAGGTTATTCCGACGAAGAACTATCGGAAGTTCATCATTAGAGATCCCTCAATAGAAAATGACCAATGCAGATATGGCTGTCGAACATCGGAGACAATTCAGCACATAACTGGAGGATGCCAAGCGTTTGCCGCAACCGAGTATAAGGAAAGACACGACTCAGCCGCTAAGATACTCCACCAAGAGTTAGCAGAAAAGTTAAACCTATTACAGGTAGGGAAAGTGCCTTATTACAAGTACAATCCGGAGCCTATTCTTGAAAACAACCAGTTCAAGTTATATTGGGACCGAACGGTTCTGACGGATCAAACAGTAGCTCATAATAGACCAGACATTATACTGATAGATAAAATTTCTAGGCGAACAACACTAATCGACATTGCGGTGCCTAACAACAACAACCTAAGGCCAAAATATAACGAGAAGATCGCCAAATACAGAGATCTGGAGGTCCAAATCCGAAGACAATGGGCAATGAACAGCGTCCAAACGATTCCCATAATACTGTCAACAACTGGAGTGATACCGAAGAACCTCCTGCAGAACATCAAGGGACTGGGCCTTAGTGAGCATCTTTATAAGCCGATGCAGAAAGTAATTCTCCTAGCAACCGCACGAACCGTCCGAAAATTCATGGGAAATGCAGCAGACAACGTCACCTAGGACCCGATAACATGGAAAGGGTTCCCACAGAGCTTCATACTTTTGGTGTCTTTGTATGCTTGGTATGAGTAAATAATCCCTGGAGGGAGTGCGAAGCCGTTTGGCTTGTAAATCAAATAATAATAATAATTTTGTTTCCTTTTTAGAAAGCACAAACCTGGTGAACTAGGATCCAATTACAAGTGCTATCCAGCGACACCATCGAAACTAACACCATTCCGATACGAAGGGGAATATTTCAGGGCGATTCACTTAGCCCATCGTGGTTCTGCCTTGCAATGAACCCACTATCACGCAGTTTCAACTCCACCAGATACGGCTTTGGTGTTAGAAATAACAACGAAGAGGTAGTTAGAGTGAATCATCTTTTATACATGGATGATCTTAAACTGATGGCTGCTACCAGAAACCAACTGGAGCAAATGTTTAAAATTGTAGAGGAGTTCTCCGGGGATATCGGAATGCAGTTTGGACTTGACAAGTGCCGTATTTTGAACATCGTTAAAGGGAAGATACAACCGGGGGCTTTTGAAATGCAGAACGGTGAAACTATAGCTGCAATGGAAGCAGACCAAATATACAAATATCTAGGTATGAAACAGGCTAAAAAAATTGACCATGGCACTATGAAGGCCGAATTGACAGCCGAATTTGTCAGAAGGGTAAGGCGGGTATTACGAACTAATTTAAATAGTAGAAATTTGTTTAAGGCGCTCAACACGTATGCTTGCTCTGCGCTGAGCTACTCTTTTGGAATTGTAAAATGGAGCAGGACGGACATCCAAAACCTGCAAAGAAAAATAAGGACACTCCTAACAAAAGCACAAAAACATCACCCTCGGAGTGCTATTGAACGTACAATGCTTCCAAGACACCAAGGAGGAAGAGGATTGGTGGATATTGGTAAGCAGCTCGACCAACAAATAATAAACTTACGTTCATATTTCCACAAGTTAGCGAACTCTTCCACACTACATCGAGCAATATGCGAGGCAGACGATTCAACGCCGCTACAGTTGAGGGAACAAGATATTACTTCTCACCACCAAACAGACCAAGAAAAGTTACAAACCTGGCTACGGAAGCCACTTCATGGACCAAATGAGGTCAATCAGGACTGGTTGATTTCAGGATAGATGTTTCCGGAAACGGAGGGCTTCTTGTTAGGTATCCAAGATCAGGTTATTCCGACGAAGAACAATCGGAAGTTCATCATTAGAGATCCCTCAATAGAAAATAACCAATGCAGATATGGCTGTCAAACATCGGAGACAATCCAGCACATAACTGGAGGATGCCAAGCGTTTGTCGCAACCGAGTATAAGGAAAGACACGACTCAGCCGGTAAGATACTCCACCAAGAGTTAGCAGAAAAGTTAAACCTACTACAAGTAGGAAAAGTGCCTTATTATAAATACACAAAGTGTGTAACAGACAGACAGATAAACGCACAAGTGAAGTTAAATAAATATACGTAAAATATAACAAACTCTATTCATAATTCTATATAAACAAGGACGTTACACACTACCATCGTTAATACTAATAAACTAACAAGTTTGAAATGCCTTTCTTGAACAACTTTTTAGACATGTCACCTAATTTATCCTTGAAATCATGGTCACTATTTTATTATTATTAAAAAAGCATCGATCCGAATCAATGGTACCCAATTAAAATTAACTTTAAGAATTTGTATTTACTTTAATGGCAATACGATGGTTATGCTGTGCTTCTAGTAAAACACTTCGGATGTAAGTATGTAGACATAGATATTTTGTGGCTCAAAATGATCATAAAATGTATCAGTGCGAGATATGTCGAAATAGCTGAATTAGATGCCAACAAATTATTTTATAGGATGGGACGGAGGCCCCATAATAATTTTTAAATTTTTTAAGTTACTTGGATGATTTTTCCGCGCAAAAAATAGCGTTTTAACACACGCAATTCACTTCTTTCATTTTAATAAATAGACACAAACTTTCGAGTGTGATAAAATATTTAATATTGTAAAAACTGAACTAAAGATTGGCCTATATCCTCAAAAAACGACATATCTTCAAAATAAATCGAATTTAATAGTTAATACGATATACTTCAGTTGATAGATATGATATATATATATATATATATATATATATATATATATATATATATATATATATATATATATATATATATATATATATGCAATACATTCGCGATCCGTAGAAACGGAAATCAACACTACCAACTGTTAAAAGGATTACAGAAATAGAAAACTTCAAGAACTTTGGATCCATAAAAGCAAAAAACCAGTTGTTGGTAATGAGAATATTGAAACTACAATTTTAGGATATTTCGCCGCATATCCGACAATATCTACATGGCAAATAGCATTAGAGTCTAGATTATCTCAAACATCAGTTTTAAGGATTTTATGAAAACACAATTTCATCCCTATCCATCCTTCATCCATAGTGCAACATTTAAAAGGCACTGAGAGAAGAGTTCTGTCAATTTATTTTACTTCGGTCACAAAAAATGCTGTTTTTTTGGATAATATTATTTGGTCGAATGAAGCCAAATTCATCAAAAAATTAATTGTTTAATCGACTCGATTCCCACTATTGGAGCGACTCAAACGTACATCCATTTAGAGAATTAAATTTTCAAAAGTCTTGACAGTTTAACGTGTATTGTGCTATAAGGAATGACGGCGTAGTCGCCCTAGAATTCTACCAAGATAATCTGAATAGTAAGTGAGCCATTTTTGAAGACTTCTACATACATACGTACGTTTGTTAACTTTTAGATGAGCGCTACTTCGACATCCTGAGAAATTTGGAAGTGAACTATTTAGATAATTTGCCGCTGGCTGATCATAGAAATCTATTTTACCAACATGATGTGACGTCTCCACATAATAGTCATTTAACTAACAGTCATCTGCAAAACTTGTTTTATGATCACTGGATAGCCAAGAATGGGCCACATCTTTGGCCACCTCATTCCCTTGACCTAACAGTACTTGATATTCTTATTTGGGGGACAATCAAAAATAAAGTATACAATACCGCATTAACCACTATAGAAGGTTGCATGCAACGCATCAAAATAAGATTTGAAGAACTTAATCCTTAGTCAATAAGAAGAGCCACCCATGAAGAGTTCCTGCTTAGGTGCGAAAAATGTTTGGAAGATCAAGGGCGTCAATTTGAACATTTACTCAAATAATTTTTGTAACTTTATTTTATTAACAACTGGTTTATTTCTATTTCTTTTAGCTTTTATAGATTCAAAGTTCTTGAAGTTTTTTTTATAATCTTTTTAATAGTTGGTAGTGTTGGTTTCTGTTTCTTCGGATATCGAATCGCGAATGTTCTTGAAATAACTCTATCACATTCTCTATAAATAATAAATAAGTTTAAATAATCTTCGAGCGTGTAATTTAATCACCCCGACATGATTATTATTAATGAATGACAAATGGCAAGAAATAGTAACAATTCTGTAGGGTTCGATTGTTTTATTTTCATCATGCCTCGCCGTCATGGTCAACTAATAACAAAACAATAGAAAAATGTTTTGAATATATTTTGAAAACCACAAATTTTTGGAATAGACAACCTTATATAAAGTTACCCTTATTTTTAACCTACTTCTAAAAGAAGGAGGTTCTCAATTCATCGACTACGTATTTTTTTTTATGTATGTACACCGATTTCTCCGGAACGGCTGCACCGATTTGAACGAAATTTTTTGCGTTATGTTAAGGAGGTTACTGCGGTAGTCCCATATTTTTTTAGATGAAATCGGTGCAGTAAAATCCAAGATGGCGCTTATAATATGGCGGCCAAAAAAATAATTTTGTCGGATTTTCCCCAGAATTGGTGTGGAGAAATTTTGGGGGTTGTATCCAACGAATCTGAAATTATTTAAAAAAAATTCAAAATGGCAGATCCAATATGGCGGACAAAAAAATCTAATTTTTCCAATTTTCTCCAAAATTGGAATGGGGGAGTTTTCGGGGTTTCCCATAACGAATTCAAAATATTTTAAAAAAATTCAATATGGCGGATCCAATATGGCCGACGAAAAAATCAATTTTGTCTGATTTTCTCCAAAATTGATATGGGGAAGTTTTCGAAATCACACATAACGAATACAAAATATTTTTAAAAAATGCAATATGGCGAATCCAATTTAGTGGACAAAAAATCAATTTGTCCGATTTTCTCCAAAATTGGTACGGGGGAGTTTTCGGGGTCGTACATGACGAATTTAAAATTATTTTTAAAAAATGCAATATGGCGTATCCAATATGGTGGATAAAAAATTAATTTTCTCCGATTTTTCTGAAAATTGATATCGGGGAGTTTTTGGGATAGCACATTACGAATCTGGTACTATTTTAAAAAAATAAATATAGCGGATCTAAGATGGCGGATTAAAGATTCTACATCTCTCGATTTTGTCTAAAGTCAGTATTGGGGGATTTTGGTTACTGTTAATTACGAAATTAAAATATTTTCTGAACAACTCAATCTGGAGGATTCAATATGGTGTTCTAAAAATTTTACATTTTTCGACTTTCTCCAAAACTGATATAGAGGATTCTTGAGGGTGTAAATTAAGAATTTAATAGTATTTTGTCAGGATTCAATATGGCGAATGCAATATAGCTGACTAAAAATTTTACATTGTTCGATTTTGTTCAAATTTGGAACTGAATCGTTGTAAGGAGCGAATATTAAATTATTTTAAGGAAATCTAATATGTCAGATACAATATGACCGTTTAGAAATTTTAAATTTCTGGATTACATTTAAAATTGATACTAGTGGGTTTGAAGGGTGTAGATTTAGATGAAGACGTTAAAATTAGTTTTTTAAAATTCAATATGGCGGATCCAATATGATGAGTTGAAAATTTTGCCTTATTCGCATTTTCTCAGATTTGGTATTAGGAGGTTGGGAGGTGGTGTATTACGAATATGAAGGTTAATTTTTTACAACTATTGGGTTGATAAGATACAATATAAGGGACTAAAAATTTTACATTTTCCACTTTTATCTAAAATTGATATTTCGGGGTTTCTGGGGGCGAATACAAACTCAATATGCAATATAAAATATATCGAGCTAAGAAATTTACGTCTCAAATTATTTAAATATCGATATTGGTTTTGGGGCCAATATTACCAATCTAAAATTAGTTTGAAATTTAAGATAATGGATTTACTATGACAGACTAAATATTTGTTTGACACAATTTCATTGGCATTTGGAGAACTCTAAGAATTAAAGAATTTTTAGTGGTTCATTTTAGGGTGATTTACAATTCTGGATAAAATGGGTACTGTTTTGCCACCTTGGGGTCATTGCGAAGAACACTAATCTCCAATAGCACTTAGTTCAAATAATTTATAAATATCATAATGAATTAAAAACTAAAAATCAAAAAATAAAATTTTTATAAAAAAATAGAACCGACTTCTAAAAGTGCGCTAAAAAGCGAAAAATAACTATAAATTTTTATATGAAATTGAAATTTTTGAAGTTGGCGCCAAATTATTTCTAAACGAAATAAATAACTACTAATATATACAAATTATGGTAAGAAATCAATTACAAATAAAGTATTTTTAAACTGTTTATGCGAATCACATTTTGTGAGGTATTAGTTTGGCGCCGACTTCAAAAATTTCAATTTCATATAAAAATTTATAGTTATTTTTCGCTTTTTAGCACACTTTTAGAAGTCGGCTCAATTTTTTTATAAATATTTTATTAGTGTTTAATATGATAAAAATTATAAAAATTGGTGATTCCTATTTGAAAAGATTCACTTTTGACGATTTTTTAAATATAATTTTTATTCTTCTTTGTTGACCACTTAATAATTTTCAAAATATCATAAAATATTACTAAAGTCTTCATCAACAAGAAACTTAATCCAAATTAAATAATAAAGACTTTCTTATAGGAAAAATTTATAGATAAGTTTTGGTCCGCAAACGGAATTTTTGATATAAAAATTTAAATATGTCTAAAACGGTGAGGCTTAAGTATAGAACATTATACATGAAAAATGTGTAGAATTTTACGTATAAATCAAATGTGTAATAATATATAGGGTGTTGCGTTTAAAATAAGCTAGTTGACATCTGCTTCCGGTATAAATGGAAGTGCCGCTATTTTGAAAATATTTTAGCTGGCTGTCTTCCATGCATATTAGTACACTGATAAATTTTCAGATTCTTCCTGATTATGATTTTCCCGCAATCGATCGATAAAGTTCCCGGAGAATCACCCTGTATAATTGGATTAACGGCAAAAAATCGTGTTGTCAGTGTTATTTATTAATAACAATTTTTTTTCCAGGTTGAAGAACTTCCATCCAAAAAATTCGTGTTCAGGAGGTCAAAATACAATAAAAAACTTGAGTGGGCCCATATAAATACAACTGATTATTGGGACCTCCTTGGCTCCAAGTTAAAGAGGGAGCTATCCAGCTCCTCGATAATAGGAATTTAGAAAGAAAACTCAAAAGGATAAAATTTCTCGAACTAGTTCCGTAGTGCCAGTGTGGAGCAGAGGAAAGTGCGAAAGTGTAGTTAAGTTATTAGACCCTAAAGACTACTGCTGAGTGCAACTTTAATTTTATGTTATTAACTGCAATAAATAAGATTCAAAATAACCCGTTGATAACTAATCAGATATTAATGATAGTAAAATCACCCTACCTCAGGAGCGGATCCAGCCTCTCTCTTTGGGGGGGGGGGAGGGCGGTGGTATCATAAAAGTACAGTATGGCAAGCGAAAACAAGTTGCCGGGGGGGGGGGGAGACACAAACATTCTCATTTTTAGTGTAAAAGGCAGGGTAGGGTCTATTTTTCTGAATTTGAAGCTCTTGGAGGGGAAGGGGGTCGATCACAAGAAAAAACAAGTTGCCGACAGGGGGATATGCCAGCAGCGTACACATTCCTAATATAAAAGGCAGAATCGGTTCTATTTTTCTGAACTCAAACATCTTGGGAGGGAGGGGGGCGATCGCAAGCATACACATTCCTATACTCTATTCAAGAACTAAAGAGAGTAATAAAACTGTTACCGAAACTTCCAATGTACCTGCTTCAGTGCTGCAGGTAACTGAGGAGTGCCATAAACCTAATTATATTTAAATATTATAAACTTTTATAAATTTACTACAACAATAAAATTTCTGATAGTTCAGTTTAATTTCTGTCAACAGTACACCTTACAGTGTGTCCTTAGTGATTTATCTTATTTGCGTTTGTTTTTATATATTATTTGAGATAAGTGAGACACCCCAAAGGTATTTCTGTCACCTCTATATTTATTCCAAAATCGTTAAACCAGGGCATTTTTTCCTCAACGAAAAACTTATTACGATGAATCTTTATGATGTCTTAAGATATCAATATCTAGATAATAATGTTAAAAACTCTGTTGAGATATGTTCCAACATGACAGGAGTTGAAAAATCTAGTATGTACCCGAATACTAAACGGGAAAAAAAGACTGGAATTGTTAGTACTCCCAAGCCACATTCGATCACAGGCAAGCGAAAAACTTCGTTGAAGAGAGATGAAAACTGCAATAAAAGGAGTTGTACATACATTTTATTATGAGAAGCAGATCCCAATCGTCAAAATTCTAATTAAAATTTATGAACATCGCGATTTACCTGAAATTAAAAGAACTGAGTTCTGAAAATTGCTCAGAGAACTTAATTTTTGCTGGGAATAACCAGATAGGAAATCTGTTCTCATAGATCTTTCGAAAACTATCCATTGGAGAAGGATATATCTCTTTCAAGTTAAAGGTAGAGTTGCTAGAAATGACACAACTTACAGAATTAATAATTTAACTGAACTTTTGAAAAAATTTTTAGAATAAAGTTCCTGCGGAAAATTGTGAAAAATCCATATAATAAAAGAATAAAACAAATAATGGAAACTCGATCTCATGATTGGTAAGATAGAGAAATCAATTATAATTAATATATTTGAGCGAAAACTGCTTCGCTGACTTTGATTAGGAATTAGATATGTAATGTTTAGCAGTTTAAACACAATTTATTATTTAAATTTTTGTTTTTGTTGTATTTTATTGTTTAATGTTTTTATGTTATATATTTTTTTATTTTTTTTGTACATTTTTATTTTAGTGTGTCCCACTCTCTAATTTTATGTATATTTAATTCCAATTAATCTCAAGTTTTTTATTATTTTATTATTGTATTTGTGTTTTTTTCTTAAGCGTGTAGAATTAACATATTTATTTTATTTTTTTGGGGCTATCGGGTTTCCATATAATAAAGTAAATTAAATTAAGATATCAGTGCAATAGAAATAAAAATAAGTAGGTCTAATTTTAACTGTAACATATAAAAACAAATTACATATGAATCCCTTTTTAGTGATTAATTGTAATTCTGCAGATGATTTAAGAAATAAATAAACTGAAACGTCAAATGTCCTAAAAATGTTTTTATTAATAATAAAATTACCGAGAGCCCCAAAAATATTTTTATATTATATGGGCGAATTTATTTTTATATATATATATATATATATATATATATATATATATATATATATATATATATATATATAACTTTCTGTATTTTTGACAATGGGAATTTTGTAACTATTTAAATTATAACTTAGAATTTTTTGCGAGAATAAGGCTACGTTTTATTCTGAAAGTGCCTAAAACCGTTTCTATGCCAAAATTAAAAATAATAAAAATACTTTTGTGATTTGTTTTAAATAAGTCAAAATTAGTTACATTTTGTAATATATGTGAATTATTAAGAAATCATAAAAATTAAAGTAATATTATTTTATTATCCAACCCAAATAATCCATTATTATAGACCGCTATTTTTGATTATAAAATTTCTAACTCATTTCTATGAAAAAAATATCTGTGTAACAGATTTCCAAAGACACCGGACTAAAGAACACAGGTAGTTTGCGAAGAAAAAAAGTGTAAAAAATGATTTATTACTCTCTCTAGTTCTTGAATAAACTATAGTATAAGAGGCAAAATCGGATCTATTTTCCTGAACTCAAAGCTCCTGGGGGGGGGGGGGGCGATCGCCCCTCATCACCCCCTCCCCCTTGGATCCGCGCCTGCCCTACCACAGGTATTTAAAATAATATTTTATACTATTCTCTTTAGTTTTAATTAGTCTTTTAAATGAGAACACTAAACAATATGCTACAAGGAAAGGTAAAAAATGTTTAAGAGATAGTTAAAGTAGAAAGAAATTTCCTTGTAATAAGATCAAAATGGCAATGAATAATAATGTGGTGCAGAAAAAAAATATATAAAAAAAAATTAAATTTTTCTGAATTCTTTTTTATTTGTGAATTATTTTTTTGTTACTTCTTTTTATTATTTCTTAGTCGATTAAAAATCAGTTTTAATAAGCTTATTTAGACGCAATCTAAGGTAAGCTTTCCGATTACACCGCAATTGGACGTGCAACTTTTTGCTGTCAAAATGCACTCCGTATTAGTTTCTTTTAGTAAACGCCGCTAAAATAGTATAAAACAAATTCATTCAGTTCGCGTGAGACATTTTTCACAATTCAAAATGATAAACGTCGTATAAAATATGAAATAGTAAAGAATATATCATTGGCTCGGCGAGAGCATAAGAAATATCTTGTAGAATATCCCACGTTACAAGTTCCGAGAGAATGTTTTATTTATTTTTCATATTCCCTTTAACTAGTTTACCTTTGGAAAATTTAAAATTGTAATATTGAAGAATTTCTTGTATTTTATGGAATATTATAAGGGTATGCGTATGTTTACAGCGCCTTTTTTTTTGGAACAAACCATAGTCAGAGTTATTTTTATTCGTTTTAAAAACATTATATATATATATATATATATATATATATATATATATATATATATATATATATATATATATATATATATGAAGTAAAATACGAACAGCAAATGCAAATTTCTCTCCATCTTATCCTTTCTGTGTTAGAGGTTGCACGAACAGTATGAGCTACAGTGAACAGCTCTC
The DNA here is from genome assembly GCA_034092305.1 of Diaprepes abbreviatus. NCBI lineage: Eukaryota > Metazoa > Arthropoda > Insecta > Coleoptera > Curculionidae > Diaprepes > Diaprepes abbreviatus. The sequence goes on from JASJET010000280.1 coordinate 965,079, forward strand.
AAAACATACTTTTGCCCTCCAGACCGTTTACATGTTTTTATTATTGTCCATCTTAGATTGTAAGTTAGTTTTAGGCCATGTCTTTATATAAAAGAATGGAATACAGGATACAGGATGTTTTATAACCGTTTGTTTTCTTACCTAGCCCCATTTTTAACATTACAGATAATAATTGGTAGCCGGCAGCCAGCACTAATACACGCAATTGACCCCTGACTTGCCGTGTCTCCACTGTAACAAGCTGCCCGGCGCATAAGTGGGCCCTCGACCACATGAATCCCGAGGGTGGCGCCCGAGAACCGACCACCGAGTGGATGTTTTGACCTTCAGGCAGTCAAACCGTTGATCAGTTGGGAGAGCAGGGATATCCCGAATATAAGTACATACCGCCGACCCGATACCCCTGCGCTGAGCATTTGACCGACGACTGTCTGCACGAGAAATATCCACTGACCGATGTTCTGCTGCCGTAAACAGTGCTGTCAAATGTTACACGGAAAAATACTTGCAAATTTTATATTTATTCCTGGCAATTCCTGGCAAAATGCTTGTGATAAGAAAAGGCTGATATTGCTCAATTAAACTGAATATTAGAGAAAGACAGATGATAATAAGATTGTTCATGCTTTAAATTTTAGACTGCAAAACCATAAAATAAAGAAAAAAAATAACTACATGTGAGAAGAAAAAAGAGATAGTAGAGAGATTTAATTTTAAAGATGGGCATCTTATCCATTTTCATACACTTGCGATCAATTGTGTGTACATTTCACCTTAATATTTATCAATTTCTGAGTACAAGACATCTATTCCTGGCAAATCCCTGGCATGATAGTATTCCTGGCAAAATTACTGGGACAGCTAATTATTCCTGGCAAATGCCAGGAATTACTGGCAAATTGACAGCCCTGGATATTGCTCAATTAAACTAAATATTAGGAAAAGACAGTTGATAAGAAGGGTTGTCTTCTTTAGAGTAGTAATCAATTGATTAAAGTGAAAAAAGTGTAACTCATAACTTCATGTTCTTTTGAATATGCATTTAGTTGTCATTGGATCGAAGTGATCTTGATTACTTCAAGTGATAATGACTCAAAAGAATAGTCCTAAGATTGTCCATCCTTTAAATTTTAGACTGCAAAACCACAAAATAAAGAAAGAAATAACTACATGTGAGAAGCAAAAAGAGATAGAGAGATTTAATTTTAGAGATGGGGCATCTTATTGATTTTCATACACTTGCCATCAGTATACATTTCGCCTTAATATTTTATCAATTTCTGAGTACAAGATATCTATTCCTGGCAAATCCCTGGCATGATAGTATTCTTGGCAATATTACTGGCATAGCTAATTATTCCTAGCAAATGCAAGGAATTACTGGCAAATTGACAGCCCTGGCCGTAAATAAAGTAGATTCGCAGAGCACGACCTGCTCCCCGCCTACGTAAAAACGCGTCACAACACGGAGCTGCATATAATTGTATGTTTACTGAATGTGATTTCAGCTCTACAACGGTATAATTAGGACATATCCACTGCTATTGCATCTCACACGGAGGAATCCGTGAAAGCCGTATAAACATATATACGCCATCCGGCGGGAGGTCGGCGAAGCCGCGTTCAGTATTTGCATGCTTCCTTCCGATCTGTCCTTTACACAGCCAGGTGCATGTCGGTACCCTGATGAGTCTAGTAGAGACGAAACATGTACCTTTGCCGCATCACTGTGGCGGGGAAGGTAAGTTTTTGACTTTCTTCTCGGTATGGTGGTACAAGTAGGCCATCATCTCGATGGTGGTGGAACAGGATAAATTGCGTTTTATAACAATTTGTTCTAACTGTGCAACCTCTAACACAGAAAGGATAAGATGGAGAGAAGTTTGCATTTACTGTTCGTATTTTACTTCATTCTATATACGGAGCTGCATACAGTTGTACGTTTGCCGAATGTGATTTCAACACTACAACGGCATAATGTATATCCACTGCTATTGCATCTCACACGGAGGAATCCGTGAAAGCCGCATAAACATATATATATATATATATATATATATATATATATATATATATATATATATATATATACATATATATATATATATATATAATACAATTTTTTAATTTTTTTGGTATATCTTTTTCTTCTATCGTGACATCAAAGTCTGTTTTACGTTTCGCCTGTCGTAGCAGGCTTTTTCAACAACATTTCTTTTATTATTTGCTTTTAGATTAAGTATTATTTATAACCTACAAAAAGAGACAGACTTCAATTGACAATTATTTTAAAATATTAAAATTAATTAACATCACTAACAATAAAATTTATTTCTCTAAATAATTAAAATCACAAAACAACATCTGTAAAAGTTCTTAATATTGTGTAGCGGGTGTGGAATAATTCTTGATGGTTATAAAGAGGTAAGCTATAAATTTTGAACAATTGTTTAAAAATATTTTTAGCGGATTAAATTAAGGTAAATTTGGCTTAAATTGCTTATGTCTTGTTTGTCGTTTACGACATGTTGTCCTCTTTTTATATGAATCATTTCCTTCACTAGAAGTTTAGGATAGTTTTCATCTTGCGTTAAAATTTCGGTATTTACAAAATCAAACTCATGCTGTACGAAAGTAATCAAAAATAAAATTAATTCGGTTGCAACACTGGAAGACGAACAGCAGGGATTTAGATCAGGAAGGTCTTGCGTGGATGTAGTATTTATTCTACGACAGATAGTCGAAAAATCTCTAGAATACAATAAACCAACATTTTTATGCTTTATAGATCTAACAAAAGCATTCGATCGCATAAAGCTAGATGACGTAATCCACCTGTTATATAAGAGAAATATTCCTATCAATATAATTCAGACCATCGAAAACATATACGCAAACAATAAAGTTCAGATTCGCACTAACGGTAATTTATCAACACCCATACCAGTCAACAGCGGTATTAGACAGGGAGACTCGCTTAGTCCTTTGTTGTTTAACATGATGATGGACGAAATAATAAAGGAGGTGCGACTCGGTAGAGGATATAAAATGGATGATACAGAAATAAAAATTCTCTGTTACGCTGATGACGCTGTGATGAAAAGGAAGACGACCTCCAGAGATTGTTAAATACCTTTAATCTTACGGGAAGAAAATATAATATGATTATCTCAGCGGAAAAAACTAAATGTATGACAACCTCAAAAGAACCCCTTCGATGCAAACTAGAACTAGACGAATAATACAACAAGAAATGAGTTTCAAATATCTAGGAATCAACATAACTAGTTATGGCAACATCGAAGATGAAGTAAGAGGGCAGGTGGTCAAAGCAAACAAAGTGGCGGGTTGCCTCAACGACGTGATCTGGCGAAACAAACACTTACAACAAGAAACAAAGGTTCGGATCTACAAAACCACAATTAGACCTATTATGACATACACCTTAGAAACAGGGCCAGAGACGACAAAAACGAAACAACTATTGGAGACTACAGAGATGAGAATACTTCGACGAATAACAGGAAAAACGCTACTAGAAGAAAGAAGCGATAACATCAGGCAATCATGCAACACAGACTGCATTAATGAGTGGGTCCTACAACGTAAGACACAATGGAACAAACACATAAGCCGAATGACAGAGGATAGACTGGTAAGGATCGCACGAGATAAATCGCCTAGTGGTACAGGCAGTAGAGGTCGACCACGGAAAAGGTGGAGCGATAATTTAAGTCCAGAATGAGGAAAATCGAAGAAGGAACAGGTCAGGGACCTATTATAGGAGGTAGAAGAAGAAGAAGAAGAAGAAACTCATGCTTGTGTAGAACCGTAGATGCGCTCTTTGGATATCTGTGTCCATTTAATCTATTTTCTAGGTATTGGGCTGTTATTCCTATGTATTTTTTTTTGGGCAATTCATACATGGTATGGAATAAATTACATTTGATCTTTTTTTTTAGAAGGGACTTTACTTTTTAAAGGTGTAAAGAGTGAGGATTGGCAATTTTGAGCTTCATGTACAATATCGTGTTTCTTCAAAATATATTTGATTTGCTTAGACAATTCTTGAATATAAGGCATGGCAATATATTTTGTAATATTATTAGTTGACGGGAAGGTTGTGGGGGAAGATTTTTTGTTGTAAAATCTATAAGTACGTTGTTTAATTATTTTATTTATCTATTTTTCTAAGAAATTATTTTCTTTAAGTATTTTCCTTACTTTTTTCAATGTTTCTGGTCGATATTCTGGTGAGGTCAAGCTTAGCGCTCTATCTGTTAATCCTATTATTTTTTGGGATGTAGGGTGGAGTGAATTATTATTAAGATAACGGCCTCACTAGGTGTTTTTTGTTTACCATTTAGTTTAAAGTTTTTCGCTATTTACGTTTCTGATTAATGTCAAATCGAGGAAATTAATTTCGTTATTATATTCAATTCTCTCGTAAATTGTAACTTGTAGTGAAAATTATTAAAACTTTTTTGAATATTATCTATTTGATTCTCAGGTACAGCTGTAAGACAATCATCAATGTATCTTTTGAAAAAAATAACCGGTATGTCAGTTTTTTTTTAAGATTTTCTTTTCTAAGTATTCCATGACTAGTTGTGCAACGGTTGAAGATATAGGACAGCCCCCCCTCCCCATTGCACCACCGTCTAATTGTTGATAAAAAGTATCTTTCAATTGAAAATAGATGTTAGTTAAACATAAATTGATGCATTCTATAAACATATCCTCGCTGAAGGTAGTATGTTCTTTTAATAGGTTCCATTTTTCTTTGATTATATTAGTTAAAAGTTCATTAGGGATATTAGTATACAGAGATACTACATCCAGAGATACTACATCCAGAGAAACAAGCTTAACGTTACTAGGTATTTTTATTGTCTTAATAAATTCTTAAAAACTAAAGGGATTTTTTGTATAAGAGTTATTTTTAGATGTAATTTTGGACAAGCAATTATTTAGATATTTTGATAATTTATAATTGAATGCAAGATACAATGGGTCTTAGAGAAGTGTTGGGTTTATGTAATTTTGGAAGTTCATATCTTTTGGGTGCTACACAATTGTGAACACTTAGTTTTTTTACCTCTGGCTCCATTATGAATTTCTAACGATTATAATGACAAAATGAATAATTTTCTGTCAGATAATCAACAAAAAATTACGCTGTGATTCAATTAAGAATTATCAAACTAAAAATAATAAATTAATAAAAAGAATTATGTCTAAAAATCTTATTATATATATAGTCGGTTTATAACGTCCTTCTACGTCTTCCGATTTCCAGTCGCCACTGATCCCGATCTTGCCAAAGATCGTTATCCAGTTGCCTTATCCTGATTTCTTCGTCAATTCCTCCTCTCCAACTTCTTCTTGGTCTTCCTGGTTTCCGTCTTCCTCGTGGTTTCCATTCTAATATCTGCTTTGGGAGCCGTTCTTCAGGCATCCTTTGAACATGTCCATACCACGTAAGTTGTTTAATTTTAATGTCGTCCACTATGTCATGTGTAACTCCCATAATCTCCTTAATTCTTTCGTTGGTCACTCTATCCATCCTTGATTTACTTGCCGCACGTCTCCAGTAGTCCATTTCAGTAGCTCTTAGTTGACCCTCCGTCCTCTGTTTGATTTGCCACACTTCGCTGCTATATGTGATAATACTTTTTACTATCGTATTAAATATTCGATGTTTATTAGTTTTTGATACCTGCTGGTCCCATAGAATTCCGTTCATCATAGCTATAGCTCTCCTGCCTTGAGTGCTCCTTTCCTTTATTGCTTTATCCAGTGTACCATCATTTGTTATTTTTAACCCTAAGTATGTGTAACTCTCGCATTTTTTAATACATTGCCCATCCTCCAATTTAAGATCTTGCTGAATCCCTCCAATACACATGTATTCGGTTTTTTTTATGTTAACCTCCAGACCCCACTTGTTATATTCTTCGATTAACTTCCTTGCCATGTAGTTGTCATCGTACTCCTGAGCCACCACTATTTGGTCATCTGCGAAGCATAAGGTGTACAGCGTATTATCGTTTAATGGAATACCCATAGCACTACATTTCCTTTTCCATGGTTTAAGTACTTGTTCTAAATATATTTTAAACAATGTGGGTGATAGGCAACATCCCTGCTTAAGTCCTCGATTAACTTTAAATCCGTTCGACATTTGATTTTCCAATTTTACATGTGCATTACTATTTTCATAAAGGTTCTTGACAGCTTTAATAAGGGTCGCACTTATATTTGTTTTCTCGAGGGCTTGCCATAAGCGGTTTTGTGGTACACTGTCATAAGCTTTTTTAAGATCCACGTACAAAAGATAAACTTCCTGATTGTAAGCCAGCTTCTTTTCGATTACTTGGGTGATAGAAAACAGATGGTCCATAGTGGATCTTCCTGCTCTAAATCCGGCTTGTTCCTCGGCCTCCATGTCTTGGTATTCCAGTTCTATCTTTTCGTTTATTACTTTCCCGTATATTCGGCTTAGGGTACTCGTAACGGCTATACCTCTGTAATTTTCACATTCATCCCTTCTTCCTTTTTTGTGTATGGCGGATATTAGTGAAGTTTTCCATTCGCTGGGTACCGTGCTTCCATTTAGGCATTTCTGAAATAAATTCGTCTTCTGTTCATACAGCTTTCTAGTTCCGTATTTTATCAACTCTGCTGGGATATTACCGGGCCCTGGCGCTTTTCCGTTTTTCAGTGATTTGCATATCTTAATGACGTCGTTTAGGTATATTCTACATGGGGAAGCTATTACCTGTATGTGTTGTTGTTTTTCCTCCTTCTGAAATTCCACCCTATCTTCCTGGAGCAGAACGGAGAAATACTTATCCCATTGTTCGAGTGAGATTGGTGCAATTACATCTTTTTTCTTTTCCTGTCTCAGGGATTTTATAATTCTCCAGCTTTCCGTACTTCTCTGTCCCCCCCAGAAACATGTTAATCTTGTTAAATTTAGCCTCCCATGTTTCGTTCTTCTTTAGGACTATCTTTCTTCTAACTTTTGTTTGTAACTCTTTATATTTTATCTTGTCTTCGTTGGATTTTGTATTTAAATAGGTTTTGTATTTGTCCCTTTTGTCCCTAATGTCTTGTTCAATATCTTCATCCCACCAATACGGTTTTCCTCTCTGTTTCTGTCCCCTTTCTTGGTACCACAGTGCTTCTGTTGCTGCTTCCTGAATGCAGGTCTTGATGTGCTGATACTGTTCTTCCGTATCTTCAAACTCTACGTCACCCAGTTTAGAGTCTAGTCTGTCCTTATACAGTTTCTTAGTGCTGTCATGTTCTAGGCTGTCTATGTTGTATCTGATTTCCTAAGTTTTCCTATAGTTATTTTCGTTCACTATTTTTCCTTCGTGTCGGATTGGGAACGTTACTTTCATCTTTAGTAGGTGATGGTCACTTCCACAGGTTGCACCTCTGTAAACTCTCACGTCTTGTACTTTAAGTTTTGTTTTAACTCGAGTTATAGCATAGTCTATAATAGTTTTTAATTGTCGGGTATTCTGGGTCCACGTATATTTGTGTATCATCTTATGCGGGTAAAATCCATTGAGGATGCGTAGTTCATTCTGTTCACATACTGTAATCAACCGCATTCCGTTGTCATTGGTCACTTGTTCGCCGAATGGGCGTCTTATTAATAACTTTATTTGAAATTTGATTTTGGCAACAATTTTTGCTTCGATCGTGATGAAAAAAAGAACAAATTTTAATAATAGTTTTAAATTAAATCGTTGAGACTAGATAAACTTTAGGTAAAGTTAAATAAAAATTTTTTTTCCACCTAATGCAGACTTTACTGATGACACTGTGTAATTGTTTATCTTAAATATAATGTGTATTACTTTTACACACAAACTACGTTTTCAAAAATAGTTATTTTATTAAGTTACCTTATACAGGGTCCAAAACAAATAAACTTTGCATCACATGTGACCAAATTTTAAAAGCCTTTTTTGGATTTTGTAGAAAAACACATTTAGTATGGAGCTACTTTAAACCAAATATATCTGGGATGAAGCATTGTCAAAACTAAGAAGTTTATGTTTTGCAACGGTGCACTAACGAGAATTTGGCTTCAAAAACCGGACAAAAAGGAGAAATGCAAAGTATACAAGTAATCATCGAAATTATTTTTTTTGTATACCTGAGTAACCGTACTCTCATAGAATTATGATAAAGTGGTCCCTCCCCGCCGCTACGCTCCGCACAGTTAATTGCAATCTAAGCTTCGTTCATGATAGATTTTTTTTAGACTTCTGTTTGATGTTTCGTATGTTGGAAAGTGAATAATAAAAAAACAAATTTTTGTGATGGAATCTGAAAAACAAGGTATGTATTTAATTTTAATATATATTATTCAAAAATATAATGACTATTTAGTATTCTTATAGACCTAAAACAATATGCAAGAAAATTTTTTATTTTTTTGTTTTTCTTTTTAATTAATTAGTGTTTTTGAAAATGTTCCAAGCTAGGTAGAGCTACAATTCTTTTTTTATAATAAACTATAGACATTAGCTATATCATAATAGTTAAAACATTCTCCACATGTTTCCACCTCTTAAAAAAACCGCTTTAAGTTCCACGGTTTTTTTTTGCAATAATTTTGTTTTTTTTTACTTACATACATATTTTTATTCCTATAGGTACAGATTTGGCATCAAATGTTATTGAGATATATCGGAAAACGCTATACATGCTTTTTAAACAAAACACATCCAGAACACTTGAAGATAAGGTGTCATTTATGGAACATAAGCTCCGCGAAATGATGAAAATTCCCCAAAACGAGTGCCATACCTTAAGTCCCGATTTAAAACATTTTAATGGTGATTTGAAGAAGAGATCGATATCATCTAACTATACTGAAGAAAGATTTTTGAAAAAAAAAACGAGAAATGGCTTAATACATCAATACCAGTATATAACTGGGCCACGAATTCTACGGGACGCCCAAAGAAGCATTTCCAAGAATTACATGATCATAGTAAACGACGAAATACAAAAGAACTCCGCGAACAGGTACCTGTTGAGGAGCTTATCTATGCAACCAGCGTAAGTCAACGAATGTTTGGAAATGTCGGGGCCTCTAAACTTATAATAGATGCAACTTCAACACCAACAAGAGCCAAACGTTACAGGAAGGTAATAAATACTGCTCCGAAACCGAAAGTAAAAAATTACACACCTAAGCAAGCTTTGCAAAATCTTTGTTGAAGGTGACTTTACAAGGAGGCAGTGGGAGTTGTTACACAATTCCAATAAGGGTATATTTACTTGTTATACTCTAATTAGAGAAGCAAAGAAACTCTGCTATCCAAAACCAGAGTCAATCCGAGTTACGGAGACGTAACGGTAGAAAACTTTAGAATGTCAAACTTTGTAAAAGACTTTTTATGGGAAAACGTACAATTACCCTAAGTCAACATATAAACCGATACCCATTACGCTTTTTTAATATTACTCCCCTCCCCCTCCCCACCCTATGTCAGCGATTCTTCACCCGATTGGTAAAATAATGCCAGAAATGAAATCGGAGCACCTAAAAACATATAAAATGATAACCATTACGTTTTTTTGATATTACTTCCCTTCCCCTCCCCACTCTAAGTCAGCCTCCCTTTACCCAATTAGTAAAATAATGCCAGAAATCAACTTAGCGCCCTCAAAAATCCCCGGATACTGATTTTGACACGTCTAGAGTCAAAAACAACGACGTTATTAATTTTGTCCGATTTTTGAGGCCAAATGCTCGCTAGCGCGGTGGTGCAATTTACAAAAAATGGGCAAAAAATCTAAATCATCTTACACAGTTGAATTTTGCATATGGGCTAAAAATTACATTTAGAAAAACCTTTTCTAATAACTTTTTCGATCTTTTGAGATATAACCCCACTTCTGAATTTTTTTTTTGAAAAAAAAAATTAAAATTTGACAGGTCATGCTAATCACGGGACTACTATTTTTTTTGGTCAATTTTCATCTTGAACGAAGCAGAAATTGATGCAAAAGTCTACTAATAAAACAATCCCATATGATGCGGACTTTATTGGTCACTGGTCATATACAGGGTGGGCCTTAACTGTGTGAGTGGTTTCAATATGCAATAAAAAAAAAACTATAAATCTTATTATTTTTTTATTTATATATTTAAAAAGTACAAGAAATTGAAATTTAAGTAACATCTAATTTTTGAAAATAATGTTATTTAAGTGACCGCCTCCACCTTCTTGATATTCTTGAAGTCGCACTCGCAGGTTTTGAAAAACACGTTGACAAGTTGCTCGGGAAATAGTGTTCATTTCTCGCACAATGTTTTGCTTTAACTCTTCAACTGTTGTTGGATTATTTTCATACACTCTTGATTTTAGGTATCCCCACAAAAAATAATCATTCGGAGACAGATCTGGACTCCTTGGGGGCCACTCAATGTCACCTCTTCGTGAGATGAGTTTTCTAGGAAACATTTCTTTCAGTAGGTCTATGGAGACTGTAGCAATGTGGGAAGTGGCTCCATCCTGCTGAAACCTGGTCCTAGAATTGTAACCTTGAAATTCTCGAAGAGCTCGGACCAAGAATTCTTGCAACATCTGACAATAATTCTCAGCTCTCACTGTCACAGCCACTCCTCGTTGATTTTCAAAAAAAGTATGGCCTAATTATTCCACTGGCCGATATTGCAGCCCACACAACGACCTTAGGGCTATGAAGAGGTCTTTGATGCATCTTGCGAGGATTAGTCTCAGACCAAAACCGGCAATTTTGCTTATTAACATGACCGTTGACTCATCACTGAAGATTATGTTAGAAAAATTGTTAAAGCGATTAAGCATAACATTAGCGAAATTAAGTCGAAGATTAACATCATTAGGTTTCAACTCTTGTGTCACCTGAATTTTATAAGCTTTTAAATGTAAATCACGGTGCAAAATCCTGCGCAAAGTGGTCCTCTTGATGTTCAAGACTTGGCTTCTTTTACGAGTCGATTGCCGAGGATTTTCTCTGATTGATTCATGAACACGTTGAATAATCTCCGGCGTCCGTATTGACTTCGGGTTTCTTCAAACATTTTAACCCATTTGCGAATAGAATTTGCGCATGGTGCTTCTCTGATGTCACGTAAATCGAAGTGAGCGCGGTACATTCGCCTAGCAACAGTCACAGAATTATTGTTGACATAATATGCGCGAACACAAAACGCACGCTGTGCTCCCGAGAACGCGTCCATGGTGACTAAAAGTTCCACGAAATGGCGCGTCTAACGACACCCCCGTGCCCTCGTACCCCTAACGGTTTTTGAATTATAGACAAAACAAAACGCTCATGCAGTTAAGGCCCACCCTGTATATTTAGTAATTTTGGTAATATAGTCCAGGTATTTGAATTTTCTCACACTAACGAATAGAACTTAAGCTAGACACTACTAATACTCTTAAAATGGAGAAGTACGTTGTTAAACGAAATATTTAGTTATGTGGGATTTTAGTTGGTAAGTCACATAATAAATCAGTTGATTAAGCTTTTATGTAAGTGGTTCTCCAGAGTAAATTACCGTTTTAAGTGCATTATGGCTACACTTTCATATAGGTATGTCTAATCATTCAATAAACAAAGTGCTATTATTGTACTACTGGCCTAAAGAAACCGCTCAATAAAATATCAGATAATTTTTAGAAGTAATAAAAAGGTCTATCTCCAGCCGGGTTTCATCATATTACAGCTTGTCAGTGGAGCTATAGTCCAGTCGAATTAGATTCAAAAGCAAATTCAATTTTCTGTAAGGAGAGATAGTTCTATTTTCTGGATAAGTCACTCCATTTTTTATTATATCTCTGTGAAAGTGAAAAGTTAATCCTAGTGCAAAATATTATAGGATATAACTTACTGGTCGAAAAATTTCCTGTTGAAATGCATTGAAAAGTCGAAAAATCGGCGAAAAAAAAACATTTTTCTATTAAGAGTAAACAACTTTCAAACCAGCCAGGGAATGGTGCCGATGGATCAACTAGTATTTGTACAATAATTTGTTAATCTAACTCAGCACGCGAACATTGAGGAATCAATATACATATATATATATATATATATATATATATATATATATATATATATATATATATATATATATATATATATATATATGTTTATACGGCTTTCACGGATTCGTCCGTGTGAGATGCATTAGCAGTGGTTATATCCACATTATGCTGTTGTAGTGCTGAAATCACATTCAGCAAACGTACAACTATATGTAACTCCGTATGTAAGTGAAGTAAACTGCGAAACAGTGAATGCAAACTTCACTCCATCATATCCTTTCTGTGTTAGAGGTTGCACAGTTAGAATAAACTGTAATAAAACACAATTCATCTTATTCCACCACCATCGAGATGGTGGCCTACCTGTACCACCATACCGAGAAGAAAGTCAAGGCTTACCCTTCCCGCCACAGTGATACGGCAGAGATACATGTTTCGTCTCTCACTAGACTCATCAGGGTACCGAGATGCACCTGGCTGTGCAAAGGACATATATATATATATATATATATATATATATATATATATATATAGTGTACGACAAAACAAATGCAGGAACTTCTACTCGCTAATATATGGCTAAATAACATGGTCAAATGCACTTAAATTTAACTTTTTTTACTTATTTATGATCGCGATGGACTTTTACACTAAAAAAAAGACACTAACAAAACTAATTTTTTTTTTGTATCAGAAAAAAATTTGTTTTGTTTACAACATAACTTTTTGTTTATGACAAAACATATGCACGAAATAACAGGAATTTACATACTTTATGAATTATAAAAAATTATCAACAACAAGTACCGTTAAATAACTAATAACTCTCTTTTGAACATTGTAAGAATGTTTATAGAAAACTTCCACGTGCTTATAGTCGTTCCTGGTCTCTCAAAGTCATCGGTCATATGGTACAAGTTTTTAATGAAAAAAATGGCTAATAATAAGTACTCAGTGCATGTAAAGGAAAAAATAATTAAATATTATAATAGTGGTGAATCAGTGACATCAATTGCAAAGAAATTTGGAATTCATCATAGCGTAATTTCGCGAATTATAAGCCGCTTTCGTTCTTCAGGCTCGTTGACCACTATCCACAAAGGAGGTCGTCCACGGCAAACCAGTAAACGGGACGACCAGACAATAATTAGATTAATAAAAAAAGATCCGGTCATATCAGCAAGATCAATTGCTAATCGATTACCACTATATATTTCTGAAAGATCCATCCAAAGACGAGCTGTTGAAGGTGGATTAAAATCATACCGAAGTGCCAAAAATCCATTTATTTCCGCCAAAAATAGACTAGCTAGAATTCAATTTGCAAAGGAACACTTAAATTGAAGTACAACCAAATGAAAGACCGTACTCTTTTCTGACGAGTCGAAGTTCAACTTGAAAAATTCGGGTGGATTTCGGCTAGTACGCAAACCTAAAGGGCAACGTCTTAACCCTCGCTATACGCAAGGCACACTTAAGCACGGAGGAGGAAATGATTTGGTCTGGGGATGCTTTTCCGGACATGGAATCGGACCAATTCACAAAATTAATGGTATAATGGATCGTTTTGTGTATAAGGATATCCTAAATAATGTTATGTTGCCATACGCTGAGGAAGAAATGCCACTTAAGTGGGGGTATCAACATGATAACGACCCAAAACACACTGCTAAATGTATGAAAGAAGGGTTCGTAAACAACAAGATTGACGTTTTGAAATGGCCACCGCAATCGCCTGATCTCAATCCCATAGAAAATCCATGGGATATTGTAGATTACAAAATAAATCGCGATAATTGCAAAAATGCGGATGACCTTTTCCGACAAGCGGAAATTGCATGGAATGGAATTTCCGATGAAATTTTATCTAACCTTATAGAGTCCATGCCACGCAGATGCGTGGAGGTTTTAAAAAATAAGGGCTACGCAACTAAATATTAGTTAATTTTTTTTTTAAGTGGAATAACCTAAAACTGTGCTATTGTGTTGTCGCATAAAGAAAGCACAGTTAATTATGAAATATGGTTTTTGTTGGTTTTCATAACAAATGTTGGAAATTTTTGTTTTGTTTTAGTAAATTTAGTTTGTTAATTTTGTAAATAAATAAAACAATTTGAAAAGCAATATGTTTTTGTCTTGTTATTAAGGCATATTTTAATATCCACAAGTTCGTGCATATGCTTTGTCGCACACTGTATATATATATATATATATATATATATATATATATATATATATATATATATATATATATATATATTTATAGTTCTAACTAAATATTGTATGTATCACATTTGTTTTATTCATTATTCACATTTGATAGAATAAATAATTCCGGAAAGATTAAATTGAATCAAGAATATGTTATTTCTATTATTAGGAACGAGTATATGTTCCTTAAGAAAATATCAGTAAAAAGTTTGGCTTGAAAAACAATCATATTACGATAATTTATTATCAATTTCAGCGAATAAAACTAAAACGACTTGCAATATCGTTAATAAACTTCAAGGTAATGATAACAAGAAGAAATAAATGGAAATTACTGACAGCGATATTGCCATAAAAGATTCTGGTAAAGTTGTATCAACTTTTTGAAACTATCTTTCTTGCTCTGTAGTAAATAAATGTAATAATTACTTTCAGGGAATATTTTTTCTAATTGTACGATAACAAAAAGAAACAGTTTAGTAATTCTATATTTTCTGACTGTGTTATGGACAGAGAAATTGTTGAAATGGTAATAAAGCTTCCAAATAGAAATTTATCTGGATTGCCAAATTTAATGGATGATCTTCCACTGACTACCAGACGCAATATGTTGTTCCCACACTTCAGATTAAATGTTGGAAATTATTTAAATCGATGAACCGGCAGAGGAAATGATGGCCTCCTCGCTTACCGGAATTGACGTCTATGGATTATTTTTTGTGAGAAACTCTCAAACAGATGGTATACTATAGATCTTTAAACACCAAAGAATTGAACCCAAATATAATTTTTAATTAAAAAATGAAATAAATAAAATTTTCCTGTTTCGGTTCGTTATTGACTTTGTCTGTTATCCTTTTTGTTCTTTGCTATTTCATTCTTACATAATTATCATTATTAATGCTCCAAAATTTTTGACCATTCCTAAGCCTGCAGAAAAAGTGTGAAGAGGGGCATTTAAAATCGATCATATGAAGAACTAATAATTTTTAATTAAAAATTTAATACACCGAGGCATAAAAAAGTTATGAAGCTTTAGATGTAGGCGAAGTGTTGCTAGCGGCACCCACTGAAATGAACATCGAAAAAAATATAATTTGGACACCCTGTATTTAGGAAATTATCAACTTTTGGAGTAAGGTAAATTAGGCTATATTCTCATATTTTAGCCTCAGGAGCTTTTGCTACCATTTTGAACAGACCTTTTAGAGGCACCTTGTACAGGGTGAGTCAACGATTGAAGTAGGTTTGTGCCTTTTCGGTGAAATTAACAAAGAAACTATATTTACTGTTTGATACAGTTTATTTTTACGCAGATTTTAAAAATATTTAGGACTCTACAGGGTGAGCCAAAAAACTAGGACAGCATAAAGTTGTATTTTTTTAAATAGAACACCCTATATACGAATCGTATTTTCGATTAAGCTTATAATTTTAAATCTTTTTTATTAAGAGTTTACTATAACAAAACTTTATAGTTTCTGAGATAATTAAGTTTAAGGAAAAAAAGTCACATTTTCAAGCATCAATTCAATCCTAAATAACGTTTTCAATTTTGTGACAAATATATTCAAATTTGGAATTTAGCAAGGTCAAGGACAAGTTAACATAATTTTTACCTAATATTTGCAATAAAAGCTTCAGGGTGTTGAACACATCGGCTCAAATTTGAACAAGTTTAAATGAATAAATATCTTTTTTTTTTAAATGGTACACCCTATATATTTTCATGTTATTTAATAGAGTAATAAAAACCCTAAAAGTTTTGTTCAATATATCCTATACCTATTTATAATAGTTTTTGAGATATTTCAGTTTTTCTTATTTTCCATACTTTTTTACAGAAATAGTCTTCATTATCATAGTAGCCATATAAAATAATAAAAAGAAACTACAGAATGTGGTTAAATATGATGAAATACATTATTCGTTATATTACAACGGCAATAGTTTAATTAAATATAATGTGAAAAAATTAACACAACAATAACGACAAGGCAAATACATATTTACTTTTATACTAAATTGAAACAAAATATTACCTATTAAATACTGAGATTAATTATTTCTTTTTAATAAGTGTTCGAATAAACGACCCTCTTGTGCAATGCACAAATTTAGTCTTTTTTGCAGATGTTCTCGGACCCTGGACAAAATTAGTGGCGTTATTGTTCTACAGGTATTCCTAATCCTGTTTCGCATATCTTCCACTGTTGTTGGTGGATTAACATACACCTTATTTTTAATATAATCCCATAGGAAGAAATCTAATGGGGTGATGTCGCAAGACCTTGGTGGCCACTCAATGAAACCCCCACGTCCAATCCATTTTTGCGGATATCGTTGGTCCAAAAACGCACGAACTTCACGATGGTTATGCGGAGGCGCACCATCGTGCTGGAACCACATACTGTCGAGCTCATCCCTATCGAGACCTTGAAGCAGTTGGGGTAGTTCTTCTTGATACTGCACCTCTCTAATCCAAAATGGGTTTTCTGTGGCATAATAATGCATGTTGCGTCTATTTACGGCACCGTTACTTCTAAAAGTAGCTTCATCAATAAACATTACCTTGCATAATAAATTTGGATTTAATTGAATCTCCGCATTTATTGTACGACAAAAGTTTACACGACTTTCAAAATCCTGTCCATGCAATTCTTGGTATAATTCCATGTGATATGGATGATACCTATATTTCTTAGTAGTACGATTAGCGGTGGATTGTGATGTTTCACATAATGTTGCTAACTGACGGCTACCAATATAAGGATTTTCCTGAACATTTAACAATACTTGTAGTTCTTTTTCTTCATTAGTTACTGGTTTGTTGACCACTTTACGTTTTGGATAATCAACAGTACCAGAAGAATCAAATCTTAGCATTAAGTTTTGAAAAGTATGGGTATTAGGCTGGCGTCGATCAGGATACTTTATTTTGTAAATTCTTTGAGCAAGAAGGCAATTTTTTTGAGCCTCTCCTATTGTATAAATCATATCTATTAACTCATTTTACAATATAAGATGAATGCAAAAAAAAACAAACTACACTACATAAAAATCAAAAGAAGCGATTGTGGTTATAAATTTGACACACAGAAAAATGTTCTTTTACATTGTTTTTGCCATGGCTACTATGATAATAAAGACTATTTCTGTAAAAAAGTATGGAAAATAAGAAAAACTGAAATATCTCAAAAACTATTATAAATAGGTATAGGATATATTGAACAAAACTTTTAGGGTTTTTATTACTCTATTAAATAACATGAAAATATACAGGGTATACCATTTAAAAAAAAAGATATTTATTCATTTAAACTTGTTCAAATTTGAGCCGATGTGTTCAACACCCTGTAGCTTTTATTGCAAATATTAGGTAAAAATTTTGTTAACTTGTCCTTGGCCTTGCTAAATTCCAAATTTGAATATATTTGTCACAAAATTGAAAACGTTATTTAGGATTGAATTGATGCTTGAAAATGTGACTTTTTTTCTTTAAACTTAATTGAAAACGTTATTTAGGATTGAATTGATGCTTGAAAATGTGACTTTTTTTCTTTAAACTTAATTATCTCAGAAACTATAAAGTTTTGTTATAGTAAACCCTTAATAAAAAAGATTTAAAATTATAAGCTAAATCGAAAATATGATTCGTATATAGGGTGTTCTATTTAAAAAAATACAACTTTATGCTGTCCTAGTTTTTTGGCTCACTCTATAGATTCCTAAATATTTTTAAAATCTGCGTAAAAATAAACTGTATCAAACAATAAATATAGTTTCTTTGTTAATTTCACCGAAAAGGCACAAACTTACTTCATCCAATCGTTGACTCACCCTGTACATACACTTCAAATTGATAACTTTTTTTTATTGAAGTCGGATAAAAAAGTACCAATCATTATATCTTTTAATAAGTTACATATATTAGCATTTAAAATAGTCCACTTTTTATTCTTAGGAAAAACACTC
The DNA here is from genome assembly GCA_034092305.1 of Diaprepes abbreviatus. NCBI lineage: Eukaryota > Metazoa > Arthropoda > Insecta > Coleoptera > Curculionidae > Diaprepes > Diaprepes abbreviatus. The sequence goes on from JASJET010000280.1 coordinate 983,336, forward strand.
ATACCGTCCTGTAGCTGGTGCGGTCTCAACGAAATTCAACGCTCGTTTGCGGAAGAAGAAGCGACCTTGATTATAAGATATGATTGAAGATTGGAATGCTCGAATTCTAGGCATATTTCAGCGTCCATGATCAAAAGCAACACGTACAGGTTTAAACGGCACTTCAAGGAATGTTACTGGAAGATAAAATATGATAAATTTGATATAAAAATTGAAAAGAATTTCGATCATTTTTAGTATTGCAAAAGATTCGCATTTAATGGTCGTATATGCGTTGTTATGTTAGTTCCACTATTTTTCAACGATTAGGATGATTTATCTTTTAAATACAACCATTTGAATTTCTAATTCATCCTTTTAGATCACTTTTTGAGAAAAGTCCCTAGAAATATCGAAATAACAAAAAAAAAATAGGACCCAAAATACTGCTCCGATGCACACCAGTGTTCACCACAATTTTCCTAGAATGAATGTTATTTGTTCCCTTACCTATTATTATTTTTTGGAATATTAAGAAAAGAAACGGATCCTCCATAATAATTCAGTTCATTTCCCAGTAATGAATGTTTGATAGTGTAGAAGGCTTCTTTTAAATCAAAAAATATACGAACAGATTTTAAATTGGATTCAAAAAATTTTACATTACTAACATTTGGTGACCGATAAAAAGTAAATTAATAATTAATAGCTGTATCTTAATGAACACAGCCATAAAACCCTTGTCAACTGACAATTTACATTTAAAATATTTGACAAAAATTGACTCGGCCTACATTCGAATTTTGCAATTTATTTATATAATTTTTTAAAATTTTTCACCACACCACAAATACGACAGCCACTGATTAGTTAATGGATTTAAGAGTTTTTAAATATACAGAAACACTGCCAATATATTGATAATTGATATCAATCCGTATCGTAAGAAATATTATCAGTGCAGGAAAATATCGTTGTCCAAAAAATTGATATCTAAAATATCGTTATCTTAGCAACACGGATATTGTAATTATTTACAACACAAAAATGCTAGTTTAATGACTATCATTACAATAAATAAATCCCCAGTTCGTCAATCAAATAAAAACACAAACAAAAATATAGAGAATAAATAAATAAATAAATAAATAAATGCTTTATTAACGGTCAAACCATTTAAAAATTTACAACACTTTACAACTACAAACAAGTTTCCAAATAGATAAAAAAAAACAATAGTAAACAATAAACACTCAAATCCAAAGCATCCGGTAAACTACAGTAAGCTCACATTTAAGACTACATATAGAACAGTGAGAAGTAAAAAATTTGGACTATAGATTACGCTTTAAAAAATTGTTAAAACTATTTAAGGACATGTTAAAAATATCCAAATCAACGTGATCACGGGATAATTTATTAGCTAAAATGCACATTCTATTTAGTGGTGCATAGGTCGAATAGTTGGTTCTATGAACATCCACAGAGAACACTTCAACTCATCGACTACTTCTCTGAGGCACATTGAAACCAATATGCATTAGTAGTTCTGGAGAATTTATTATATTATTAACGATTTTAAATAGATAAAGTAAGTCAATGTATTCCCTGCAATGTTCAAGAGGCTTCACATTCAATTGGAGTAGTAAATGAGGGTAGTTGATATTTTCTTTAGGAACACCTAATTTATAAGCTACAAATCTTAAAAAGCGCTTCTGCACCCTTTCTGGCCCCAATTTGTGTACATTGTAGAAAGGTGACCATATTGGTGAGGCATACTCTAATATAGAACGCACAACACTGCAATAAACATTTTTAAGACAAATAATATCGTTGAAGTCAGATAAATTTCGTGTAACAAACCCCGCGAATTTCATTCCCTTATTAGTGATATATATATATATATATATATATATATATATATATATATATATATATATATATATATATATATATATCCAATATTACACCAACATCAGATATAGAATCGGTCAATTCCACAGACACACCGTTAATCTTATAATTGTACTCAATTAAAGTCTTCTTTCTACAGAACCGCACTGTCTTGCACTTTCCAATGTTAAGGTACAATCTATTAGTACTACACCATATTCTAAATGCATCCAAATCAGACTGCAAATCAATGCAATCTTGCAAAGATCTAATGCACTTAAAAAATTTTAAATCATCAGCGAAAAGCAGTGTCGTTTCATGCGAAAAAGACTTGATGACATTATTCAAAAACAAGTTGAACAGAAGAGGGGCCAAATACAATATTGTTACGATTTGCTCTATTTATATCGCTCGCTGGGTCCAAATAAAACACAACAATTCTCTAAGCGTTGCTTCTTAACATGTTAACTGTTCAAATACAACTAAACTAAAATACGTTTTTCCTATCCCTATTTATATACCTATATAAACTATTAGAATATATGAAAATACAAATCTAGAAATTACAAGAAACTTAACAAATGATGATTCATCGATATATTTTTTACATTATAACAACGATGATTTATAGATGTAATATTTTTACAAAATATATAGTTCTTCGTTACACTGCCCCCCCCCCTTCTAATTCTGATTGTCCCGATTAGCTTCAATACTTCCGTGATAGGGCTTCAAAATCTGGAGATATACTACTTTCAGTTTGGCTATGGGACTTCGTTAGATTCTATAAACAACGCCATTGTTTCTTTTCAGAACGGTGTAGGGTCCTTCTCATGATTGCAACAACTTGATTGATTTTCTTCCTCTGTGGATTCCATAATCAAACCCTATCATCTTGCTAGAACCATGTTGAGTTTATTTTGATGCTATATGAATTGACTAATGCCTTTGCCACCAACCAATCCGACGTGGTTTTCAGAACTCTTGTCTAGTCCTCCGTAAATGATTTTCTCTGTGCTTCCCTTCGTATATGTCCAGTGCATCTACATCTGTAGCACTCAATTATCTCTTCTGTAACCTGATATAAAGGGTGTTTTTTTTATAGAGGTATAGAACTTTTAAATGGAATAAAACAAAGATGAATTTTTTAAATTGACATGAAATTTACTTTATTCGAAAGAAAACCTTCTGGCATTATAATTTAAATATGACTTCTGGCATATGATGGCTGGCTCGGACATAGTCTAATCTGGAGGTCCAATTTTCGATGACTTTTTCCAACATTTGTGGCTGTATATCGGCAATAACGCGGCGAATGTTGTGCTCCAAGTGATCAATCGTTTCGGGCTTATCGGCGTAGACTAGCGACTTTACATATCCCCACAGAAAATAGTCTAGCGGCGTTAAGTCGCACGATCTTGGAGGCCAATTCACGGGTCCGAAACGTGAAACTATGCGGTTACCAAACGTTTCCTTCAATAAATCAATTGTGGCACGAGCTGTGTGACATGTTGCGCCGTTTTGTTGAGACCACAGCTCCTGCACATCATGGTTGTTCAATTGATGAACGAAAAAGTCAGTAATCATGGCTCTATAGCGGTCACCATTGACTGTAACGTTCTGACCAGCATCGTTTTTAAAGAAGTACGGACCAATGATTCCACCAGCCCATAAAGCACACTAAACAGTCAGTTTTTCTGGATGTAACGGTGTCTCAACATACACTTGAGGATTATCATCACTCCAAATACGGCAGTTTTGTTTATTGACGTATCCATTCAAACAAAAGTGAGCTTCATCGCTAAACAAAATTCGCTTATGAAAATCGGGATCAACGGCAATCTTGTTTTGGGCCCATCCACCGAATCTACGCCTTGCTAGGTGATCGTGTGGTTTCAATTCTTGCACGAGTTGGATTTTGTAAGCACGGAAACCAAGATCTTTCCGCAAAATCTTCCATAAAGTGAATGGACACATATCCAATTCCTGTGCATGATGGCGGATAGACTGATTCGGGTCTTCTTCTGTACGCACTGTACGACGTCTCTGTGGATGCGTATTATCATTTACAGTAAACGTGGTGCGAAAACGTTCCATAGTTAATCGAATTAATTGCTCTGATGGACGATTATGTTGACCGTAAAATGGACGTCGTGCGCGATACGTATTTCGAACAGAACCATGATTTTCAAAATAAATTTGCACAATTTGGAAGCGTTGTTCAGGCGTCAGTCTATTCATGTTGAAATGCCAAACCAAACTAAACATAAATCACTTGAGAGCTGACAAAATGGCCGCCAGTTAAAAAAGTGTTGCCAACTTAAAGCTTTATACCTCTATAAAAAACACCCTTTATTACCTATAATATCTAGTTCTTTAAGGATAATATTGTTTCCATTGTTTAGTTCGGTAAGTCCTTGTTTTCCTCTATGGTAAAGGCTATTATTTTAGCATCCATACATTTTAAGTTGCTTTTATTTCCAAAGCCCTGTCCAACGCTGCGCTATAATAACCAAACTTGCTTAGACGCAACATATGCTATATTTGATAATCTCTGATTCCAGCTGTTTCATATTTTTGCAAACTTTCTCCATTTCTCATATGTCTTGACTTGCATTGCTACTGGTAACTGATGCCGATTTGAATTACAAATCTTCTTTCCAATGCGGCACGGAGGATTTCATAGTCTTTTGTTGGATTGTATGAATGGTTTTCCATAACTACAATGCTGGTCCACGAGGTGTAATAACTAATGCAATACCCATCTCTTTGTAGTTCCAGATATTTGCACTAGCGGCAGTTTCAAATTGAGATTTTTACATTATCCAAGATACTTGATCGTCATAACCTGGAATTTGATGTTTTGTTCGGTAGTTATTACTTTATCAGAAAGATCATGCTTCTGTATTTTATTGACTTCTGTCTCAGGGTCCTTGATTTTAGATCCTATAATATCTACCTCTTGTCACACTTCTTCTATGTCTCGTCATAGTTCGTTTATATCTTTCTTAAACTTTTGCGTTTTTATTAGTACAATTTGATCGAAATTTTGCTGTCCTTATACAATCACTTCTTGTATCCATTTGCAAAGTGTATCTTCATTTTTAATACAAACTTCTTCTTCTTGCTGTTTCTTTTTTTGGCGACGTTATTCTTCCTGTTTTTCTTTCAGACATGATTCTTCTTTTAGGCGACGGTCATCTTCTTTCTGTTTTTGTTCTCAAGCAATTTCGTCGGTCTTTTCCTTGTGACACTCTTCTATCTGTTTATTATGGTGTTGTTGCATTCTCATATTTCGCACGATGTTCATTTTTAGGGTTGCTGTGTTAGCGCGATTCAGATTTTTAGAATGCAGAAGACGGATATTCGACTTGCCTCTGGTATCGGCTATAGGGACTACTGTAGGCCACACTTTATAAAATTGCGAGTTTTAACGCTGCCTAGTTTATTTTTCTTCTACCAACTACTGGAGATTCATAAAAACCATGGGAAATTCCACCAAGATTCCCATTTTAACTCTTGTAGCACTAGATCAGCTAATTTAATTAGACCCTCGAGGCATAGATTGAAGAGATCTAAGAAAAATACACTGAATGTGTCATTATACAACACGTTGCCTGACAAGTTTAAAGATTTAGACTTTATGAGAATCAAAATTAAATTAAAAAGGTTTTTGTTAGAGCATACATTCTATTCGGTGGATGAATACATGAAGACTTCTTCTGGAGTATATTATTAGGTTTTTTTTTTGTAATTCACAGATAGGTTTATCCTTTTTTTTTGTTTATGTGACATTTGTATTTTTTTGTACAAAAGGTAAAGAAATAAATTTATTAATCTATCTATTATAGTCTATATATTTAAAACCAAAAATCATAGTCGTACTCGTATTTACGCTTAGGTCAGTTAACTTAACCAGCAAAAAATCCTTACACCCTTGATTTTTATCGAATCTAATCGAGTTAAAAAGTAATGAAAACAAATTAAATCCAGCCGGGACATAATTATGACACACCCTGGTACTTAAAAAAAAAACTCGCCTATAATTAGGTGCTGGTATATAAGTGTAAAATGCAATTAGCTTTTAATGTGGTTTACTGCAATCAAAAAACCTCCATTTTAAGATGAATGGGTATGTAGTTTAATGCAATAAATGCCATAATACTTATAATATACGATAAATATAATATCTGTTACGTTTTTTGCGTAACTTGCTCTAAATACTTTTCAAGCCAAGCTATACTATTATTTTTTTTTAATTAGTTAGGTAGGTTGTACTTAAAAATGTGAAGATAATTATAGTTCTCTAAAAATACTTTTATATTTCTTTCGCCATTTCCGGTAAGGAGTAAGAAAATAAAGTACCGGGTTCTTGGTTATACAAGTTAAAGTTATATCTTAATATAGCCATGTCGTAATCAGCTTTAATTGCTAAGAAGAAAATAAGACAATAGAGAAGTTGCAATATTTACCATTTTTATGGAGGATGGATTATCTATTTGTACATTTTTATTACCATCTTTTAAAAGCAAGCTGTAAACATTTTTATTCGCATTTGTCTTCTACAAAATATCTTCCATATAGGGTCTAGCCCATTAAGAGGGTCGCAACTGCCTCTTTGGTAATATAAAAAATAAAAAACACCCGGTTGTTCTACATCAAAAAGTATCTACACAAAAAAATCTGTAATGAAACATAGTCAAAATCGCAAAAAACGGCATTTATTAGCATATATATATATATATATATATATATATATATATATATATATATATATATATATATATATATATATATATATTATATTTTCTTGGGATTAGGTTCATATTTAAAATACAGTTTTCATTGCTCTGACGTTTCGTTCCCCATTCAGAACATTTCCAAAAATAATCATGTACTTTCAACATTTATTTTAAAAATTGTTTTATTATTACAGCAAATTGGTAAAAACACGTAACTGGAAATATTTTTTTCCTGGTAAAACCGCACATCGAATGAAAAATTTTCAAGAGGTAAAAAAACTTCCAAATACATAAAACACATGCCGTTATCCGCTATCTAGGTTGTCATAACAATGATGACATAATAAATCAGAAGCGATGTAAACATGTATACCACTACTAGAAAACGTCGTATTATACCAAAAATCATTGAATTCAGTTATCACGTTTTCAAAAAAATTAAATTAATATTTTCTTAAAACTTTGACGTCTTCTACCGCTTAAATAAAGAAGTATCGGGTATAACTAAATTAGCTTTAATCTACCTATTTTGACGTCAAGAGTCTGTCATAAAATTTTGAATACGTATTTTCCGGACACCCTGTATATGAACTTTCTTTAGGTGCCGTCCTCGTTCCGAAGTTTGGCTATCATCAAAGCTATGCGTATCTTTGACACTGCAGATCTAAACAGTTGGCAGTTGTTGTAATTGTACCATTCTCTTAAGCTCTATAACCATGAATGCCTTCTTCTTCCTATGGATATTTTGCTTATTATTTTTCCCTGGATAATTAATTAGAGCAACTGGTATTTATCTCCCCTCATAACATGTCCCAAGTATTGCAGTTTGCGTTCTTTAATAGTAAGTACTAATTCTTTCTCTTTCCGCATTCTTCGCAAAACCTCCACATTTGTTACTCTCTCTGTCCACGATATTCTTAATATTCTACGGTACATCCACATCTCAAATGCTTCCATCCTCTTGGTATTAGTCTTTTTCAATATCCACGCTTCCATTCCGTAGTAAAGAACTGACAGCACGTAACATCTCACAAGGCGAATTTTAAGTTTAATGCTTAAATCTCGTCCGCAGAATACCTTCTTCATTTTAATAAATGTAGCTCTAGCTTTTTCCACTCTGATTATGATTTCTTCAGAGCTATCATTATTTTCGTTGATAACAGTTCCCAGGAAATTACATTTTCTTACACGTTCAATTCTTTGACCATGCACGGTTATGTCAGGGAAGTTTTGTGGTGATTTAGATACCACCATTATTTTTGTTTTACTGATGTTAAGTGATAATCCAATTCTTCACTGCATTCTACTATTCTGTTAATTAGTATCTGAAGATCCTCCGAAGTTTCTGCAATTACAACCGTGTCATCGGCATATCTCAAGTTGTTTATTGGGATGCCATTTATTTTAATACCTATATTTTGCTCTGAAAGTGCTCTGTTTACGATGTCTTCTGAGTATAGGTTGAATAAGATTGGTGAAAGTATATTTTTGTTTTACTGATGTTAAGTGATAATCCATATTCTTCACTGCATTCTACTATTCTGTTAATTAGTATCTGAAGATCCTCCGAAGTTTCTGTAATTACAACCGTGTCGTCGGCATATCTCAAGTTGTTTATTGGGATGCCATTTATTTTAATACCTATATTTTGCTCTGAAAGTGCTCTGTTTACGATGTCTTCTGAGTATAGGTTGAATAAGATTGGTGAAAGTATACATCCCTGTCTTACGCCTTTCTTAATCTCGAGTTCCTCCGTTGTCTCTTGCTCTATTCGAATATTCTCTTTCTGGTTATAGTAAATCTTGGAAATAATCCTGATGTCTCTTTTATCCAAGTTTCTTTCTATCCGCAGTCTCATTAGATCGTGACGTACTTTATCGAACGCTTTATTGTAGTCAATGAAGCACATATACATATCTTGGTTCATATCTAGACATCTTTGGCACATGACGTTAAGTGCAAATAGTACTTCTCTTGTTTCAAGCCCGTTCCGAGATCCGAATTGAGTATCACCAATATCCACATCTAGTTTCCTGTGAATTCTTGTCTGAATCACTTTGAGGAATACTTTTAATGTATGTCCCATTAAGCTTATTGTGCGATGGTCAGTGCACTGTTTTGCGTTTGCCTTTTTTGGTATGGTGACAAAAGTTGACAGGAGCTATTCTTTTGGTATTTCTCCTGTTTTGTAAATGCAGTTAAAAAGGTGGACAAGAATATTCACTGATTCACCTTCCACAAGCTTGAGAAGTTCCGATGTAATCCTATCTGGACCCGGTGATTTACCATTCTTCATTGTTTTTATAGCGTATAGTATTTCTTCTTTAGTTATGTCTGGTCCTTCGTCGTCTTGTATGTTATCTATATTAGGTTCTTGCCTTTCATCGTCGTACAATTCTTCTACATATGAACTAAAGGTTTTTTTTTACATTTGGAAACAGACCTGTTTTCTCTAAGATTGTTTCCAACGATGAGACTGAGGTACCTGAAATAAAATTAGAGTCCATAAGGAATCATCACCTCCAAAAACAATTAAAAGCAGGGAACCGAAAACTCTCGATATTCACTCTGGAGCCCTCAAATTTATATGCTATTGTAACTCCGATAAAATGTACGTTTAATATTCAATAATGAAAATAAATAACATTGTAAATCGTGATGTTCCATTTATTTCAGTTTAAGTGTGGGAGAACCCACTAAGGTCATCACAAATTTATATTCCGCAAAAAATAAGTTAACAATAAAATAATCACGCATACGTATATGCATTACAATTCATGTAATGCATGTCCTCTTTTTGTTAAACCATAACGATCAGTGGCGTTTTCACGAATTGTTTCAATCAGGGTGCAAGTCACCAAATCATATATTTAGTATTAAAATATACAGGGTTATTCACCCTATAGGGCACGAAATATTGCGGCCAAAATATACATGACTTTCAAAAAGTTTTATTTTTGGGATATATAGGAGTCTAATATAGTTACTTTTTAAAATTATTTTCATATTATACAGGGTCCCAAAAGCTCTGAGAGTATCAAACTTGTGTTTTTTAAATGGAAACTACTGTATATTATTGGATTTTTGGATTCTCCAATCAAAATAAATGCCTATTTTAATAAGGTTTATAGTAAAATAAAAAAAAAAAAACCTTAACGATTTTTAAATAATTTGAATTTTGACAAAATCTACCCTAATTTTCATATATCAAATGCTTAAGAAGTATTTGAGTTATGTACTCCAAATCATATTTTATATCCAAATTAAAATAAACTTGTTATATTATACAGGGTGTCCAAAAATTAAAACTAATCAAATGAGAACTGTATGCGGCTATAACTTGATTATTTTAAATAGAACACTATACTTTTTACCTTACTAAAAAATGTATCTTTTAAATACCTACCTATCGAATGGTATAAGGGTATTCTATAGCTAAGTCTTCGCGTTTTCACATAATACGCCAAATAATCCTTTTCTGCACCGTTTTGTGTTTTCTCAGTGGATGTTCTAATGTATCTAGTTGCCTATAGCATTTGGAAATGATCGGTTGTTTACAATCATAAGAATAATAATCAGCAATATCTTTACAAATGTTCAGAAACTCGAAACGTGATTTATATCGTCCAACAGGCTACAACAGCAATAATGGTAAAAACATATTAATGATAGCATAAAACAGAAGCAAAATATTTATAGTAGATGTTCGAAATGTCGACCATACATTTCCAAAGACTTACATATTCTTTTTTCGAAACCACTGCTAACTCTGGACAACATTTGCGGGGTTATAGTTTTAAAAGCATCTCATATGCGTATTGTCGGTTGCGCATTGTAGATAATTCCTTTTATGTATCCTTATAAAAATAAATCTGGTGGAGTTACGTCCGGAGATCTCGAGGCCCAATTTTGAAATCCTTCTCTCCCAATCGATCTGTTTCGAAAGTTCATATTTAAAAACTGCTGAATTTCGCGATGATAATGAGGCTGAGCTCCATCCAGTTGAAGCCACATATTTGTCCTAATATTTAAAAAGACATCTTCTAATAACATTGGAAGTTGGTGTAAAAGAAAATCGCGAAACATCAAACCATTTAAAAGTCCTTCAAAAAATTACTCTAACTCTAACTAAATATTCTTTATTTCAAATAAAAATAATTGTGTTTTGTCCTCATCCAGTTCAAATATGCCTCGATTAGCAGTAAACAACAGCATTTTTTAATCTTCAAATCATTTTCCATTGAATTGAATTTTACTAATTCTGAACGTGGTTTAACAAAATATGTACTTTTGAGGAAAGTATGAATTGCTCACATCTGCAGGGATGGACTAGCTGTGACACTCATGATCCTATTTTATTTTAACTTCGAATAACGTTTTTTACATACTTTTAGCTATTGACTAAAAATTAAGTACTCTTCATTCATGTCGCTAATCCTAACCATTTTCGAAAAAACGTCATTTTATTTATGCTATTAGTTCCCTAACTTCTGTCGAGTTGAATGAAATGAAAAAGAGGAATTTTCCCCTATCAACATAGTTTCAATAAAAATTTAAACTACCTACTTGATTAAAAAATTCGTAAGAGGGTTCAACATGGGTGCCGTGAAGTCAGAAACACTTGTGGACATAACAAACTGAGGACTGCTATACCCATATCATTAACTCAGCATTGATCCTTATTTGATTACAATGAAATGTGATTCTCCGTAGAAGTTCTTCCCTGCTATCAACCGAAGTGGAATACGCTAAAGTTTAGGGGTGTCCCCAAAGGTAAAAAACGAACGGCGTTAGGTCGGGAGATCAAAGAGGTTAGGCAGTAGGTCCTCCTCTACCTATCCAATGGTTTAGATAGACGTTATTCAGATGCTCTCGCATAGCAATGCTAAATTGAGATGATGCCCCATCGTCCATGTAGTACATGTTTTGGCGGGTTTCAAGTGGTAAGTGCTCTACGAAATCGTGAAAAGTGTCCTGGAGAGACTCCAAATAAAATCCATTCAGTCGTGCCAGTAATACGAATAATTCAATCAAAAAATTGCCACTGATTCCTGCCCAGACATTAATTGATTGGGATGATGATGATGTGTAAATTTAATGATACAATTTTTGATAAACCCTGCTTCATCCGTGAAGAGAATAATGCTAATGAAGTTTACATTATTTCGTTGCTGATCCAATAGCCAGTTTGCAAACTGGAAAATTTGCAGGAATGAGTTTATGCACTTTATTCAGATAATATAGAGCTATTTTTGAAAAACTACATATACTACAGTATTAAATTACGCTGATAATTTTTGCATGCTCGTTGAACAAGTGTCAACAGAGTCACAGAACATTTTATTAAGTGAAAATTACGTAAATATCGCACGTAGTGATCCGAGATAGTGCTTTGTCTCTGTGTTAGAATAGAGTACGTTTGTCCTTATAGTATAAAGTTCAATTGGTAGAGAGCTAAGTTTTTCTTATATAATTGTATTTTATACACCCAAATGCAAGTATATTGTATCCACTATTGGTATATATACAGGTCTCTACTAGATTATATATTCAGATTGCTTGGAATGCAACACCCTACCGCCATTCTCCGATGTCGAGTCACTACAAATACAAGGTTCGACATACATTAAGTACGGCACAGGGTGTTTGGGGAAGGTACCAACTAAAACCCTACTGATGAGTTGGTATCGGGACGAAACACCCAAAACTTTTAAAGGCATTATTAAGGTTCGTAATTTTCAGCAGACGCTGACATTCCTATATTTATCTTTGTTAGACGCCCTGTCTATATGGAATATTTTCAAGATAAAATTTAAATAAGCGGCGAAAAGCGCAGTACATTCTCGATTGTGATTCCCGATTATGTGTCATCTAGAGCCTTTAAAATATTTTATTGCGACATACATACTGTTCTTTCCCGACCAGCATCCATGCTTCTTTTCCCAAAATTTCCTAAAATTATGAAGAAATTTAATAATATTACCTTACTAAATGGAATCGCCTACCATTCTCTCTTAGACGTTGGTCAACTAGTTGAAATGTTTTCTGATCTGGAAGAGTACGATTGGGATATATGTCGTGATATAACCTCCTGGTTGCCAAAGCATTGCAAGATTCAAGACCATACATCATCAATAAACGTGTATTCCATATTTCGAATTATTTTAAGATTAATTTCACCACGAAATCAAAAAATTAATATCCAAGTAAAGAATTAATGTGTCAGCGATGTGAACTTGACTAGTTCTAAAATACAAGATATTTATTTTTTTCGTATCTAGAAACGTTTGCAACAATAGTTTGTTTTTGGTGCCGATAAAATAAAACGCACATTTTTTGCGAACCTAGGTCGAACTGCAATTCACAGAATTATACATTTGTATCTTTCATCGAAATATGGCAAATACATGATGTAAATAAAATGACTTTTTTCGAAAACGGTTAGGATTAGTGACATGAATGAAGAGTACTTAATTTTTAATCAATAGTTGAAGGTATGTAAAAAACGTTATCCAAAGTTTTTATCATACGGGATGTAAAAAAATAGGGTCATGAGTGTCACTGGTAGTCCGTCCCTGCAGCTGTAAGTAATTAACAATACTTTCTTGGATAGTAATTTGAAGGGTCTTACCTGGTATACATCATATTAAAAAAAAATTAAAATATACCTGGTGGTTCAATAATTATGCGTAAAAAACTTGATTCCATTGCAGCTCATTGGGAGCCCATATCTCCGAAGAGGAGGCCTATACGAAAAAAGTTAATATAAACTTGTAGTAGTCCTTTCACGTGTTTTTTTCATATCCCATATTTTCCCGGTCACCCTGTATATAGAAACGACTAAGCCTAATATAATTTAGATACAGCTACTCTAAATATAACCGTAATTTTTAAAATAACAATATATATATATATATATATATATATATATATATATATATATATATATATATATGTATATATATATATATATATATATATATATATATAATATTCAGTAATATTTTGCAGACAAACAGCTTTCAAATATACCTGCTCCCCTTGCTTTCCCCTCAACACGCCACTGATAACAATAAGGTATTACTAGTGCATTACACTGGCACTTACATATAAATTCAAAGTTGACAATAGACTTTTAAGCTGAAGGAGTGTCCCGTAAAACTTAAATATGCACTTTGACGCACGCTGTCTGTAATAAATGCGTCTCTTCTTCTTTTTTTTTTATTTTGAAAACAGGGTCACAGAATATTTTATTAAGTGGGAAGTACGTAATTACTTTTGAAAATCACCTAAGCATCAATATAATTATTTTGCATTCCTATTTAGTTGGGAGGTCCACTGGGTTTTCATAGCCGATCAAGAGAAAGAGACATCGCTCGACCAAATCTTGTGATATGTATTTTGAACCCCTCCTGAAATATCGAGGGTGAAATAAAAAATTGTTTATAATTAGAAAAATTGTTTTTTTTTGTAAAATTAAAAATGCTTTCGGGTTTCTTGGCTGATTCTAAACAAAAAGTGTATCTTGTGATTTTTCTCTGCATAGTTTTTGAATTAAAAACCGTTAAAAATAGCATTTTTACCACTTTTCAACATCAACAACATGGGCAAATTCGCGCATAACAGTTTCTACTGTAACTCTCTACTTTGAGTAATGAGTATTGCCATCTAGCGACAAATATAAAAAGTAAGTGCAACGGTTTTGTCACTCTACATTTATAGCCGCCGCAACGACAATATATGTTTTGGTGTAAAAAAGTGAGCAGCGATAATTAAAGGTAGGTTGAAGGCTATCACCAAAATTATATTTTTAATATAACTAAATTATACTGTATTATTTTCCAAGTATGTTTGTTCTTGAATCGTTTAATTTTTTTATTTTTAACAAATTTATTAGAAAAAAAAATAGCAGCCATATATAATGGGGTTAGTTCGCGCAATGTCGCAGGTGTAATTCTGCACACACGAAGTTAACCCAACATTAGCACTTCTTATATATATATATATATATATATATATATATATATATATATATTTAGAGGTATATTTTGATAGAATTGTAAAAATTGGTTGAAATTCTAGAAAAATAAAAAACTGACAAATATCCTACTTGACTATTTCACCATTTTGTAGTGGGGGAAAATACGGATCCGTAAACAGTGGCATGAGATTTGACAAAAATAGAATATAAAGTTAAGAAATTACTTGTTTGATATTTTTTGCATAATATAAGAGAATTTAATGGAAAAAACTCTTCATCTGGAGATGGACTGTCCAGGAAGCTGAAATACTTTTCTTTTTCCAACTTTAAAATACAACTGTAAGTGGCACTCAGACTATCGGTGTCACTTTTTTTATTCTTGGTGTTACTATCTTGGGTAATATGCACCATTTCAAGGAAGAGCCTCTTGTGATAAGCAGAAACTCTTTCCAGAATCTTAGTTAATGTTGTGATATTGATGAAAAACATGTTCAGCCAGAGTACAAGAGGGTAAACCTCTATTAATATCACTACGATGGGAAGTGAGTCTGCCTTTGAGGCTTCTGGAAGTCTGGCCTATATAAACTAATTGACAGTTGGAACAGGGAACTTTATAAACTATGCAGGATGTCTCATTTAGCTGTACGAGCGTTTTAGTTTTCGAGTAAATTTTAGAAAGAGTAAGTAATTGTTTTCTAGCTATTTTAATACCTGTATTTATAAAAATATCCATCAATTTGTCAGTAAGATTTTCTATATGCGGAAGTGTGTGGAAAAACTGAACTTATACTGTTACATTTAAAAGAGTGTTAACTGGGCTTAAAGATTGAGGATGTAACAGACACGGTTCAGAAGGTATTTCAAAGATGTTTTCAGGAATATTGTATTTAGTATTATAAAGAAATTTTTTAATAATGTTGTCATTGTAAAAATTCTCCAATAGTATATAATTAACTTGGTGCAATGCCTCTGCTCTAAAATTCGGGTGTGTTAGTTTGACAGCTCTATTTTTCATGCCTAAGATGAGATTAATTTTTGATCTCATAGGATGGTACGAATGTTAACTGATGAATCTATTAGAACAGTATGGTTTTCTATATCATTTAGTTTTTAGAGTGTTTTCATTCGTACGCATAGCTAACATATCCAAAAAAGGGATACTATTTTTAGTTTCTTCCTCAACTGTGAATTGAACATGAGGATTAAAGGAGTTAAAGAGTTCAAGAGTTATCTCAATTTTACCGGCAGATACAGCAAGCAATAAGTCATTAACATATCGCTTGACAAATGGAATGTGAAAAGGCATGTATTGAAGACAATCCTTAACCAGATCATCCAGCACATATTTGACCAAAATGGGAGAAATTTTAAAACCCATTGGTGTCCCAAACATGTGTTTGTAATAGTTATCATTAAACACTAATACGTTGAAATCAAAGACAAATTCCATGAGTCGCTCAAAGAAATCATAAGCGATCCCACACTACTGTGATATGTCATCCCATTTCTCACGAAGTCTGTTGAGAATAGCTTCTAAAGGTTGGTAAATATGAAGAGTACATCAAAACTGATAATTATATAGTTATTAGGTAATTGAAAATTACTAATGAAAGAGTTAAATGAGGAGTCCCTTACATAAAATTCGTTATCAAAATTGTAAGCTGCAGTTAGGATGTTAGTGAGATATTTAACTAAAGAACCATTTGGAGAATTAATTGATGAGACAATGGGTCGCATTGATAAGGTTGGCTTATGAATTTTAGTCAAGGTGTAAAATCTAGGACAGACTGTATCATAAGTTGTTAAATTAGATTTACCATCCTCATCATCCTTGTCATAGCGAGATTTAATTAATTTGTTAGCTTTAAGTTGAAAAGATGTCCTGAAGAAGAGATAAATAAATGCTCGAAAGCTTGACACAATAAAAAAAAGGGTTTTTCTCCTGACCAAGACCTACAAGTTTAAACAGACGGCATCCCCAATAACCCTAGTTTGGAATATTGTTTCTTAACTAGTCACACAGACATATATATATATATATATATATATATATATATATATATATATATATATATATATATATATATACATCATATAAAAATTGTATATATATTATATATACTTTTCAACAATAAAAAAAAACAAGTCTTAACTTCCCTATCCATATTAATTGACGTTAAGAAAACAATTTGCCTCGTTTTGACGCAATTTTCGTTAGAATCGGGTCAACATCAATAAAACTTTAAGTAAATTACTCAAGCCACAAACGAAAGTGCATGGTGAAATATCTAAACACTCTGTACTATGTAAACACAAATACCAAAGTAATTTTAATAAGAGTCAGTCTAATATTAAAATTTAAAATGGCTTCTTTAGCCGCCGGCCATCCTTAAAAAATTCTTCATCCATTCTACTGACCTAGAGACATTTATTATGAGGATGATTGTTAGTAATTACAAAAAGATGCCGAGTCAGTTTCAACGACAATAAGTCTCGTTATGTAAGATTATTTTAGGTTATGTCTTTTGGGTGGCCAAGCACGACTGTTATTAGGATTATCAGAGGTATCATCAACAGGATCTGGCACGCAGTTGTCTGAGTGTATGGTATACAGGGTGTTTTCTTTAACTTTTTTATAATAATAATATTAGCATAGAAATTTTGAGTTATAAATACATATGGAGCAATGAATAGTGTCTAATCTAAGATTAAACATATTTTTTAATCTTACATAGAATACAAAAATATTACGATCCCGTATTCCAAAACATGTCGCTAAATCGGCTTGTTAACAAACTGGGTCAATAATTGCTAAAATAATCATATTAATTCTTTTACTTATTCGACAATGTTATTGTAAATATTATTACGTTAGGAAATTAGGCTAGAGATTTAATTTGTTTGTATATAGACACCATACTAACATTGATCCTTCGAGCAAAAAAGAAAGAAACATTGGTCCTTCGAGTCAAAGAAGAATCAAGCAAAGCAAAAAGAAAGAAGAAAGGGGATCCAAAAGTTGTGGTCCTTCGAGTTAACGAAGAGAGGGCAGACGAAAGAAAAAAGCCAAAAACATTGGTTCTGCGGGCAAAGAAGAGAGAAACATTGGTCCTTCGAGTCAAAGAAGGATCAAACAAAGAAGATAGAGAGAAGAAAAGGGAACCAAACATTTAGTAAAGACGATTCCCATAATTCTTTGAACAACTGGGGTAATACAAACGAGTCTTCTACATAAGATCAAGGGATTGAGCCTTAACCAAACCCTGTAGCAGGTTATGCAAGGGGCAGTAGTGCTTGCGACCGCTCGATCTACTTGGAAGTATTTTGAAAATTCAGTAACCCTAACGTTTTGATAACTACTTAACACTTTCACATTCAAATATAATAAATTTATGTACGGGGTGTCCCAGTTTTAGGGGGTATTGTAGTTATGATCAAAGATACAGTGTTGCGGTTTTCACTTTAGTATCCTACTTTTTAACAAAACGAAAGATTCGGATTTGAAACTAAGAGAACCACGAAAAATTTGATATCGGAATCTTTAGTTTCGTTAAATAGGAGGAAACTAAAGTGAAAACCGCCACGATCTATACTTGATTGATAATAACTCCAATACCACCTAAAAGTGTCGAAAATGGGACAGCCCGTACAACAGGTCAATATTTGACAGCTGATTGGTACGGAAGGTATATAGAGTTACATTTTTGGTGGTGTTTTAATACCGAACAATTTATAATTCTAGTAATTGCTATATCTATTGCACTTTATCTTTGATAATAACTGCAATACCTCTAAAAGAGTCGAAAATGACACACCGCGTACTCTTATCCTATCCCTATTTATATACTTATAAACGTAATAGAATATAGAAGAATACAAGTTTAGAAATTACGAGAAATATGACTAAACAATGATGATTCATCGATATAATATTTCTATAGGGACTCATCAGAATAATATTTCTATAAGGACGCTTTAAAATTCTTCTAGTCTTTCATTACACTGCCCCTTCCAATTTTGATCGTCCCGATCGGCTTCGATACTTCCGGAGTATGGCTTCCACCTATGGAGATGTACTACTTTCATTTTGGTCTTGGGACTTGGTTGGATCCTGTAAACGTCACTGATTATCTTCAGAACAGTATATGGCCCTTTCCATGCTGGCATCAACTTAGGTGATTTGCCTTTCTTCCCCTATGGAGTCCATAACCAAACTCTATCATATTGCTGGAACCCTGCCGAGTTTGCCTTGATGTCATACATTATATATATATATATATATATATATATATATATATATATATATATATATATATACCTAATAATGTTACAAGATATATTGCCATGCCTTGCGTTCAAGAATTGTCCAAGGAAATCAAATATATTTTAAAGAAACTCTCTCCCCTTTATTGTTGTATGTCACAAAGCCCAAAACTGCCTTTCCTCACTCTTTACACCTTTAAATGGACACAAATATACAAAGAATGCATCTACGGATCTACACAAACATGAAACTAATCTTAAGCATGAGTTTGAGATGAAAACTATCATAAACTTCTAGTAAAGAAAAGGATTCATCCAAAAAGAGAACAACATGCCGTAAATGATAAACAAGACATAAGTAATTAAGCCAAATTTATCGCAGTTTAATGCGCTGGAAATATTTTTCAACAATAGTCTGAAATCATAGTTTACCTCTGTATAACAACCAAGAATTATTCCACACCCGCTACACATTTTTACAAACTTCTCAGATATTTTTTATATACAAAAAAATCCATAAAATGGCAGCGAGTGATCGAACATGAAGTCTTAAGGTGCGTACATTTGAGTTTTATAAATATTTTTGTTTTGTGATTGTAATTATTTGGACAAAGTGCATTTTATTGAAAATTAATATTAATATTTTAAAATGATTGTCAATTGAAGTATGTCTCTTTTTGTAGGTTGTAAATAATGCTTAATCTAAAAGCAAATAATAAAAAAATGTTTTAGAAAAAGCCTGCCATAAAGACAGGATTTGTTAGAATGTAGAACTAATCCGATATAACTTCCAAAACTCTCTTTCAGTTTTCCGTACGAGATTTTCTCCATGCTCCCCTTTATTTTGGTTGTTTGTTCGACAAGGACTCTGATTGGGACACACTGTAATGGATGTTTAAGAAAAAAAAAGGTTTAGTTAAGCTACAGAATAAAGCTATAAGTAAATCATTTAATTTCGATCACTCAGTATTAATTTAAGTTTATAGACAAAAATACCATTAATAAAATCGCACGGGTGTTGGCAAAAAGCTTAGTGACACACTACAAAGGATGCCAGATAACTAAATTACATGAATTTATAATTAGTTTTGGTTCTGTCGGTACCATTACGACATATGACGGGTCCATATGCCCCAAAGACAACAACATAATAGCATATATTATCGTAGGACAAGGAAAAAAAGTTAAACCGTATAAAATACTACAAGTTCAAGATAGCGTGTTTATGATGGCTTAAGTTACAAGTACCACGTCACAGTGGGCGCCTAATCAAGCCTTCTGGCTTTTTTTGTCATACGACTGACGTTTATGAGACAGCGGCGGAGCAAATTTTATATCTCTGCAATAAAAAAAAAAATAAAAAATACACCGATTCGATTCTAGCTAAGGAATGTGAGAGTATTATTTTCACAAATATATATCTTTGATCAGAGTGCGCCTTTCTATATGTTGACACAACGCCACGGGAAGCTACTTTCCAGGTATGTACTATTTTTAACCGACTTCTAATAGAAGGAGGTTCTCAATTCGTCGACTATGCATTTTTTTATGTATGTACATCGATTACTCGAGAAC
This sequence comes from Diaprepes abbreviatus, assembly GCA_034092305.1. Lineage (NCBI taxonomy): Eukaryota > Metazoa > Arthropoda > Insecta > Coleoptera > Curculionidae > Diaprepes > Diaprepes abbreviatus. The sequence continues at coordinate 1,003,769 of JASJET010000280.1, forward strand.
GGCTGCACCGATTTGAATGAAACTTTTAACGTTACATTCATATTTTTTTATATGAAATTGGTACAGTAAAATCCAAGATGGCGCTTACAATATGGCGGCCAAAAAAATTAATTTTGTCCGATTTTCTCGAAAATTGGTATGGAGGAATCTTCGGGGTTGTACCCAACGAATTTAAAATTATTTTAAAAAAATTCAAAATGGCGGATCCAATATGGCGGCCAAAAAATTTAACTTTGTCCAATTTTCTCCAAAATTGGTACCGGAGAGTTTTCGGGGCCGCACATGACAAATCTAAAATTATATTTAAAACATTCAATATGGCGGATCCAATATGGCGGACGAAAAAATCAATTTTGTCCGATTCTCTCCAAAATTGGTATGGGGAAGTTTTCGAGGTCTCACATAACAAATCTTAAATTATTTTTAAAAAATTCAATATGGCGGATCCAACATGGCGAACAAAAAAATTTAATTTTGTTCGATTTTCTCCAAAATTGATATGGCGAAGTTTACGAGGTCGCACATAACGAATACAAAATATTTTTAAAAAATTCAATATGTCGGATCCAATATGGCGGACAAAAAAAATTAATTTTGTCCGATTTTCTCCAAAATTGGTACGGGGGAGTTTTCGGGGTCGCATATGACGAATCTAAAATTGTTTTTAAAAAATTCAATATAGTGGATAAAAAATTAATTTTGTCCGATTTTTTCCAAAATTGATATGGGGGAGTTTTTGGGATAGCACATTACGAATCTGATATTATTTAAAAAAAATTAAATATGGCGGATCTAAGATGGTGGATTTAAAATTCTACATCTCTGGATTTTGTCTAAAGTCAGTATTGGGGGATTTTTGTTAGTGTCGAAATTAAAACAATTTTTGAAAAACTCAATCTGGCGGAATCAATACGGTGTCCTTAAAATTTTACATTTTTCGACTTTCTCCAAAACTGATATAGAAGGTTTTTGAGGATGTAAATTATGAATTTAACAGTATTTTTCAGGATTCAATATGGCGAATGCAATATAGCTGACTAAAAATTTTACATTTTTCAATTTTGTTCAAATGTGGAACTGAATCGTTTTTGAGGATGTAAATAGCGAATATAAAATTATTTTAAGAAAATCTAATACGTCAGATGCAATATGACCGTTCAGAAATTTTAAATTTCTGGATTTCATCTAAAATTGGTACTAGGGGGCTTTGAAGGGTTTAGATTTAGATTAGGTTATGATGTTAAAATTATATTTCTGAAATTCAATAAGGCGGATCCAATATGGTAGGAAGAAAATTTTACCTGATTCGCATTTTTTCAAATTTGTTATTAGAGGGTTAGGGGCGTGGTGTATTACGGATATGAAGTTAATTTTTTACAACTATTAGGTTAATAAGATACAATATGAGGGACTAAAAATTTTACATTTTCCGGTTTTATATAAAATTGATAATGCGGGGTGCTTGGGGCGTATACAAACTCAATATACAATATAAAAGATATCAGGCTAAGAAATTTACGTCTCAGACTCTTTAAATATCGATATTGGAGGGTTTTGGGGCCTAAACTATCAATCTAAAATTAATTTGAAATTTAAGATAGTGGATTTACTATGACAGACTAAATATTTGTTTGACACAATTTCAATGGTATTTGAGGAACTCTAACAATTAAAGAATTTTTAGTGGTTCATTTTAGGGTGATTTACAATTCTGGATAAAATGGGTACTTTTTTGCCACCTTGGAGTTATTGCGAGGTACACTAATCTCCATTGGCACTTAGTTCAAATAATTTATGAACATCATAAAGAATTCAACACTAAAATCGAAAAATAAAATTTTTATAAAAAAATTGAACCGACTTCTAAAAGTGCGCTAAAAAGTGAAAAATAATTATACATTTTTATATGAAATTGAAATTTTTGAAGTCGGCGCCAAATTATTTCTAAATGAAATAAATAATTACTAATATATACAAATTATGTTAAGAAAGCAATTACAAATGGAGTATTTTTAGTCTGTTAATGCGAATCACATTTTGTCAGGTATTTTCATCGCACTTTTAGAAGGCGGTTCAATTTCTTTTATAAAAATTTTATATAGTTTTCATTATTTTAACCTCTGTATCGTTTTGTTTTAATTTTAAGACTGTTGTAAAATCTATTTATGTTTATTAATTTTAAACATTAACTTAAAAATATAAATGTAATTTGTGTGTAAGAAAAATACTATGATATATGTTAATAAAAAAAATTGTAAATTTGTAGATGAAAGATAAATATACCATAACTTTGAAGAAGCTCACTATGTGGAGCGAAACGTCAGAAAAATTGTCGTTTTTTGATTTTCAAATGAAAAAACCTATACCCAAGAAAATATTATAGAATATATATATATATATATATATATATATATATATATATATATATATATATATATATATATATATATATGTTATATCGTAGGTTTTCACGGATGGTAGACTTAATGGTTTATTTATTCCGGGTTTCAATCCGTTCGTTCAAAAAATCGTTTTCACGATGTTTCGCCAAAGTCTCATTTGGCATTTTCAAGTGCACTGAGAACAATTCTCAGCGAGTAACAAGACGAACCGCACTTGAAAATGCCAAATGAGATTTAGGCGAAACGTCGTTAAAACGATTTTTTGAACGAACGGATTGAAACCCGGAATAAACAAAACATTCATATATATATATATATATATATATATATATATATATATATATATATATATATATATATATATATATATATATATACAGGGTGTTTGGTAAGTAACTTCTAATTTCTCGGGAGTATACACCGGAGGTTAAAATAACCTTACTTTGTCATAAAAAAAATTTCTAAAGTGACTCTTAACGAAGATACGGGGCCCTAAAAAGGCACCCAGCGATTTGCCTTATCGACTGTAAGTTTTGAACAGACTTGTATAATTTAATGAAATTTTAATATTTTGTAGAGGCCATAGAGACTCATTAAACTATACTACAGTAGATGTTTTAGATCATCAGAGAAGTCAGGAAGTACGTAGAGCCCGTATTGAGCATTTGCCAAATAACATTTAAATGTTTTCACAATTTTTGCATTTTAATAACATTGTAAATTAGTTGAGCCCCAATCAGCCCTTTGAAAGGCTTCTAGACTTGACAATATTCGAGCTGGAAATCTTTCAGCATAACATTTTCTTGTCTTCGAAGATTGATACAGTGCTTTGCCATAAATTAAAGCACCTGTTTGTTTTACCTGTTTGTGTTTAGCATTAGTAACTTTTCAGTTTTTCGCATAAAAACTGATTTATCTCAAAAGTCGCCAGTTTTATCCAAATAAATTATAAATATTTTTTTTGAAGAACAATGACCAAAATATTTAAAAAATCAGTTTTCAGCTCTCTAAAATGACGCCTGTCAAAAGTTAGGCCCAACTAGTGTGGCTGCAAGTCCGTTCCTGCCTTCTTTGATGATCTAAAACATCTATTGTAGTATAGTGTAATGAGTCTTTATGGCCTCTACAAAATATTAAAATTTCATTTAATTATACAAGTCGGTTTAAACTTAGATCCGACAAAGTAAATCGCTGGGTACCCCTTTAGGGTTCTGTATCGCCGTTAAGGGGCACTTTAGGAATTTTTGTTTTTTAAAGACAAATACTATATCTTATTTTCTTTTTAAATATGCTTATTAATTGATATATTAATCTTTTCAATTATAAGACCAATATGTTACTCTAATGTGGCGGTCAAATTAACTAAATATAATAGACATTATCACGATCAAAAGTTATCAATTACAGCTTTCTTAAGATAAAATAAAAACTTTTACTTCTAACCTTTTTATCATGATTATTAAGTATAAGTTATATGTAAGCAAAAAAAAACAATTCACTGTTCTCTCAACAGTAGCAAATTAAATTCGATCAATAAATGGATCAGAACCGTTCAAACAAAAAATTTACACAATACCATTGTTCGACGGTAAAATAACACCATTGTCAGTTTAAATACATGTATATCCGGCATCCGACCCAAATGTCACCATGTTCAAAGCCAAACCTATTATTACTAATATACCGTTGCTTGATTCTATTTTCGAATTTGCAAATATGCTGTCAACTGTCTTCTTATTTTCCTGTCTCTCTACATGCTCCATTGCATCTTCTACTCATTTTCATTGTTTGTTTTTTTTAGGAAATAGGAAGTACCATCGATGTCTATCAATGTTTTTTTAATAATTTACAGTAGAAAGTTTCCCTTTTTGTTTAATATAATTGATTATCGATTAAACTTAAAGTGTATTCCTTTAAAAATTAATAAATCAAATTTTTTGGGAGATATATAAATTACACAGTATTGCGTCAGTCGGAGTACACGTTAATATACAGGGTGCTCGGTAAGTACCTCTTAATTTCTCAGAAGCATACAGGGAGGTCACAATAACCCTACTTTGCCAAAACTCCTAAAGTGTCCCTTAACGGAAATACAGAGCCTTAAATGGGTACCCAGCGATTTACCTTATCGGATCTAAGTTTTGAACCGACTTGTATAATTTAATTAAATTTTAATATTGTATAGAGGTTATAAAGACTCATTAAAGCATACTACAGTGGATATTCTAGATCATCAGAGAAGTCAAGAACGAACTTACAGTCACACTCGTTTAGTCTAATTTTTGACAGGTGTTATTTTACAGAGCTGAAAACTGATTTTTTAAATACTTTAGTCGGTCCTTTTCAAAAAAGGTCCTCTTAATTTAGTTCGATACAACTGGCAGTTTTCGAGATAAATCGATTTTTATGCCAAAAATTCAAAAGTTACTAATGCTAAACACAAACAGGTAAAAATAAAATACGCAGGGTCTGCTGATGTGCTTTAATTTATGGTGAAGCGCTGTCAAATTCTTCGAAAGCAAGAAGACTTTATGCTGAAAGATTTCCAGCTCGAACATTGCCCAGTCCAAAAACTTTTCAAAGGGTCGATCGAAGCCTAAGGGAAGCATGTTTTATTCAGGTTCATTTTTGCCGAGATGTGGCGGTAAGGGCCCTCCCAGGAGAGCACGAGGCCTCCAAAAAATCCTGTGGAAAATACAGGGTATTTCCAAATGAGCGCGATAAATTTTAAAGAGTTATTCTTGAGCTAATTTTATTAGCTATGTCAGGGGGATGCCTTGCTGACTAAAACAGGTCTTCCAGCCCTCTTTCACTTAGGAAACTCAGAATATAACACCGCTTCGAATCGGTTAGATTTCAATCTTTTATTCGATATGCTTCCAGGTATCGTATCCTAGGATTTTGCAAGATAATATATTCTGAAAAAAATGTGGTTAAAATTTTCGTCTTCTTCCTAACAAAATTTGCATTCTTTTCTCTCTGTTAATCCAAGTTTCTTAAGGTGCCCCCTAAGGTAACAATGCCCTGTTAAAATTCTAAATTTAATAATTTTTTCCATTTTTTTTAACTCGGAAGACTGTTGCATGATCTGGTCACCTCTATACGGGGTCCACACTGCACTGATTGAGCAAGTACAACACAAATGTGTTAATTTCTTGCTCTATAAGTTAAGAAACGATCGAACACTGCTGCAGTACCATCAGCGGCTAAGTTTGCTCAGCGTGTATTCCTTGGAGACTCGTAGAATTCAGCTCACTATGATGTTTGGTGACAGCTTGTCGGCGAGTGTGAGTGTGGTTAATTGCCCTGATCTGTTAGCATTGCCTAATTTTCGTATCTCTGCTCGACTAACCAGACAGCAAAATTGATTCTCGCTGTATCCTAGCCGGATTGATATTGGCAGGAATAGCTTTGCCAACAGACTTACAATACTTCCCAGCCTTGTGACTTCGAGACCTTCACGTAGAGGAACAAATTTTGCAAGATATTGCTGACAACTCTTCAAAAATTATAACAAAACTCCCGACACAAAACAATGTTACAAAACATTCACGTATTATGTACAAAATTGGTACTAGGGGGACTTCGTCGGCATAAGAGTTTAAAATTATTTTTTCAAATTAATTTGGTTAAAGTTATCTACAATTATATAAGAGAAACTTGACTCTCAATCAACTGAAAAACCTTATACTATAAGGACAAATGTACTCTATTCTAACAGAGTTAGAGACAAAGCACTATCTCAGATCGCAAGAATACCAGGAAAGAGTGGAAGCCTTTCCTATGGTAGTGCACCGCCATCTGTAGACCGGTTTCGAACTTGTTAGTTCTTGTCAGTACAGAATAGGCCAGCGCACTTCAGCATCGGAAAAGTAAATTCTTTAAGCAACTTAGACAAATTATGAAATCTAATACAAGCGGCGCCATCTCCCAGCATTCCATGCAATCTGAATATATAATCTCGTAGAGATCTGTATATATAATCCAAAAGAGGATAATATACTTGCAGTTTGGTGTATAAAATACAATTATATAAGAGAAACTTGGCTCCTAACCAACTGAAAAAACTTTATACTATAAGGACAAAAGTACTCTGTTCTAACACAGTTAGAGCTAAATCTTGCAATCTGAGATAGTGCTTTGTCTCTAACTGTGTTAGAACAGAGTACGTTTGTCCTTATAGCATAAGGTTTTTTCAGTTGGTTGAGAGCTAAGTTTCTCTTTTATAATTGTATTTTATACACCCAACTGCACGTATATTATCCACTTTTGGTTTATATATACAGATCTCTACGAGATTATATGTTCAGATTGCGTGGAATCCTGGGAGATGGCGCAACTTCTATTAGATTTCATATTTTGTCTAATATAAGTTGCTTAAAGAATTTACTTTTCCGATGCTGAAGTGCGCTGGCCTATTCTGTATTGACGAGAACTAACAAGTTCGAAACCGGTCTAAAGATAGCGGTGCACTACCATAGAAAAGGCTTCCATCCCTTCCTGGTATTATAGTATAAGGTTTTTTCATTTGGTTGAGAGCTAAGTTTCTCTTATATAATTGTATTTTATACACCCAACTGCAAGTATATCATTCACTTTTGGTTTATTTAAAGTTATCTTTATGCAAAAGGCAAAAACCTGTGAAAAATACAGGGTGTTTCCAAATGAATGCGAAAAATTTTAAAGAGTTATTCTTGAGCTCTAAGCGGCTAAGTTTGCTCAGCTTGAATTCCTTGAAGACTCGTAGAATTCAGCTCACTATGATGTTTGGTCACAGATTGTCGGCGGTGTTGTTAATTGCCCTGATCTGTTGGCATTGTCTAATTTTCTTATCTCTGTTCGACTAACCAGACAGCAAAATAATTCTCGCTGTATCCTAGCCGGACTGATATTAGCAGGAATAGCTTCGCAAACAGAATTACAATACTTTCCAGCCTTGTGACTTTGAATTTTGCTGTTCTTCTGTGTCCTTTAAGAGAACAGTGAGAGTGACCTTGAATAGCATACCTGGCTGTTGACGGTGAATGCTTTTTTAATCTTAAGTATTTTGTTTAGCTGATTCTAGTTTACTGTTATGATTATAAGAGTTTTATTTTGTTAAATTATTTACACGTTAATTGTTTATATTTTTAATTGCTCTACTATTTGGGTAATCCTGTGATGTACAGTTAAATAAATAAATAATTGGATCTCGTATTCTCTTCCTCTCTTTTTAGATCTTTTATTGTTGCAAATAGGCTCAAGCGCCAAAAATGCTGTTTCAGTCCTTTTTTTTTGCGAATTTGAGTACTATTTCATTTCCTTCTACACCATTATATCCCGGCACCCATAAAAAGGTAATCGTGTTATTGTTACCGCCCTGGAGCCGATTATATGAGAACTGCGCATTGGTAGCTATTTGGTTATCCAACATCAAGATGATCTCCTTTCTTTGACATTTTTTCCTTATTGAACTAGATGCATTTTCCAACAGCGTAAATTTTTGCTTGGAAACTACTTAGTAACTAACCCAAATTTTCGAAATGTCCGGTTCCTAATCTAGTCACGAAATTGAGCTTCCCTTTAGTTTTATCTTGAGGCATGTTCCAGGCTTGCTAATTTCTAAATGAAAGATGAGGCCTTCATTTAATGATTGCATCCCTCAACATTATATATGTTGTCTTCTTTGCCATATTCTCCATTAATATCTGAAGAGGTGTGAGGTTTAGAATTATTTTCATAGCGGTCGTTGAGGATGTCTACGTCGCAGGGAATATTCTTGAAGTTGCCTCTTGCAATTATGACAACCTCATCGGTATAGCACTAACAGAATCAGGCGCGGATCCAAGGGGGGGGGGCGGTGGAGGCGATCGCCCTCCCCCCCAAGAGCTTTGAGTTCAGGAAAATGGACTCGAGTTTGCCTCTTATACTATAGTTTTTTCAAGAACTAGAGAGAGTAATAAATCATTTTTGACCCCTTTTTTCTTCGCAAACTACCTGTGTTCTTTAGTCCGGTGTCCTTGGAAAAATCTGTTAGACACATATATTTTTCATAGGAATGGGTTAGAAATTTTATAATCAAACATACCGGTCTATAATAATGGACTATTTGGGTTAGATAACAATAGATATTAGGAAGTGTGAAGTGTTAAAAAGGATTTTAATCTTTGTCATAGGAAGGAGGTTTATTTTATCACTAAGTATTTATGGCATAGAATATTATATCGGCAAAAAAACTTAAAATAAAAAGTTGATATATAATATTATTTTATTTCTTATAATTTCTTAATAATTCACATACATTACAAAATATATATAATTTTGACATATTTAACACAAATCACAACTGTATTTTTATTATTTTTAATTTTGGCATAAAAACCGTTTTAGACACATTCAGAAAAAACGTAGCCTTATACTTTCAAAAAATTCTAAGTTATAATTTAAATACTTACAAAATACCCATTGTCAAAAATACGAAAAGTTAAGCATATATAAAAAAATAAATTCGTCCATATAATATTAAAATTTTTTTGAGACTATCGGTCATTTTATTATTAATTATAAACAAAGTTTAAAACATTTGGCGTTTCAGTTTATTTATTTCTTAAACTATTTGCAGATTTACAATTAAACACTAAAAATAGATTCAAATGTAATTAATTTTTATATGTTACAGTTAAAATTAGACCTACTTATTTTTATTTCTATTGCACTGACATCTTAATTGAATTTACTTTATTATATGGAAATCCAGTAGCCTCAAAAGAATAAAATAAACGTGTTAATTCTACACGCTTAAGAAAAAGATACAAATACAATAATAAAATAACAAAAAATTGCGGTGAATTGGAATTAAATATATATAAAATTAAAGAGTGGGACACACTAAAATAAAAATATATATAAAAAATAAAAAAATATATAAACAACATTAAACAATAAAATACAACAAAAACAAAGATTTAAATAATAAATTGTGTTTACACTGGTAAACATTACGTATCTAATTCATAATCAAATTCGGTGAAGCTATCTTCGCTCAAATTAGTTATATTTGGTTCCTCTATTTCACTAATCATGAGATCGAGTTTCCACATTTTGTTTTATTCTTTTATTATATGGATTTTTACCAATTTTTCAGTAACTTTATTCAAAAAAATCTTTCAAAAGTTCAGTTAAATTACTAATTTTGTAAGTTGTGGTATTTCTAGCAACTCTACCTTTTATTTGAGAGAGATATTTCTTCTCCAACGGACAGTTTCCGGATGATCTATAAGAATAAATTTTCTATCTGATTTTTTCCAGTAAAAATTAAGTTCTCTGAGAAATTTTCGAAGCTCAGTTCTTTTAATTTCAGGTAAATTCCAATCTTTATTGATTTTAGTTCGAACGTTGTTGACGTTGGGATCTGCTTCTCATAATAAAATGTATGTACAACTCCTTTTATTGCAGTTTTCATCTCTTCTTCCAACGAGGTTTTTCGTCTGCCTGTGATCGAATTTGGCTTTGGTGTACTAACAATTCCAGTCGCTTTTTCCTCCTTCAGTATTCGATACATAGTAAATTTTCCAACTCCTGTCATGTTGGAACACATCTCAACAGAGCTTTTAACATTATTATCTAGATATTGATATCTTCAGGTATCATAAACATTCATCGTAATAAGTTTTTCTTTGAGGAAAAAATACCTTGGTTTAACAATTTTGGAATATATATAGACGTGGAAGCCATATCTTTTGGGTATCTCATTAATCTCAAATAATATATAAAAACAAGTGCAAACAAGATAAATCACTAACGACACACTGTAAGGTGTATTTTGCTCACTGAAATTAAATTGAACTATCAGAAATTTTATGGTTGCAGTAAATTTATAAAAGCTTATAATATTTAAATATAATTAAATATCATTAGATTTATGGCAGTTCTCAGTTACCTGCGGCACTGAAGCAGATACGTTGGAGGTTTCGGTAACAGTTTTATTACTCTCTCTAGTTCTTGAATAGAGTATAGGAATGTGTATGCTTGCGATCCCCCCTCCCCCCATAGCTCAGAGTTCAGGAAAATAGAACCGATTTTGCCTTTTATATTAGGAATGTGTATGCTGCTGGCACTCCCCCCCTCCCGTAGACAACTTGTTTTTCTTGCGATAGCCGCACCTCAAGAGCTTTGAGTTCAGGAAAATATCCCCGATTCTGCCTCTTATACTAGGAGTGTGTGTAGAGAGATGCTGGACCCGCCCCTGCACAGAATATGCCCAGGTCAGGCAAATCACAGAAAAGTCGATCTGCAATTAGACTTTCCATAGGTGGGAGGCTACTTCTCTTGATCTCTCTTTTCTCTCTACTTGATAACGAGAGTTTGAAGCGTCTACTTGTTTCTGATACAAAAATATGAAACGCTCAAAAGAAGACTGAATTGATTCTAGTAAAAGTTGTCAAGTAAGTCCTAATCGACTGGACCCCCAGATTAGAAGTATTGTTAATAATTTCATTTTCCATGAATAATTTGTCATAAACACCGTATTAAAATTAACTTAAATGTTACTCACATGGAACAATGATTTTTTGTGGAAATAATGAGATCTCATAATCGATTTTTTATTTTCCTGGAATCAGGAACCGACAATGTCGATAAATTATTATATAAAAGTGCAATAATCTCTCCGGAACTAAGCATTGTCGCGTGGTTTAAAAGTCGCTGCGAATATCTATTTAAATTGTTATTTGCCATTTCCTACCATTGTTTGTATGATTTACAGGGAATACTGTAATTTCCATATAACCTGCGGCGTATAAAAATTCAGAATACCAGTTTAAACTGTACTCTATATAGTACCTATAGACGGTCAATGATTTATAAGGATATTTTGATTTAATGTATTATTTTAAACAATTCATCTATTAATTTTAAGAAGTCCAATTTTCTTTTCTTAAATATATTCAAAAATAAGATTAAAAAAGAGAGAGGTGATCCTTTATGATGAAATTAAAGTAGTAAGTATGCCATTAAAAAAATGCTAAATATCAATAGTTGATATTTCTCAGGAAAGCTAAATATAATGAACAGTTTCGTCCACAGGTAAATCTATTTCACTGATTTACTGCTATGGTACACTTAATCTAAAAATCGAAGTTTTCCGAGAGGTTTTAGAACACCTTTTTAAGATTTGAAGTTCTTTCCAGGTTTTTCTAGTTTTCTTCAAAACGGCTAGGTGCTTGCACTCAATTGATGTTAGAAATAATTAATACATTTTAATTTTGAAAGGGATTTGGGGTTTGAAGCTCATTTGCTGATAGATTTAACAGGCAATCTAATGAATGATATGTGGTTAAGTATAGTAACGTTATTGAGAACTCGCACACGCTCGTGTGTTTCTAAGCCTTTATTGCCAGGCTTTTGTACAGGGTGAGTCAACGATTGGATGAAGTAGGTTTGTGCCTTTTCGGTGAAATTTACAAAGAAACTATATTTATTGTTTGATACAGTTTACTTTTACGCAGATTTTAAAAATATTTAGGACTCTAGAGGGTGAGCCAAAAAACTAGGACAGCATAAAGTTGTATTTTTTTAAATAGAACATCCTATATACGAATTGTATTTTCGATTTAGCTTATAATTTTAAATCTTTTTTATTAAGGGTTTACTATAACAAAATTTTATAATTTCTGAGATAATTAAGTTTAAAGAAAAAAAGTTACATTTTCAAGCATCAATTCAATCCTAAATAACGTTTTCAATTTTGTGACAAATATATTCAAATTTGGAATTTAGCAAGGACAAGTTAACATAGAAGCTACAGGGTGTTGAACACATCGGCTCAAATTTGAACAAGTTTAAATGAATAAATATCCTTTTTTTAAATGGTACACCCTGTATATTTTCATGTTATTTAATAGAGTAATAAAAACCCTAAAAGTTTTGTTCAATATATCCTATACTTATTTATAATAGTTTTTGAGATATTTTAGTTTTTCTTATTTTCGATACTTTTTTACAGAAATAGTCTTCATTATCATAGTAGCCATGTAAAATAATAAAAAGAAACTACAGAAACAAATAGAATGTGGTTAAATATGATGAAATACATTATTCGTTATATTACAACGGTAATAGTTTAATTAAACATCATGTGACAAAATTAACACAACAATAACGACAAGGCAAATACATATTTACTTTTATACTAAATTGAAACAAAAAAATTACCTATTAAATACTGAGATTAATTATTTCTTTTTAATAAGTGTTCGAATAAACGACCCTCTTGTGCAATGCACAAATTTAGTCTTTTTTGCAGATTTTCTCGGACCCTGGACAAAATTAGTGGCGTTATTGTTCTACAGGTATCCCTACTCCTGTTTCGCATATCTTCCACTGTTGTTGGTGGATTAACATACACCTTATTTTTAATATAACCCCATAGGAAGAAATCTAATGGGGTGATGTCGCAAGACCTTGGTGGCCACTCAATGAAACCCCCACGTCCAATCCATTTTTGCGGATATCGTTGGTCCAAAAATACACGAACTTCACGATGGTAATGCGGAGGCGCACCATCGTGCTGGAACCACATACTGTCGAGCTCATCCCTATCGAGACCTTGAAGCAGTTGGGGTAGTTCTTCTTGTAGAAAGTTCAGGTAACTATGGCCATTTAGTGGTTCATTAAAAAAGTGGGGTCCAATAATTCGATTATGATGAATACCACACCAAACATTTAATGACCAGTGGTTTTGATGTTGCACCTCTCTAATCCAAAATGGGTTTTTTGTGGCATAATAATGCATGTTGCGTCTATTTACGGCACCGTTACTTCTAAAAGTAGCTTCATCACTAAACATTACCTTGCATAATAAATTTGGATTTCATTGAATCTCCGCATTTATTGTACGACAAAAGTTTATACGACTTTCAAAATCCTGTCCATGCAATTCTTGGTGTAATTCCATGTGATATGGATGATATCTATATTTCTTGGTAGTACGATTAGCGGTGGATTGTGATGTTTCACATAATGCTGCTAACTGACGGCTACCAATATAAGGATTTTCCTGAACATTTAACAATACTTGTAGTTCTTTTTCTTCATTAGTTACTGGTTTGTTGACCACTTTACGTTTTGGATAATCAATAGTACCAGAAGAATCAAATCTTTGCATTAAGTTTTGAAAAGTATGGGTATTAGGCTGGCGTCGATCAGGATACTTCATTTTGTAAATTCTTTGAGCAAGAAGACAATTTTTTTGAGCCTCTCCTATTGTATAAATCATATCTATTAACTCATTCTTTGGAAAATTCATTTTATAATATAAGATGACTGCAAAAAAAAAACAAACTACACTACATAAAAACCAAAAGAAGCGATTGCGGTTATAAATTTGACACAAGAAAAATGTTCTTTTACATTGTTTTTGCCATGGCTACTATGATAATGAAGACTATTTCTGTAAAAAAGTATGGAAAGTAAGAAAAACTGAAATATCTCAAAAACTGTTATAAATAGGTATAGGATATATTGAACAAAACTTTTAGGGTTTTTATTACTCTATTAAATAACATGAAAATATACAGGGTGTACCATTTAAAAAAAAAAGATATTTATTCATTTAAACTTGTTCAAATTTGAGCCGAAGTGTTCAACACCCTGTAGCTTTTATTGCAAATATTAGGTAAAAATTATGTTAACTTGTCCTTGGCCTTGCTTAATAAAAAAGATTTAAAATTATAAGCTAAATCGAAAATACGATTCGTATATAGGGTGTTCTATTTAAAAAAATACAACTTTATGCTGTCCTAGTTTTTTGGCTCACCCTGTAGAGTCCTAAATATTTTTAAAATCTGCGTAAAAATAAACTGTATCAAACAATAAATATAGTTTCTTTGTTAATTTCACCGAAAAGGCACAAACCTACTTCATCCAATCGTTGACTCACCCTGTATTGCATTGATGTATGACACTTCGATTGATCTAACCACAGTACAGGCCAAAAGTTTGAATACACCTATTTCGCAAAATCAACTTACTTTATTCACATACGTTTATAGTGTTTAACACAGTTTAGATATTTTTTGATTATTATAAATTAATTTTATAGAAATTAAATAAATTTCGAATTTCGACGGTATGAAAATGTTACTTTAATCAAATTTCTTAAAAATAACCACCTTTTTCATTGAAGATTTCGGCCAAAAATTTTTGGTATTATTTGAAAAATTGTAAAATTTAAATATTTCCTCTTTTTCTGCAAAAGATTGATAATTGATTATCAATTAATTGTACAACATAACCTCAAATATAGTTATTTAACAGTAACTAGAATGTTTGCAAGTGTTTTGATCGATGTTTTGATAAAAAATCAATTCCGAACAGTGACAAATGGCAAAGCGAAAGGAACTGTCTGTAAAAAACCGAGCTCAGATCATTATTTTGCTAAAAGAGTGAAGTGTTAAAAAGGATTTTAATCCTTGTCATAGACGTCGGAAGGAGGTTTATTTTATCACTAAGTATTTATGGCATAGAACATTATTTCGGTAATAAACTTAAAATAAAAAGTTTTTATAATATTATTTTATTTCTTATAGTTTCTTAATAATTTACATACTTTAGAAAATAGAGATAATTTGGACATATTTAACACAAATCACAATTGTATTTTTATTATTGTTAATTTTGGCATAGAAACCGTTTTAGACACATTCAGACTAAAATGTAGCCTTATTCTCGCGAAAAATTCTAAGTTGTAATTTAAATACTTACAAAATACCCATTGTCAAAATTACATGAGGTTAAATATATATAAAAAAATAAATTCGTCCATATAATATTAAAATTTTTTTGGGGCTATTGGTAATTTTATTAATTAAAATCATTTTTAGGACATTTGACGTTTCAGTTTATTTATTTCTTAAACCATCTGCGGAACTACAATTAAATATAAAAAGGTATTCAAATGTAATTAATTTTTATATGTTACAGTTAAAATCAGACCTACTTATTTTTATTTCTATTGCACTGAGACCTTCATTTAATTTACTTTATTATGTGGAAATCCGATAGCCCTAAAAAAATAAAATAAACGTGTTAATTCTACACGCTTAAGAAAAAGACACAAATACAATAATAAAATAATAAAAAAAATTAGGGCTAATTGGAATTAAATATATATAAAATTAAAGAGTGGGGACACACTAAAATAAAAATATACAAAAAAAAATATATAAACAACATTAAGTAATAAAATATAACAAAAATAAAAATTTAAATAATAAATTGTGTTTACACTGGTAAAAATTACGTATCTAATTCATAATCAAAGTCAGTGAAACTATCTTCGCTCAAATTAATTATAATTGGTTCCTCTATCTCATCGACCATGAGATCGAGTTTCCACATTTTGTTTTATTCTCTTCAATCTTTCAAAAGTTCAGTTAAATTACTAATTTTGTAAGTTATGTTATTTCCAGCAACTCTACCGTTTACTTGAGAGAGATATTTCCTTCTCCAATGGACATTTTCCGGACGAATCTATAAAGAACAGATTTCCTATCTGGTTTTTCCCAGCAAAAATTAAATTATCTAGACAAGTTCCAGAGCTCAGTTCTTTTAATTTCAGGTAAATCCCGATCTTCATTGATTTTAGTTAGCATTTTGTCGACGGTTAGGACCTGCTTCTCATAATAAAATGTATGTACAACTCCTTTTATTGCAGTTTACATGTCTTCTTCCAACGAAGTTTTTCGTCTGCCTGTGATCGAATGTGGCTTGGGAGAACTAACAATTCCAGTCATTTTTTTCTCCTTCAGTATTCAATACATAGCAGATTTTCCAACTCCTGTTATGTTGGAACGCATCTCAACAGAGCTTTTAACATTACTATTTAGACATTGATATCTTAATGTATCATAAACATTATCGTAACAAGTTTTTCGTTAAGGAAAAAATGCCCTGGTTTAACAATTTTCGAATAAATATAGAGGTGGAAGCCATATCTTTTGGGTGTCTCACTAATCTTAAATAATGTATAAAAACAAGCACAAACAAGATAAAGGACACACTGTAAGGTGTACCTTGCTTACTGACAGAAATTAAATTGAATTATCAGAAATTTTATTGTTGCAGTAAATTTATAGAAGCTCATAATATTTAAATATAATTATATTTAAGGTAGTTCACAGTTACCTGCCGCACTGGAGCAGATACGTTGGAGGTTTCGGTAACAGTTTTATTACTCTCTCTAGTTCCTGAATAGAGTATAGGAATGTGTATGCTTGTGATCGCCCCTCCCCTTCCCAAGATCTTTGAGTTCAGGAAAATAGAACCGATTCTGCCTTTTATATTAGTAATGTGTATGCTGCTGGCACTCCCCCCCCCCCCTTGACAACTTGTTTTTCTTGCGATAACCTTCCCCCAAGTGCTTTGAGTTCAGGAAATTAGACCCGATTCTGCCTCTTGACTTAGGAATGTGTATGCTGCTCGCATCCCCCCTGTCGGCAACTTGTTTTTTCTTGTGATCCCCTCCCCTCTATCCAAGAGCTTCAAATTGAGAAAAATAGATCCGATTCTGCCTTTTACACTAGAAATGGGAATGTTGCTGGTGTCTCCTCCCCCCCCCCCCCCCGTCGACAAATTGCTTTCGCTTGCCATATAGTACTTTGGTGATATCACCTCCTCCCACCAAGGGAGAGGCTGGATCCACCCCTGCCCTCAGAAGGGGGAAAAATTATCACTATTTATGATTTAACAGGAAAAACAGCTTCAGTGACTTTTGAAAAAGTTCTAAACTCCAGAGGTTCGTAAAAGTGAACAGAGTCTGCAGTAGTTTTGGCTGAATTTCTGGAAACCGATAGTGCTGCCAAAAACCATCCTGTATCTTCGATAACATAGAAAAAAATAAGAAAAAAAAAACATTGATCTAAAACTATTTTCATTTTTTTCGACCCACTGATTGGTTAAATTTGCGTAGTGCTCGGAGTTAGGCATAAGAATTTACGTCAAAATGTTATGTCGGATGTTTTTAGGGGTATAATTTGCAATCGAAGGTTTTCGGGTATCCCGTGTGTGTTCGCCCACAGACTATTTTAGTTTATATATATATATATATATATATATATATATATATATATATATATATATATATATATATATATATATACGCCATCCGGCGGAAGGTCGGAGAAGCCGCGTTCAGTGTTGCATGCTTCTTTCTGATCTGTCCTTTGCACAGACAGGTGCATGTTGGTACCCTGATGAGTCTAGTAGAGATGAAACATGTACCTTTGCCGTATCACTGTGGCGGGGAGTGTAAGTTTTGACTTTCTTCTCGATATGGTGGTACAGGTAGGACATCATCTCGATGGTGGTAGAATAGGATAAATTGTGTTCTGTAGCAATTTGTTCAAACTGTGCAACCTCTAACACGGAAAGGATATGATTGGAACGAAGTTTGCATTTACTTCATATATATATATATATATATATATATATATATATATATATATATATATATATATATATATATATATTTGGTTATAAAGGAATTATGTTTTTATTTATTTTTTTCAATAAAAAGCGATTGAACTGAAATGGTTTTGCTCTTATCCTATTTATACCGATTTAAAACAAATGAATAAATAATTAATCCTGTTGTAAGTCTTGGATTGATAACCTGCATCTTTTCTTGATGTCGGCTGATAATGCAAATATAATATCCCCTTCCTAACAAGCAGTCGAAGTTGCAAGATATATTACTGAAATAATAAATTCTAATATAATGTGTGACATGTTTGCAGATTTTATTTGTTTTGCAGACTTATCGAAGGAGCAACAAATGTCCGAGCGATATTAACATAAATAATAAATTCACAATACGTTTGCAAACAACAAATCATGACAACAATAGAATTTGAAAAAAAAACAATATGAATGTAATATTGATTATTTATTATATACGTAATATATTTCTTGAACTGAATACGAATGATCAACCATTTTAAATCTTTCAGACAGTTTATAGGATTGGTCATTGGTCAACAACATTAACGAATAACATATTTTTAAATGCATATCTTCAAGATACACAAATCTATTCTATACTTTATACTTAAATAACAAAAAGTTTGTTTACTGGAGGTATATTAAGAAATTATTTAAAAAGAGTCCAAGATTATAATTAACCATAATTACTGGAAAATTTTAATTGGTACTTTTATTCCTAGAGCTATCAAATAACGAGGTAAGTCATAATTTCATTTTCAAAATTTTCAATTGACGAAGTAATTAATCCTTTTAGGAATAAAAATATCTTTTTCCAGGGTAATTGAAAATTTCATTTTACAAATTATCCGTTACAAAAGTAACTAAAAACGAGATTTACAGATTATTGAATTATTAATTGCTAATTTTTTTGAAATTAAATTAAAAAAATAATTTATTTAATCTATTTTTTTCAAATAATGGATCGTCATATAAAATAGCAACGTAACTATGATTATTCATCCTGTTTGTGCATTTATCATTATTATTTACTTTCAATAAAAAACAGATTATGTATGGAAGTCATACAAAATGAGTTTAGCTTGAATTCTAATGAGTTGGTCTCAAAACATTCTAATCAAAAGGTGTGAAAAAAACATCAAATTATTATAAAAAGCATACTTAGGTATTTGGTAAAAATTTTTTGTTACCCATCTTTCGTTTCTTTTCCAGGATTTTTGAGTTAAATCGATAAATTTAAATTTTTCCGCCATATTGAATCATATTGATCAGACTAAAGCGTATCATCTGTTATGATTAAATAACATAGTTATTCAGGCGTTACACTGTAAAGACAACATTTTTTTATAGTACTTGTACAGGTCCTTTTTCTAAATGCTGAACAAATAATG
The DNA here is from genome assembly GCA_034092305.1 of Diaprepes abbreviatus. Lineage (NCBI taxonomy): Eukaryota > Metazoa > Arthropoda > Insecta > Coleoptera > Curculionidae > Diaprepes > Diaprepes abbreviatus. The sequence continues at coordinate 1,023,039 of JASJET010000280.1, forward strand.
AATAATTTAAATACAAAAAAAAATCAAAAAAAAAAAAACTGGAACTAGAGAAAATAGGCCTGTGTATTACTCTACCACAAAAATTGTTCTAGTGAGTGTTTTTCTGTACCTACGGTATTATTTCTCCTCTTATCATTGGACTCATTCGACTAGCTTACGTAGAGTCATGGGGATTATAATAGATGAAAAATATGGTGCCACCCACTTTAAGGTTGGGTCCTCCTAATGGGGAAAAGATAATATCTCTAAAGTGGGAAAGATCTAGATTAACCTAGTTACAGAAATATACCACATAATATTAATAGATTTATTTAAAAATTTTAACAAAGGTTTAAATAATAACAATACCTAATACTAGTAATAATAATAATGATAAGAAAAGTACATTACCCTAAATTACACTCCATACCATACCATACATGAAAATATACCACTGATATTTAGTTCAAAGGGAAATCGAAAATATAGTAGGCATATGACCTGACTTAAAAAACAATTATTGTTACACAATCTACATTTGACCACAACCTTTACATGTAAGTTTGCTGCACCTTTGGTGGTCTGTCTATATTGCTTTGAATACTACCGATATCATTACGATGTTTAATTAAATTAGTAATTAATCATTAATATTCCAATACTCCAATAAGTTTAAAAAATGTATAACTTTAAAATAACTCATCTTGATAGTTCTTGATGTAGATCTAGGCGAGATCCAGCTTTTACCATAAATGGGGACTCAAGATGGGAACTCGTAGTGGATTGAGCACCAGGAACAAGAACTGGCTGTTACAACTACTGAGGGGACTTCCGTACAATCTTGGAAGAGATGAGAAAGCAGACGAACGGGATAGATAGAGGAAAAGAAAAGAAGATTGCCGAAATATCGACAACAGGGCGATGAAAGAAAGATAAACGATCTATAAAAAATCTATAAAAAAAACGACGGAAGATCGGCGAAAGAGTGATGAAGAAGGCCTGAAATAAACGCCCAAAATTAGTGACTGGGTTTATCAATCTCTTGCAAAGAATACAGAAGATAATAATTAGTTTTAAGCTGAGAAAACCAGAATTAAATTTAACTTACCCTTGTTGACATGTGGCCTCATATCTGATTGCCAAGTTTTATCACATTTGTGGGAAAACATCCAGAAAAATTCCGTTACAGCTACCCACGGGAAAAAAACTTGTTTTAAGATTAAATTGGCAAAAAGCCATTAAAGCAACGTACGTACACTTTGCGCAAGAGACATTCTCGGAAAAAGAAAGATATCTGTCGGCTAATCCCATATAAAGGACAGAAGACCCAAAAAAAAATTAAACCACAATTGCCAACATAACTGCAGCTCTAAACACAGTAATATATCACTAGTCTGCAACTGGCAATATTGTCTGTTGGTATCATCTCTCAGAACCCACATATACTAGTAAATTAAAGGAAATATCCTACCTGAGCGAAAACATCAACTGCTACTGAAGATATACCTTGGTTTCCCATTATAATCGCGGTATCATGAAAAACAGGTTTTCTGTCATTTCGGATGTCGATAAGCGAAACAATTCTATGCCAATATATTGACAAGTTTAAGACATCTATCATATGAATAGCTATCATATGCCAAATCATCCCCACGAGGGGCTTCTTTTGTTTTGTTAATAAAGGAATATTTTGGAAAAACTATATATATATATATATATATATATATATATATATATATATAAAGGGTGTTTTTTATAGAGGTATAAAACTTTAAGTTGGCAATACCTTTTTAACTGGCGGCCATTTTGTTAGCTGTAGTGATTTATTTTTAGTTTGGTTTGACATTTCAACATGAATAGACTGACGCCTGAATAACGCTTCCAAATTGTGCAAATTTATTTTGAAAATCATGGTTCTGTTCGAAATACATATCGCACACTACGTCCATTTTACGGTCAACATAATCGTCCATCAGAACAATTCATTCGATTAACTATGGAACGTTTTCGCACCACGTTTACTCTAAATGATAATACGCATCCACAGAGACGTCGTACAGTGCGTACAGAAGAAGTCATTACTGTTGTAGAGCGTAGCGTAGAGGAAGACCCGAATCAGTCTATCCGCCATCGTGCACAGGAACTGGATATGTATCCATTTACTTTATGGAAGATTTTGCGGAAAGACCTTGGTTTGCGTGTTTACAAATTCCAACTCGTGCAAGAATTGAAGCCACATGATCACCTAGCAAGGCGTAGATTCGGTGAATGGGCCCAAAACAAGATTGCCGTTGATCCCGATTTTCATAAGCGAATTTTGTTTAGCGATGAAGCTCACTTTTGTTTGCATGGATACGTCAATAAACAAAACTGCCGTATTTGGAGTGATGATAATCCTCAAGTGTATGTTGAGACATCGTTACATATAGAAAAACTGACTGTTTGGTGTGCTTTATGGGCTGGTGTAATCATTGGTCCGTACTTCTTTAAAAACGATGCTGGTCAGAACGTTACAGTCAATGGTGACCGCTATAGAGCCATGATTACTGACTTTTTCGTTCATCAATTGAACAACTATGATGTGCAGGAGCTGTGGTTTCAACAAGACGGCGCAACATGTCACACAATTCGTGCCACAATCGATTTATTGAAGGAAATGTTTGGTAACCGCATAGTTTCACGTTTCGGACCCGTGAATTGGTCTCCAAGATCGTTCGACTTAACGCCGCTAGACTATTTTCTGTGGGGATATGTGAAATCGCTAGTCTACGCCGATAAGCCCGAAACGATTGATCACTTGGAGGACAACATTTGCCGTGTTATTGCCGATATACGGCCACAAATGTTGGAAAAAGTCATCGAAAATTGGACCTCCAGATTAGACTACGTCCGAGCCAGCAGTAGCGATCATATGCCAGAAGTCATATTTAAATTATAATGCCAGAAGATTATCTTTCGAATAAAGTAAATTTCATGTCAATTTTAAAAAATTCATTGTTGTTTTATTCCATTTAAAAGTTCTATACCTCTATAAAAAAACACCCTTTATATGTTATGTCGTAAGTTTTCATGGATGGTGGAATGAATGGTTTGGTTATTCCGGGTTTTAATCCGTTCGTTCAAATAATCATGGAGCAAGATAAAAAACTTCCTTTCTTTGATTTGTTATTATCTAGGAAACTCAACAATACCCTGGGTTTTAGCGTATATCGGAAACCCACACATACTGACCGATATCTCAATGCAGAATCACATCACCATTCCTCTCAAAAACAGGCAGTAGTCAACACATTAATATGAAGATCTTTCACCTAACAGAACTCGACACAAAAGAAGACGAAATAAAACATCTCAACAGCTCTAGAACGGAGTGGTTTTCCACAATCAGATATAAAGAAAGTCATAAAAAGACAAGAGAAGACAACAACAAAAACCAAAGATCGAGATCAAATAAGGAACAAAGCTGTAATCCTATACATAAAGGCATAACGGACAGGATCGGAAAAATTAAGAAAACACAACATACAGCCCATATCTAAACCACAAAAAACAGTGGTCAGCATTCTGGAAAATTCAAAAAATAAGACCAACCTTGAAAATCATGGTATTTACAGTATTCCATATGCAGATTGTCATCAAATAGATATGGGACAAAGAAACAGACGCATATCAGCAAGAATGCAAGAATATAAAAATATTCTCAAAAATAAATAAACAACTTCAGCTGAATTATAACATCATCAAACAATCAGACACACCATCGATTTCGAAAAAGCAAAAGAAATAGCACCAATACAAAACTACAAGGCACGCGTCACAAGAGACGACCTAGAAATCGAAAAAGCGGAACAGCTGAATATACGGGACGATGCTTTAAATATTCCTACTACATGGAAAACAGTAACAGAAAATCAACCAACACACGTGAGAACAGCATACAAGAAACAAATATTTCGCACTCGGTAGAAGGGAGGAGCCTGCGGAGCCGCTCGTCCAATCAAAAAGCGGGCCAGTTAAACAAAACTCGAAAGACAACAGGAACAACCATCAGTTCTCAGCGAATAACGAGACGAACCGTACTTGAAAATGCCAAATGAGATTTTGGTGAAACGTCGTGAAAATAATTATTTGAACGAATGGATTGAAATCCGGAATAACCAAACCAAATAAATATATATATATATATATATATATATATATATATATATATATATATATATATATATATATATATATATATATATATATATATATATAGTATTAATCCGGAAATACATCCGTTCGTTCGTTTGGTTTTCTGTAGAAGGTTGTAGACGTCTAGCCAAAATCTCATTTAGCATCTTCTGTGCTTGGGGGTTGAAGATCAACAGTTGATCTACAAGCATTACTTTTATTTGCTACATCTTTAATGTTACTTCTTAAAATGTTAGATGTTAGAAAACGTTTTTTTTTGACCCTTTAAGGAGTGAAATTTTTAAGAATTATTTTTTAGTGTCTAAGTGAAACAAGCAAAGCAGTGTCCAAATTCCTTCTAATCAGTCAGTTCAGAAAAAATCTTTTTATGACGTTGATTCGGAATGAATCGGGCCTCCTTCGCGATATGCTGCAATAAAAGAAGATTCCCCCATACGTTTGCCGGGGCAATATGAATACCGGGGCTGAGCTACAAGCGTTCAAAGGCACTAAATCCATTTTTTTTTTGACTTAATAATTTCAGCAAAAAGATATTTTTATGCAAGGGTAAGATAATTGGAATATCTTTAATTTGAGCCCCCATACATTAAATTTCATTTATTAGTAATTGTAAAAAAGCTCAAAAACCTTGAAAACTGCCTTTTTTGCATATTAAATAATTATTCCAAAGTACCTTTTTCTTATTTCTTGTTATTTGAAAAAAAAAGCCTTAAAATTCCGAATAAAACCTTTTTTTAATTATTTCGAAAATGTCATGAGTTGTCGAGATAATTTTTTTATCCCTAAAAGCTTATCGCAAAATGAAACGATTGTCGACTCCATGAACAAAACTCAAAATATCTTGAAAACAGCAAGTTCCAATTTTTTTTTTGTAGATTAATAAGATTGATGAGTATCCGTCATTTCCAAAAACATGTCGCACAATTGTCTATGTCTTATTAATTTATATTTACTTATAATTATCCAAACAGGCATTACACACATAGTTTCAATATCGCTATTAATCAATCAATTTCTGCAATACCTACTACTCGTATTTAAATCAGCTTATCTATGCAGGAAATATCACACTCGATAGCAGGAACAGGTATTCTCGGTATCAGCCAGTCTATGCCTTTTTGTAGATTTGTGTGCGTGGTATGTCTATGGTCAGCTGGAAGAAATATATACAGTGGACCGTGTCATGAGCTTTTTTGTATTACAATGATTTAACACTTAAAGATTGCAGTACTCGTATAAGGTGGTTACTTGAAGGAATCTTGCCGTTAAAGTAAATATTTTTAAAAATTTATTTATTTATAATAACTGTCTTTCAGGCCATTAAACCCAACCAAGGGACAGTGATTACTCAAACAATACATCAACAAACAATTTGAAGTTAATACTATACAAACCAATTAAGTTAAAAATATAAATTTAAAAATAATATTAATTCTAATATCGAATGTATGACATACTACTTTGCTGTCAATTTTTATATAAAATGATGAATCGCTTCTGAGGTATCGCCTTTGAAAATGTCTCTCAAGCAAATCTGCTGGAAATAATGGCTTCTGATGAGGTGACTGATTTGGGATACGTGGGTTTATCAGACATTTTAGGTATCATTGTAATAAAAAGTACTGACTGCTTTTCCAGGCCGTTGGTTCTACATGAGCTAATTTTGGATCACTTGCCATTGCTCTTGGAATACAGCGATCATAAAGACGCAAACGAGAGCTCTAATTTACAAACTTTTATCAATTGGCGTAAGTATAAAGAGCTCCTCGAGGAAGCCAAGCTTCCGGAGGTAACTCCGGGTGTTGGGCTCCTGGAGGACTCCATAAGACAACTGACCTTCGAAATTTCGAATGAGCTCGCGAGAGCTTCTGTCGCAAAGGTGTTAAATAGACTTGAGAGCCCAGATTAGGGGAAAAACAGTCTAAAAATAGGACCTATAAGATAGGTAATCCTGCTATCATATCAAGAGGCAAGCTAACAGAACATCTGAGAAATTAGGACCGGAGCTCCGCTATCTGTACTATCGGTACTGGGAATCTAAATTAGAAACAATAAAAATCCGTAATGGCAGTCTTTATTATATGACTAGAAGTTTGAGAAAAGGTGCGAAAATGGCCTCGCCTCAAATTGTTGATAGAAATGTTACCTTCACAGACCCGCAAGATAAAGCCAACGGATTTGCGGACAAATTTTATGAACAATTTTAGTTAAACCCCAGAGCCAAAAAGACAGAATATCGATCGAAGTATCAAATTTACATATAGTCCATATAATCTATTGACTTAGACATCAGTTCTGATGAGATTAAGGGGATTGCTTCACGACTTATTATTAAGAAAGCCCCAGGTCTGGATGGTCTGCCGAATGAAGCTCTGAAAGGAGCTTTGGACAAAATCGTTTCAGCTATTGTCGACACACCCATTACCGTATTAAAATCTGGTCAATTTCCCCCAGATTTGAAATTGACAAAAATTACACTTGTCAGAAAGAAAGGAGAATGCGCATTAATAGTTGCCGGCCAATAAGTAGATTATTTGTAGTGTCGTCAGATGAGGTTATGTCTTCCGTAAAGCCAGTTAGAGCGGAGTTTCCACTCAGTTTCCCTCTGTCTCTCACTCAATTTCATCCTTATACTGCTGACATTCCGATAGATGATCACAGTAAACTATACTTATTCACTGACGACACTACATTTGTGACATCCTTAGGGACATTTTGCCTCATTATTTTGAGACCACAAAAGTATATCAACGAGTTAAAAAAATGGATGGTTGATTTAAAAATCGAATTGAATCCTAAAAAAATTCAGGCTATTCTGTTCACTAAAGCCAAGTCCGCGAATACTGACATCTTAATTTAATTTACTTTATTATATGGAAATACGACAGCCCCCCCCCCAAAAAAAAAAAACAAGATAAACATGTTAATTCTACACGCTTAAGAAAAAGACACAAATACAATAATAAAATAATAAAAAACTTACGGCTATTAGAATTAAATATATATATATATATATATATATATATATATATACATATACATATATATATATATATATATATATATATATATATATATATATATGTATATATGTATATATATATATATATATATATATATATATATATAAAATTAAAGAGTGGGACACACTAAAATTAAAATATATAAAAAAACATATAAGCAACATTAAACAATATAATACAACAAAAACAAAAATTTAAATAATAAATTTTGTTTACACTACTAAACATTACCAATTTAATTCCTAATCAAAGTTAGTGAAACTATCTTCGCTCAAATTAATTATAATTGGTTCCTCTATCTCACCGATCATGAGATCGAGTTCTCACATTTTGTTTTATTCTTTTATTATATGGATTTTTCCCCATTTTCCGCAGTAACTTTATTCAAAAAAATCTTTCAAAAGTTTAGTTAAATTACTAATTTTATTAATTGTATTATTTCTAGCAACTCTACCTTTTACTTGAGAGAGATATTTACTTCTCCAACGGACATTTTCCGGAAGATCTATAAGAATAGATTTCCTATCTGGTTTTCCCAAAATTTAGTTCTCTGTGCAATTTCCAGAGCTCAGTTCTTTTAATTTCAGGTAAATCCCGATCCTCATTGATTTTAGTTAAAATTTTGTCGACGGTTGGGATCTGCTTCTCATAATAAAATATATGTACAACTCTTTTTATTGCAATTTACATCTCTTCTTCCAACAAAGTCTTTTGTCTGCCTCTGATCGAATATGGCTTGGGAGTACTAACAATTCCAGTCGTTTTTTTCTTCTTCAGTATTCGGTACATAGTAGATTTCCGAACTCCTGTCATGTTGGAACACATCTAGACAGAGTTTTTAACATTATTGTCTAGATATTGATTTCTTAAGGCATCATAAACATTCATAGTAATAAGTTTTTCATTGAGGAAAAAATGCCCTGGTTTAATGATTTTGGAATAAATATAGATGTGGAAGCTATACTGTTTGGGTATCTTACTAATCTCAAATAATATATAAAAACAAGCACAAACAAGAAGAACTAAGGACACAGTGTAAGGTGTACTTTGCTCACTCACAGAAATTAAATTGAACTATCCGAAATTTTATTGTTGCAGTAAATTTATAAAAGCTTACAAAATATTTAAATACAATTAAATATAATTAGGTTTACGGCAGTCCTCAGTTATCTGCGGCACTGGAGCAGGTACGTTGGAGGTTTCGGTAACAGTTTTATTATTCTCTCTAGTTCTTGAATAGAGTATAGGAATGTATATGCTTGGAATCGCCCCTCCCCTTCCCAAGAGCTTTGAGTTCAGGAAAATAGAACGGATTCTGCCTTTAATATTAGGAATGTGTATGCTGCTGGCACTTCCCCCCTGTTGACAACTCGTCTTTCTTGCGATAGCCCCCACCTCCCATGAGCTTTGAGTTCAGGAAAATACACCCGATTCTGCATCTTATACTATGAATGTGTATGCTGCTCGCATTCTCCCCCCCCCCTGTCGGCAACGTGTTTTTCCTTGTGATCGCCCTCCCCCCCTCTTCAAGAGCTTCAGATAGACCCCTGCCTTTTAAACTAAAAATGGCAACGTTGCTGGTGCCCCCCCCGTCGACAACTTGCTTTCGCTTGCCATACTATACTGTTCTGATGTCACCGCTCCCCCCTCCCCCAAAGAGAGAGGCTGGATCCGCCCCTGCTCCTATATCTACTGTTTTGAAGACTTGCACTAGATGTTTGTGAGGTGACTGAAACGCAGTGATCTTTCCAAGAAAATTGTAAAATGTTTTATTCAGACTCCAAACAAGTAAAGATATATTGAAATTTTTGAAGAATATAAAAAAATGTAAAATATTTAGTAGCTAAAATTAAAAATATATTTTTCCATAAACTTCGGGCACCATATTTAATACTCCCATTTATTTTGTTGATCATATATCATTTTACTACCCTGCTTTTCCTAAAGTTTCCTAATAATAATTGATCACCCTGTACCTGCATATAGCAGTTACGCAAAACGCAATGTTGCAATACTTTAGCGTGGTACCCTGTCTCATTGTTTGCGGTCCCATGGTAGTAGTAAAATTTACATTCGAATGGTCCCCACTGATTTGTTGCTACTGTTCCGGCAGCTCAAACGGATTCGAAAAACAATATATCATTTCGTAACTGGTCAGTTAAGTAGGTATATGGTAATTTTTGAAAAAATATTGTTTTTAATAACGGGTATCTGACTCTTGGATACCGTCGATATGTTTCAGTTGAGAATATAAAATTAGCCTTAAAATGTATCAAGTTTTTCACCCTTATCATAGGGGTACATGTATGTATATATATATATATATATATATATATATATATATATATATATATATATATATTATTGACGTTTCGCCCTTTATTCAAGGCATTTTCAAAATTTTTGCCTCCTTGACATTTTGCTGTTCTGTTTCTGAATTCATATATATATATATATATATATATATATATATATATATATATATATATATATATATATATATATATATATATGAATTTATAAAATTATTCAAAATGCATTAACAAACTTGCCAGATTGTTTGAACCTTCGGAGATATTAGAAAATATTCAAAAGTTGTTAAAAGTTATTTTTATAAATATCTCGCAAATTTTTGTCTCTTGAGAAAAATATTCCCTTTAAAAATGTTTTTGTGAAAGATTTAGCTTTAGCTTCTTAATTTTTGCAAATGCGGACAGGTATAATTTGTTCACCTTTCTGCAACAATCCCAGCTGTGTATTATTTAATTGTTTTTTCTGACGTTCTGATATGAAATATCTATCATCAAATCTTATTCCCTGTAACGGCATTTTACACCTGGATAATTAGAAAACTTAGTTGAACTTTGTGTACCTTGTTTTGTTCACCGGGTTCATTGGATTTTCAATAGAGACAAGGGCGGGTCCAGAATTTTTTTCTGGAAGGGGGGCACAAGGAACAAGGTAGAAGTCAAAAAATATTTTCATTTTTGCTACAATAACTCTAAGAAAAAAACTTGTAATATTAATATAAAGGTTTATTAGTACGATAGAAAAATTACATGTTTAATAAAGAAAGTTTTCTTTTATGTCCCCTTTTTAAGCACCTCTGGGGGAAGGGGGCACGTGCCCCGTGTCCCCCCTAACTCCGCCCTTGCGCACAAATTATTTTATTTAGTTAAAATAACAATTTATTTAGCACTTTCTAATTAACTACTCTGTTAATTATTACCCCAGTTTCCCCTAAGTGGTGATTTTTTTTTCCGTTTTACTCGAAGTAACATTTTATAAAAACTGCACACTTTTTGCTCTTTCCGTAATTGATTTCACTTCATTCAATTACCAATTATTACCCATCCTATGGCAATTACATCTAGCGGTTATTCAGTTAACTAACAATGCGCCTCTTAATAAAATGTCGATTTTTCTCCAATCTGTAATGGATTCTTGCCTAAGCTGCGCAACCTTGCGAGGAAAGGTTACCACTTAAACGCGGCTTAACCGTTAGACGACTATCTATTAAACGGGAGATAAAGTGGCAGTTTAGACAATAATTATTTACAACGGTTTGGATTTAATTTTTAACAGCAGAGCCGGCTTAAGGTGGGCGTCCATTAGGTCGATGAGTCGGAATGTAAGTATGCAATTTCAAGTGGTCTATTAAATAAAATATATGAAAAATAATGTACATAAAGCGAGAAATAAGGTTAAGTTATTACGGTAACCAGACCGAAAACTTATCGAACCGATCCTTTATTTATTTTATTTGCTGAAAATAATTGTTATTCCTGACAACAGCAGCCTTTAAAACATAATATATTTTAATTCATTATCATGCATTTAGTATATTACTAGCAATTACCTGTCCCATCTCAACTTCGTTCGCACTGAAGATCGCCGAAGATTTTAAGAAACAAGCCCAATGAAATTTTATTGAAGCTCATTCTTATTTGTCTTTCGTGTATAAGTTCCAATGAAATACCCTTACTTCAATAGCCTAAGTGTGAATATTTCAAAGATCGTGAATTGATGAAAATAATACGTCTTCAATTATGAAAATTGGATTATTTGGAGATTGCATTTTAAAACATCTTTTCTTCGTGGTCACCTATATAGTGTTTCTAACCTTTTCCCAAAATTTCATGATTCCATCTTCAATAGTTTGAGCTGTGTGCTGATATGTCATCTAATGAGTCAAATAAAAAATGGGCATTAATTTGGGAATTTTTAAAAGTAAAACTTGAATTTATTCGGAAAATCAATCTAAAACACTTATAAATTGTCCAGAATCAATAAAAACTAATATCTTAAGAAGTTTGGATTATATTGTACGAATTTGAAATTAACACTGTTTAATCAATAAGCCAAACTAAAAAAAAACTGCATTTTGGAATCTTCAAGAATTAGAAAGGAATATTATTTACAAAAAAAAAAAAAAAAAAAGATGGAAGGAGTACATGCAAGAACTTTTCGAAGATGCAGTCAGAACACCATACGAAACAAACCACCCCTACGGCCCAGAAATAACAAATGAAGAAGTCAAGATGGCCATCAAACGACTTAAAGATGGAAAATCACCAGGACCTGATGATGTTCATGGCGAAATTTTAAAGTTATTGGAGGAGTCCCAAATCGCAGCTCTTACCAAACTATTTAACAACATATATGAAACTGGACAATTACCAAAAGACTGGCTGCTATCAATATTCATCCCAATTCCTAAAAAAATCAATGCGAGGAAATGCGAGGACCACAGATTAATTAGTTTAATGAGCCACGCGCTTAAAGTACTCCTTAATATCATTCACTCTCGCATTTACACCAAATTAGAAGAACACATCAGCGAAGTGCAATTTGGATTCAGATCAGGCCTTGGAACAAGGGAAGCACTTTTCAGCCTGCAAGTGCTAATACAAAGAGCAAGGGATGTTAACTGCGATGTATTTGCATGTTTTATTGATTTTGAAAAGGCATTTGACAAGGTACCACATGGAAAATTAATTGATATTCTAAGAACATCGGGAATTGACAGTAAGGATATTAAACTTATCTCAAACCTATATTTACAACAAAAAGCAACAGTACGTCTCGAAAACGAACTATCCGATGTCTTTGAAGTCGGAAAAGGAGTTCGACAGGGATGCATACTGTCACCGACATTGTTTAACATATATTCTGAAAGTCTCTTTAGAGAAGCCTTGGATGAATAGGAAGACGGCATTACAGTAAATGGTAAACCTATCAATAATATTAGATACGCGGATGACACCGTTCTGTTGGCAGATAGCGCAAATGGTCTCCAAAGAATAATAGATAGTGTTGTGGAAGCATGCAGCGAATATGGATTAAAACTAAACTGTAAAAAGACCAAAATAATGATCATTAGTAAGAACATCGACACTAACGCCCAATTTACTGTAAACGATACAACACTAGAAAGAGTAGAGAAAATATCCTACCTGGGATGCAATATCGGTGATACATGGGATCATAGTTACGAAATAAGGACCCGTATGAAAAGCCAGAAGCGCTTTTGGTCGCCACAGAAGAGTCCTTTGCAACCTCTCTCTAAATATCAATATACGCATAAGAATTCTCAGATGCTACGTCTTTACCGTTCTCCTCTACGGGGTAGAAAGCTGGAGTCTTACAGAAGCTGCCATCAACGCTTGGAGGCATTTGAAATGTGGTGTTATCGCCGCATCTTACGAGTGTCATACACACACCACACAACTAACATCACGATTCTCGAGAAGCTCGGAAAAGACAGGGAAATTATCACTACTATAAAGAACAGGAAACTGGCTTACTTCGGCCACATTATGCGTAATGATAAGTATCGATTACTAAGATTAATTCTACAGGGCAAGATCGAGGGCAAGAGAGGCCCTGGACGTAGACGTATATCCTGGCTGGCCAATCTTAGAAAATGGACTGGCCTAACATCAACTGACCTATTTCGAACTGCAGTGAATAGGATAAGATGGGCTAACGTGGTCGCCAACATCATAAGAAGATAGGCACCTTAAGAAGAAGATTATTTACAGGGAAGCTTGCACTTAATAAAGCAAAAATATCATAAAATAGTGACAATAGTTCTCATAAAGGTTTCAATAATGTTGAATCTAACCATATTTGGAAAGAATACAAGCTCCAAATTAAGTTATCTTTTACATCACAAACCCCCCCATATCGATTCATCTATAGAGACGAGATAATTTTACCCAATATCACATACTTGTGATATCATTTTTACGCCTAGACTAATTTCGCACCTTATTTTTGATCGCCTTATGGCACAAAACTATAAAAGACATTTTTAAAACCTTTGTGCAACATTTTCAATATTCTCTTCAAAAAGGGTGATTTTTCAAAACAACTTAAAAAAAGGTTATTATTCCTATACATAATCAAGAGAATATTCTGATAATAACTATAGACTATTTCTCTTTCATCACCTTTTGCAAAATTATTAGAAAAATATGTTTTCTCAAGATTACAATTTTTTTACAAAATAATAATATCAGTAAAGCATGATTTGGTTTTGTCAAGGATGTGAGTACAGGCAAGGCTGTCCCTAATTTTTTCGAAACATCATATAAAAACGTAAATGAAAACAAAAAAAGTATAGCAGTCTTCTTAGATTTAAAAAAAGCGTTTGATACTGTAAATCATGCAAAGCTTTTTGAGAAATTGTTTTATTATGGCATTGGAGGAAATTGTTATGATTTACTAAAAAAACTATTTATCACATATGTAGACGGGGGTTATACAGCATACACTAATGATACTAGTATTACATTTGTTAGAGATTCTTGAAATGGAGCAGTATATAATGAAAATATGAGCTTAAAACGAATCGATGTTTGGATGTATCACAACCTTCTCACTCTCAATATCTCAAAAACTGTTGCAATTGCATTTTTAAATTAAAATTTTAACCCAGCTGCTCTAAATATTAATTATAAAACCATAAAATATATTAATTCATTTAAATATCTTGGTTAAAGAATGGAAAAACGATGAATATATTTTTAATTTTACGAAATGCTTAAAAGACAGCAATGGATCTCCCAAAAAAAGTTCAAAAAGCTGTTATTAGGATTATATTAAAAAATAAAAGAGAGGTTTAACTGGAAATATTTGCTCTTTTTAAAGTTTTTCATGCATGAATTATTTACCAAAAACCTAATTTAATATATGTATAAAATAGGATGAAACAGACGAATATTACGTATAACAACATAATAACTCAAGCTGTGAGTAATTCAAATATTATAATACCAATATTCAATTCAAAACTTACGAGAATAGCTGTCTTCCAAAAATAAATAAAATTTTCAATTTTTGCCAGTTTAGTAACAAAAGAAAACAAGTTTTTTATTCCTGTATCTTCAAGGTTTAAAACTTGATTGACTTATTGTCTCATTTTCCAATTTAAACCCACTATAAGGGGGTTAAAGTACACGTTACTAAGTGGATTCTTGACAACGTAGACGTAATAAAGGATACAATATATAGTAACTGATGGAAATTACCCCAAATCTATTTTAATTTATAATTAGTAGATTTAAATGTGAAGAGTATATCGTTAAAAATCAGTAATTTATAATAAGTTGGTTTCATTACGTTCATAGTTACCTGTTTTCAAGCAGGAATGACAAAATGTTATGTTGATGGGACGTGGTATTTATGGTAATTATGTAAGTTTTGTTATAAATAACTCTAATTATTCATTCGAATTATCAACGAGAGTAAAATTACAGGTAATATGGTGTAGCTACACTCCAGCGAAAGCCTTGTGGCTGACCTTGTTAACTCTGTATATCACTTGGTAAATCTGTATATTCGATATTTTGTTTTAATACAGTTTACTTTTCTTTTTCTTATTATTACATATATAAGTCATTCTGTGGGATTATAGGTAATATATAATATGACGGTATATGCCTTAAGACTTCGAAGAAAAGCCATACTATTTTTTTTTACTTTTTCGTTGTTTAGGACTCAATTTTAATTGAGAAGCAATCCTGGCGCCACATGCTCCACGCATTTTTCTTACTCACCCACAGCCGGACCTGTCTTTAAATCTATCATTAAAATGCACGCAACGAATAATTTGGTAATGAAATTAGCGGCTGGTTTTGCGAAATTCCTTTGCGTTACATAATGGAGTGAATGCATGATTGAAAACTTTATTTATTTGTTTGTCGAATGCGCGGAAATTGTTTTTTTTTATTTTACTGCATTTTTGCAAAAACCAAATACTGAAGATTGAATACATAGCGGACATCTATCATTCGCGAATGAAATACTCGATTCTATATATAATTCATTTATTTGCGCGCATAATCCCACTTAGTCGACTCGAAGATTCGTGCCCGTGGTGACCCTTCCTTAAATTTTGTCCACTTCAATTAGTGTTAAGCTCACCACCCGGATTTCTCACGAAATCTTTGTGCCTTCGGTGACCAGCGTCAAAGGAAATACTAAAAACATCTGGAATACAACAAGCTAATTTTGTCACATTTCCCGTGTTGTCGGTCTCGTTGCAACATCAATTTTTTTGAAAGAGCGTGCCATTAAGCCATGCAACTAGATAAAAGAAATGTCTTTAAATTCGTACCAAAAACCGACAGAAAATGAATACAACAATACAAAGATGATGACTCCTTTATTATCTCCTTTGACGTCGGCCGCCTATGTCAGTAAAGTTTAAAGCAGGCTTCTCACAGGCGCAACTCACCATATCTATACGCATTTTAAAACGAAATAAAAATTTTAAGTGAATTGATTTGCTTAAAAGCATCGAAGACTATAATTTCCTTCAAAAGAAAAACATCAATATCAAAAATTTGGGAAAAATAATTCCAAAACGCCCCATTGTGCGCTGAGGTGGAACGCTAGTTATGTATACACATGTAAATTTTCGCCGCTATTTACTTCTATAAACAAGAGCAGCCAAATTTGTATCAATCGCTTTATTCCAACAGAATCCATACTTAGCAGCATTGTCCTAAGGGACTGAGTGACATATCAACGAAGAGCCCAAATTATTAAACACAGAATAACAAATTGTTGGGAAAAGGTTGGTAATACCATGTAGGTCCACTAAGAAAGAAAATCTCTTGATTAAATAGAGAGCGATATGGACTCGATTCTGATTTCAAAGGTTAGCTCATAACAATGCCTAAAAATTAATTTCTTGATTTTCTGATGTTCGCATTTCAATTGGAAAAAATGAGTGTACCATCGCATTTTATCCCTACTCTCCTATTAAGTAGGAATCAACCCAGTCCGAAATGATTCCTCTTACACCTATACTGTATAATTTATCAGCCAAAAAGGGACTTATTATCTGTATCAAAAGTAATAGCGAGATCAAAGAAAATTGTAATTACATGTTTTTCCTTATCAATAATCTGAAAAACGTAATTCAAAGAATAACATGTTGCAGATTCTATGGACTTTCCTGGAACCAAGTCATGTTGAGCAGGAGTTAAAATATCGTATTTATAAATGAAACTGAGTATTTTGTTATAAACAATCTTTTCAATAAAAGGTACTAAAAATCAAGATATGTCTATGATTCTCTATGTTGTCCGGATCGTTCGTTTTGTGAATAGGAATAACACTGGTACATTTTAATATATTTGGAAAAACTTCTTCTTTAAGACAACAATTTATCCATTGTGTAAGAGGAAAAAGAATATGTTTTTTATAGTTTTCAGCATTTTCACATTAATGTCATAAAAATCTACAGAATTTTTATTTGTTAAATATTCTATAGTCTTTAAGAGCCTCATCTTTACCAACATAGTCAAGTACCATAGTATTACAAATAAGTGGTGGGGTCATACAAGTATTATTATGATAATATGGACCATATTTATTGTGTAGTTCCGTGATAAGTACGGTACTAAAATTCATTACAAATTCATTGACTGCATCGTCAGTATCTAAAATGAATTTATCACTAAATTTAATAGTTATTTTTATTAAACTTATTATGATTTACAAGCCAAACTGCTTCGCACTCCCTCAGGGATTATTCACTCATACGAGGCATACAAAGACACCAAAAGTATGAAGCTCTGTGGGAACCCTTTCCATGTTTTCGGGTCCTAGGTGACGTGGTCTGCTGTATTTCCCACGAACTTTCCGATGGTTCGCGCGGTTGCTAGGAGAGTTGCTTTCTGCATCGGTTTATACAGATGCTCACTAAGACCCAGTCCCTTGATGTTCTGCAGGAGGCTTTTTGTTATCACTCCCGTTGTAGAGAGTATTATGGGAATCGTTTGGACGCTGTTCATTGCCCATGGTCTTCGGATTTGCACATTGGCGATCTTCTCGTTATATTTTCGCCTTAGGTTGTTGTTGTTAGGTACAGCGATGTCGCCTAGAAATTTTATCTATTAGTATAATATCTGGTTTATTATGAGCAACTGTTTGATCCGTTAAAATTGTTCGGTCCCAATATAACTTGAACCTGTTGCTCTTAAGGATAGGCTCTGGATTGTATTTGTAATAAGGCACTTTTCCTACCTGTAATAGGTTTAACTTTTCTGCTAACTTTTGATGGAGTATCTTAGCAACTGAGTCGTGTCTTTCCTTATACTCGGTTGTGGCAAACGCTTGGCATCCTCCAGTTATGGGCTAGATTGTCTCTGATGTTCGACAGCCATATCTGCATTTGTCATTGTCTATTGAGGGATCTCTAATGATAACTTTCGATAGTTCTTCATCGGAATAACCTGATCATGGATAGCCAACAAAAAACCCTCCGTTTCCGGAAACATCTGTCCTGAAATCAACCAGTAGTTCGACGCTGAATTGTCGACACTGTCCTGATTAACCTCATTTGGATGCCGTCCATGAACTGGCTTCTGTAGCCAGGTTTGTAACTTCTCTTGGTCTGTTTGGTGGTGAGAATTAATATCTTGTTACCTCAACTAAACTTATTATTAACTGTTTTCATCTTGTTATCAGAATTAATTATATCGTTCTTAAAATGTTATTTTTTGCTTTTGCTGATTTGTTCGTTATATATTTCTTATGCCTTTATGTTCTTTAATACTAAAAGGGGTCTACTGATATTTTTCTGTGAGTTCTAAGCCATCTGTACAAATATACATGAAGTTATGTATTATGTGATTAGTCAATAATAATAAAAAAAAACTAGGATAATTCATCATTATACATATATTTGAAAAGAATAGTAAAAATTAGGCTATATTAACAAGTTTTAAATTAATTTACAGTCACAGTAAAATGATCCGACTTTCATTATTCAAGATGCTTTATTTTTGTCAATTAGCTATTTGAACTATGCACACTCTAGGGGATATGAAGTAACTATGTTAACTATATTTGATCTATTTGCGCTGAGGGTTTTAAAGTGAAGATATCTCACTGGAACGTATCCACGAAAAGGCACGTATGAATGAGATTCTATAAAGTTTCATTGGCCTTCTTTCCTAAAGTCTTGAGTGAGGGCGAAACCGAGTCGGGTAACGGCTATTAAGTCATAATTAGAAGGGGTTATAAAAATTATAAAAATACTGTTTAATATATACGTTTGTTATAAATCGATATCCTGCTGCACTTAAATTCATAACAAAGAACTCGCAGGAAAAGTAAAATTACTCCAATTTAACCATTACGTGTGTGAAATTTAAAATCACTATTTTGATTTTACAACACAGCCTTTGAATTGAGAAATCGAACGTTCTCACACGTTACTTGAATAAAATAATTGAATAAATAGAATTTTAGCTTTTAGACTATGTGTAAATTATTGCAAAATTTATTATAAAGCTTTAAACCAAGATTACCTTAAAATTAACAGTATACACTATCCTGCACTTTAGAATATATTTTTATGGTAAATATGATTGGTTATTATTTTATATTCCACCATAATTTTCCAAATTAAAAAAAAGGATATAAACGTGTGTCCAACAGGCAAGAATGTATGAATATGTTTATTTTAATAAATTGATTATAATTAGTTACAGTAACTAGAAATTACTTCAGTG
The DNA here is from genome assembly GCA_034092305.1 of Diaprepes abbreviatus. Classification (NCBI taxonomy): domain Eukaryota; kingdom Metazoa; phylum Arthropoda; class Insecta; order Coleoptera; family Curculionidae; genus Diaprepes; species Diaprepes abbreviatus. Next base: position 1,042,270 of record JASJET010000280.1, read on the forward strand.
CTTGTAATGAAATACCCAAGTTCCAAATTTTCATTATTTCTCTATTATATATATATATATATATATATATATATATATATATATATATATATATATATATAAATATATATATATTTTATAGATAGTCACTTTTTCCCAGGTGTGATAAGTTTAAATAAGAAATTGTCAAACAAAAAGAGACATAAATTATTAATTAACGCATTTACATGGTAAAAGTAGATGGTAGAATAGATATTAGTTATAGTATGTAAGAATTAGTATATGAATCATGTTTTAAAAGGACACTGAATGCCTATAATTGTGTAATGACATGATAAAATGTATAAAAATCAGAGTGAAAGGTTGGACATTAGTGCAAATAGAGTAAGAATAATAAACATATTTCACTCTAAAAGACATGAATCTTATAAACTGATAAATAAGTGATATTTTTTATAATGTGTGAAGTATTATTGACCAGAGACAGTGATCAAAAAAAAAAGGAATTTTAAAACAATATAGTGAAATCCACAAAGAACAGAATCTTGAACACCCATTTTATAAATAGTGCGGGTAAAGATAATATTAGTGAGATTAAAGGTCAAATAATTTTCATTTAGTGAAATACAGACATTATTTATCAATAATTATTTATAATATATTTGTTTCAACTTATTCCAACAACAATATTTATAAAAACTTTGTTAAAAACATTGTGAATCTGTAAGAATAGTATAAGAAAATGTAAAATATAAGTTAATTTTAAAAAGAAACCAGAATAAAATAGTACCTAATTGTAGGTAAAATATTGTTAAATATGATTATAATGTTAATAAAACAATTAAAAAATAATAAAATAAAATAAAAGAAGACAGTGCAGATTAATCTGTGGTAGAGTTAACATCGCTAGTCTCGTTCATTAAAATTATAAAAGGGGAAGAAACATAGAACGTGGATTAAAAAAAAATTCTGGAGATTAAAAGACAATTTAAAAAAAAGGAAAAGAAGTTTACTAAATGAATAAACAAATAATATCATTAAGCAAGCAGCTCCGAAAAATGTTTAACAAATTAGTAATATATATATATATATATATATATATATATATATATATATATATATATATATATATATATATAAAAGAAGAAAAGTTACAATAGTTGGCAAAGGAAAAAGGTTTTTTAAAGTTTTTAAAAAGAAGGAAGAAACCTAGAATGTAGATAAAAACTATTCTGAAGATTAAAAGGTATTTATCTAACGTGTAAGAAATAGAAATTTGAGACTTGCCTGAAAATAACTTGATAAAATAGATAATATATATATTTGATAAGATAGATAATATAAAAATTGTTTAATTTGCACTGTAACAACAGTAATATTAATGGCACACACAAATATTTTTAGATTGTATAAAATAAAATACATATAATAGGACACTAGTCATTTTGACCATTCAGAAATTGTATACAACATTGCCAGATTTAATAATCTTTAATCCAATAAAAGAGAAACAGTGCACATTAAATAATATTGATACTTCTAAATAGGAATAGATAAGGTGATATATAAATATTGCATAAAACTGTACCCACTGACATAATTGTATTATTTTAATAAAGTTTGTACTTGTGTTTATGAATCATTGGTTTGACTTTTCTAATAATAATAATAATTTAATCTGAACTCAGCTGAAAAAGAGAAAATTTACATCAATGTTTTTAAACATCTGATCACGTGCTGTCAATAATTTTTTTTCTAATAAATAAATCTTCTTCTTCTTCTTCTAGGTAGAACCAAGTTTTGGGGGGCCATCCAGGCGGCCGTTTGGTGTTTGGTTCCTCTCTCATCACGGTTTTTGCTAGTCTGTCATCGTCCATTCGTTCCACGTGATCTCTCCACTGCCTACGATGGTTTCGAACCCACTTCACAACATCCCCCACTCCGCTGTCCTCGCGTATTTTTGCGTTTCTTATTCTATCTCTTAAACTTTGTTTTGTCTTTGTTGTTTCATTTCTTGTTTCTGCGCCGTAGGTCAGTATCGGTCTTACACAGACCTTGTAAATTCTTGCTTTGCTCTCAACCGTCATATGTTTATTATTCCAGATTATGTCTCTTAGTTGGCCTGATATCATGGCCGCTTTGTTGGCTTGGGTGAGTACTTCTTCCGTTACTGCCCTGTTACTTGTTATATGTGCTCCCAGGTATTTAAACTTCCCAACCTGTTCGATATGTTTGTCATCAACCATTAGTTTGCATCTTACCGGTTCTTTTGCTATTACCATTGCTTTGGTTTTCTCCACAGATATTTTCATATTATACTGTATGGCTGTTCGATTGAGATGGAAAATCATTCTTTGTAAGTTGTCCTCGCTATCTGCTGTCAAGGCAACATCGTCTGGAAAGCATATAATCTGAACGGTGTTGTGTCCCATTGGGTCCCAATATTTGTGCTTTTTACCTCATCAATGATTTCATCCATGATTATACTGAAAAGTGTTGGACTTAGGCTATCACCCTGTCTTATTCCTATGGATAGTGGGATTTCCTCTGTTAGAGTGTTATTTGTTTTAATTACCATGGTGTTTTTGGAATTCAGTTCGTATATTGTGCGTATGATTGCTTCATCTATTTGTTTTCTTCGCAATAGTTCTGTTATGTGTTCCAGTTTGACTCGGTCGAACGCTTGTGTAAAGTCCACAAAACAAATGAACAGCGGTTTATCGTATTCGATAGATTTTTTCAACCAGCTGTCTGATAGTAAATATACCGTCGATAGTAGATTTTGTTGTTTCTCTTTTGTGGATCGGAATTGTGATGCTTTTCCGCCATTCGTTGGGTACTGACGTTGTGCGGAGTATTTTTTTAAATAGAACAGTGAGCTCTGTGACAAGGCTGGGGCCTCCGTACTTTAGCATCTCATTCGTAATTTGATCGGTACCAGGTGATTTTCTGTTTTTTAATTTCTTAATTGTCAGGTGCATCTCTGCTTCACTGATGTTAACATCTGTTAGTTCTCTGGTTTCTTGTTGGTTTTCGTCTACGTTGTTTTCTGTAGCTGGTGCCTGGAGTAAGTCCTTAAAATGGCTGACCCATTGTTGGCTGTCGATTGGACTTAGTTGAACGTACTCATTGATTGTTTTTTTTCTGTTCCTCGGCATGTTCCATATTTTCTTTTGTCCGCCATATAAATAATTAAGTTAATATTATTTTACAGGCGTGTTGCGCAGTCGCGAATAAAAGACTAACCATCGCAATATATATATATATATATATATATATATATATATATATATATATATATATATATACAATGTGACCAATAAAGTCCGCATCATATGGATTTTTTAAATTTTATTAATAGCTTTATTCAAAATTTGACTTTGGCAACAAAAAGTTATTAGAAAAAGTTTTTTTAAATGAAATTCTTAGCCCGTGTGCAAAATTTCAGCTGTATTAGATAATTCAGATTTTTTGCCCATTTTTTTGTAAATTGCACCACTGTTGCGAAATAAGACTCAATGCAACTTACATAAAATCCAAATAGGGCTATTAAAATTTTGTAGAAAAACACACATTTAATATGGCGCTACTTTAAACAAAATATGTCTGGGATGAAGCATTGTCAAAACTAAGAAGTTTTATATAGGTTGCGTTGAGTCTCATTTTACAAGAGTGGTGCAATTTACTCAAAATGGCAAAAAAATAAACTGTCTTATGCCGCTGAAATTTTGCATATGGACTAAAAATTGCATTTACAAAAACATTTTCTAATAATTTTTTCCACATTTTGAGATATAATCCTACTTTTGATTTTTTTTTTTGGAAAAAAATTATAATTTGACAGATAATGCCAACTAAGTGACTACTATTTTTTTGGTTAATTTTCATCTCGATCGAAGCAGAAATTGTTACAAAAGTCAAATTTCCAATAAAGCTATCAATAAAAAAAAACATATGATGCGGACTTTAATGGCCATACTGTATAAATAAACTGATAGATAAATAAAACAGGAACACAAGAACAAAAAAAGGATCATAAAAATCTGTGAATCTATTAAAAAAATTAAGAAAACCAAGTTTATCGTCAGAACAAGCCTATTTCTTTTTATTTCTTTCTCAAATAAAAAATTTTGTTTGTTGAATAGCTTGCTGTGACAGTTTTATCAGAATTTAGTTAGCTAAAACACTACGCAAAGTGTTAATTGAAAAATAGGAACCTAAAATTTGGAATAATAAATAGAACAACTCATATAATCTTCAGAGAATATTTATCCTTGCTTTCAAATATGTTTTTGACTCCAAATTTGTCCTAGTTGAATATAGAACTTTATCATTTTAATCATCGATTTATCGATGTTAGTAAAAGATAATGAAATTTAAAAAAAAAAAACCAACCCATAATTAATATATTGCATATCCCAAAATATAGGTTACGATTTTTGCTCAAAGCCACTTATTATAATCACTGAACCATTATCTCGTTAAAAATTTACCTCTAACAAGCCCATTGTTAAGCCATTTTTGGCCAGACATGACACAGGTGACAGCACTTTTGGGTTATCTGGTTGCTGATCTGCGATCTATGGTCACGGCTATTACCAAACATTTTTGGAATTTTAACAATGACCTAGGCAAACTAGGCTTCATGTTGCGTAAATAGTACTCTTTGAAGTTCAAATAATTATTATAATTAGCACCGATTACATGTTAGAAATTTCATTTTAGTTTATACCTATACTATTATTAGTACATTTATTTATTATCAGTAAAGCATCGAATGTGTATACCAATATTAAGACCCTTTGTATCATCCTATACCATTCTCGGTTTAGTATTTATGATTTCAAGTCAAACGGCTTCGCACTCCCTCCAGGGAATATTGACTCATACCAGGTACTCAAAGATACCAAAAGTATGAAGCTCTGTGGGAATCCTTTCCATGTTATCGGGTCCTAGGTGACGTGGTTTGCTGTATATTAGCGCGGTTGCGAGGAGAACTGCTTTCTGAATCGACTTATACAGATGCTCACTAAGGTCCAGTCCCTTGATGTTCTGCAGGAGGTTCTTTGGTATCACTCTAGTTGTTGATAAAATTATGGGAATCATTTGGACGCTGCTCACTGCTCATTGTTTTCGAATTTGCACCTTCAAATCTCTGTATTCGGCGATCTTATATTTTGGTCTTAGATTGTTGTTGTTACGTACAGCAATGTCGATTAGTGTAGTTAGCCTAGAAATTTTATCTGTTAGTATAATGTCTGGGCTATTATGAGCAACTATCTGATCAGTTACAACCGTTCGGTCCCAATATAACTTGAACTAGTTGTTCTCAAGAATAAGCTCCGGATTGTATTTGTAATAAGACCTTTTCCTACCTGCAATAGGTTTAACTTATCTGCTAACTCTTGGTGGAGTATCTTAGCGGCTGATTAGTGTGTTTCCTTATACTCTGTTTCGGCAAACGTAGGATCCTCCAGTTATGTGCTGAATTGTCTCTGATATTCGACAGCCATATCTACATTGATCGTTTTCTATTGAGGGATCTCTGATAATAAACTTCCGATAGTTCTTTATCTGAATAACCTGGTCTTGAATAGATAACAAGAAACCTTATGTTTCCGGAAACATCTGAACTAAGCTGAAATCAGTCAGTAGTTTGACGCTGAGTTATCGACATTGCCTTGATTGACATCATTTGAATAGCGTCCATGAAGTGGTTTCTGTAGCCAGGTTTGTAACTTCTCTTGGTCTGTTTGATGGTGAGAAGCAATATCTTGTTCCCTCAGTTGTAGCGGCGTTGAATCGTCTGAATCTACCAATCCTCTTCCTCCTTGCTATCTTGGAAGTACTGTACATTCAATAGCACACCGAGGGTGATGTTTTTGTGTTTTTGCTGGGAGTGTTCTTATTTTTCTTTGCAGGTTTTAGATGTCCGTCCTATTCGATTTTACAATTCCAAAAGAGTAGCTAAGTGTAGAGCAAGCGTAGGTATTGAGCGCCTTAAACAAATTTCTACTATTTAATTTAGTGCGTAATACGCGCCTTACCCTTCTGACAAATTCGGTTGTCAATTCGGCATTCATAGTGCGATGGTCAATTCTTTTAGCCTGTTTCATACCTAGATATTTATATGTTTGGTCTGCTTCCCTTGCAGCTAGAGTTTCACCGTTCTGCATTTTAAATGCTCCTGCTTGTATCTTACCTTTAGCGATGTTTAAAATACGGCACTTGTCAAATCCAAACTGCATTTTGACATCCCCGGAGAACTCCTCTACAATTTTAAGCATTTGTTCCAGCTGGTTTTTGGTAGCAGCCATCAGTTTAAGATCATCCATGTATAGAAGATGATTCACTCTTACTACCTCTTCGTTGTTATTTCTAACACTAAAGCCATATCTGGTGGAGTTCAAACGACGTGATAGTGGGTTCATTGCAAGGCAGAACCACAGTGAGCTTAGTGAATGGCCCTGAAATATTCCTCTTCGTATTGGAATTGTGTTAATTTCGATGGTATCGTTGGATGACACGTAATTGGATTCTAGTTCTCCGGGTTGACATGATGCGTTCTAAAAAGGAAACAAAATGATTATCGACCTTATACATTCTCAATATAGTTTTGAGCCATTCATGTAGCACTGAGTCGAAGACATTCTTATAATCGACGTAGGTAGCAAAGAGATTTCTTCGGTTGGTACAGGCTTGGTTACATATGATAGAGTCAATAATCAATTGTTCCTTGCATCTCATTGCTCCCCTGGTGCAATGGAATTTTTGCTGGGTTTAGAAAAACATCATTAATAAGATTAGCCAGTTGACGGTGTATACACCAGAACTTCTTGAGCCAGTAGTTCTGTATCCAGTCGAGACTTGGGGATTTTCAGTTATGAAATTCCTTGATTATTCCTGAAATTTCCTCGGGTTCAAACTGCATCTGGCTGTAGTCTTGGCAGATTTCGAGTTCTTTATTGATCCAGCCGGCTGCGATGTTACAATTGGCGGATGTGCAAAGTTGGTTTCCCCAGAACTCTTCTGCCTGCTCTCTGTTGGGATATCTATTATCTGCCATGTTAGGTGGAGAGTTTAGCTAACGGTAGAATGTCTTTTTTGGTCATTGGAGCAGCGCATTATTTCGTTTTTGGTTATTGCTAGTCTTGTATCTCTTTGGCCATCTTGCAATAGCAGAGAGCATCTGTTTCAGTGTGTCAAAGCACTGTTGAGCTTTTGCTTGATTACCTTGCTTATGGTACCGGGCTTGATTCATTATTTCTTCAACTTACCTTTGAAGTTTACTCGTTCTCATGCCCTTAATATACTCCGTCAGCTGTCAGCTTCTGCTTTGATGGTATTAAGCCATGTTACTGGAATTAGGCTGTTTCAGAGAATAGTTCTACATTGGTCAGCTATTCTCTCTTGTGACACTTGTATGTGTGGATACTCCCTGCAGAACTCGGCGTGAAATAGTTGCCTGTATTGCGCATTATTGATTCATTCATGGACAAAGTCCGTTTCATGTGTTGTCTTGGTCGTCCTGCTTGAGTCAGCTCTGGTTGAGATTCCCGCATAGCATCTTCGGCGGGTGGAGCTTTTGGAGTTGTTTGGCCCTCATGCTGATGTTGTTGTTGTTGCTGTTGATCTGCTGTTCTTATCTCTTGTTCGATTTCCGTTTTGATGATATTAAGTGGCGCTCCTGAGATTAGTTTATTTCGGAGAATAGCTCTGTATTGGTCTGCTATTCTCTGTTGAGACACTTACTCATATTTCCTACAAAATTCGGCATGAAGATGTTGTCTGTAGCCGTCCTAGTTCAGGCACCCTAAAAAAATGCGCATCAATTTAGTATTATTAATATCGTTATTAACATTCTGTTCTGCAACAGGCGGTCTAGCCGATAAGCTCCATTCACATTTATCACTGAATTGTCACGTTGTTTTAAAATAAAAAGTACAGATATATATATTATTTACATAACATACATTATACATAATATATGTATCGTGTACTCAACTTATAAAGATTTATTTTAAAAGCTGTATTAAAGCTTTTTTTTACTGAAAAGCGACAAAAAAATTTTTGACGCTTTGTCTCCGAGACAAAATTCACTGCAGAAGAAAAATTCAAAAAAATTACATTTAATAATATTTTGGATATTGCATCATGTCAGTTAAAAAAATCGACTTCCTGATTTACAAAATGTTGTTGATAGGTTTAAGCACTTCCCAGTACTCCTCGTCTCATTGAGTGGTGATTTGCACTGGCCAGCACGGTCGCCTGATTTAGTGCCTTGCGACTATTTTTCATGGGGTCCAAGGACCCTGGCTCATCTGAAGAACAACATTCGTCAAGTTGTCGCCAACATACCCATCGATATGCTAGGAAGAGATTAACGCAGTGTATTGAGAATCATCTGTCTGATATCATCTTTAAAATATAAAATTTAAATGTTGTACTTGATGATGTTCAAAGAATTAAATATATATCTGCATTATTTTTTTTTTAAATTGGATTTTTAAATAAGCAGGTTGCTCTGCCTCACCCTATATATGGTAGCGCGTATAACTAATGAAACATTACATTTTCGCATTACGATTAATCCCAGCTTATAGTTCTGAACTATCAATTTTTGGTTGCAGAATTTGAAAATATTTATTTAATCAAAAATTATTTATGTTGAAATTTTGCGAAAAATGCGATTTAACAAATGCTTAACGACTTTTAACTCAAAAACTATGCGTTGGGAGAAAAATTACTAGAAACGTTTTTTTCTTAGAATCGGTCGAAGAATGCGAAGATATTTTTGTATTTTACAAAAAAAAACAATTTTTTTTAATTATTAATATTTTTTTTTCATAACAAATTATCTGACCATTTTTTGGAAATCCATCCCCGATATTCGTAATTAGGAGGTCAAAATATATATGACAACTTTGGAGGAGCCATGCCTCTTCATCGGCTACGAAATTCCATTGGTCTTCCCGACTACCTTGTACCTCTCTGTGAATTTTTGTAGATTTCAAGTTTTATGACATGCACTACTTTTACGAAATAAATATATTTTTACTACATTGCTTTGTCCTATAATAGATATCCGTACACAAAAACCAAATCTCTAACCAAACGTATTTTTACAATTTCTATCTACAATCCAAATTTTTTAACTGACACGGTTTTTCGAAGAAACATCTTAAACTTTTATTGTTCCAACTTTAAGTAAAATAGGATGTTTCTTTAAAATTTAACGCTTGTCCGCTAGAAAATAAAACGATGATTGGTTTTGTCGATTCCCGTAATGTATCTATTCTTAGACTTTAATTAACCATTATTTTTTATTTCTGCAAATGCAGGAAAGTAACAGCAGAAGAAAGTAGGTTTACCACATCGTTCACACGGACTTTATGCGATATATGTAAGAGTAAAAACAATTGTCCAAATCAGTGGCGCAACTAAAAGAAGGTCGAGAAGAGAGTCCCATATCTGAATAAATCAAAGTGGAAACTCACAAATTTTACACTATTAGTCTAAGACGTAAGTAAAAACTAATGCTGTTTTTGACGTAAATTCCGAGGTGAACGAGATCTACCCAGGGGTCCTGGGGGCAAAGTAAGAACAAACCCTACATAAAATATAACAGCAAGAAATAGGTTGGGGCCAAGAGGAAGGGGGGTGGTCAAAGTTGGCAAAAACAGGTTTTTGAATATATGAGCCATTTTGGAAAAAAAAGTTTTAAGTAAAATTTGTAGGAATTTTAAAAACGTACATTTCTGACAATTGGTTATGGCAAAAATGATGCTGTTCAATCCTTAAAATAGACCATTTCTTGCATATCATATTATTTATTGCAAAGTTAACCTTTTTTTTTCATTTTTTTATTTTAAAGGGAAGTTATTTTGAACAAAATAATATTTTATAATAGTAAATCAGATAATTCGTTGCTGAGATATTGCTATTTGTTTATCCTAAGACGCAAAATTTTGATTGCTATAACTTTTTTTTGGGTGGAGATTTTGACCTCCACAAAGGTTCAATCTCTTCGTGAAGGTCTAAATTTTCATATATTGTTATGGGCAAATGAAAAAATTAATTTTTAACTGCTTAAATATCGCTTTAAAAAAGGGGGAGTGCCATAATTTTTCGAGCTACTCCAGATTAAACAATAAACACCGAAATTGATCTATTCGTAGCTGAAATACGTAGCTGAATTTTTCCAAACACTGTTGATTTGAAGCTGTGAGTTCAGTTTCTATTTCTTCATAAAAAAGCACCCGCTGTTTAAAGCAATATTTAAGGGATTGAAAATTAATTTTTCATTTGCCCCTGACAAGATATGAAAGTTTAGGACTTTAGGACTTAGGACGAAGAAATTGAACCTTTTTCGAGGTCAATATGTTTACTTAAAAAAAATATAGCAATCAACATTTTGAGTCTTGGAATAAACAATTAGCAATATTTCCTAAATAATTGCATTTTTCAATAAATAATTGGTATGAAAAAATGGCCGATTCTGAGGGTTTTTGGCGTTGTTACAATAACAAATTGTAGGTCTTTAAAACCTCTACAAATTTTATTTTAATTTTCCCCCCAAAATGGATTCCTTGGCTTGTGGATTCAATAAACCTTTCAGCCAACTTTGATTGATACTATCTTTATTTTTGCAGGTTTGTTTGACCTCTCGATTTGATTATATTCTCAATATCAATCATTGTCAAATAAATTGAATATTTTATCTAAAGACTACTAATCATTTCTTTGAAAGATACATACAACTATACCATGTGATTAAATTTGACACGGACTAGTCCATTTAAACCGCGCGGGTAAACCGATTTGGAAATTTTTTTTCTTTGATTGGTACTAATTTTGCTAATCTTCTGTTGCATTTCTTGTTCTATGCGCTCTATATTTTCTTGATTTTTTTCATGTCTTCTTTCAGTTCTTTTTTCATATATTCTTGACTTGTCTTAATTTCCTGTCTCATGTCCTCCAGGCTTGTTTTTAGTTCTTGTTTTATACTTTCTTGATTTTTCTTAATGTCTCCTTGGCTTGTTTTTAGCGTCATCAGTTCTTGTTTCATATCGTCTTGATTTTTCATCAAATCTTCTTTCAATTATTGTTTCAAATCATCTAAATTTTTCCTCATATCTTCTTAAGTTATTAACAGGTGTACACCGAAGAAATCAAGAAATAGACAGGTTTTGTATTTCAGTGTATGTTTTATTAATATCGGCCAAGCGTTTTCGGTCTAACAGACCATACTCAGGGCTCAGACCCTAGAAACAAGAGAATATGGTCAGCAAATAAGCTTACTCAGTACTCACCAACCACACTCACTTGTCAAAGGGTACACCTTAACCCTGCCAGTTTGAGAGCAGTCGCCAGCCGTAGCCTCCACACAGAATAAATTGTATACAATTAAAAAACCTTTAAAAAACTTTGTCACAAATTAAAACTAAAATCAAAACATTCAACATGCTAGTACATTAACACTGTTAAAACAATAAACCTCTTTAATAAAAACCCAAGAGAGTGAGGTTATGCCACCCAGTCATAGCATAGCATAGCAACAAAACTGTCCAAAAATTAAAATTATATACAAGTATGTGTAAGCCTGAGTAGCGATTTTCTGTATTAGTTCTATTTCAATTTCTTGTCAATTGTATTTCAAATCAATAATTCATTGACCATGAGCGAAAAGAGAAAAAAGGGCAGAAAGAAAGGGCAGTAAAAGTTTATTAATCTACAGCGCTACTGTTATCGGTCATTCTGTGATATATTTCGAAGACTTGGGTTCAGTGGCGTGAAATGATTTCCATTTTTGTAAAAAAGTAACAAATTACACGAACATAGGCGTAGTTGAAATTTGTTGAAATGTGTTAACTATTAATATATATATATATATATATATATATATATATATATATATATATATATATATATATATATATATATATATATATATATATATATATATTTAATATATTTTTTAGAATGAAGTGTCTGAAACTGAAATAGATGATCAAAATTATTATAAGATTGCACCCCACGCAATCACAGCTCCCAGACATTTAAATTGTTTAATAATTTAAGAAAAAAGTTTGAAAATGGGGTTGCGGTCATTTACGTTGTTCATTCTTATATTGAGGCAATGGTCGGGGTTTCTCTTTATCTCCCTGCATATTTCAAGATCCTCTCTGTAATCCAAGGTTTTAGAGTTATTACCCCTGGAATGGTATAAGATTTTACTATTATGAGTTGGAGAGAAACTGTGGTTGGTAAAACTAATATGGTGACCAAACACAGAAGCCTGAGGTTTGTTAATATGTTCTCTAATTCGGACTGCTAATGGTCTAATAGTTTTTCCTATATACGTCGAAGGGCAGTCTGGGCAAGAAAGTTAATAGAAGTATACAATTTGTTCTGTGTGGAGGCTACGACTGGCGACTGTTCTCAAACTGGCAGGGTTAAGGTGTGCCCTTTGACTAGTGAGTATGGTTGGTGAGTACTGAGTAAGTTTATTTGCTGACCATATTCTCTTGTTTCTAGGGTCTGAGCCCTGAGGATGGTCTGTTAGACCGAAAGCGCTTGGCCGATATTAATAAAACATACACTGAAATACAAAACCTGTCTATTTCTTCATATCTTCTTGGCTCATTTTCATATCCTGCATCACATCAACATCTGATTTAAACTAGCTTGAAGTGTTTCTTCCATTTTTGCTTTCTGTTTTCTAATTTCCACTGGCATACAACTTCAATTTAATTTTTTCTAATTTTATAACCTGAACTAACCTCTTCTGGACTTTAATCCACTTCCGACACCAATTTGTTCAGGACGGCCGGTCTTCAAACAAACTATACACACTGTATTATTTGAATAACTTTTTATTGTCAACTTTACTTTTGACATTTGTCAAATTAATTCAAGTTGTGTCGACAAGCTCTCAAACTACACTGACCAAGAAAGCCGATCTGGACCCTCTATATACCCTTTTGGTCGATACGGGAAGATTCCCTAATTTTCTAAAAAGTTCCAAACCTTCTTTCATAGTCGTCTCCTGAGGAAATTAACAATTACTTAAATAAATTATAAACTCGTAGAAAATATACCTAACAGCCTACAAACTACGAACACAAACTAATACTATGAAATATAAAACGCTACAAAGTTCGTTACATTAGAAAATACACCTAAAACCCTACAAACTACGAACACAAACCAATACTATGAAATGTACTATGCTGTAAAGTTCGTAACAATATATAGGAAGACATGGCATAACGTATCTCTAAAACTTGAACTGGACTAGTCCATTAAAACCGCGCGGGCAAACCGATTTGCTAATTTTTTTTCTTTGATTGGTACAACCTTTTTTGATATTCGTGTGAAGTTTGAGCGCCATATGTCAATTAGTGGGTGTTTGGCAGCTATTTGTTTACGACGCGAACAGTTTGTTTGGCGATTTTTACTATGGAAAAAAAATTGAACGAGTTTGTTTGAAATTTTGTTTTTTTGCAATGGAATTAAGGCTACGGAATCGTTGAAAATGTTGCAGAAGTGTTTTGGGGAGTCTACTCATACGAGAAGGCAAGTATTTGAGTGGCACAAAGCATTCAGTGAAGGTCGTGAGGTCCACGAAAAATTGCCTCATGCGAGTCGTCGACCCACCTCTGGTAAGGACGATAACATCGAAAAAGTTAAGGAAATCGTGATCGAAAATCGCGAGCAGAGGCTCTTAACATCTCTTATGGATCTACTCAACACATGTTGGTTGATGTGTTGGTTATGAAGCGTGTCAACGCTAGGCTCGTACCAAAAGACCTGAGTTTTTAGCAAAAAGAACGTCGAGTAGAGGTCGCAAAAGAGATGCTTGCGAACGTAGCTGATGACCCTACATTCATCAAACGCATCATTACTGGTGACGAGACGTGGGTTTATGAATGTGACGTCGAAACTGCCCAACAATCCTACTAAAAATGGACCGAAATCGAAAAAATCACGTCAAAGTCGGTTGAAAATCAAAGTGATACTCATTATTTTTCTTCGATTACCGTGATGTAGTTCACCATGAATTCGTACCACAGGGTCAAACGGTCAATAAGGAATATTACTTGGCCGTTTTGAGGCGTCTATGTGAAGCAATTCGTTGTAAACGATCAGATTTGTGGGTAGACAATTCATGGATTTTTCACCACGATAATGCGCCATCAAATTCCAGCATGATTGTGACTGAATTTTTAGTCAAACACGAAACAAAAGTCATCTCCCAGCCACCGTATTAGCTAGATATGGCTCATTGTAACTTTTCCTGTTTCCGAAGCTCAAATATCCGCTTCGGGGAACGCGCCATGAGTCCATTAAAACCATAAAAACGAATTCGCTGAATGAACTGAAGGCCATCCCAGCCGAAGCATATAACAAGTGTATGGAAAATTGGATTAATCATTGGTATGCTTGTATTGACTCAAAAGTTGCCTATTTTGAAGGCGATAATAAAGATTTGTATTAAAATACGTAAAAATGTTGTTTTTTTTGTTAGTCCGGATCAAATTTGATCAGATGGTACATACTAATTTTGATATTCCGAATTTGTGGTTGCCAATATTTGATATTTCACGAACAAGTTCACAGAAGATTTCATCGTTATGTTTATGTAAGCTGGACACACTGTATGTGTGTGACCGTTTCTGTAATGTTAATAGAGACCCTTGAATCTTTAATAGTTTCAACTAATAAACCTCTTAAAGGAAAATTTGACAGCGCCACTGGTTCAAATATTGTTTTCTGATTTATCCACTATCGGATATCAATTACTGCTTACCAGTCTGATAAACAAAACCGACATCAATGATATCACGTAGTTTACAACGTCTGTAAAACCGTTTGTAATATCTTTTAATCGTTCAATTAATAGAAACGGAAATCGCTGCATTGAATATTGATATACAAAATTGGTTGGTACATACAATATTATTACTTTAGCGAAAGCTGAACATTTGAAAAAAGATAATAAATGACATGTGGAAGTACGAAGGAAACTGTTACTATGGTGAATGTTTTCTCACTTGCCAACAAAATAAGATATATAGGAACGTCGAATTTGAAATATTAATAAAATACCATAAAAATTTGAAAATATGATTTATTTTTATTTCGACATAAAGTACATAATTTCCGATTATGCATGAAATAAAATATTCGACAAATTTCCACCACGACTCTGCTGACACACCCTCGTTCTTTTAATAAAATTTTTAATAAAATCTTCGCATATTTGCTGCTGAATTTCGCCAATAACGCGTCGAATCTCATCTTTAAGTGAAAGAATTGTTGTAGGTTTGTTGGAGTAGATTTTAGACGTTACGAAACCCCACAGAAAAAATCACAGAGAATCAGATCACAAGATTTCGCTGGCCAATTTCTGTCTCCGTTGCGCGAAATTACTCTACCAGGAAATTTTTCATGCAACAAGTCCATCGTTTCGTGCGCTGTATGACAGGAAGAACCATCTTGTTGGAACAACAAATTTCCATGATTTATAAGGTTCAATTCAGGTTGCCGAAAATCAGTTATCATATGGCGATAATGTTCATCATTTGCCGTTACATCACGCCGGTTTCATCGAAAAAGTGGAGTCCAAATATGCCGCCAGCTCTAATTCCACACCAACAGTGACTTGTTGGGGATGCATAGGTTTCTCATGGATAACTTGAGGATTTTCTTCGCCCCAAATTCTGCAGAACTCAGTTAACAAATCTTCGGCACATTACGTGATCTACAGACTTTAGCTTCTGTGACAATTGACTTTTGTAGGAATGCAAATGAAGATCTTTAGGTAAAATTCACTACAAACTGCTTCTCAGAATACCAACTTGTTGGGAACGATGACGAATTGAGGTTTCAGGATTTTCGGTAACACTTTCGCGTACTGCGGTAATATTTTCAGCGGATCGGCTACTACGATGACGCACAGGGGTTTTTATGTCCACAACCGAACCACTTTCCTCAAATTTAATAACTAACCTTCGAGCTGTACTTTCATTTGGAGTATTATCGCAACCCAAAATTGCACGTAATTTTCGAACAGTTTCTACATAACATTCTCCATATTTATAATGTGTCTTATTAATGGTAACACGTTGTTCTAGAAAGTACCGCTCCATGACTGATAAAATCGGAATGTGTCTGCACTAAAACAATCATATATTCAAGGTTGTACTTTGCACAAAATAGGAATTTGGCGAAATTTAAATCCGGTCTACCTATCGGGACACCCTTTATTTCCATCCTTTTACCTCGTCTCGTGTTATTACATATTATAAAGTTGTGTTTTATATTCTCATCGCCATTCAAGTAAGTACCGGTGGCAGTGAACACTTTATCGGATCGATTGGCTAAATTAATCCGATTTGTTAAATCTATCTGGATTCAAACAGTCGCAAATGTCTCTAAACTGGGCGGCATTTTGATGTTACAAAGTTCTACTTAGTAGAATTGCAAAATAGAGTATAAAATTTAGTAGCTGAAATGCTCAACGTACTGCTAACGATACGAGTGTGTAAAAAATTGAGAAAAATATGTAAATTTTCCCTTTTTCTTTATATAAAAAATGCTATAATTTATCCGAAATACCCTACTATTGCAAATCTGCAAGATTTGCAACTAATTTAATATGCTGAGATTCCTATCTTATTCCTTTTCCAGCAATTTGGTACTTTTTGGGGTTTCGTAGTAAAAAAGAACGAAATAAACAACAACGACAAGACTCTGGTATCTGTCTGTATGTCATCGTTGTTTTTCTCAAAAACTACGTATGATATCGATCTCAAATTTGGTTCAGCGATATCTAAAATTTGCTTGCCAGCATAGAGCCCAAGACTCAAATAAATTTTGTTTTCTCTTTAAAAAGGTGTTCAAAATTTTTTAATTTCCCCATTGAAAATATTTTATTTTCTGTTTAATTAATTTTTAGTTTTATTCTAAAATTTTTATAATAACATATTACTTTTCTGAATGCTATATTCGTCCTCTATATATCTCGTGTTAGAGACATATTAAAATTAATATATACAAGATGAGTTAGCATACGTTTATGATCTATAGATAAAATTTATCAATCAACTATCCTTACTACAATATATAGTTATAATATAAAATGTACATACGAGTATTTTAAAAATATTTGGTACTATACAAATTGCTTCAGGTTAGTTCATATATATATATATATATATATATATATATATATATATATATATATATATATATATATATATATATATATATATTTATATATATATATATATATATATATATATATATATATATATATATATATATATATATATAATTATGCGGCTTTCACGGATTCCTCCGTGTGAGATGCAATAGCAGTAGATATATCCACATTATGCCGTTGTAGTGCTGAAATCACATTCAGCAAACGTACAACTATATGCAGCTCCGTGCATGAATGAAGTAAAATGCGAACAGTAAATGCAAACTTCGTTCCAACCATATCTTTTCTATGTTAGAGGTTGCACAGTTTGAACAAATTGCTAAGGAAAAACAATTTATCCCATTCCACCACCATCGAGATGGTGGCCTACCTGTACCACCATACCGAGAAGAAACTCAAAACTTACCCTCCCCGTCACAGTGATACGGCAGAGGTACATGTTTCGTCTCTACTAAACTCATTAGGGTACCGACGTGCACCTGGCCGTGCAAAGCACAGATCAGAAAGAAGCATGCAAATACTGAACGCGCCGGATGGCGTATATATGTTTATGCGGCTTTCATTCATGCACGGAGCTGCATATAGTTGTACGTTTGCTGAATGTGATTTCAGCACTACAACGGCATAATTTGGATATATCCACTGCTATTGCATCTCACACGGAGGAATCCGTGAAAGCCGCATAAATATATATATATATATATATATATATATATATATATATATATATATATATATATATATATATATATATATATATAATATATATAAAACATAAAGTACATAATTGCATGATGCATGAAATAAAATATTCGACGAATTTCCACCACGACTCTGCTGGCACACCCTCGCTGTTTTAATAAAATTTTTAATAAAATCTTCGCATATCTGCTGCTGAATTTCTACAATAACGCGTCGAATCTCATCTTTAAATTGGCGAGTTGTTGTGGGTTTGTTGGAGTAGGCTTCAGACTTTACGAAACCCTACAGAAAAAATCACAGAGAATCAGATCACAAGATTTCGCTGGCCAATTTCTGTCTCCGTTGCGCGAAATTACTCTACCAGGAAATTTTTCATGCAATAAGTCCATCGTCCATAGGAGTAAGAGACGCGGTGAAATCTATCTTACATCTTAAATGAAACTGGGCAGGACATGTGGCTAGAATGATTGATGGATGGCGGACAAAGAGACTTGTGGGATGGAGGCCAAGACATGAGGCCTATAGAAGTAGAGGACGACCTCCTAGTCGGTGGACAGACGATATAAAAAGAGTGACTAGAAATTGGATACAAGTGGCACAAAATAGAAAGAGATGGCTGGAATAAAGGGAGGTTTTCGTTAAGCAGTGAAAAGGATAAGCTAAATGATGATGATGATGAAATCCATCATTTCGTGTGCCATATGACAGGAAGCACTGTCTTGTTGGAACCACAAGTTTCCATGATTTATAAGTTTCAATGCAGTCCACAGAAAGTCAATTATTATATGACGATAATCTTTACCATTTACCGTTACAACACTGCCGCTTTCATCCTCGAAAAAATGGGGTCCAATTATGCCGCCAGACCTAATTCCACACCAAACAGGGACTTGTTGGAGATGCATAGCTTTTTCGTGGATAACTTAAGGATTTTGTTCGCCCTAAATTCTGCAGTTTTGTTTGTTGATGCAGCCATTGACGTGAAAGTGCGCTTCATTGATGAACAAAATTTTCTTTGAAAATTGAACATCTTCTTGTTGCTTTGCAAGAACCCAATTAACAAATTCCAGGCGCATTGCGTGATCTATTCGGGCTTTAGCTCCTCTGACAATTGAATTTTGTAGAGATGCAAATGAAGATCTTTCGTTAAAATCCGCTGCACACTGCTTCTCGGAAGACCAGCTTGTTAAAAACGATGACGAATCGAGGTTTCGGGATTTTCGGTAACACTTTCGCGTACTGCATTAATATTTTCAGCAGATTGGCTAGTACGCATAGATGTTTTTATGTCCCCAACCGAACCACTTTCCTAAAATTTAATAATTAACCTTCTCATTATCCTCACATTTGGAATATTTTCGCGATAATAATGGTAACATAGAGAGTACCACTACTCCATGACTGCTAAAATCGTGCAGAGACAGACGAGGGATCATTTTGTTTATAAATTTGATTTAAAAGTCTCTGAAAAATCATCACCGAATTTTGCAAGATAAATTGTGACAAAAGTAATTAATTAACAGGCCATCAAAGTTTTTTGAAATTGATTTTTCCAAAAATGAGTTGATAAGCATAATTTAAGTTATGGATTAGATAATGTTTGTATAAAACTAAGTATGTTGAATAAGACTGACCTAATCCAATGTTAAACAACTATGGATGGGTTACAAATATAAAAACGCAATCAATTTTTAAGATTTTAATTCGGATATTGACTGTATTCAAATAAAAATATAATTTTACCGCGAAACGGTAGTTTCCACAAGAGAAATACTAAAAAACATAATATTTTCCTTTATTTTTAAGGAATTTAATTTTTATTTGACAACTAAAATGTAATTGAATCTTCTTCGAGTCACGTGACAACGAACACCAATCAAAGTAAATGATGTCACTCCATACTAACGTCATCGCTGTCATTCCGTCCTGATACGGTTATTCTTCTGAGTCATTATTACTTTCAGTTCATCCCTTGAAGTAACCATGATCACTTCGACTTAATGACAAGTAAATGCATATTCAAAAGATCATGGCTATCAATTTCACTTTTTTTTCACTTTGATTATTTGATAATTACTCGAAAGAATACACCCAACGTCACGCTGTCACAAACTTGACATATAAATTTTTTGGTTTTATGTCACATATGTGATCGCCGTCAAGGATTATATTGCCTAGTTAATATTTTATGGTCATTTTCGTGTAATTTCTTTGAATTTTGCATACTTTCCCTTTGAAAACGATTTTAGGAAATTTTCTCATGATGGAAAGTAGATTTATAAAAGCAAACAACCGAGAATTGATTGTTTTATGGTGGCCAATTTCTTCGCAACAAACAGTAACTTCTGTCCTGCTGAATTTAGAAATTTTTGAGAATTCCATGTAAATAATTTACCAAGGATTGTTATTTCTGCAATAAATAATGAATACATAATAGTAACAATAGGTATTTATAAGTTCAAAACTAAAATAAAACAGGTAGTGCCGAATTCTTGTCGGCTAGCTGAAGCCACATTTTCCTATTATTTTCCGAAAAATATGAATAAATAACTTTTCAGGTGTTTTAATTGTAGTACTTGTACAGGGTGAGTCAACAATTGGATGAAGTAGATTTGTGCCTTTTCGGTGAAATTTACAAAGAAACTATATTTATTGTTTGATACAGTTTATTTTTACGCAGATTTTAAAAATATTTAGGACTCTACAGGGTGAGCCAAAAAACTAGGACAGCATAAAGTTGTATTTTTTTAAATAGAACACCCTATATACGAATCGTATTTTCGATTTAGCTTATAATTTTAAATCTTTTTTATTAAGGGTTTACTATAACAAAACTTTATAGTTTCTGAGATAATTAAGTTTAAAGAAAAAAAGTCACATTTTCAAGCATCAATTCAATCCTAAATAACGTTTTCAATTTTGTGACAAATATATTCAAATTTGGAATTTAGCAAGGCCAAGGACAAGTTAATATAATTTTTACCTAATATTTGCAATAAAAGCTACAGGGTGTTGAACACATCGGCTCAAATTTGAACAAGTTTAAATGAATAAATATCTTTTTTTTTTAAATGGTACACCCTGTATATTTTCATGTTATTTAATAGAGTAATAAAAACCCTAAAAGTTTTGTTCAATATATCCTATACCTATTTATAATAGTTTTTGAGATATTTCAGTTTTTCTTATTTTCCATACTTTTTTACAGAAATAGTCTTCATTATCATAGTAGCCATGTAAAATAATAAAAAGAAACTACAGAAAAAAACAGAATGTGGTTAAATATGATGAAATACATTATTCGTTATATTACAACGGCAATAGTTTAATTAACCATAATGTGAAAAAATTAACACAACAATAACGACAAGGCAAATACATATTTACTTTTATACTAAATTGAAACAAAAAAATACTGATATTAATTATTTCTTTTTAATAAGTGTTCGAATAAACGACCCTCTTGTGCAATGCACAAATTTAGTCTTTTTTGCAGATTTTCTCGGACCCTGGACAAAATTAGTGGCGTTATTATTCTACAGGTATCCCTAATCCTGTTTCGCATATCTTCCACTGTTGTTGGTGGATTAACATACACCTTGTTTTTAATATAACCCCATAGGAAGAAATCTAATGGGGTGATGTCGCAAGACCTTGGTGGCCACTCAATGAAACCCCCACGTCCAATCCATTTTTGCGGATATCGTTGGTCCAAAAACGCACGAACTTCACGATGGTAATGCGGAGGCGCACCATCGTGCTGGAACCACATACTGTCGAGCTCATCCCTATCGAGACCTTGAAGCAGTTGGGGTAGTTCTTCTTGTAGAAAGTTCAGGTAACTATGGCCATTTAGTGGTTCATTAAAAAAGTGGGGTCCAATAATTCGATTATGATGAATACCACACCAAACATTTAATGACCAGTGGTTTTGATGTTGCACCTATCTAATCCAAAATTGGTTTTCTGTGGCATAATAATGCATGTTGCGTCTATTTACGGCACCGTTACTTCTAAAAGTAGCTTCATCACTAAACATTACCTTGCATAATAAATTTGGATTTAATTGAATCTCCGCATTTATTGTACGACAAAAGTTTACACGACTTTCAAAATCCTGTCCATGCAATTCTTGGTGTAATTCCATGTGATATGGATGATACCTATATTTCTTGGTAGTACGATTAGCGGTGGATTGTGATGTTTCACATAATGCTGCTAACTGACTTCTACCAATATAAGGATTTTCCTGAACATTTAACAATAGTTGTAGTTCTTTTTCTTCATTAGTTACTGGTTTGTTGACCACTTTACGTTTTGGATAATCAACAGTACCAGAAGAATCAAATCTTTGCATTAAGTTTTGAAAAGTATGGGTATTAGGCTGGCGTTGATCAGGATACTAGTTTCTTTTTATTATTTTACGTGGCTACTATGATAATGAAGACTATTTCTGTAAAAAAGTATGGAAAATAAGAAAAACTGAAATATCTCAAAAACTATTATAAATAGGTATAGGATATAATGGACTAAACTTTTAGGGTTTTTATTACTCTATTAAATAACATGAAAATATACAGGGTGTACCATTTAAAAAAAAAAAAGATATTTATTCATTTAAACTTGTTCAAATTTGAGCCGATGTGTTCAACACCCTGTAGATTTTATTGCAAATATTAGGTAAAAATTATGTTAACTTGTCCTTGGCCTTGCTAAATTCCAAATTTGAATATATTTGTCACAAAATTGAAAACGTTATTTAGGACTGAATTGATGCTTGAAAATGTGACTTTTTTTCTTTAAACTTAATTATCTCAAAAACTATAAAGTTTTGTTATAGTAAACCCTTAATAAAAAAGATTTAAAATTATAAGCTAAATCGAAAATACGATTCGTATATAGGGTGTTCTATTTAAAAAAATACAACTTTATGCTGTCCTAGTTTTTGGGCTCACCCTGTAGAGTCCTAAATATTTTTAAAATCTGCGTAAACATAAACTGTATCAAACAATAAATATAGTTTCTTTGTTAATTTCACCGAGAAGGCACAAACCTACTTCATCCAATCGTTGACTCACCCTGTACACTGACGCACCGCATAACACTAAAAATAACTTAGAACTCATCTTTTATTATAAAAATTACTAAAAAACTTTATCTTCTTGTCAGTTTACCAGTGTTTATATACAAGTGACGTCACAGAGATAAAGTGACAAGTACTGGCATTTTGAAGGGAAATTTGAAATTTATGATTTTTTAAGTATTAGTTGTATAAAAAAAATTGTAAATATTTTGGGCTACATTAGGTATTGGTATGGTTTTAAACATTTTCCTAAAAATAGTCAACATCCCAATTGTCAATTACGAAGGTTTTCTCAAAAGTTTCCTACCTAACAAAGAAAACCCAAAAATTTGCGAAAAAATATATTTATTTTTCAACATAGGCTTCTTTCAGCTCAAAACACTTTTCCCCGGAATGTTCAATAGTTTCGATATCCTGTTTATAGAAAGAATCGTCGAACTCCTCAAAGTAGCCATCAGCCGGAGACCACACCTCTTCATTATTGGCAAATCTTTTAACACCCAGACGCTTCTTTAAGTTTAGAAAGAGAAGGGGCTAAATCTGGTTAATATGGTGCGTAAGGAAGCAATTCGTATAATAACCCATTGATTTTGGTTATTCCTATAATGGATTTGTGAAATGGTAGAGTGTCTTGATGAAACAACATTTTTTTCCTCAAAAGCGAGCATTTTTTATTTATTTTATCACTCAGTTACTATAATATGTTCGTGTAATACTTGAGATTTATTTTTTTTTCTTTTTGAAAATAATGAATGAAAATTATTCCACAGGGATCCCACAAAACTTCACCTTCTTTTGAGCCGATTCTATCCCCTTTTAGTCCATTATTTTGACTGTTCCTTCATCTCAGGTGTCAAGTGATGAACCCATGTTTCATCCATAGTTACGAATGGATGCAAAAATTCGGCTTTATTGCTAGGAAACATCGCCATTCAACTGAAACATTTTGACGACGATGTTTTTATTTCATTGTAAGCGGCATTAATCTTGCACATATGTAGCTTCTTATGTCCAAATTTTCAGTCAAAATGCAATATACACCATTTTTTGAACTGGCTGTCATGTCTCCTAACTTGAGCGCGTCCAGTTGGCAATCATCCAATACCATTTTGTGGATTTTCTTCACCATTTCTGGCATGGTCACCACATTCGATTTTCATCTTAGCAGCCTATAGACTCTAACACCAAATATTTTATTGATGTAAATGAAGGAGCAGACTCTGCTAGAGTAGAATTATACTCGACTATTATATTGGTTGGACTGAGACCTTGCACATGAAAGTATTGTATCGCATAAAGATTGTCAATTTTTCCATGTTTACAAATTCACTGAAAACATTTACTATTGATGACTTTTAAACATACATAAAACTTTACCTTTATAAGGTTGGTACTTTCGACCATAAAATTTTTTTTCAAACAATAACAAGCCATCTATACGTCAGGTCGGATACTTCTGAGATTACCCTCGTATCTTTAAGTCTTAATCAGTAAGAAAAAAATAAAAAAATAAATAATAGACTCTCCTTACCTCTTTCAATCCGTCGAGTCTTCCCAAACTTCTCGCTTGCCTCAACCCGGAATCAACTTTTCTTCCTTTTTTTCTTCTTTCCAATAATCTCGGCTTCCTCGGGGTGACCGGTTCGCAATCCTCTGGATCGGAATGGATCTCAGGACAGTGGTACGTATGCCGTCTACGCGAATTAGGACTTGTGAGACGTTCCAGAAGGGTATCGAACATTTTGAAATCTTAGATGGAAAATATTGTTTTTAATTTTTAATAAAACATGTTAAAAATTAATTTGGGATACTTTCCGAAAGTTTTTTAAAAGAGTTTTTTGATATTTTCTTTGGTGCGTACGATCCATGATTGATGCAACCTGAAAAAAAAAATCGATTTTAGTAAGAAAAAATATCACTAAAAACAATAATAAAAAATTAGTTTATTTTAAAAACAAAAAAATATTTTAAATCTAAAGATGCAGAATTATACCTCCTCTCTTAACTGAAAAGGACATTTAATATAACGTAATAATGATACAATAAATAAAATTTACCTAAAAACACTTAAAATAGTCAATTTTTTAAGTAATATAAACTATGAACAGTAGTTAATAATTTTTTTTATAGATCTTTTTCAATTTAACGTCTGAATAAAATGTAATGCCTGCAGGAAGTTGTTAACAAACGACAATAATATTCATATAAAATTCAAAAATTTGCTGATAAAATAATATTTCATAAAGAACAAAACTTCGAATCATCACTTTCTGAGTTTGGTATTTTTTGCCTAACTTATTATTAATGATTCATCTTCCATATCTATCGAATATTGTTTTCTGGTGTACGATTCTTTAAAGGTGTTCAGTGCCTTTTATACACCCTTTATTACCATTACTATCACTTATGAATCTTCCAGATTGAGTTTTAACTTATATTTAACAAATTTTGTAAAAATTTCACTGTTTATTTCACCAGTATAATTGCTATACTGGTTTTTAAAAGAGAAGGGCGCGATAAATCATAATGAGGTGAGTGACAAAATTAACTGAATTAAAAAAAAATAAAAATAAAGAAAAACAGTAGAGTACTATTGAAGGCTAGTAGCAACACCATCTAAGGCTAGGCTGACTGCAGAAGCCTTCCAGGATGTTGTTAGGAATTAGCTTTCAATTTTACTCTGCAGCAAGCACAACAAAACAAGAAAAGATAAACAAGCAAGCACGAGGTTTTGTTAAATTAAAAAAAAAATAATTAAAATTAAACCGTTATAATAAAATCTTTAATTAAAAGATTAAACTGTAGCGTAAGCTAGATGTAACAAAATATTAAAAGAATATCAAAATCAATTTAAATGGTTGACTAAAACTTCTCACAATATAGTCTACTGGTTTAAAAAAAAACAAGTCATAAAACAAACCGTTTTTTTTCCTCTGTGATCATAGATGCCAAATTATAGCGCAACACTTTACAATAATAAAGTATAAAGCTGGTAAATTATTATAAAACTATTGAGAAAAATAAGTTAATGTTAAGGTTTATCTGAGTTATCCAGTTGTTTAATTTTTTGGACTGACTGATAGCTGTGTTGTTCAAACCCGTAAGGTGGATGTCTGTCAGGTGGACAACAGCAATAAAAAAATATCTTGAGGGTGTATGCCTGTAGGGTACCCCGATTCCCTAGGGCCTAGAGTGATTCCTTGTTAAAAACCTGCTCAAGACTGACAAAAAATTTCTTTTTCCAGGTTTTGTCTCGGTACAGACCAAAAATGCTAATCAAGTAAAAAACTCAAATCAACGATACTAAAGTGATATCGGACAATTTAAATTAGTACTTCAAACTCAAATCCAGCAATATACTGCAACAGCAGCAGAAAGAGTCAAAATGAAGGCGAAATGGCTCCATTTTATAGGTAAGCCTCAAGCTTGCGCGACACGATACTTTCTTTAAGTGTCAAAGAAAATTTTACAGGGGTATCAACTCAACAGAAATTGACCTGGAGCGACTCAGAACAACATGCAAGGGCTGAAACAAATTAGCCGTTAGCATTTTTGGCTCTGAATTCATGGTTTATTTTTATTTTTAAATTAAAAAGAAGCCATTAGCAACACGGAATTAGTTGCCCATCAAAACTTCTTCCAAAAATTAAAAAACAGTAACCACAGCCCAACACGCTACTGCCCAAAATAATGAGAATATGCCTATACGTCACTCAAAACGAATCATTAAACAGTGCCAAATAACCTAACTTCAACAATTGTCATCAAAATATATGAAATTACTTGAAGTAAAAATCCGGAAAATCTGCTATAAGAAGGACTTCCGTTTTGGCCGTTGAACGAATAGCACGTTGTTGGGTGGCGCTTGTGGCAAGCAAGAGAAAAACGTGGTTGGGACGTTTAGGGGTGATAGCGGGAGTCTGGGCTGGCCGTGCTGTGATAAGGAGAGTGCTCGTTATCAGGTGAGTCCTTTTGTACAAGAGGTAAAGTTTGTGCGTTGTGAGCGGGATGTTTTTTTGTCTACAAAACGGAGTGTTGCGCATTGACAGAGAAGGATATCCTTGGGATGTGCGATCATCTCTTACATTGAAAGGTTATTTGTTAATATTTGACACATGTCAATTGATTAAATTAAGTACTAATCGAGGGTTTTCGGAGTACATACCCAATTATCCGAGAATCCTCACCCTAAATGCCCACAAATCGGAGTTCGTGTAACCTATCCAGAAGGCTCTGGTTCTAGCTAAGCGCCGAATCGAGGGACGAGCTGTCGAATCACCTCTGATGAACGCCAATTTGGAAAAGCTAAGCAAAGCAAACTGCTATAAGAATGGATAAAAGTAAGAATTGCTCTCGAATGACCGGCAAGAAAACAATATCTAACAAGAAAAAAGGTAAATACAAATTCCTTATCTAAATATATACAACCTAGTGCAGTGACGTAGAGTCAACGACCTATGAATCAAGCTAGAAATAAGAAATAAATTTAGGCTGTATTTCTAATAGGCAAGTTACATAATGATAAAATTTGCAAGGGAGTGAAATTGGGATAGCTCGGAAAATAATAAAACCCAAAAATGCAATGAATAATATGCTGCTATACGAATGATATATGCTCAATAAAAATAACATTGTGTTGCCTAAAATGTGAATATTTGCTAAAAAAAGTAAAATTACCCAAATTAACCACAGTAAATTTAAGATAAAATTTTAACGGTGTCAAACAGCAAAGTTGCTCTGTGAACAAAACTTATCGTAGAAAGCCCGCATGAGCAACAATAAGTGGTTTACTGTCATATCCTTCAGGTTTCCTTACACTTTTGATATTATTGTTCCACCAAGAAAATATTTTGTTGTCCATAGGATACATTCATCTAAGAAAACTACTTCTCTTGGATAAGGACTATTGAAGAAAATGAGCTCTTAAAGAAACAGTATTGGTTCTCATAGTTAAAGTTCTTCTGCTGTCATTTATTTGTATTTGAATTGCAGCTTCTTACACAGAATACTTAAAAAAGCTAATACAAATAGAAGCTTCAAAAATCGATTCTTCCAAAACCGATTTTTTTCATTAATCAGTTGTATAAACGTCCAAAAATATATGTGCAAAATATTAAATCGAAATTCGAAAACTTTAAACGTGTTTTTCTCAAATCCAATTTTTCCGCCCATGCACGCCAACACGATAGCGCAAAACCCGATTTTAAAATTTCTTATTGCAAATTAGAGGGTATGAAATTCTGCCTGGAATATTGTCTCACTAAAAAAATGGCATAAATTACAAAAGAAGAATGAAAAAAAAAAAAAGATTTGCATCCAATTTACTGCAATTCTCTTGAGATCGTCAGTCCAACGAGTAGGGGGTCTTCCTCTACTTTTTTTTTGTCTAATCTCGGCCTCCACTCGAGTAATCTCTTCGTCCACCTTCCATCACTGTCCGGCTCAGTTCCATTTGAGTGTGGCAATTCGGAAAATTACGGCGATAACTCCTGTCTTTCGTCTCAGGTCTTCATTTCTAACTGGGTCACGCAGCGATATACCTAGCATTGACCTTTCCAACTTTCTCTGAGCTATTTGCAGCGTTTTAGAAGTTGCAGTTGTCAATGTCAAAGTTTCGGCACCGTAGGTCACAACCGGCAACACACATTGGTCAAATGCATTACGTTTTAAAGAAATTGGTATATCGCTTTTAAAGATGTCTTTAAG
The DNA here is from genome assembly GCA_034092305.1 of Diaprepes abbreviatus. Classification (NCBI taxonomy): domain Eukaryota; kingdom Metazoa; phylum Arthropoda; class Insecta; order Coleoptera; family Curculionidae; genus Diaprepes; species Diaprepes abbreviatus. The sequence goes on from JASJET010000280.1 coordinate 1,070,970, forward strand.
CTTTCCATAGGCTGCCCATGCGAGATTTACTCTTCTCCGTAGCTCGTATGTTTGATTATCTATTGTGATCTTTATTTCGCGTCCGAGGTATATGTATTTTTCCACAAGATCCACTTTGTTGTCTCCAATAATGATATTTCTACTAGGTACCAGATTGGTCATAAATTTTGTTTTTAATGTGTTTATTTTAAGACCCACATTGGCGCATACGTGCTGAAGTTCATGTAACATTGTACATATCTCCTTGAGATTATCGGAAAACAAAACTATGTCGTCTGCGAAACTCAAATTTGTTAATCTTTGGCCGTCTACATTTAGGCTTCTTTTTTCCCAGTTAAGTTTTTTATAGGCGTATTCTAGTACTGCAGGAAACAGTTTAGGCGATAAGGTATCACCCTGTCGGACTCCTATGCCAATTGAGACATAATCCGTGTTTCTGTATAGTTTCACCGCCATAGTTGCATTCCTGTATATATTGTAAATTAACTTTGTATATCGATAGTCAATACGGCATGCTTGTAATGCTTCCATAATTTTGTCAAGCTCTACCGTATCAAAGGCCTTATGGACATCCACAAAAGCCAGAACGAGTGGTCGATTGTATTCGATAGTTTTTTCTATTACCGTTTTGATGCTCTGTAGGTGATCGTTTGTTCCAAACCCAGTACGAAACCCTGCTTGCTCTATTTGTTGGTAGAAATAAAGTTTTTTGTCAAGTCGATTCGTTACTATTCTTGTTGGGAAATTATATAGGTGACTAAGAAGGCTTATTGGTCTGTAGTTTTCCAAATCATGGGGATCTCCTTTTTTGTAAATCAAAATTACCTCAGCATTGTGCCACTTGTCGGGTATTGTACTGTCCAAAAGGCACATCTTAAAAAGGTCTTTTATTTTTTTAAGTAAACACACACCTCCGATTTTGATTGCATCAGTAACTACACCATCTTCGCCTGGAGATTTGTTATTCTTAGTTTTTCTTAGGACTAGTTTTATGTCGTATATTGTGATTTCCGGCATTTGTTCTGATCCTTGGTTGACAATGCCCTTCTTCCTTGTCAATATTTCTGGTACTTGATCTTTGCTGTTCTCTTTATTTTGGCTTCTGTATAGTAATTTGTAAAAATCTTCGACTACTTTAAGGATTTCCTCTCTATCTGTTGAAAACTGACCACTCTTGAGTTCGTTGAGTTAATAAAGATCTACAAATGCCTGAAATTTCATGTCCGTATGCCATATATCTTTTTTTTTGTATTTCACGCGCAAATTTTAGTCACAAAAAATGCAGTTTATGTGTATTGCTCCCCTTAAATATGATTTTCCCATAGATATACTCAGTTTGTTGGCAAGATCAGTATTCAGCTTTTTTAAAGTAACATCCTTTTTTAAAAATAAAAAGCCATTATTATTGTTAAATATAAATTTAGCATTTATATAGAGAAAACATTCCAACTTTAAGATTCTTATAAAAGAGATTTAACTCTTTTTTTTTGTACATACGAGGATAGGGTGAAAAGTTTCCTGCCTGATAAAGAAAAACAACTTTTCTCGTTTTTCTTTTCCGGTTTATTTTTCAACATAACCTCAATCAAGATTAATACATTTTTCATAATGATCCTCTAATGCAGTGATACAATTTTTTTAATCCGATTCATCAAGTCTCTCAAAATACTCATTTACAGTATTGATGGCTTCTTTTTTGCTCTCAAATCTTTTACTTCCGAGAAATTTTTTAAGGTTAGGAAGCAGATAATAGTCGTTGGGGGCTAAATCTGGTGAATAAGGTGGATGGTGGAACAACTCAAACTTCAATTCGTTGATTTTAGTCATCGTAACAATCGACGATTGAGCAGGTGCGTTTCTTCGCTAAGTGAAGTCATTTATTTTTCACTTCGTCCTTCAAACATTGCAATAACTCTGCGTAGTATTGACTTCTGATGGTTTTTCCATAAATTTTTTCAATAATTTCGGGAGTTGTGACCTTAATGGGGCATTCTGAAGGTGGTTTGTCAGAAAGAGCTCGTGCAAGCTTCCTTAAATTCAGAAACGCACTGTTTAATCATTAAATATGATGAAAAAGAGTCTTTCAGTGTGGAATCCAGTTCTTCTTTAATTTGAAGTGGTGTTAGCGCTTTTAAATAGAAGCATGCTTCTCTGATTTTCATATTTTCACGTAAGCATTCGAGGTGTCTTGTTCAGTCGGCTCTCAATTGTATACTAACAGAGCAATCGACCTGAAAATTTATATACAAGCTAGTGAGATATAGTACTGCAGAACACAAGCCAAAAATTAGATCTTCTGGCGCCATCTTTAGGTCAGTCCGGAAATTTTTCACCTTACCTTCGTATTATAGATTATATTTTATACTTCCATTTTGCTTCCTTGGATAAGATCTGTGGTTTTTTCTTTAGAACAAGTTCTATTTTTTCCAGGAGGGGAAATAATTGGATTTTTTTCTTTCTATTTTTTTTATAGCATGTGTGTTTTTCAAGAACAGTGGTCATTTTGTAGAAATACTTAATTAGAAATATTTATTTTTAAAAATATTTTCTTTTAAATCTTGAAGAGACGAAACAGTGCCATCGCTTCTTCTCTTCAGCTCAAAATACACAAATTAAGTATAAGCTATTGTGTATGTCTCTTAAGAGTTAAACCAAGCGTTATCTAAAAGAACAAATCGATTCTCGTTATTTTATTCTAATTTTAAAAGTCTGATTACTATAATTGATCCAAATATTATGAAACATGTTTTAAAATCACATACGGAGTGGCAGAATTTTAGACACTGGCGACAGATTTGAAGGTTAGAAGTCTTTATGCGTTTAGATATAGGTTTATAACAAAAACTATATGTTGCTACACTGGTATTTATTTGTAGGCGCAAAAAAAGATAGAAAGGCTGTCTTGAGCGAGCAGAGCAAGGTTGGAAGTTAGAGGCGGCACCAGTTAGCAAAGTGCCGAGCTAGCCCCTATGCCGCAGAGTAGGGGTGGGTAATTTTTATAGGCGCCACCGAGTTTCAGTCGGGTAAATTCGGAAACCCCCCGCGTTGTTATTCGGGCCTAGCGTCCAACCTAGCTCTATAGCTTGCTGCACCGAAATAATAAAAACAAAAATAATTAAATTAAATGAACCCAAGAAGCGGTGGGGGAAATGAAACTCATTGATGTTAAAAATAAAGAAATGCTTATATTGATACTCTAAGTTTTTGTTGATGTGAGAAGTCCTTCTATTGTGAAATTTAGCCAGAGGGTGGACTGGCTTATATCCCTAAGGGTGGAGATGATGTTTTCCTTGAACCCAAATGGTGGATATGATTTGTGTATCCCAAGGGGTGGATACGTTGTTTACTTGACCCCGAAGGGTGGACCAGAGTTGTGTCCTTAGGGGTGGACTTGAGGTTTACTTGACCCCGAAAGGTGGATCTGAGTTGTATCCCCAGGGATGGGCCCCGATTTTCTGGGGTCAGACTGATTCCTGAGATAATGCCAAGGGCTGACAAAATCCCTGTTTCCAGGGTGTACCTCGATAGCTAGCCCAAAAAAATACTAAATCACATAAATCACTACAACGCTATCAAGGTACCCAAAATGAAATTTTCCATCAAAATCCGCAAGATGGCGGCAACAAATCAGGATGGAAATTTCTCGACTCCGAAATACAAAAATTTCACAGGAAAAAATAGGATTGACAATTAAATTCTCGCCATTTTATAGAAAACCCGAAACTTGCGCTGTACGAGCTTCTTTTTCCCTCAACATAAGGCGCGAGACAAAGGGGACCTTAAACCAGTAACAATTCCACAAAAAAAATGACAGCTCAAAATAGTGGGCTCAAACGGCATTGCTAACTAATAAGTCGTTGACATTTCCGACTCAAAATTAAATAGGACTTCATTGTTGATACCTAAAATAGGAAATAAGAATTTTCCCTCAGCCATTAACAACACGGTATTAGTTATTCAACCAAATTTGCTTCCAAAAATTACCACAGAAATAGCAACCCAACAAGCAACGGCATAAAAGAATGCAAATTGCCTAAACGTCAAGTGAAAAGGTCACATAATCCCAACAAAAGGTAAACAAATCCTTGAAAATACTTGAAATAAATATTCGGGAGACTAACTAAAATGGATAAATGTAACAATTTAATTGAAATTATCAGCACAAAAAAAAAAGAATGATATCTTATAAAAAGGTAAATAATAACATTCTGTTTGAATATAAACAACCTAAACAACGATGTAGAGTTGCCGACCTAAAAATACAGGTTATGAAAGGATTTTAATTAGAGCTGTATTTCTTATTGGCGAATTACTGAAAGATAAAGAAAATAATTAAGTTGAGAAGAAAATTTGCAAGGGAGTGAAATTTGGAATGGCCCGAAAAGCAATAGGACTCAAAAAATGCAACGAATATTATACGAAGGAGAAATGAGTAATGCTTAATAACAATGATATAGCGCTGAATATTAGTCAAAAGAAGGTAAAATTAACCAAATTAACCATAGTAATTTAACCGTGACAATGTACTTACTAGTAATAGATAAAAAAGTGATAATTAATAGCTTTAATATAAAATAACCTTGTTTTTATTTCATTTAAAGCCTTAAATTTCTTAAAAAACACATTATAAATAAAACTTGATCGAATACTGTCAACAAAACAATATGGGGACTAAAGAATCAAAACTCCTAATATCAGATTCTTCGTGACGTATGGCTTAGATAAATGAAACTAAGCTACGTTTCCTGTTCCTTTTTTATCTATAGACAAGTAAAGGTGAACACGTCTTTAAAGTGTTTTTGATAAGCTCATAGATTGATGACGCAGGGGGTATTCTTTCACTGAAAGAACTGTGCAAGCTTATAATTTCTAGCTAATTTTAATGAAACATTACCCTCATAATCTTAGTAATAATTCACAACATTTTGTTAACCTTTAAACAAAGTTTAGTATAACAAAAAGCAGGTGCGGTAAAAGTACAAAAACTTTTGTTGTATGCTGGCAACTCTGTATGTATCTTGCTTATAATAAATACGGCCGATTAAATTTATTTTTAAATATACATATCGAAGACCTACATTTTCTTCAAGTCACTTTGCAAATAAAAATATTATAGACTTTTTTATTTTTCGTTTTGCAATTGGAGAAATTCGCAATAACTGTTATAGAAAATAAAAATAAACCTACTTCATGATAATTTATTACTACCTCATTAAAAGCAATTTTAACTGATTTTTACATATATTGACGATGTTTAATTTTAATGTTGAGCATAAAAAATCAGAATTAGTGTCTTCAAAGCGTGTTATTTTTCTTTTTTGTGCTTTCGATTTTTAATGTCCGATTGTACATTTCTGTAAGTAAAATTTAACTAAAAAATATTGAGGCCGGCGGAATTAGCATCTGGAAAAAAATTATTAGTAGTAGACTTCTACGTAGAAACCTTTCGAATCATAACAGTAATTATGTAATACATTTTCTTTTTTGTGGAAATTTTTTTTATAACAATTAAGATGTGAAAAAACAGTTTTTTCAAGTTCTAGGAAAAGCTATTATTTTTCGGTAAAAAAGATGAGCTAGCTGTAGCCCATCCAAATTGGACAATTTGTTTGTTAGGTATTACAAAGAACCTGCTAAAATAGCTGTTTTTTCAATTGTTAATAAACAATAGAAAAATATATTGCATTAACTTTATACTACACTGAAATGAGCTAACTATTTGTAGATTTTAGACAGGCGTACGACACCATCCATAGGGTTAAATTGTGGCAAGCAATGGAGGAACTTGGCTTCCCAAAGAAATTAATCAGACTAACCCAGGTGTGTGTTGGAGGCTCAAAGAGCAAAGTGAGAATTGGACAAGACCTTTCAGAGGTGTCAAGCAGGGTGACACTATATCCCCGTTGCTTTTTAATGTAGCTCTAGAATACGTCAGCAGAAAGGCGAAAATCCAACCGCCAACAGCGATGTTTTATCGTAACGGTCCCAACTTACTTTTGGCTTTTGCAGATGATATAGACATTGTGAGAAACAGCACGCTGGATATCAAGACGACTTTCAATAACTTCGAAAAAAGTACGAGTAGCATTGGGTTTAAAATTAACGAAGAGAAAACTAAATATCTGTATTCCACTAGAAACAACCAACACAGAGGCAGACTAGGCCAAAACATCACAATGGGGGACTATAACTTTGAACGCGTCAAAGAGTTCAAATATCTGGGAACGATGCTTACTGAAAACACTGACGGAACGACAGAAATTAACTGTAGAATCCAAGCAGGTAATAGGTGTCTATACGCAGTACAAGACCTCCTAAAATCCAAGCTAACAACAAGACGTACCAAGATATACATATACAAAACAATAATAAGACCTGTAGTGATGTATGGGTGCGACGCTTAGGACATTAACGGTAACAAATGAAGAACGGCTCCGAATATTCGAAAGAAGAATTCTTAGAAAAATATATGGCCCAACAGTAGATGCAACAACAGGACGATACAGAATCCGTACCAATAAAGAACTGGAGGATCTATATGGAGACACTAATATTGTACGAGAAATAAAATCTAAGCGACTGCAGTGGGCGGGACACGTAGGAAGACTACCAGATAGTCGCACAGTTAAACTCGCGTGGGGGGAAGCACTGGTAGGGAAAAGACCACTGGGACGCCCTCGCCTCCGATGAAAAGACAATATTGCTAAAGATCTAAAGGCAATGAATATTAATAATCCGCTAGATCCCAGGACGGACAGGCAGCAATGGAGGAGTATTGTGAAGTCGGCAAAGACTCACCCAGGGTTGTAAGCCATGGAGTAAGTAAGTAAGTAAGAAATGAGCCTCTTGTTGCATACAACAAGTATGCAAAATTTCATGTAAAAATATTGAATAATTTTTTGCACAGTGAATTTGTTCATAACATTTTATGTTTTTCTTTGATTGTTTATTTTCAGCGATCTAGAGATTGTACAGTGATCTGCGGGTACGCAAATGAAAGTTCGAGACTTATACTAACAACAACAAAGTTGTGGTTGGTTCTTTCGTCATGAACAAATAGAATAACTCTTCGATAATTGTTGATATCGAAATGCCAATAAGTGGACGTGATAGGTGAGATCTTGACGCATATTTAAGAAAAAAAAAACAAATTCTGTATGACCACCAGAAGCTGAGGTAGAATTTTTTTTTCAAAAAATCACTGCTGCGTTCTTTATTATTAAGGGATTATTTAAATAAGAACTCATAGAGATATGGTTAAACTATGGTATGCAGCAGTTTTCAACTCAATTATTTCAAAATTGTTGATGTTGCAATAATTTAATATTGCATCTACTCCCAGAGTCAGAAAGTGAGCAGTGGAGGGGGCGTTCTTTCGGTCTGCGGTGCGCGGAAAAAACGAAACTCAGAATCTTCACATTCGTTCCCAGGGAAAAATTTGGATGTTGCTAATTGTTTCATGGTATAGCTCGATAAATATTAATGGTACATTAAAAATCAATCTAATTTTTAATATTCCTAATTAATAGTATATTGTTAACCACTGTAATTTAAAAAGCACGTAAGTACGGGAAAATTATAATTATGCATAAAATGTATAAAAGTGCAACAATTTGTTTATTGCTGTGTTTAACAATAATTTGATTAAAAAACGTATCATCCTTTGTTCGAATTTGAAGCGTCCGAGCCACATTTATTTCCGCGCACCGCAGACTGAAATAACGCACCCCTCCACTCAGGTGCGGATCCAGAGGGGGGGGGGGGGCGGTAGGGGCGATCGCCCCCTCCCAAGAGCTTTGAGTTTAGGAAAATGGACCCGATTTTTCTTTTTATACTACAGTTTATTTAAGAACTAGAGAGAGTAATAAATCATTTTTTACCCTTTTTCTCTTCGCAAAGTGCCTGGGTTCCTTAGTCCGGTGTCTTTAACAAAATCTGTTAGACACATATATTTTTCATAGAAATGGGTTAGAAATTTTATAATCAAAAATACCGGTCTATAATAATGGACTAAAACGTAGCCCTATTCTCTCAAAAAATTCGAAGTTATAATTTAATTACTTACAAAATATCCATTGTCAAAAATACAAGAAGGTAAACATATATAAAAAAATTAATTCATCCATATAATATTAAAATATCTTTGGGGCTATCGGTCATTTTATTATTAATTAAAAATATTTGACATTTCAGTTTATTTATTTCTTAAACCATCTGCAGAATTACAATTAAACAAAGGGATTCAAATGTAATTACTTTTTTTTTATGTTGTAATTAAAATTAGACCTACTTATTTTTATTTCTATTGTACTGATATTTTAATTTAATTTACTTTATTATATGGGAATCCTATAGATAAAATAAACATGTTAATTCTACACGCCTAAAAAAAGACACAAATACAATAATAAAATAATAAAAAACTTACCGCTAATTAGAATTAAATATATATAAAATTAAAGAGTGGGACACACTAAAATAAAAATATATAAAAAAATATATAAACAACAATAAACAATAATATACAACAAAAACAACAATTTAAATAATAAATTGTGTTTACACAAACATTACCTATCTAATTCCTAATCAAAGTCAGTGAAACTATCTTCGCTTAAATTAATTATAATTGGTTCCTCTATCTCAGTGATCATGAGATCGAGTTCTCACATTTTGTTTTATTCTTTTATTATATGGATTTTTCCCAATTTTTCGCAGTAACTTTATTCAAAAAAATTTTTCAAAAGTTTAGTTAAGATACTAATTTTGTTAATTATGTTATTTCTAGCAACTTTACCTTTTACTTGAGAGAGATATTTACTTCTCCAATGGACGGTTTCCGGACGATCTATAGGAACAGATTTTCTATCTGGTTTTCCCAGCAAAAATTAAGTTCTCTGAGCAATTTCCAGAGATCAGTTCTTTTAATTTTAGGTAAATCGCGATCTTCATTGATTCAAGTTAGAATTTTGTAGACGGTTGGATCTGCTTCTCATAATAAAATGTATATACAACCCCTTTAATTGCAGTTTTCATCTCTTCTTCAAACGAGGTTTTTCATCTGCCTGTGATCGAATGTGGCATGGGAGTACTAACAATTGCAGTCGATTTTCTCCTTCAGTATTCGATACATAGTAGATTTTCCAACTCCTGTCATATTGGAACATATCTCAACAGAGCTTTTAACATTATTATCTAGATATTGATATCTTAAGGCATCATAAACATTTATCGTAATAAGCTTTTCGTTGAGGAAAAAATGCCCTGGTTTAACGATTTTGGAATAAATATAGAGGTGAAAGCCATATTTTTGGGTATGTCACTAATCTCAAATAATATATAAATACAAGCGCAAACAAGATAAATCACTAAGAAAAAACTGTAAGTTGTACTTTGCTCACTGACAGAAATTAAATTAAACTATCAGAAATTCTATGTTGCAGTAAAGTTATAAAATATATTTAAATATAATGAAATATAATTAGATTTACGGCAGTTCTCAGTTACCTGCGGCACTGAAGCAGGTACGTTAGAGGTTTCGGTAACAGTTTTATTACTCTCTCTTTTTTTTGAATAGAGTATAGGAGTCTGTATGCTTGAGATCGCCCCCCCCCCCTCCCAAAAGCTTTGAGTTCAGGAAAATAGAATCCATTCTGCCTTTTATATTAGGAATGAGTATACTGCTTGCACTCCCCCCCCCCCCCCCGTTGACAACTTGTTTTTCTTGCCATACTGTACTTTTGTGATATCACCCCCCCCCCCCAAAGAGAGAGGCTGGATCCGCCCCTGCCTCCACTGCTCACTCTCTGACTCTCGGAGTAGGTGCAACTTTAAACTATTGCTACATCAACAATTTTGAAATAATTGAGTTGGAAATTGCTGCTACAATGGTTTAACCATCTTCCTATGAGTTTCTACTACATAGGTTTATTGGAAGGGCCTTAAAAAATTAGTAAAACGTCAAAAAAAAACATTGATTTGAAAAAACTTTCATGGCTTCATTTGCATGTAACTTTTGAAACGAGTGAGACATTTGGACAAGGATTCCAGCATGCTCTGGAGAATTCCTCTGAGTAGTTTTATAAAAATATCTCCAACATAGGTTTACTGCAAAGGGTTTGAAAAGCAAAAAACTTTAAAAAATTGTTGATTTGGAAAAAATGTTCATGGATTCATTTGCATGTAACTTTTGATACGAGTAAAGTATTCAAACAAAATTTTCAGCATATTCTGGAGAATTCTCCAAAGTAGAAATAATTCCACGACAGGTGTATTGCATGGGGGTGGAAAACTGAAAAGATTTGATAATTAGTGAACATCGTAATCAACTTGATTTCCATATAAATTTTAATAGAAGTGAGTTATTGTAGAAAGGAATACCAAAAAAATATTTCTTCGGTAGGTTTACGAGGTTGGTTTGATAAGTTAGTGACTTTTAAATGATATAAACAATTTTTTAATAATATCACATCAAATTGGCAATTGGTGATTCACCTTGTAAGAAGTCATGAATTTATCAAACCACCCTCGTATACAAAATTGTTGGTAAGTGAAGTTTACCTTTTTTTTAGACGTCATTTTTTCAGACGTCATTTTAGATGTCACAGTATATTGTTTGCACCTAAAACGTTTTGCGTGCATTCTGGTGATCTTATCAGTATTACTCATTTTAAAGACAAATTGAAGGAATAAAATATTTTTCTAAAAAAATTAAACAACCTGTAATAAATTGCACAAAAAATTAACAATACAATTTTAGATTTGATTTTATAAAACAATACACACTACTTGGTTAAGAATGCTTTAGATATTCTTGTCCGAGAGATGATCTTTTTAACCGACTTCTAAAAGAAGAAGTTTCTCAATTCGTCAGCTATGTATTTTTTATGTATGTACACCGATTACTCGGGAACGGAGGCACCGATCTAAATGATATTTTTTATATTATGTTCAGGAAGTTGCTGCGGTGGTCCCATATTTTTTTGGATAAAATTGGTGCAGTAAAATCCAAAATAGCACTACAATATGGCGGCCAAAAATATTAATTTTGTCTGATTTTCTCCAAAAGTAATACGGGGGAATTTTCAGGGTCGTATACAACAAATTTGAAATTGTTTTTAAAATAATTCAATATAGCAGATCCAATATGGTGGACAAAAAAATTTAATTTTGACCGATTTTCATTTAAATTGATGTGAGGGAGTTTTCGGGGTCGCACCTAACGAATCCAAAATATTTTTAAAAAATCTAATATGGAGGATGCAATATGGCGGACAAAAAAATCTATTTTGTCCGATTTTCTCCAAAATTAGTACGGGGGAGTTTTCGGGGAGGCATAGAACAAATCTAAAATTAGTTTTAAAAAATTCAATATGGAGGATGAAAAAAACAATTTTGTCCGATTTTCTCCAAAACTGGGGCCCTATCCTCGAACTGGGGAACGTGAAGTGAACAGTGAAAAGGTGGCGAACGCGTATTCTTGAAATGTTTATCACTCATATCCTCGTTCGCCCGGTGAAAGGCAAGCGAACGGTGAAACATGCGCAAATGAAATGTTAGCCGCTAAATGACATACTGAACGCACGAATTTCAAAAAATTAAATAGCATTAAAAATTTTTATTTTATTTTTGGTCCTTCAAAATAACTTGTCATTAAAAAAAATAATATGTTGACGAACCATTTCTTTAAGACGTTTTATTTTTTGAATAAACAGTTGAAACGTTAATTAGGTGGTACCCAGATATTTTTAATATTTTCAAACTTTTTAATAAAATATCCTTAAAAAGTTGAATATGTCTCGCAAATATTAAGTAAATTTGAGATTACAGACATATAAAATTATTACAGGAGATTCTGTTCATAACTCAATTGTATAAGTGTGCTATTTAAAATTTTTTTTTCTAGGGCCAGTTCTGCTTATAGATTTAACATAAATACTTGTGTCTATAACAGCTGAGTATCTTAGTTTTAAACAGTTAAATCTAACATAATTCTTTTCACGACGCGACTTATAATAAATTTGAGAAATCACAATTTGTAAGCTATCTGAAAGTTTTATTTATATAAGGAACAAATTTTATATTTAAATTATGTTAACTACAGCACTTAACTTTAATTAGACTGTGTTAAACACTATACGACACTACAACTAAATAAATATTATGATTAAAATTTATCGAGACATATAAATATGAACCCTACAGACCAATGAATGTCCTTCAGCATAAAAACCTTATTTATGGTATATTTTATCTTCAAGCCTCTACAAATCTTTATAAAATAAAATATATATATATATATATATATATATATATATATATATATATATATATATATATATATATATATATATATATATATATATATATCTAAAGTTGAATGTGAGATCCGCCAGTATCTTTAATGGACGTATTCTGTCATGCCTTTGGTTTCGGTCCCTGGTCATAAACAGTTTCACTATCTTCGTTGAAGTTTCAGGTTTTCTTTCAAATTTACTTCTCAAGACAGAACAGTAACAGTAAGAGGCTGGACACTTTGTGAATTCATACAATAAATAACTGATTGGATAGTTTCCATAGTGCATAGGGATGATGGCTCTTAATCATACTACGTAGAGTGGTAATTTCCACCGTTTCAAGGTTTATCAGTGCTGACTTTCTGCAATTACTGTCAGTATATTACTTTGTATATATGATTGCAGCTTTTTTTGATATCCCCTTTTCTTTATATATTAGAATCTTCAAGTACTTGGCTCTTTGCATGCATTTTTGTTTAACAGTTCTAGAGTGTCAATTTAAGATAAATTTAATCCAGGCAAAGTACAAATATTGTAATGACAATCAATAACTTCACAAAAATAACAACAGCAGTATTTTTTTTTACTTTTGACGATTGATTTAAAGTACCAAAACTACTTTTTGCCTAAAAAGGTAACAAAATATACTACGAACATTTTCGGTCTGACAGCTCAATTCAATCTGTCATCAATTTTATTTTTTAAAATTCTCGGGTTTTAGCACGTTCATATTTGGCAACATTGGCTTTTTAAGAATACGGCTTTTACTGTCAAAAAGTTCACATCGCCATTCACCTCACCTTTCACATCACAGGGATAGGGGCCTTGATATGAGAGAGTTTTCGGAGTCGCACATAACGAATCTGAAATTATTTTAAAAAAATTCAGTATGGCGTATCCAATATTGTGGATAAAAAATTAATTTTGTCCAATTTTTTTTCAAAATTGATATGGGGAAGTTTTTGGGATCGCACATTATGAATCTAAAATTATTTAAAATAAAAAAATATGGCGGATCCACGATGGCGGATTAAAATCTCTCGATTTCGTCTAAAATCAGTATTGGGTGATTTTTGCTAGTATTAATTACGACTTTAAGATATTTTTTGAACAATTCAATCTCGCGGATTCAATATGGCGTCCTAAAAATTTTACATTTTTCGATGTTTTCCAAAACTGATATAGAGGATCCTTGAGGGTGCAAATCATTAATTTAAAAGTATTTTTTTTTAGGATTCAGTATTCCGAATCTAGTACAACGGACTAAAAATTTTACATTTTTCAATTTTGTTCAAAGGTCGGACTGAATCGTTTTTGAGGATGTAAATAATGAATATAAAATTATTTTAAATCTAATATGTCAGATGCAATATGAAGGTCTAGAAATTTTAAATTTCTGGATTTCATCCAAAATTTACTATAACATACTAAATATTTGTTTGACACAATTTTACTGGTATTTGGAGAACTCTAAGAATAAAAAAAAATTTAGTGGTTTATTTTACGGTGATTTACAACTTTGAATAAAATGGGTACTTTTTTGCATCCTTGGAATTATTGCGAGGCCCGATTAGTACTTAGTTCAAATAATTTATGGATATTATAATGAATTCAACACTAAAAATCGAAAAATAATTATTTAATAAAAAAATTGAACCGACTTCTAAAAGTGCTCTGAAAAGTGAAAAATAAATATAAATTTTTATATGAAATCGAAATTTTTGAAATGGGCACCAAATTATTTATAAAGAAAATAAATAACTACTAACATATACAAACTATGGTAAGAAAGCAATTACAAATAAAGTATTTTTAACCTGTTTATGCGATTCACTTTTTGTCAGGTACTAGTGGCGCTGACTTTAAAAATTTTAATTTCATATAAAAATGTATATTTATTTTTCACTTTTTAGCGCACTTTTAGAAGTCGGTTCATTTTTTTATAAAAATATTATTATATCATTAATAATTTTTAACACTACTTTTCTACAAAGATTGAGAATAAATATAACCTTCATGCTTCATCTCTATAAAAAGGTCTAAATTCTCGTCGGATAATTTTTCTCCTTGAAAATCATTTCGTTCATAGAGAGTTCCACAAAATACTTGATAGGCCACTGACCACCATACATATAATTATTAATAAAACACGGTCATTAAAAGTAAATAAGTGTCGAAACAAATCACTAGAAAATAAAAAGGGATTCAAGTCACGTGGGCAGCATAAAAATACCAAAATGATATTATTCTTGTTGTCCTTGATGACATTGACCCTGGTAATGTTTAACCGTCTGTACCCAAATTTTTAATGACATCAGCCGTATTGTAATTTTGACGCCGTCCATCTGATACCGAACCGGATTTTTGTTTGATTTGAAAACGTTAAAATCGAAAAAAATGCGTTATATTAACTTTTCCGTCTAAGAATTGGTGAAATATGCAAATTTTATTGCAGTTAATATTTTTGTTTTTAATATACCTTAATTAGTTTTATGACAACAAAAATGTTTCGTATTATTTTTAGCTGTTTTCGGTCCAACTTTGAACATATGTCTCTCTTAAAACCTCCGTTGCTCATTTCAAGCTTAAATCATCTATTTATTCTTTTGAGATCGTCATCCCCTTTCATCTGGGATCATCTTCTTTCTCATAGTCCCTCATTTGGAATCATGGTGTATCATCTTTTTTCTGTTTAACTTCCATTGTATCCTACAAAATATCACTTTGACATGTATTCTCTACTGTCCTGAACCTTTGTTTTACTTAAAACTGATTTTTTCGCTCGACTAAACAAAAATCCCCAATGTGGCTCGTTCCATAAATCTTTGAATTTTATCGATTTTGGTTTACCAAATGCTGGTCATACTAATCTTGTTTTTTCAGCGATTTTAGCGAATCGACCTCACCTACACCCACTTATTTCTTCCTTATTTATCATTATTTCGGTCCTCTGGAAGTTCACTTTCAGTTCAATTTTTCCTGAGGCTCTCGCAAGTTTTTCGGTCTTAGTGTGCGGTTCGTCGAATGGTAGTGATGAATAAATTGTCTGTATACCAACATATGCTCAATTTAAATATTTGAGTACATCTTTCAAGGTCAGCGTGAAGACTTCCAATGATATTACGTACTCTTTGACTCCTGTCAACTTCCAGAACAAGCCGGATTTCAAAATGGCTTTAGTATAACAGAGCAGATACAGAACATCAAATTAATAATTGAAAAATGCACCAAATATAATATTCAAATCCATCAAGCATTTGTTGCTTATAACAAAGCTTTTCACTCTGTCGAGCTATGGGCCATATTTCAAGCAATGGACAATGCAAGGATTGATTCCAGGTACAGGGTGAGTCAACGATTGAATGAAGTAGGTTTGTGCCTTTTCGGTGAAATTAACAAAGAAACTATATTTATTGTTTGATACAGTACAAAAAACTAGGACAGCATAAAGTTGTATTTTTTTAAATAGAACACCCTATATACGAATCGTATTTTCGATTTAGCTTATAATTTTAAATCTTTTTTATTAAGAGTTTACTATAACAAAACTTTATGGTTTCTGAGATAATTAAGTTTAAAGAAAAAAAGTCACATTTTCAAGCATCAATTCAATCCTAAATAACGTTTTCAATTTTGTGACAAATATATTCAAATTTGGAATTTAGCAAGGCCAAGGACAAGTTAACATAATTTTTACCTAATATTTGCAATAAAAGCTACAGGGTGTTGAACACATCGGCTCAAATTTGAACAAGTTTAAATGAATAAATATCTTTTTTTTAAATGGTACACCCTGTATATTTTCATGTTATTTAATAGAGTAATAAAAACCCTAAAAGTTTTGTTCAATATATCCTATACCTATTTATAATAGTTTTTGAGATATTTCAGTTTTTATAATTTTCCATACTTTTTTACAGAAATAGTCTTCATTATCATAGTAGCCATGGCAAAAACAATGTAAAAGAACATTTTTCTGTGTGTCAAATTTATAACCGCAATCGCTTCTTTTGGTTTTTATGTAGTGTAGTTTGGTTTTTTTTGCATTCATTTTATATTGTAAAATGAATTTTCCAAAGAATGAGTTAATAGATATGATTTATACAATAGGAGAGGCTCAAAAAAATTGCCTTCTTGCTCAAAGAATTTACAAGATGAAGTATCCTGATCGACGCCAGCCTAATACCCATACTTTTCAAAACTTAATGCAAAGATTTGATTTTTCTGGTACTGTTGATTATCCAAAACGTAAAGTGGTCAACAAACCAGTAACTAATGAAGAAAAAGAACTACAAGTATTGTTAAATGTTCAGGAAAATCCTTATATTGGTAGCCGTCAGTTAGCAGCATTATGTGAAATATCACAATCCACCGCTAATCGTACTACCAAAAAATATAGGTATCATCCATATCACATGGAATTACGCCAAGAATTGCATGGACAGGATTTTGAAAGTCGTGTAAACTTTTGTCGTACAATAAATGCGGAGATTCAATTAAATCCAAATTTATTATGCAAGGTCCGAGAAAATCTGCAAAAAAGACTAAATTTGTGCATTGCACAAGAGGGTCGTTTATTCGAACACTTATTAAAAAGAAATAATTAATCTCAGTATTTAATAGGTAATTTTTTTGTTTCAATTTAGTATAAAAGTAAATATGTATTTGCCTTGTCGTTATTGTTGTGTTAATTTTTTCACATTATGTTTAATTAAACTATTGCCGTTGTGTAATATAACGAATAATGTATTTCAGCATATTTAACCACATTCTGTTTGTTTCTGTAGTTTCTTTTTATTATTTTACATGGCTACTATGATAATGAAGACTATTTCTGTTAAAAAGTATGGAAAATAAGAAAAACTGAAATATCTCATAAACTATTATAAATAGGTATAGGATATATTGAACAAAACTTTTAGGGTTTTTAATACTCTATTAAATACCATGAAAATATACAGGGTGTACCATTTAAAAAAAAGATATTTATTCATTTAAACTTGTTCAAATTTGAGCCGATGTGTTCAACACCCTGTAGCTTTTATTGCAAATATTAGGTAAAAATTATGTTAACTTGTCCTTGGCCTTGCTAAATTCCAAATTTGAATATATTTGTCACAAAATTGAAAACGTTATTTAGGATTGAATTGATGCTTGAAAATGTGACTTTTTTTCTTTAAATTTAATTATCTCAGAAACTATAAAGTTTTGTTATAGTAAACCCTTAATAAAAAAGATTTAAAATTATAAGCTAAATCGAAAATACGATTCGTATATAGGGTATTCTATTTAAAAAAATACAACTTTATGCTGTCCTAGTTTTTTGGCTCACCCTGTAGAGTCCTAAATATTTTTAAAATCTGCGTAAAAATAAACTGTATCAAACAATAAATATAGTTTCTTTGTAAATTTCACCGAAAAGGCACAAACTTACTTCATCCAATCGTTGACTCACCCTGTATATCAACATATATTCAATCTAAATATCTGAGTACATCTTCCAAGGTCAGCGTGAAGAAGAATGATATTACGTACTCTTTGACTCCTATCAATCTCCAAAACAAGCCGGATTCCAAAATGGCTTTAGTATAACAGAACAGATACAGAACATCAAATTACTAATTGAAAAATGCACCGAATATAATATTCAAATCCATCAAGCATTTGTTGATTATAGTAAGCTTTTGACTCTGTCGAGCTATGGGTCATATTTCAAGCAATGGATAATGCAAGGATTGATTTCAGGTACAGAAAGCTTCTAAAATATATTTACAATAAAACCACACTGCAAGTAAAGATACCAGAGGACTTGGAAACACAGAATATTGGTCGAGGGGTGCGATTACCCCTAAATTCTTTACTTTAAGACTGGAAGGTGTCTTTAAGCAACTAAACTGGGAACATACGGGCATTAGCATTGATGGTAGATATCTCAACCATTTATGTTTCGCGGATGACGTGGAATTAATAAGTGAAGATTTATACAAGTTACAGGAAATGCTCTCTGCGTTGAAAAATAAATGCTTCAGAGAAAGTTGGATCAAGCATGAACTTAGCAAAAACCAAAATAATGTCTCCACAAGATACCCCACTTTATGTAGGAAACAACGAAATACAAAGAGTCGTGGAATATGTATATTTAGACCATCTAATTAGACTTGGGGATGAAAACCAAGAAGCGGAAATAAATAGAAGAATTAGAATGTCATAGGCAGCCGTTGAAAGACTGGGATACGCTCTTAAAAACCCCGATATTTCTATTAATTTGAGAAGAAGAGTATTTGACTCGTGCGTTCTCCCAGTAATGACCTATGGAATGGAGACAACCACATTAAGAGTTAAAGCAGCCAATAAACTGCGTATTGCACAGCGAGCAATATCACTACCTGACCGAATAAGGAACGAAAAAGTAAGAAGACGCATGAAAGTGGAGGATGTGATAAAACGCATTGCTACTTTGAAATGGACTTGGGAGGGACACGTAGCTAAGCAAGATTATACAACGTGGACAAAACATGTATTGCAAAGGAGACCAAAATCGTCAAAAAGAAGTATCGGAAGATTCCTAAAAGATGGATGGAAGGCATAAAAAGGACATCAGGTAGGAACTGGTACCGGATTGCAGAAAATAGGAGACTAGAGGAGGCTTATGTTCAAGAGTGGATCAAATTGGGCTGCTAGAGAAAGAGAGAGAGACTCCTGTAATACACCATTTTTTTAGGTATTGGATCTGCTATTTGTATTTTCCTTTATGCATGGGAGTCTCTTCTCTAGTCCTTCATTGCCTGTTTCGATATCCACAGCTCTATAATGTCAAATTACTTCTTATAGTTGTTAAAGGTAAAGAATAAATGCAAATGGTACTTGTGTGCTTTTTCTTGAAGAGTTCTTATTGTAAGGAGATGGTTCGTATTCGTTACAAAATCGAATCTGTTCGACTAATTGGTATGCAAGCATTTTGGGGTTTTCAGCGATTGGTAATAACTCTCATGAAATGTTCATAAGCTTCGAAGAATGCAAAGAGAGGTCTATAGTAGTTTATGTTACTACAGTCTCCCATCTTGAACAGCAAGACAACTATACCTTTTTTCCAGTTTCTAGGAATGTTTACCTTGTGGAGACATTCATTGAAAATAATATCAAAAGCCTTTAGAATAATATCTTTACATTTCTTAAACATTTCTACTAGGATTTCATCTGGACTGGCTACCTTTCTGTTATTAAATTATTTTAGAGCTTCCTCTATCCTATAAGTTTCTATGTCTGGTATTTCTTCTGAATTAATTTTTGTAATTGTTCTGTGTAAACAGTCTTGACTGATTTTATCTGGTGACTTCTACGCATTATTCAACTCTTTTTAGATTTTCGTTATTAATTCTCTCATTTTAGTTTGGTCCCTCTATTCCTCTATATTGTTACTTTTCATGGAGATTATACGAGATTTTCCAAGTGTAGATACTTCATTACTCCACTTTTCTTTAAAGCTTTTATATTCTTGGCCTCGTTGTAATTCTTCAAGACCTCTTTAATCTTTTTCTTAACCACCTTATTTAGTTCCATATATTCCACGGTTACACATTTGCGTTTGCTACTACGTTGCCGTTTGTCTTGTCTTCCCTCTGCTTGTTTCTCTTTGCTATTTTCATTCTAGCATTCACAAGTTGTTTATTAAGTTTTTTACTAATTTTATAACTATCTATTTTTGCTTCTCTTTTCTGTATAATTCTATTTTCTTTTGGGGCTTTCTGAAAATTTTTAGATCATATTTTTATTTCAAATACATTTATTAGTGTTATAATTAATATTTTAGATTTAAAGTCAACTGAATTTTCAAAGGCTTTTACACAATTCTTGTGAAAAAGCAGTCCCTATCAAATAAACTAAACTTTTATTATGATAGTTCAGTTGAACTTGTTTATAAGTTACTGTTGCCACAACTCTAAACACTTCCTAATCATGGATTATTAAAAATTAAATACGCTCAATTTTTTAAAGATGTAATAAATCAGAGAACTATTTGACTGTCTTGAGGTTAAGAACAAAACTGAGATATCACAATCTTAATGGAAAAACTGGTAACTTGTTTTACTCCTATTTGCCAAAATCCTTTTCACAAATAGAATATAACAATGAAGTTTCTATTCTGAAACGTATACTGATTGATGTGCCTCGAAATATCGGGTCGCTTCTATTTATCATTAATATGAATGCTTTAGGAACGTGCTAACCAAGTGCTGAGTTCATTTTGTTTGCAAATAACACAAGTGCAACTATAAGAAGAAAAATGCTTCTCAGTTATTGGTGAGCGTGGATGTAAGTAAAAAAAGAGTTCATTTTTTACGTGTAATTCGTCAGTTAATATTCAAAAACTAACTTGACATCATGTTGACCGGGCATTAAAAAACTAGCATATAACATATATGTATCGTGTAATTTTTTGGATGTGGAGAGCGTTCTTCTTCTTCCCTGGAGACATGTTGTAAAAGTATTTTTTTTGCAAGGTCAGTGAAAGGTTTTTGAAAATATACCCTTTAATTGGCTTAATATTATGACAGGACCTTCTATGTATATATTTGAATTCATACAATATATTATAAGCAATTTTGGTGAGTAAATTATTTTGAGAGACATCAGTGACGGTTCGTAGCATACTACCATGGTGATACGTAGTGATGTATATTTCTCCATATTAATAATTTGAACATTCAACAACAGAGGAACAGCTTACAAGGATGCATTTTCTATAATCAGCAACATAAGATTGTGCAATTTATTAATTAGACGCAGTGGAAAAACGAAAATCAAGAGGGGGTTCATATGGGAACCAGAAAGATAAATCTATGCATTAATAATTTTCGTATGCAGCTGTGACAAAATTAATGCCCGGCGCTAAATGACTCGAATGTTATTAAATAAAACACATTGTTGCCAGAAGGGCGGTGATATTAGTTTTTATTTCGGCGTGTTTATTTTGTTTGCGCTTTGCGGGCCTTAAAAAGAATATTTGAAATTTAGTTTTAGTTATTTATTGTGTATTTACCGAGACATTTATATAATATCTAATTTTCAACGGTTTGTTTTGGTTTTGTTAATAAAAGTCATTAAATTTGCCGCTATGACTACAAATAAAGTTGGTTTTAGAAGAGTTTTTAATACCGTCTCCTTGAAGAAAAACTTAGAATAAAAGAATCAGGACCGCCATTGCCTAATTTAAAAATTGGGAAAGCCCTGCTGCTGTGAATTTAATAATAAAATATGTAGATAGCGAACTCGCTCGTAGACGCCATACAGTGAGCTTTGAAAATGGTGAAAGAGATTTCACCGAAACGTCAGCTGCCTTACAGTCCTGAGAGAGACTCAGCACATACGCGGGATGCCCGAAAGTCTTCGATTGCACATCGCACCCGTGAGAATATCCGACATAACATACATATATACATATATATATATATATATATATATATATATATATATATATATATATATATATATATACCGTTGACTCCCGATCTTAGAGGTTATGAAAGGTTTAAAAAACAAAAAGTTGGTTGGAGATGATCAGGTACCTATTTCTGTTTTAAAAGATGTAAGTGACTTTATTTCTGAACCTTTATCTTTTATTGTAAATTTGTATTTTACAACAGGTATTTCTCCAAGTAAGCTAATAAATGTCCATATTAGAACAATTTATAAGAGAGGGAACAAATCTGAAGAAAAGAATTATAGACCAATCTCCCTACTGCCTAATATAAGAAAGGTTTTTGAAAAAGTTTTATATCAGAAAAAAAAAATTCTGGATAAGTTTTCTGTAATATCAGATAAACAAAATGCCTTTAGAAAAGGGAAATCCACAGCTTTATACCAAGCACTTACACAAATTCTCGAATCACTAAATAAAAAAAGCAAACATGTGCCTGGATCTGTCTAAAGCCTTTAATACTGTAGATCATAAAACATTATTGTTAAAACTTGAAATGTGTGGTATAAAGAGTAATGCCCTGGAATTAATAAGATCGTATTTGACGGACAGTGTGTGGTGGAGTCTGATCTCTATGGTAGAACTATAGTGTCTCAGAGGGTTAAAATGAAGTGGGGCGTCTCTCAGGGTTCAATACTTGGACCTCTTTTGTATATTCTTTATACAAATAATTTACCTGAAATCTCTGGAGAGCAGATTGTACTATATGCTGATGATACATAGCTTATATTCAGTGAAAGCACGGTGGAGTTGCTATCGATCAAAATTTAATCTGTTTCCAAGACATAGTGCATTATGTTTGGCAACAGATCAACTAATCAATATACATTAACATTTGAGGATACTACAATAACATCAGTTGAAAGCGCTGTTGTTTTGGGACTAAACATAAATAGACTGTTGGGCTGGGGAGCGCACATCCAGAGAGTTGTCATTAAAATATCTCTGTATTGTTTTGCATTAAGAATTATTTCGGAGAGAGTTGGAATCGATGCAGCTCTGTCAGCTTACCATACATTTGTACAGTCCAGACTCAGATATGGTTTGATATTTTGGGGTAATTCCTGTGATATTAGTGGAGTTTTGACTCTGCAAAAAAGATGTTTTCGGTGTATTTTTGCAATAAAACAACAAGACAGTTGTAGAAATATCTTGATTAGTAACAATATTTTGACGGTTATATGTATATACATTTTGAATTTGGTGATGTTTATTATTGATAACGGGGATCTTTTTAAGGGTGCATCTATTAAATATACAGAAATAAAACAAATCTGCTTTC
Source organism: Diaprepes abbreviatus (assembly GCA_034092305.1). NCBI lineage: Eukaryota > Metazoa > Arthropoda > Insecta > Coleoptera > Curculionidae > Diaprepes > Diaprepes abbreviatus. The sequence continues at coordinate 1,094,026 of JASJET010000280.1, forward strand.
TGATAAATATAACTTTAGTTATTTGCACAAAAATGTTGAGTTTTCTATAATAAAAGTTTTTAATTCTTTACCTGAAAATGTACGTTTACTACCGAGAAATACATTAGAGTCCTAAAAATATTTTTGTGTAAAAAAAGCCATCTATATATTGGAAGAGTTTTATGAGTGTGATAAAAGCAGCATATATTTTATATATATATATATATATATATATATATATATATATATATATTTCATAGAATTAACAGATCTAAGTATTCAATAAGGCTCAAAATGTTAAATAATCTTCCAAGAAAAATTCTAGAACTACATACAATAATATTCAATGCAAAGAAAAAATTTTTTGGAGTTATAGTTAGGTAAAAAGATAGCTAGATTTAACTTAACACATAATAACAACAATTTGTATTGGAAGTTACCAGGCGAACGTAAAAGATAGCCCGATAGCATCTTCTTGCTGCTCCACATAACAATCATAGACCGCGAAATTCCACCTCTGCCATCGTCGTCGTCGTCGTGGACTTGAAAGGTCACCCGCAACCTGTTCAGCGGATTCGTTTTGCTGACCTCGAGCAGCCTCGTCATAGAATAATTACTGTTAAAGAGCTCCTTCGGTTGGCATGTCTAAGTGTCTTAACAAATATGATTGTTGTACCGACATCTCAGGACCTTTTTTTTAGTGTAACTTAGTGTTTTTTTTAGTATTCAAGGAAAAATTCATGGCAATTAGAGCAGTGGTTCTCAACCTTTTATTTCCTGCCCTTTTCCGATTTTTTAAAATGTTCGCAACCCCACCTATTTCATTACTAATGCAAAAAATAATACTCCATGGAAAACAGATTTTCGTCAGTAACAAAAATGTAACATTCGTTTTTTTGCTGGAATGTGTTCATTTCGGCATCCTATAAAACATATCTCGATGGTAACTCTGAAAGACCTGTGCAAAAAAAATAGCGGACCAAAAATTGTCACGATTTTCGGTTTTATGAGTTTATCTCGAAAAATAAAAGTTATATTGGAAAATATTTCAAACAAAAGTTGTAGAGAATTAAAAAACCTGTCGATTCATATAATATAAGTTATAGGTGGCACCACTAGTTATAGAGATATTTTTTTTTCGATAAAATTTATGGTTTTGGTTTAAAAAAAAAGTCATAAATTACCGATTTAAAATCTAACATAAATATAGGTATTATCATTCTAAAAAAGTGTGTCAAACTCGGAATCTGTGACTTTTTATTTTCCGAGAAATTCGATGTTAAAATTGAAAATTCAACCCCAATTTTCCGCTTTTCCAATTAAGATACAATGCTTAATAATAATGGAAATTGTTTGTATTCTTTTATATTTTGGAGATCTATTTAAAAAATTTTTTTTTCAATCGTGGGCGGAGAAATTTTGCAAAAACCAATTTTTGCACCAAAAATATGGCAATAACTTTTCACCGGATGGAAATAAATTTTTTTTAATGAATGCATTGGATTTAGATATACCATTTCCGATCTCAAAAAAAAAATTAAATTTGGATGAAAAAAACGTTTTTTTTTTTCAAAAATTCATAATGGCGTGGGAAATGATTATTAAGGGCTCAAATTTGCAGAAAATGCTTTTTAATACTTGTTCTTTAACTGTGAATTTTTTGGATCGGCGGGTTGCCATAGTTCAGACGCATTATTCATTGGCACTTGAAGGAAACTTATGCATCACTAGTAATATTTATAATATCGATGTTGTTTTATTAATTTATATGATAGTTACAATTTGTTTAGTAATATTAATTAATAATTTGTTTATTAACAAAATTTTTACAAAAAGTTATAGAGAAAATCATACAAATATTCAATTATATATTACATATTATACTGTTTTTCCCTTTATATTATTATTACCTAATAGTTTATTAACCAAATTTTTACGAAAATTATATAAAAATATAATAATAATATATAATACGTCATATAAATATTTAATAATACATTAAAATTACGTGTGAAAATCATACAAATACAATATATCAATTATACATTCGTCTTTCTTTTTTTTTTCTATTACTTCTGTGCACTCGGCGTCCATTTCATCATCACAATTATTACTCTCCCTTACATCGCACATATCATTCTTATCATTAATCTCAATTTCATTGTACATATCATTCTCATCATTATTAACATTTTCATACGCAAAATCATTCTGACACATATTATTAATTTCCTCTGAATTGTCATCATCGTTTTCTAAATCGCAGGAAATAAAATTGTTGTAGCAATTATCGCTCTTTCCATCACAGTGCTCACATAAATCAGAATATTTCAGAAATTTCTGAAATTTTCGTCAAAATTACCATTAGGCAATAATAATATAAAGGAAAAGAACAGTATAATATGTAATATATAATTGAATAATTGTATGATTTTCTCTATAATTTTTTGTAAAAATTTTGTTAATAAACTGTTAGATAATAATAATATAAAAGAAAAAACAGCAGAACATGTAATACATAATTGAATATTTGTATGATTGCATCTATAATTTTTTGTAAGAATTTTGTTACTAAACAAATTAATAATTAATATGACTAAACAAATTGTTACTATCATATAAACTAATAAAACAACATCAATATTATAAATATTACTGGTGTTGCATAAGTTTCCTTGAAGCGCCAATGAATAATGCACCTGAACTATGGCAACCCGCTGACACTGGCCTGCAGCAGCTATTTTCGATTAAATTCTGCCCAATTTTCGAAGGTTCACAGATCGTATAGAAGTATATTTCTTGGATCCAAAAATTCAAAAGTGAAGTACAGGTACTAGAAAGCATCTTCTGCATAACTGAGCCCTTAATATTCATTTGCCACGCAACTATGATTTTTGAAAAAGAAACCGTTTTTTTTTTTTCATCCAAAATTAAAATTTTTTTTGAGATCGGAAATGATACATCTAAATCAATGCATGCATTTAAAAAAATTACTTAACAAAAGTGATGATATTTTTTATTAAGTATTAATGATTAATGTGATTATCTCGCATTTGCTTAGTAAATGTTATAATTTTTTTAAGGCCTATCTAATGTCATTTGGAACAACCGTAAAAGAATTTCTTGATTTGGTTGCGAGAAATAGTAGACATTTTGTTAATTTTGAAAATTTTTTGTCTTTCAAATTTTTTTCTTCAAATCTATGACGCATGTGATCTCAATCATAACTGAAAATTAAATAACGTCGATTAGTCATAAAAATATAAGGAACTGAATCGCGCTGTTAACAGAAAAATAAGGGAAGCAAAGAAGAAGTGGACTCAACAACAATATGACGAAGCTGAAAGAGTTCATCAGCTGCACGACTCCTTTAATTTCCATAGAAAAATCAAGAAAATAACTGGAACAAATAGAACAAAGACATTGCCATCAATAAGAAATAGACAAGAAAGATCGATATTGGATACCGACGAATGAAAGGAAACTTGGAAGAACTATGCGGAGACTTTGTTCAGCGATCAACGAACAGATGCCTCGACGAATGACACTGAAAACATGAGTGCTCCAAAAATTCCTGAATCCGAAGCAAGGTACCCAATGAACTCTATGAAGAATGGTAGAAGTGCAGATCACGACGATATATATATGCAGAAGTTTTAAAGCAAGTCGATATTAAACAACTTACATATCTTTTTAACGTGATATATGACTCTGGGCAGTGGATTGGTTAAAGTCTACGTTTATTGCTATTCCAACGGAAACAAACCCCAAGAACTGCGAAGACTACAGACTCATAAGCTGAATGAACCACGCTCTTAAAACGTTCCTTCGAGTAATCCATTCAAGAATATACAGAAAGTGTGAGGATATGAGCGGCGATACACAGTTTGGCTTTATCAAGGGACTTGGCACTAGAGAAGCTCTCTTCTCAATGAAATTACTTGTGCAAAAGTGCTATGACCAAAGGCAAGATGTTTTCATCTGCTTTATTGACTATCAGAAAGCTTTTGACAATGTAAAGCACGAGCCGCTGTTGGCAGATTAGAGGAGATCAGTATAGATGATAAAGATATTAAAATAATAAGAGAACTTTATTGGCAACAGTTAACTCAGATCCTTATTGATGACGATTTGTCAACAGAGACCTTTAATATACTGAAGGGAGTCCGGCAGAGATGTGTACTGTCGCCTGCTCTGTTTAATATTTACGTTGAGAAAATATTTCAGTCAGCATTAGAAAATGAAACGCAAGGTATCAAAATGAATGGCAACATAGTAAACAATATTCGCAATTCAGGTGATACTGCAGTCTTGGCTAACAATTTTGAAGATCTCCAATCAATATTAAAATAGTTCGGGCGGCATACTGCCAAAACAAAAATGATGGTGATTAGTAGGCATCAGTACATCACTTCTCTTAACATCAATGGGAAAAATATTGAACGTGTCGCACGATTCACGTATCTTGGGGCTTTTCTGAATGAATAGTGGGAATGTGACGAAGAAGTGAACTGGCTGTGCAAAAACAACTTTCTTCAAATTTAAGAATCTCCTTTACAGAAATATGCCACTACACACCCGAATACGTGTGGTTCAGTATTATGTATGACCTATTCTACTATATGGTGCTGAAACTTGGTCACTTAAAGCTGGAACGCTGAATCGGATTGAAGCTTTTTAATTGTAGACACTCCGCCGACTACTGAGTATCCCCTGGACTGCTCACATAACGAATGTTGAAGTTCTACGAGGAACTGGCGTAGAAAGACAAGTAATGGACACTGTAAAACAACGAAGTGTCATATCTAGGGCATATACTAAGAGGACCGCGCTACTCCATACCAAGGCTAATACTACAGGGAAAAATTGAAGGCACACGGGGGCCAGGTCGAAAGCAACACTCTTGACTCCGCAATATAAGAAATCACACGCCGCAACCATATTTAGACAGACTGAGGAGGGCACTCTAGTTATAATGTAACCATGAGATGGCCAAATGATCGCCGACGTGTAGCATAGCACATGGCATCCGAAGAAGAAGAAGAAGTCATAAAAATATGAAATTTTAAATAAAAGGATGGCTGTATTTTTTATACTACAAAAACATTAATTTCGATAACTTCGTTGAAAATTTTTTGGCTTCTAGAATAATATATTTCATAGAGAAGCAGTTTATTTTTTTGATTATTTTCACTGCATGATTTTGAATCTTACTCTGATTTTTGCTAGACTGCTTAGATCAGCACGAATATTGGTAAACTATTTTTAGATCAGGTTGTGTACTTTTTTAATTTTCCAACTATAAATTTGTGATGCTAACTTATCTAATAGCACATATTTTATTTCTTTCTTGTTTTGTTTTTACATAATTTTATTTGGACAAAAGTTATAAAAAAACTACATATACTCATATACTTCCTTAATTCTACTTAAACCTAATATCCATTTATATAACCCGTAATAACTCCAATTCTTCTTCATTGTATTAAAAAACAATCGTAAAAATGTTCAAGAAATTACATTACATCAATCAATTTTACTTCTGACACAATTATATTTAATGCCTTTCAAAAACACCTGACTATTCATACTTCATTACGACAGGTTGTTGCGATCGTGAGATATATTTACAGTTTGGTATAGTTTAAGTTTCAATGCGTATTTGTTTTGCAGTGAAATAAATTGAAGAAATATAAGTTTCAAATTTATAATATTTAAAAGAATTAAATAAAAACTATCCGGTGTAAAAATGAAAAATATAAAAATTATGACCTAAAATTATTTTATTTTTCTACATAATTTCCAAGTTTTCAAGATTCCATTGCCTCAATCACTTAGAAATCCATAATTCGGAAAGAGCACAATTTGGGCACCCAGGATATACTGAAGAAAGATGGAGCTTCATAGTGGCATAGGCAAAATGGCGCTATGAATGCCATCTCTCGAGGAGGCCAAAAACTTCTCGTAAAAGATACCTTAGGTAGAGCTTAACCACAGGTATAATAAAATTTTTATAAAAAAAATTGAACTGACTTCTAAAAGTGCGCTAAAAAGTGAAAAATAACTATAAATTTCTATATGAAATTGAAATTTTTGAAGTCGCCGCCAAACTAATACCTGACAAAATGTAATTTGCATAAACAAATTAAAAATACTTTATTTGTAATTGCTTTCTTACCATAATTTGAATATATTAGTAGTTATTTATTTCATTTAGAAAGAATTTGGCGCCGACTTCAAAAATTTCAATTTCATATGAAAATTTATAGTTATTTTTAACTTTTTAGCGCACTTTTGGAAATCGGTTCAATTTTTTTTATAAAAATTTTATTTTTCGATTTTTAGTTTTGAATTCATTATGATATCCATAAATTATTTGAAATTAGTACTAATCGAGATTAGTGTACCTCGCGATGACTCCAAACTGGCAGAAAAGTACCCATTTTGTCCAAAGTTATCTTCTTCTTTAGGTGCCGTCCTCGTTCCGAAGTTTGGCTATCATCAAAGCTATGCGTATCTTTGACACTGCAGATCTAAACAGTTGGCAGTTGTTGCAAATGCACCATTCTCTTAAGTTCTTTAACCATGAATGTCTTCTTCTTCCTATGGATATTTTGCCTATTATTTTTCCCTGGATAATTAATTGCAGCAACTGGTATTTATCTCCCCTCATAGCATGTCCCAACTATTGCAGTTCGCGTTCTTTAATAGTAAGTACTAATTCTTTCTCTTGTCGCATTCCTCGCAAAACCTCCACATTTGTTACACTCTCTGTCCACGATATTCTTAATATTCTACGGTACATCCACATCTCAAATGCTTCCATCCTCTTGGTATCAATCTTCTTCAATGTCCACGCTTCCATTCCGTAGTAAAGAACTGACAGCATGTAACATCTCATAAGGCGAATTTTAAGTTTAAGGCTTAAATCTCGTCCGCAGAACAGCTACTTCATTTTAATAAACATAGCTCTAGCTTTTTCCACTCTGATTCTGATTTCTTCAGAGCTATTGTTATTTTCGTTGATAACAGTTCCCAGGTAATTATATTTTCTCACACGTTCAATTCTTTGATCAGGCACGGTTATGTCAAGGAAGTTTTGTGGTGATTTAGATACCATCATTATTTTTGTTTTACTGATGTTAAGTGATAATTCATATTCTTCACTGCATTCTACTATTCTGTTAATTAGTATCTGAAGATCCTCCGAAGTTTCTGCAATTACAACCGTGTCATCGGCATATCTCAAGTTGTTTATTGGGATGCCATTTATTTTAATACCTATATTTTGCTCTGAAAGTGCTCTGTTTACGATGTCTTCTGAGTATAGGTTGAATAAGATTGGTGAAAGTATACATCCCTGTCTTACGCCTTTCTTAATCTCGAGTTCCTCCGTTATCTCTAGCTCCATTCGAATATTCGCTTTCTGGTTATAGTAAATCTTGGAAATAATCCTGATGTCTCTTTTATCCAAGTTTTTTTCTACCAGCAGTCTCATTAGATAATCGTGACGTACTTTATCGAACGCTTTATTGTAGTCAATGAAGCACATATACATATCTTGGTTCAAATCTAGACATCTTTGGCACATGACGTTACGTGCAAATAGTGCTTCTCTTGTTCCAAGCCCGTTCCGAAATCCGAATTGAGTATCACCAATATCCATATCTAGTTTTCTGTGAATTCTTGTGTGAATCACTTTGAGGAATACTTTTAATGTGCGTCCCATTAGGCTTATTGTGCGATGGTCAGTTCACTGTTTTGCCTTTGCCTTTTTTGGTATGGTGACAAAAGTTGACAGGAGCCATTCTTTTAGTATTTCTCCTGTTTTGTAAATGCAGTTAAAAAGGTCGACAAGAATATTCACTGATTCACCTTCCACAAGCTTGAGAAGTTCCGATGTAATCCTATCTGGACCCGGTGATTTACCATTCTTCAAAGTTATAAATCACCCTAAAATGAACCATTAAAAATTCTTTGATTGGACAGGAAAACCTTGATTATGGTTTACAAAGCCTTGGTTGAATCGATTTTAAGGTATGGTATTTTAGTGTGGGTAGGACTATACAATTATGCTTTGTATAAATGAAATTTAATTCAAAAATATCTATTAAAAGTTATATTTCACAAAAATAAGTTATACCCCACACATTTACTCTTCGATAAGAATATACAAAAGGTAAGATCGATTTATGTTTCATCTGTCTGTGTTTATATATATATATATATATATATATATATATATATATATATATATATATATATATATATATATATCGACATCCAAACTTACAAACTTTTATTGATCACGGTTATAACACAAGAATAAAAACGGATAAGCATATACAGATCCCCATTGGTAATAACAATCTTAACCTTCTTCTTCAGATGCCATCTTCTATCGGAGGTTGGATATCATCATTGCCACTCTCACTCTATTTGCCGCTACTCGAAAAAGTTCTACTGAGCTACAATTGAACCACTCTCTCAAATTTCTCAACCATGAAATTCTTCTTCTTCCGATATTTCTTCTTAATTCTATTTTACCCTGCATGATCAATCTACGCAACTCGTATCGCTGGCCTTTCATTATATGTTCAATATATTGCAGTTCCTTTATTTTTATGTTGTTAATTATTTCATAGTTTTTGTCCATCGCTAGCAATACTTCTACGATTATTTTTCTCTCCGTCCAAGGTATTCTCAACATCCTTCTGTAACACCACATTTCAAATGCTTGCAGTTTATTTATGTGTTCTTGTTTTAGTGTCCAGCCTTCCAACCCATACTGCAGCACTGAAAATACATAACATCTTAAAATTGTCATTCTTAGTTCTAGAGTGATGTCTCTGCTGCACAGAATGGTTTTCAGTTTTACAAACGCACTTCTTGCCATTTCTATTCTCGTTCTTATTTCTGTTGTTTGTTCATTATTTGCTGTTAGCCATGTGCCCAAGTATTTGTATTTTTGTACTTTTTCTAAATTCACACCTCGCAACTTTATGCTTGTTTGCATGTTTTGTTTTGTAGTTATTACCATATATTCAGTCTTTTTGATGTTCATTTTTAATTCATGTTGCTCGCAAACGTTATTTGTTTCGTTCACTAGTTCTTGGAGTTCTTCAGCGGAGCTAGCTATGATAGCAGTGTCGTCTGCAAATCTTATGTTGTTTACAGCTCTTCCGTTTTTTATTATTCCCTTACTTTTCGTTAACAGTGCTTCATCGAAAATCGATTATCTGTACACATTGAACAGTAGGGGTGACAAAATGCATCCTTGTCTCACTCCTCTTCCTATTTCAATTTCCGGATTTGTTTCGTTATCTACTATTATTTGTGCACGTCGATTCCAATATAGGTTAGTTATTATTCTTAAATCTTTGTTGTCTATGTTTTTTCTTCTTAGAATCTCGACTAGTTTTTCATGTCTAATTTTATCAAAAGCCTTCTCGAAGTTAACATAACAAATGTGTATATCGGTGTTCATATCCATACACCTCTATGAAAGCACATTAAGTGCAAACAACGTGTTTCTGGTGCCTATACCATTTCTGAATCCAAACTGACTATCATCTATCCCCTTTTCAAGTTCTTTATAAATGCGTCCGTGTATTACTTTTAAAAACACCTTGAGTACATGGCTTATCAAAGATATTGTCCTATATTCGCTGCAGTCTTTTGCATTTTTGTTTTTTAGAATAGCACAAAAGGTGGAGAGTAACTATTCTCTGGGTATATTCCCCGTTTATATACTGTATATATTTCTACTGAGATTTGATCTGGACCTAGTGCCTTTCCATTTTTGTTGTTTCTTATAGCTGCTTTTATTTCATCTTTCAGTATCGTTAATGCCTCGTTATCTTCTACTTCAATCTCCATCTGTTCTACTCTATTGTCTTTAAACAGGTCTTTGATGTATTCTGTCCATTTTTTAAGTTTCTCTTGGGTGTCTAAGATTAGCTTGCTTTTTGTATTCTTAAGCATTGTTGGTTCTTTCTTTCTGTTACTATGAGTTATTTTTTTTTATCTTTTTGTGCATATTAAAATTATCATGTTTTCTCTGATACTCTTCTATTTCTTCACATTCTTCTTGTAGCCATTTATTTTTCGCTAATCTAATCTTGTATTTGATTTGCTTGTTTATTTCTTTATACTTTTGCGTATCTCTGTTTTTGAATTGTCGTCTCTCATCCATTAGGTCCAGTATCTCCTCTGTCATCCATTGTTGCTTTTTATATCTTGTTGGAGTTAGTATTTCTCTTTGACTTTCCTCTATTTCTGTTTTCATTAAAAGCCATTTGTTTTCTGGTTCTGTGTTTTGGAGAATCACCTCGTTGACGTTCATTAAACTTTTATTGATATCTTCCGTAAAGAGTTGTTTTATGTTTGTATCCTTGAGTCGGGAAATGTTACTTTTTGCAGTGTCTGTTTTTCTTTTAATGAGTTTCATTTTAAATCTGATTTTGGCGACTAGGGGATTATGGTCTGATCCTATGTCAGCACTTGGATATGTTTTTACAGACATAATTGCATTTTTATATCTTTTTCCAATCAGAATGTAGTCGATTAGGTTTCTTGTGATCCGCCCTTCTCTATCCGCCGGTGACTTCCATGTATACAGTCTGCGTTTGGGTAATTTAAACCATGTTTGTTACAACCAACCTCTTATTTTGGCAGAATTCGATTAGTTTATCTCCTCTTTCGTTTCTAGTTCCAAGTCCGTAACTACCTGTACATTCTTGTGTTTTTTGGTCTCCCACTTTTGCATTTAAGTCTCCCAATATAATTGTTATATCCCGTCTTTTAGTGGACTTTATCACGTTTTTCAAATCTTCGTAGAAGTTTTCTATGTCGTTATCGGGCTTATCAGCGGTTGGAGCATAAATCTGTATAATGTTTAATTTTTGTTTAGTTGTGCCCAATTTTATCATTAGAATCCTATTTGAAAATGCAGTGAAGCTTGTTACTGTCTGACTGATGGTTCTACTCAATACAATTCCTACTCCATATCCGTGCGAGCCATCTTTGCTTCCTGAATAATATACAGTTTTGTTATTTACTACTGTAACTCCTGCATCCCGCCACTGCATATCACTGACTCCCAGTATGTCCATATTGAGTCGTTCCATTTCTCTAATCAGGTTATATACTTTTCCAGGCTGGTACAGACTTCTGGCATTCCATGTACCTATGCTATAAGGTTTTCGCAGGTTGACGACCGAGGAGGCCTTGCAGTTTTGACATTTTCCTCCCCTGCCGGATCTTGGTATCTGATTTCCATGATCAGTAGCTTTTTTATTTAGTTTTGTTGTAGCCATGATGACTTTATATCTTAACCTAGAGTACATAAATTATATTGGACCAAAGATATACAACTTATTGCTCAGTGAGATTAGAAATTTGCAAAGTGAGCATATATTTTTGTAAGTTAATGTAGTTTAGATTTTTAGAAATTTTGACTTTTTGTTTTGTACATGAAATGAGACCTTTTTTATATTCATTATAATATAGAATCAGATTTTAGCACATACAAATGTTTAGTCATCTAGGTGTTATTATGCTGTCCTTGTAAATACGTTATATGTTATGTTATATGTTATAGGAAAATTTGTGGAGTCTGTGAATAAATAAATAAATAAAAAAAATAAATAAAAAAAACATATTTCGTGGTTTCATAGGCTTACAGATAAAAATGTAAAATCTTTGAACATTTTTAATATTTGGAACAATTTTTAAAACTTCTAAAGCAAAGACGGTTCTGAAGCCGAAGTCTGATGACACCAGACGACTGTTTTGATAATATATTGCCATTGACATGATATTTCATAGTTAAGTTTTTCTGTATTTTAAAGAAGAACAGCATTTCAGGTGGTTTCAAATACCATAAAATAAAAAATAGTAAATTTTCTCGTGCAGTGCATATTTTTATGTAGACACTCTGTATAGATATGTAAAAAAGACCAATATAATATCTTTTTCCATAACAGAAATTACAAGTACGTTAACCTAATTATTCTCGGATTCAATAGATCAAATCACAATCAATCAATCACAGCTAAATGCGGCTATAAAATCGTTTCTTTGTGGTTCTTAAGAGAAACCGACAATTTAACTGCCTCATGTCATTTAGACTATTATTCTATTAGAATGGCGGCTGTAGAGTGTCGTAAATGTTTTATTGTAGGTTGAAAAAAAGAGCTTTTATTTCTAGGGATGCGGTGTTAAAGTAAAAAAACTGTGTCCTCAGGGTTACCAGATATTTTTTGATATATGTAATATAATGTAATATCAAGTCATAAAACCCATAACCGTATAAAGTTGTTATTTTTTTCACTAAAAAGTAAAGTAGGTACCTTATAAAAAGGAATCAAATTTAGTGTATTTAATTTCATATCTAAATTACCCTAACAAATATATTGGAATGACAACTCAACATCTAGAAAACAGATTAAGTGGCGAAAAATACACAAAAGACGCGGCAACAGTTCTCCATACAGGGGCGGATCCAGCCTCTCTCTTTGGGGATTTGAAGCTCTTGGAGAGAGGGGGATACCAGCAGCATACATATTCCTAGTATAAGAGGCAGAATCGGGTCTATTTTCCTGAACTCAAAGCTTTTGGGAGGCGGCTATCGCAAGAATAACAAGTTGTCAACGGGAGGGAGTGCCAGCAGCATACACATAATAATATAAAATGCAGAATCGGTTCTATTTTCCTGAACTCAAAGCTCTTGGGTGGGGGGGGGGAGGGAGATCGCAAGCATACACATTCCTAGAGGAAGTAATAAAACTGTTACCGAAACCTCCAACGTACTTGCTCCAGTGCCGCAGGTAAATCGTTAAACCAAGGCATTTTTTCCTCAACAAAAAACTTATTACGATGAATGTTTATGATGCTTTAAGATATCAATATCTAGATAATAATGTTAAAAGCTCTGTTGAGATGAGTTCCAACATGACAGGAGTTGGAAAATCCACTATGTACCGAATACTGAAGGAGAAAAAATACGACTGGAATTGTTAGTACTCCCAAGCCACATTCGATCACAGGCAAACTTCGTTGAAAGAAGAGATGAAAACTGCAATAAAATGAGTTGTACATACATTTTATTTTGAGAAGCAGATCCCAACCGTCGACAAAATTCTAACTAAAATCAATGAAGATCGGGATTTACCTGAAATTAAAAGAACTGAGCTCTGGAAATTGCTTAGGCAACTTAATTTTTGCTGGGAAAAACCAGATAGGAAATCTGTTATAATTAACCGGAAACTGTCCGTTGGAGACGGAAATGTCTCCCTCAAGTAAAAGGTAGAGTTGCTAGATATAACACAATTTACAAAATTGATGAGATAGAGGAACCAATTATAATTAATTTGAGCGAAGATAGCTTCACTGATTTTGATTACGACTTAGATACGTAATGTTTACCAGTGTAAACACCATTTATTACTTAAATTTTTGTTTTTAATTTATTTTATTATTTAATGTTGTTTATATATATATATATATATATATATATATATATATATATATATTATATATTTTTATCTTAGTGTGTCCTACTCTTTAATTTTATATATATTTAATTCCAATTAGCCGCAATTTTTTTTTTATTTTACTATTGTATTTGTGTCTTTTTCTTAAGCGTGTAGAATTAACACGTTTATTTTATTTTTTTGGGGCTATCGGATTTCCATATAATAAAGTAAATTAAATTAAGATGTCAGTGCAATATAAATAAAAATAAGTAGGTCTAATTTTAATTGTAACATATAAAAATTAATTACATTTGAATCCCTTTTTAGTGTTGAATTGTAATTTTGCAGATGGTTTAAGAAATAAAGAAACTGAATCGTCATATGCCTTAAAAATGTTTTTAATTAATAATAAGCTGACCGATAGCCCTAAAAAATTTTTAATATTATATGGATGAATTTATTTTTTATATATGTGTAATTTCTTGTATTTTTGACAGTGGGTATTTTGTATAAGTATTTAAATTATAACTTAGAATTTTTTGAGAGAATAAGTCTGAATGTACCTAAAACGGCTACTATGCCAAAAGTAAAAATAATAAAAATACAGTTGTGATTATTGTTCAATATGTCAAAATTATCTATATTTTGTAATGTATATGAATTATTAAGAAATTAGAAGAAATAAAATATTATTATAAAAACTTTTTATTTTAAGTTTATTACCGAAATAATATTCTATAACATAAATACTTAGTGATAAAATAAATCTCCTTCCGACGCCTATGACAAGGATTAAAATCCATTTTAATACTTGACACTTCCAAATATCTATTGTTATCCAACCCAAATAGTCCATTATTATAGACCGGTATTTTTGATTATAAAATTTCAAACCCATTCCTATGAAAAATATATGTGTCTAACAGATTTTGCTAAAGACACCGGACTAAAGAACACAGCTAGTTTGTGAAGAAAAAAAGCGTAAAAGATAATTTATTACTCTCTCTAGTTCTTGAATAAACTATAATAAAAGAGGCAAAATCGGGTCTATTTTCCTGAACTCAAAGCTCTTGGGGGGGGGGGGGATCGCATAAAATGTTTTAAACTTGCACTGTAAATTAAAATATTAAAAAAAGGAAAAAAAATTATAGCATAAAAAGTAAAATGGCTCATAGTTAAAACCCCATAAAAATTCCTTATCAAATATAAATGTAAAAAAATTACATTTTGAATTGCCTTTCTGCAAATTTTTTAACTTTTTAAGCTTTTAAAAATGATTTGAAAATGCCGAACACAATGAGTGAAACCTTATCATAAAAGAATGATTGTATCATATATACATACATACATATATATATATATATATATATATATATATATATATATATATATATATATATATATATATATATATATATATATTAACAAGTTCTAAAATGTAGGATTTTTATTTTTTTCGTACCTAGCAATATTTGTAACAACAATACTTTGTTTTTAGTGCCGATATAATAAAACGCACATTTATTGTGAACCTAGGTCGAACTACATTTCACATAATTAGACGTTTTTAACTAAAGAGGTAAACTCTAATTTTGGATTGTATTTTTTTATCATAAGGTTGAAGGTTGAACGGTTGATATGAACAAAGATCTTTTATCGAAATACGCCAAAAACATGATGTAAATAAAATGACGTTTTTTCGAAAACGGTTAGGATTAGTGACATGAATGAAGAGTACTTAATTTTTAGTCAATATTTAAAGGTATGTGAAAAACGTTGTTCAAAGTTCTTATCATACAGGGCGTAAAAAAATGGAGTCATGATTGTCACAGCTAGTCCGTCCCTGCAGCTATGAGTAATTCACAACGCTTTCTTGAATAGTAATTTGAAGGGTTTTACCTGGTATACATCATATTAAAAAAAAATTGAAATATACCTGGTTGTTGAATTTTTATGTGTACAAAACTTGATTTGATTGCAGCTTTTTGGGAGCCCATGTCTCTGAAGTGGAGGCTAATACAAATAAAGTTTATATGAACTTGTAGTATTTCTTTCACGTGTTTTTTCAGATCCGGGAGATTTCTCACATTTTCCCGGACACCCTGTATACAAATAGGCAAATCTAAACAATGATATTTTAATTTGAATATACATATATCAAGAACTAGATTTGTATGATTCACCAAGAAATTTACAAGTCAAATTTGGAGAGTTCGTTGCTTTTATGATCTTTTCACCTACTAAAACAGGATTTTTTTAATTTCCATTGATAGGAGGGTGTTAAGAATTTCAATTTTTTAAACAGGGTTTTTAGATCTCAAAACGGCCAACATTGAATACAAACTCTTTATTACAGAAAAATGTTTACAAAAAAATTTTCTTGAAATATAAACCACCCCGAACGTACAAGGTGGAAATGCAATAAACACGATAAGAAATAAGATAAAGCTGCCAATTTGAAAATTAAAAGATGAATACTGGGAAACCTATTCAAGAAAGCGATAAAAGAGATATAGAGAAAAGAAGTAAATGAACTAATATAAACTAAAGACCTGAACTAACCAGAACTAACCTGTACTAACCAAAACATACCATATATTGGTCCCATACTTAAGGAGAAATTTGAAAAAATATAACGAATTGCATAACCTATACACTTAAGAACACTGAAAAATTGATCCCTGGGAGAAGAGAGGTAAGAAGTGAACCAATTTTTTCATGGAATTTTATCTTTTTAGGAAAGTTGAAATCATTCGCAATATATATATATACATATATATATATATATATATATATATATATATATATATATATATATATATATGTATATATATATATATATATATATATATATATATATATATATATATATATATATATATATATATATTGCGAGATTTCAATTGTTTGTTTTATGTACAACTGCGCATCGTGCCCGTAAAAAAATTGATTAAATTGTTTATTTAGTATTAGAGAAATAAAAATTATTGACAGCATATATATATATATATATATATATATATATATATATATATATACATATATATATATTGCGAGATTTCAATTGTTTGTTTTATTTACAACTGCGCATCGTGCCCGTAACAAAAATTGATTAAATTGTTTATTTAGTATTAGAGAAATAAAAATTATTGACAGCATATATATATATATATATATATATATATATATATATAGATATATATATATATATATATATATATATATATATATATATATATATATATATATATATATATGATACTAATTAAATTGTTTGGCGCCAGGCACAAATAGCTATACCTAAGTATAATTAATTTGTACCAAAATTTTTTTATTTTCAATAAAAAACTTACTCAATTACACATATGCTGTATTTCTGAATATATCCCGTTTTTAGTGATTTGAAGTTTAAAACATTGATGTCAATTTTCTCTTTCTCTGGTGAGTTCAGATGAAATTATAATTATTATTTTAGAAAAAGTCAAACCAATGATTCAAACACACAAATACAAACTTTATTTAAAATAATACAATCATGTCAGTGGGTGCAGTTTTATGTAAAATTTATAAATCACCTTACCTATACCTAATTAAATTATCAATATTATTCAATGTGCACAGTATTCTTTTATGGGATTTAGAATTATTAAATCTGGCAATATTGTGTAAATGTCTGAATGGTTAAAAATGACTAGTGTCTTAATATATGTGATTTTATTTGAAACAATCTAAAAATAATTTAGTGTGTGCCGTAATTATTAAAAGTGATCTTGTTACAGTGTAAATTTAACAATTTATTTTATTATTAACTATAACTATTCACAATAAGGTTAGTATATATATATATATATATATATATATATATATATATATATATATATATATATATATATATATATATATCTTTTGTCAAATTATTTGCAGGCGAGTTAAAAATTTCTATATCTTACACATTAAATAAATACCTTTTTAATCTCCAGAAATTTTTTATATCTACGTTTAAGATTTCTTCCTTCTTTTTTTTTTAATAAATAAAAACTTAAAAATCCTTTCTCGTTTGCCAACCATTGTAACATTTAAATATTTTTCACAGCTCCTTACTTATTGATATAATTTACTTAGTAATTTATTAAACTTCTTTTCCTTCCTTTAAAACTGACTTTCAATCTCGAGATATTTTCATATCCAAGCTCTATGTTTCTTCTTTTTTTTTTAATTTTAATGAATGAGACCAGCAATGTTACTTCTATCACAGATTAACCGGCACTGTCTTTCTTTAAAATATTTTTTTGTATAAAATAACAGATGAAAAATTTTGAGGTTATGGTTCCGTTAATAAAAAAAAGAACTAGCGATTTTTACACTATAACCGAATAATATCCACTCCTTCTTTTACTTTTCAAAATAACAACTGAAAATATTGAGGTTATGTTACTTTTTATGAACCAGACTAACACACTGTACAAATGGTGACGCAGTATAAATTTTTGTGTTAATTTTTTTCTGAATGGACGGCTGTCTGACGTGAACTGGCAGCTAGATGGAATTAAAATAAACAATCAAAATGGATCCCTAATTGTAAATTTATGATAAAATTTTGATATAATTATTGAAATAAATATTCTATTTGATGACAATAAATTATGATTTATGTAAATTTTGGACTTTTCCTGACATTTTGATGTATCTACACTTTACTTTTGGTTATTATTTATCACGTAGAATTGATAAATAAAATTTGATTAAACCTAACAAAATTTTAGATATACATTTAGATTTTAATTGTAACTTGCTGAAATTGATAATTCTTGTTTTATTAATATTATAATCATATTTAACAAAATTTTACCTACAATTAAGTACTATTTTATTCTAGTTTCTTATTAAAATTAACTTACAATCTACATTTTCGTATACTATTCTTGCCCATTTACAATATGTTTAACAAAGTTGTAATAAATACTGTTGTAATAAATAGAAACTGATATATTATAAATAATTATTGATGAGTAGTGTCTATATTTCACTAAATGATTATTATTTGACACTTATTCTCACTAATATTACCTTTACCAGCGCTAATTATAAAATAATTCCTTTTTTAGTCACTATCTCTGGTCAAATACTTCACACATTATTCAAAATATGATTTATTTATAAGTTTATAAGATTCATGTCTTTCAGAGTGAAATATGTTTATTATTCTTACTTTATATGCACTAATGTCCAACCTTTCACACTCATTTTTAAACATTTTACCAGGTCATTATACCGTTATAGACATTTTATGTCCTTTTAAAACATGATTCAAATATAAATTATAACATACTATTAATTAATATCTATTCTATCATCTGCACTTACCACATAAATGCATTAATTAATTATTTATGTCCTTTTTTGTTTGACATTTTCATAATCAAAAACTTATCACAGCTGACCAAAGGTGACTTACCTATACAATATATATATATATATATATATATATATATATATATATATATATATATATATATATATATATATATATGTTTACACGGCTTTCACGGATTCCTCCGTGTGAGATGCATTAGCAGTGGTTATATCCACATTATGCTGTTTTAATGCTGAAATCACATTCAGCAAACGTACAACTATATGCAACTCCGTACATAAGTGAAGTAAAATGCGAAACAGTGAATGCAAACTTCGCTCCATCATATCCTTTCTGTGTTAGAGGTTGCACAGTTAGAATAAATTGTAATAAAAGACAATTCATCCTATTCCACCACCATCGAAATGGTGGCCTACCTGTACCACCATACCGAGAAGAAAGTCAAAGCTTACCCTCCCCGCCACAGTGATACGGCAGAGATACATGTTTCGTATCTCACTAGACTCATCAGGGTACCGACATGCACCTGGCTGTGCAAAGGACAGATCGGAAGGAAGCATGCAACACTGAACGCGGCTTCGCCGACCTCTCGTCGGATGGCTTATATATGTTTACACGGCTTTCACGGATTCCTCCGTGTGAGATGCATTAGCAGTGGTTATATCCACATTATGTTGTTGTAGTGCTGAAATCACATTCAGCAAACGTACAACTATATGCAACTCCGTACATAAGTGAAGTAAAATGCGAAACAGTGAATGCAAACTTCGCTCCATCATATCCTTTCTGTGTTAGAGGTTGCACAGTTAGAATAAATTGTAAAGACAATTCATATATATATATATATATATATATATATATATATATATATATATATATATATACCGGATATCAACGAATCTATTAGACAAGTCATAATTTCTAGAGTATTATGTATATCAAAATGAGAATTGGTACAGGTAAATGGTATGTGAAGGGGAGAGTTTTCGCATATTTTCCACTTTCCGGCCACTTCCAGTTCCACCGGAAATGGCCCCGATTTGGAATTTTTAAATGGAACACCCTATATATTTTAACATTTTTGGATTTCTGAGACAATTCTAGATCAGAATGTGACAATTTAAAAACTTTTTACGTCTACTTCATTTTTTTAGAGCCACTTTTAAAATTGCATCTAGGTGGCCATGATCGGACGCAAACTAATCTAAGGGCCTTAGGTGATGTCAAAAAAATACAATCGCAAAGTTTTAGTTACTAGTATGAAAGACAGGAATAAGACAAGTTGACAAAATTACGTTTTCATTTCTAACTATTAATTTTTAAATGGCGACCCCTTTTTGACAACTACTTTTCGAAAAAAGCATTCTTTGACGAATCTAACGGTACTAATTTATTTGCGATTGGATTAGACGTAAGAACAGAAATTAAATATTATTAAGCAGAATACTGGATAATTTATTTACTTATGACAAGTGCGCCATGGACAGCCATGATGCATAATAATTTGCAACTGTTTTTATCAAGTCTTCTTTGGAAAACAAAGCACTTACTTAAGTAGATAATGACAGTGACATACGCTCTAAAAACAGACGTAAAAGTTTCTTAATTTTCGTTAAGTTTAGTTTAAATTTTCGTTAAAATAATGTATACTCAAAGTGAAAAAGTGGATATGTTATTAATATTTGGAGAGTGTCATAGAAATTCAAGGAATGCTGCCGAGTTGTATGCTCATAGATATCCGAATCGGCAACATCCAGCGCATCAGTATTTTCCGTATGTCGAGACTCGTTTTAGGCAAATAGGACATCAAGAGGCGGAACAGAGGTTTATCACAAATGAAGAGACTAAGATTAACGTACTTGCTATGGTTGAGGTTAATAAAACAGTTTCGTTAAGAAAAATTAGTAAAGAACTGCAGATAAGTTATGAATCAGCAAGAAAAATACTGAAAAAGCATGGATATCGAACATTTAAATATCAGTTAC
This sequence comes from Diaprepes abbreviatus, assembly GCA_034092305.1. NCBI lineage: Eukaryota > Metazoa > Arthropoda > Insecta > Coleoptera > Curculionidae > Diaprepes > Diaprepes abbreviatus. The sequence goes on from JASJET010000280.1 coordinate 1,114,842, forward strand.
ATCAACATTTGTATACTGAGGATGACGATAGACGGGTAGTGTTTTGTGATTGGCTGCTTCAAAATCATAGAGTTAACCCAAATTTTATCGATTTTATTCTATTTTCCGACGAATCCCGAATTACAATGGTATGTTCACTAAGCAAAATACTCGGTACTGGGCCCAACAAAATCAACGTGAAATGAGAGAGGGCAATTTTCAAGAAAGATTTGGCGTCAATGTCTGGGCTGCTATCGTTGGAAACAGAATAATTGGGCCAATATTGTTTCAAGGTCAGTTAACAGGGGTTAGATACTTAGGTTTTCTTCAAAATGAAACCGAAAATCATCTCAATGATATAACTTTAGCAGTTTTACGGCGAATTTACTTTCAACAAGATGGAGCACCGCCTCACAATACTAGAGAAGTTCTTAATTATTTAATAGAGCATTTTAATTTTAATACTCTAGAAATTATGACTTGTCTAAGAGATTCGTTAACACCCGGTATACATATACATATATATATATATATATATATATATATATATATATATATATATATATATATATATATTGTTCCGGAAGACCGGTGTTTATAATCACTGTATTATTTAATAAACTTTTATTGTTAAAGAAATAATGTGGTGATTTTTAGACCTTTTGTTATAAGCGTTCCATGTTAAAAATAAGGAAATAGAATTTTCTAAAAAGTTCTAGACCTATATATATATATATATATATATATATATATATATATATATTTTGTGACTGCTTAGGAGATGACAAGACACTCAACAACCATAAACATTCCCGATTTCTACTATAACTTGAGCTGTTAACGTCCCTAAAGTTATGTAATCTATAAAATACACCGAGCATAAAGCGAAATAAAGTTTTCAAAGAACCGCCGTAAATACTGTCGTGTATATTTTCATGTTAAGACACTCTTGCTCGTCGTTATCACGATAAGCAGTTATTTCGCGACCCTGCTATTTACATACATAAATTTTCCATAAATTCTGTAGCGTTTTACATTGTAAATGAGCTGAGTACACCTACGCACAATCGTTAATATGACAATAATAAGAAACATGGAAATATCACCACTGATGACTATCAAAAAGAACTTATTCCTTTAACTTAGTATACTATAACCGATTGTAAATTAATTATACCACCAGGTAAGGTACCTGGGTCGAATATGGCCACCTTAAGGTTTGTTATCCTTTTTTTATAATAATAAAGCTAAAAAAAAAACAAGTTTAGCATTTGTTCATGAAAAGTGGCTATTTATCTTTATAACAAAGGCAAAAAAATACAAAGATATTGAACGATAAATAGTATTTTCAACAGTTTTTAAAAAAATAGAAATTGGCCATATTTCCGATGGGGTAGGTAAATATGACAATATATGTGGCCATATTTACTGTATGAATGTTTAAAAAACCACTGAATAAACTGAAATAAAAATGGATATTATGTTTTAATAGATGATTTATTTAAAAGATATTCTTTGGGCGACATTCAGTACAAATAAAAAACAATCTTCAACAAGTAATATAAATTTGAAGATATGAAAATCAACAATGAGATTCAAACGATAAGTTTTTCTTAATTAAACTTAAAATGCTACACATAGTTATACTTATAGAAAATCAACAAAATTATCAAAAAGAAAACGTAACATTTGAGATCCTTCATGGGTAAATCACAATGATTGATTACAAACTAGAAAAAAAAGTAGGTAAACCTAATGAAGTATGTAATTAGTCCTGACTGCACCGAGTGCATACAAAATTATCTGTATCTTCTTTTGTTAACCCAACGCAGTCTTCATGGACATATATTTTACATAAAAAGCATGGTGTCATGTCTGCTACTCTATCCTCATTGCAAACGTGACAACACCAAGATTCTTTAAATTTTTTAGTGTCCTTTACCTTTTTGTTTAGAAACCTTAGAAGTTACTGCTTCACTCTTGTTCATTTTAGCAAAATATTGTTTTCTTTTTTGGGAAAAAACTTTAGATGGGCTTGGCATATTCTTCATTTTTTGTTTAGAAGCATTGGATGGTCCTGGCCTATTATTTTTCTCTGTAAACATTGATTTTATTAGCTCCTGTGCCAGACTATTAATAACTTTTGCCCTAGGTGTAGTTTTTGGGCTTGACGTTTTCTCCGGAGCTTTTAAAATTTCACAAAAACATGAATATGACTCATTAAGTGTTGTAGAGCAGACTTTTGATTTGTCGAGTCTCTATTATTCTTGTGTTGCTTTAGTTTGAATAAAGGAACATCATCGCTACTATCGGAATCGTCATAGACACTTGGCTGGGGTTCTATAAAGTTGGATATATCTACTTGTGTTGGGTGCTGTGGATTATTATCAGGGGCGTTGTCTGGAATTACAGCACAACGATATGCATTATTTAATAGATGATCACTTGTCTGGCAATCTTTTTGAACTGGATGCAGTATAGGCACCGGATTTTCAACAGAGGTATCAGTTCGAGCTAGAGACTGCGTAGGTGAAGTTGAATTATGTTCGTCGTTATCTGGAAGAGGATGAGGAGGAATGACCTGATTTCCACTGGCATCAATAGCGTCGCTATCATTGAGATCTTCATTTCCTTGAGGAGGAATGACCAGATTTTCGATAGCATTAGTAGCGTCGCTGTCATTGGGGTCATTATTTTCTTGATTATCAGAAAAAGGTCCAGGTGTCGTGGAATTATAGGTAGGTATGCTGGGAGCGTATGCCTCTTCTGATATCCTTGCTGGATTAAATGGGAAAATTCCGGTCGCTTCAAATCCAGATTTGATATTAACAGGTGTCGCAGCTTTGTCCCACGCTTCGGAAAATAATATCTCAAACCTTTGTTTTGTTATTTTCCGGTCTTCGTGTATTGACCAGTATTTTAAGACTTTCTCGTTCCAGTAATATTCAAAGGATCGAAATACCGATTTGTCCATGGGCTGCAATTCATGTGTGGTGTTACTAGGAAGGCAGAGAATCTTGATGTCGAATTTTTCTGCTGCTTCAGCAATCGAATAATCCAAGTAGCATTTGGCTTCATCGAAGATAAGTAAACCAGGCCTTGGCAATTTAAATTTCGCAAAATGGTGAATCCAGTTCACGAACGTTTTAGAGTTCATACTCCCTTTGGGTGTCATTTGGGTTATTGAGCTGGTTGGCAACGAATCTACCCATTCTGGCTTCATGCGTTTGCCCTTAAAGAGCATCATGGGCGGAATCGCATGGCCCAAAGCATTGCCACATGAAACTATTGTGACATTCTCGCCGTATTCGGGTGTTACTAAATGTACTCTCTTGGATCCACGTTCAGCCAAAACTTCTGATGATTTGTGCAAATTAAGCTGGTAACCCTTTTCGTCAATATTAAAAATGCGTTTCGGTTTGTTCATAATGTTATTATCTTCCAAGATTTCCTTTAATTTAGCAAAATAATCGAAAAAGAGCAAGTACCGCAAAAATGAAAAACCCGCTATACAATTACCGTACACAAAAAAGGTGACCAAAAAAACCCGGACAACTACAGAGGAATTACACTTCTTAACTCTGTCACCAAATTATTTACAGCAATTATTCGTGACAAACTTGAAGAGAAAATAGAGACCTCGGAGGAACAACAGAGTTTTCGAAAAAACAGGGGAACCACAGATGCCTTATTTATAGTGAGGGAAATAATCGAAAAATCAATTGAATTTAACCACCCTGTATACTTATGCTTTGTTGACCTAACAAAAGCATTTGACCGCATCAAGAAGCAGCACATAACGGGCATCCTAAAACAGAAAAATGTTTCAGCGGAGATCATAAACATAATTGATGACTTGTACACAAATTCCAGTACAAAAATAATAACATCCGAAGGTCTAACCGAAGACATCAAGATAAACGAAGGGATAAGGCAGGGAGACTCGCTAAGCCCCTTCTTATTCAATTTGATAATGGACCGCATAATAGAGGACATCAGACCGAAACGCGGATACCAGATGGGCAGACACAATATCAATATAATATGCTACGCGGATGATGCGGTCCTACTTGCAGATAACGAAGACGACCTCCAGAGATTGACACACCTATTTAACGTATCAACTAAGAAGTACAATATGCAGATATCAACGAATAAAACAAAGTGTATGGTAATTTCCAAGGAACCAAGAAGATGTAAGCTACAGATAGAAAATGCCATAATTGAACAAGTCATGAACTTTAAATACCTAAGCATTGACACAACAAGCTGTCGTAACCTTACTGGAGAAGTACTATCACAAAATACAAGAGCCCAACAAGTGGCAGGATGCTTAAGAGATGTTATATTTCGAAACAGATACATGAGAATAGAGGGAAAAACAAAAATATATAAGACCATGATACGACCAATTCTAACTTATGCCACGGAAACAAGAGCAGACACTAAGAAGACAAAGCAGAAAACGAGAACCACCGAAATGAAAGTACTGAGATCAATGCTGAACGTGTCAATCAGAGATAGGCTGACAAATACCTTAATCAGAGAAAAATGTAATGTGCAGGACGTGGTCAAAGGGACAAAAGAAAGAAAAAGAGGATGGAAAGAACACGTTGAGAGAATGAGTGAAGAGAGACTAGCCAAAGTTTGTATGTATGGACGACCAAGAGGAAGAAGGTTACCAGGACGACCACCAAAGAGATGGGCCCAGAGCTGGTTCTCTTCATCAGCAGAATAAGGCGGGTGTAGATAAAATGACAAACAGGGATATCCCTAGTCAATGTAGAAGAAGAGGAATCGAAAACTACTGCTTTATTCAGCTTTTGCGCTCTTACGGGATTTAGGTTTTGTGCCTTTCGTCTACTGATATTCCTATGACGTTTTAAAAATCCTCTCAGCCAATCTTGTCCCACCTTCATTCATTTTTCATGAAATATTTTTTTAAAAATGTTAAATGAAAGATTAACGTGAAACTTACTGTGAAAGTTTCGTGACTCATAGTATGAGATTTCCAATGTCATTGTTTTTTACTAAATATTCGATAATTTTAGTAAAATAGTTCAGACCTGGGTAAAATATTTGATTCCCGTTTTGAGCATTAGCTGATTGTGGTTCTTAACACTAACTAAATATAAGCAATTTATAAAATGGCGAAAAAAATCTATGTTCTGTGTAAATCCTTGAAAGAAAAACGAACGTAATCATTTAGCGAACAGGTAATTTAAAATTACAGACAAGTACAAACATAAGACACAAAGTTGCAGAATCTAAAGTCGGTTGCCATTTTTCACTCCGCATCAATAAAAACGATTACCATAAAGTTATGACACTTGTAAAAATGGAATGTGACTTGCCCGTATGGCGTTAGAATATCAATTGACCGCGTATTCATGTGTGGCATCACAATAATACCATAGACGGTTTACATGAATTACAACGAAAAAGTCACTTATTAGCTTATTTGAATTTCAAAACTGGTTTGTACTTTGTACAGGATGATTTTGTGCTGAATAAAATGTTTTTCTTTACTCTTAACTTAAGGGGTATCTAATGTATAGGTAGATAAAAATATTACACAGGGCACAACGAAAGTTTTGAGATATGTTGCTGGTTGCTATTCATTTTATAGTATTTTCCTTCACATTTAATTACAGGCGGTTCAAAGAGTCCCGAGACTGCCACCGAGATGGCAACTCCAAACACTGTTTTTTGATAGGAAAAAATACTAGAGGGAGAGCTGGTAGACATTTTTGTCGATATTTGAGGTACTGGGAAAAATTGTTCAATACTTCTCTACGAAAATGCAGACCTGGCTGAAGAGTTTTGGGACTTAAGCGATTCTTGATATTCTAAAAAAACAACATTTTTTTTGTGAAAAATATTCTTGAGGCATTTTTATATTTTAATATCTTAGAGTTGTACCCCAAGATGGTACAACGTACAAGGCCACTATATAGAGGTAACATATGTAGGGCTGTGGATTCATTGAAAAATAGGAGAGCAGCTGGACCGGAAGGAATACCTGCTGAACTGATAAAGAACGGTACTGAAAAACTAACGTCCTTTCTTTAAGAACTATTTAACAGACTCGTTAATAATGATGACACTATCCCAACTATATGGAAAGAAGGCTAGATAACACCAATCCACAAGAAAGGAAGACGCGACGAATGCTCAAATTATAGACGTATAACTGTAACCAGCACAATGAGTAGAGTATACGGAAAACTGCTTAGAAACATAGTAGAAACAGAATATGGCCCCCAAGAAATTGAAGAACAAGCAGGTCTTAGAGCTGACCGATCGTGCGTAGATCATATATTTAGTTTAACCCAACTTAATGAAAAGAAGGTGGCAAGAAATAGAGAGGTTCATCTACTTTTTGTTGACCTCACAAAAGCATATGATACGGTGCCAATCCAAAAATTATGGCAGGTGATGGAGAAGTCTCCAATCAACAATACAGTGATCCAAGCTATCGAACAGCTATACGACCAAGCATTCTCCAAAATTAAGATCGGCAATAACTTATCAGAAAGCTTCCATGTGACCAAAGGCCTTCACCAGGGATGTTGTCTATCACCAACTCTCTTTAAAATCTACCTCAATGAAGCTTTAAAGAATTGGAGAAGATCATGCAGTGGAATGGGAATAGAATTAAATAAGGACACCCATTTATATAGGCTTCATTTTGCAGATGACCAAGCGGTAGTGGCCCAAGATAAAGAAGACCTCGAATTTATGACGAGGAAACTATTTAAAGAATACGCAGAGTGGGGATTAACTGTCAACTGCAGTAAAACTAAATATATGTGTATCGGTGGAGAAGAAACAGATTTGGAAGTAGATGACAATATCATAGTAACATCTTGTTCTGATTATACCTACCTTGGAACAAAGATCAGTCAAAGTGGACGAACTGAAGAAGAAATATTGGAGCAAATAACTAATGGGAAAAAAGCTATCGGATACCTTAACTCACTATTATGGTAAACAAACATCTCCAACCAAAAAAAAAACATCTTTTATACAATGCAATATTTAAAAGCGTTGTATTGTATGGATGTGAAACATGGCAGATAAATAAAACTTTAGCACGTAAACTGCTGGCTCTTGAAATGGACTTTTGGCGAAGATCTGCCGGAAAGTCAAGGATCGAACGGATAACCAACGAGAGAATGAGAGAGATTATGGGTGTAAAGAAAACTATTCTCGATGAAATTGAACAACGTCAGCTGGTATAGTATGGGCATGTAGAGAGAATGGCGGACGAACGTCTACCAAAGCAAATCCTAAAATAAACACTAAATGAAAAATAAAAAGAGGAAGAGCAAAAGTTACCTGGATAAAGGGCATTAACCGAGCCATGTCCGAAAAAAATTTACAGGGGATTGGGAAGACCGAAAACAACGGAGACTGGGAACCGGAAGGCGTAGAACGCTATGAAACCGGATATGTATATATATATATATATATATATATATATATATATATATATATATATATATATATATTAGAATTAATATTCAAAAAGTTGAAAAACGAAAAAGCCAGATCGTTTAATCGGGTCGCAAACTTTAGCAGATGTTTGCAAAATTATTTTTCAAAAAAAAATCGAAAAAATGTCTTGAGGCACTTTAAAATTTTTACAGGATAATATTTGTGACTAAAAAAAGATCTTTACAACAAACAGGTCGTTTCGGTATGACATTTTACCTGCCAGGTGAATGAGAATGTTCAACGTGAGTGCAAGTTAATAGCGCTATGAGTAAGTTAAAGTGTGAAAGAGTGCGTATATCGTCGCTGTCTCAAGGAAAAGCACGCTGTGATGTGATTGGCTTCCGCAAAATTATGTGAGGTTAAAAATGCTGTGCGAGTTATAAAGTTGACAGCAAAAAAGAGCCTTTTAAAAAATTGTTAAAAAATTATAATCCCTCTCGTATGCCGCCTTGTAAAGCTAAGTTAGATCAACACTTTTTAAGAACTCAGTACATAACAAGTATTTAGCGAAACGCTTTTTCCTAATTCTTTAAAGCCTGAGGGAAATGGATCGCAACAGTGGTCAAATGCTCTGGAATTTTCTTGGTTTTACGGAGATTGTTTGCAACAGTTAGTAATAGATTCTATTGTTAATAAAAAGTCCGATAATACCGGTGAAGACAATACAGGTGAGTTAAGAAAAGATTTTTTTTATTCTTGCATATTTCATTCAATTACTTACATATTTTTCAAGTTCTGCAAAAGAAGCCGAAGAAGAGTATTCAACCTCTGATGAAGAGTCCTCTGAAGAAGAAGAAGCCACATATGCAGACGATGAATAATATAGAAACATATTTTTAAATGACTAAAATGTGGTTGTCGGACTTGCATTGTAGTTATTTTTATGACGTTTCGATTAGGTCGTATCTCTAATCGCTATCAAGTATAAACTGAATGTTTTTTCTTAAGACTACGAGCTTATATAGGGACTATGTCCAGTGAGGCGCAAAGTTTGGCTTCACTGTACACACCTGAATGATTTGATGTTACAAAGTAGTGGTTGCCAAGGATTAAGTATCTCAACACTCGGTTTACTGGAGATTCCATTATTGTTTTTAATGTAAGCTGCTTCTATAAATTTTCTTTTTTTTATTTTGGTTCCATATATATTGCCGCAGTCTCAGACAATTTTATATGGTGTTGTTTATCCCAGGCATGTTCTGCAGTACCTGATCTCGACGTTTCCCCTTTTTGTGTATGAGTTTTATGTTCCTTCTAACTTCTAGTGGCCGTTTGGTTTCTCCAATATACATTTCACCACACTCATATGGAACTTTGTAAACACATTCTTATCGGTAGTTTTCGGTTTCATTTTTGTTAAGTGAGCTCTAAGTATATTTCCTGATTTAAAAGATGTTTTTATATTAGAGCTACTGGCAAATCTTCTTATTTTCTTCGAAGTTCCCTTAATGTACGGAATTGTGAAGAAGTTCTTGTGTGTTCTAAAGTTATTTATGACATTATCAATCAGTTTTAAAGAATAAGCATTCTATTGTAAATTGGATTTAATATTTGCCACCTCTTTTTCCAATGAATCGGTATTATTTTCCCGTTTTGTTACAACAGAATGATTAGAACTGATTAAGGTATTGTCTATTATGTGTTGTATTTCTGTATAGTGAAATTTTAATAGTTTCTATACAGTTAAAAATCTACAGAACACTAAGGAAATACAAAGACCATATACCTGACAATCTACGATCGGAGCTCACATCACACTATAGTAAGCCACCACATCTTTCTTCTTCTTCAAGTGCCTTCTCCATTGCGGAGGTTGGCAATTATAATAGTTATTTTAATTTTTGAGGCAGTTGCTCTAAATAGTTGTTTTGAACTGCATCCAAACCATTCCCTTAGGTTTTTTAGCCACGAAATTCGTCGTCGTCCCACGCCTCTTCTGCCACTTATTTTGCCCTGGATTATGATCCGCATAATGTGTCCGAAATATTGCAGTTTTTTCTGTTTTACTGTTATCTCGACTTCCTTTTCTTTCCCCATTCTTCTCAACACTTCGGCGTTCGTAACTCTATCCACCCACGAAATCCTCTGAATTCTTCTATAGGTCCACATTTCAAAAGAGTTAAGTCTTCTCATTGCCTCTCGATTCAGTGTCCATGCTTCCATTCCATAATATAGAACACTGTATACGTAACATTTAATCAGTCGTATTTTCAGGGCTAACGTTAGATCTTTGCTGGAGATAACCTTTTTCATTCTAATAAAGTTGGCACGTGCTTTCTCGATTCTGGTTTTTATTTCGACGGTATAGTCATTATTTTCTGTTATTAGGGTTCCCAAGTAAATGTACTTCTTAACTCTCTCTATGTGCTGGCCTCCTACCATTAGGGATTCATTATTATTGGTGTTGTTTTTACTAATTATCATGAACTTGGTCTTTTTCGTGTTAAGAGAGAGTCCATATTCTCCACTAACTTTTAATATTTTATTTATTATCTTTTCTAGGTCTTTCAAACTATCAGCTATTATTCAGAAAACGAACATACCATTGAGGCCAATAACTAGCTCCAGAGGATCCCCAACAAATGCACTGGCGAAGTTTCTTTTAAAAATCATACAACTTACGATTTTTTTGAAAAATAGTTTTGCAAACATCGGGCAAAGGTTGCAACCCGGATAAATAATCTGGTATTTTCATTCTTCAACTTAATAAATACTAAATTTTAAGATATTAAAATTTAAAAATATTTTTCGCAAAAAAATGTTGCTTCTTTAAAAATTTAAGAATCGCTTAAGCCCCACAACCCTTCAGCCAGGTCTGCATTTCCGTATTCAGGTATCACTAGAAGAAGCTTTGAGCAATTTTTCACAGTACCTCAAATACCTACAAAAAAATGTCTTCCAGCTTTTAGATTATACCGTGAAAACTCAAGGGTGGGTTGAAAAGTGTTGTAATAATATAGGCTACCTGAGAAACCATAAAAGATTTTAAAAATCGGATAAAGTAGTCCCGAACACTTTTTTTTGAGAAAATTATAATTATAGGACTTATTCGACTAAAGCCTCAGTTTGAGGTTTATTAGCTTGTCAACTTGCAATTTGTCTGTTTAAAAACTCAAAATTTCGAATATGGTAGAATGTTATATTGAGTGTAATAAACACAAGCAGAGAGCTTCTGATTTATATTTTAAACGGTTTCCGGAGTGCGATCGATCCAACCCGGCAATTTTTAACAGACTAGAGGAAAACTTAATTAATTTTGGATCTGTTAAAAAGCCACGACCAAAGACGTATGAAAAAGAAAGTATAAAGAATGACATTTTAAACATAGTTACATGGATTACGGCAGATCCTTCAACGTCGAGCAGAACTATTGATATGGATGTTAAGGTTTCTCCAAAAATATCATTAAAAATTTTAAAGGAAAATAAGTTTAAATGTTACAAGGCAAAAAAAACTCAGCTTCTTCTCCCTAGCGACCTTGAACGAAGCCTTAACTCCTGTAATTGGTACTTGGATATATTACAAAGTAATGATTTTTTTCTTTAATAATATGATGTCGACGGATGAATCAAGAATAATTAGTGATGGTACATTTAATCGCCATAATAATCATCCATGGGCAGATTAGAACACTCACCAAGAAATAAATAGGATAATACAAGGACGATTTGGGTATAATGTGTAGGTTGCTTTGTTGGGTAAAAGAATAATGGCCTACGAGATATATGAAGAGAATTTAAATGATCAAGTATACCTAAACATTTATGCAAAATTTGCTTTCATGGCAAGATTAAACTTTCACCTCACCGTTGGACTTGCTGGACAATAAATTATGTTCTTAAGACTCTTTAACAAAATACATAAAATACTTAACTAAACTTAATCACACTTTTAATCATCATTTCTATGCACTGTTTGCAAAAGATTTGCAATAGTTTTTTGACCGAGTATAGTTCACCCCAATTGACGTTACATTCGACCTTCTCAATTCTAATACCCACGACCCACCGCTGGTAATAGGGCAGACATTTTTACTGCCTTCTCCTTCTTCAGGTGCCATCTCCTATCGGAGGTTGGATATCATCATTGCCACTCTCAATCTATTTGCCGCTACTCGAAAAAGTTCTACTGAGCTACAATTGAACCACTCTCTCAAATTTCTCAACCATAAAATTCTTCTTCTTCCGATATTTCTTTCTCCTTCTATTTTACCCTGCATGATTAATCTATCAACTCGTATCGCTGGCCTCTCATTATATGTCCAAGATATTGCAGTTTCCTTATTTTTATGTTATTAATTATTTCATAGTTTTTGTCCATCGCTAACAATACTTCTACGTTTGTTTTTCTCTCCGTCCAAAATATTCTCAACATCCTTCTGCAACACCACACTTCAAACGCTTGCAGTTTATTTGTGTTCTTGTTTTAGTATCCAGCCTTCCGACCCATACTGCAGCACTGAAAATACACAACATCTTAAAATTCTCATTCTTAGTTCTGAAGTGATGTCTCTGCTGCACAGAATGGTTTTCAGTTTTACAAACGCACCTCTTGCCATTTCTATTCTCGTTCTTATTTCTGTTGTTTGTTCATTATTTGCTGTTATCCATGTGCCCAAGTATTTGTATTTTTGCACTTTTTCTAAATTCACACCTCGCAACTTTATGCTTGTGTGCATGTTTTGTTTTTTAGTTATTACCATATATTTAGTCTTTTTGGTGTTAATTTTTAATCCGTGTTGCTCGCAAACGTTATTTGTTTCGTTCACTAGTTCTTTAGCGGATCTAGCTATGATAGCAGTGTCATCTGCAAATCTTATATTGTTTATTATTATTTCCTTACCTTTCGTTAACAGTACTTCTTCGAAAATCGATTCACTATACACATTGAATAGTAGGAGTGACAAAATACATCCTTGTCTCACTCCTCTTCCTATTTCAATTTCCGGACTTGTTTCGTTATCTACTATTATTTGTGCGCGTTGATTCCAATATACGTTAGTTATTATTCTTAAATCTTTGTTGTCTATGTTTTTTTTCTTAGAATTTCGACTAGTTTTTCATGTCTAATTTTATCAAAAGCCTTCTCGAAGTCAACATAACAAATGTGTATATCGGTGTTCATATCCATACACCTCTGTGAAAGCACATTAAGTGCAAACAATGCGTCTCTGGTGCCTATACTATTTCTGAATCCAAACTGACTATCATCTATCCCCTTTTCAAGTTCTTTATAAATGCGTCCGTGTATTACTTTTAAAAACACCTTGAGTACATGGTTTATCAAAGATATTGTTCTATATTCGCTGCAGTCTTTTGCATTTTTGTTTTTAGGAATAGCGCAAAAGGTGGAGAGTAACCATTCTCTGGGTATATTCCTTGTTTAATATACTGTGTTGAACAGATCTAACAAAATATCCATGGTATCATCATTCATGCATTTCAAGATTTCTACTGGGATTTGATCTGGACCTAATGCTTTTCCATTTTTGTTGTTTCTTATAGCTGTTTTTATTTCGTCTTTCAGTATCGTTAATGCCTCGTTATCTTCTATTTCAATCTCCATCTGCTCTACTCTATTGTCTTTAAACAGGCCTTTGATGTAGTCTGTCCATTTTTTAAGTTTCTTTTGGGTGTCTAAGATTAGCCTGCCTTTTGCATTCTTAAGCAGTATCGGTTCTCTCTTTCTTTTACTATGAGTTATTTTTTTTTATCTTTTTGTGCATATTAAAACTATCATGTTTTCTCTGATACTCTTCCATTTCCTCACATTCTTCTTGCAGCCATTTATTTTTCGCTAGTCTAATTTTGTATTTGATTTGCTTGTTTATTTCTTTATACTTTTGCGTATCTCTGTTTTTGAATTGTCGTCTCTCATGCATTAGGTCCAGTATCTCCTCTGTCATCCATTGCTGCTTTCTATATCTTGTTGGAGTAAGTATTTCTCTTTGACTTTTCTCTATTTCTGTTTTCAATAAAAGCCATTTGTTTTCTGGTTCTGCATTTTGGAGAATCACCTCTTTGACGTTCATTAATCTTTTATTGATATCTTCCGTAAAGAGTTGTTTTATGTTTGTATCCTTGAGTCTGGAAATGTACTGCCTTATAATCATTAAATTATTAATAACAAATTTCCTTAATGCGTGATGACTTATCATGTTGAAGATTCAGATTCAATAACACAAAATACATAAGAATCAAATATAAAACCCCATGGATCTCAATCGGTTATGAAAACACTTGAGATTTCACAAAATTATAAACGAAAAAGATGACTATATGATGAAAAAAATTATTCTTATGATTTTGCAAATATTTTAGTTATAACAATTTTGTGTTTCACCGTTTAAGGAATGGAACCCTACAAACTATGTAGGTAACAAAATCCAAAATACCTTCTAGCTCGTAAATATCACTTAAGCAGTCTAGTCGCTTCCTTATGGGCTTATCTACGCAATTTTCGCTAACAAAATTGCGAAAGTGCGCGCCGCCATGACAAGATAGCACCATAAAATTTGTAATATTCTAACAACACATCTAATGTCTCTTGAAGATCTTCGCCTTTGATAACCTATGCTTGTATTTTATTACATCGGCTTTTTAAATAGTTTTTGACTCAATATCAGGAGCGCACTATGTATAATTCGTAATTATTTCAATGATATATAGATAGTCGGGGAGCCTCGTAGTTTTTCGTAGCAGATGAAAAGACATGGCTCCCCCAAAGTTTTTTATATGAATTTTGATTACAAATATCGAGAGGGGATTCCCGAAAAATTGTTATAAGCAAAAAAAAATGTTAATAATTTAAAAAATGTCCTCTACTGAAATAAAACATTTGAAAAATAGCATTTTTTGCTACTTATGAATAACTTTTGAATAAATAACTATTTTTTAATTCTGCGGCCAGCAATTGACAGTTCGAGTCAAGAACTACAAGTTGGGATCAACCGCAATGTGAAAGTGTTTTATTGATTTTTAACACTATAAACAAATAGCGTTTCATCAGTTATAATCTCGTGCCGTCGTGTATAAAGAGAAGTGGAAGTCTGTTATAAATATACCCTTATTTTACGACAAAATATTTAAATTTTTGATTTAATATTGCCTCAAACTACCTAAATAAAAGAAATTAAATAATGCGGCATACAGTGCTAAAACCACAATTCTTCTGCTAAAACGGGGAAACCCAGATATTTAACGGCGCGGTGGCGGCACTTTGACCAGGTGCTTCCCCGATATCAGAGCTCGACGTCACCGTTAGAAAAGGGAAAAGGTAGCACCGCAATTAAGGACATTACGGCCTACTCTTCTGGAGTCAACTTGTCCTTTTTCCCTTGCCTGTTGCGACCTTTAATTTAAAATTCCGCATTACAATGATATTTCGCGAACCCCCTGCTATACTGGTATTTGATGTAAGTCGCTAATAAAAATTATCTCGTATGAGCAGAGCACAGCTGAAAGCTAGAGGCGGCACCAGCAAGCAAAGTGCCAAGCTAGCTCCCATGCCCTAGAGGGCGCAACTGAATTTTGCCGGGTAAACACAGAAACCCCCCCCCATGTTGTTGCTTAGATCTAGAGTTCCACTCAGCTCTCTCTAATTTGCTGGACAAAATAGTAAAAATAAAAAAAAACGGACAAAGAAGTTTATGGGTCAAATGAAACTCAAAGAATGTTATATTAGTTCTGCTCTTTATTTACTGATAAAAATATCCCTAAGAGTGCACTTGTTTATACCCCGAGGGGGGATCTAGGTTATTTGATCCAGTGGGTGGATCTGGACTTTCCTACGCCCAGAGGGTGGATCTAAGTTGTTTTTTTTTTGACCCAGAGGATTGATATGGGTATTCTTTTACCCCGAGGTTGGACCCTAATTTAAATAAAATACAAAAAAAATAGCAATGCCTAAAAACAGATCATTTTTATTTTAGAGCAAATGACAAAAAATTAATTACCACTAAATTGTCAAGAAATTATATCAAAAGTTTTAAAAACATTAAAGTACACTACATATTAAAAAGGAAAGAAATATTGAAATAAACAGCAAAATTAAACAATTATTTAGAGTAGTCGCACAAAATACCGAACTATTACGTGAAAAGTCAGGATGTACTATTTGACATGAACATTTAAATAATAAATAAATTTACAAGATCTACAGGAAGTTACAATTTCACTCTACAAGTCAGTCTTTAATATCTAAATACTGTAGTCAATACACAAAACCCATTTTGTATTTAAAACTGTCAGTAATAAACCCAGAATGGGGCCCAAACATACAGACAAAATATTGAAATATTACTACTGTCAAATAAATTTGTCTAAAAATTATGGACATCGTGAATAATAAATTTCATTTCATTAACAAGAAAATAAGAAAATCTCGTGTTTTAAGTCTAGCTGCAAAACAAATTTTTTCGAAAGAGCATGTCATAAATCCATCCCACTAGACAAAAAAAAAATCCTGTTCGCACCAAAAAATCGACAGAAAATGGCTTCTTGTGACCCAATTGCATTTATTACCTCCTTTAAAACCTGCCAAAAATAGCCCTCGATAACAATACATATCAGCAAAATTCAAAAGAGTCTCGCTGGAAGTTCGTGACATACTCGTCACGGGCTCGTCATGCGCTCGTCTCCCATATTTATACGCACCTTTACATTTCTCATAAAAATAAAGAAATTTAAATAATCTTCGTGCGTATAATTAATTAATAGCTCTGGCATGATTTTTATTAATAATTGTTAGAAATAATACGTGCAGGAGCCAAAAATAAAGCAAATATAGTGCAAATTACAAATGATGATAAAAAGTACTCTCAAAATCAACTCTTACTGATGACAAATTATAAAATTTAGGCACTGCATGGCAGCATATATTAAAAAAAATTGCTTATCTAAATTTTACAAAAAGATATAATCGGTCCTAAAATCCCAAAATACAACTTAATAAGATTACACGTGGTTAATTTAAGATCTAAAGGAGACTTAGAGCAACATACTACAGTTGGTTTTAAAATAAGCTTAAATTGTACTAGTAATACTCAGTTTTGAGCTAAAATCTTTTAATATTTAAAAAAAAACTAAGCAAGATCGTAGTAAATAATTTAAAGTTCCTTACCCGATTTTCTGGGGTCAGATTGATTCCTGGTAATAATGCGAAGAGACCGACGAAATCCCTGTTTCTAGGTTGTACCTCGATAACTAACCAAAAGACCAAACTAGCCAAAAAATACTCAAATCACAACTCACTACAACGTTATCGAAATACGCAAAACGAGATTCCCCATCCAAATCCCGCAGGACGGCGACAATAAAACTGGATGGAAATTTTTTGATTCTTTTTTGCAATAATTCACAGGAAAAAGTAGGATTGATGGATAAATTCTCGCCATTTTATACGAAACCTGAAGCCTGTGCTGTACGAGCTTTTTTTTCCTCAACATAGGGCGCGAGACAAAAGAGACCTTAAACGAGTAGCAATTCAACAAAGAAATGACAGCTCAAAATAGTGGGCTTAAACAACATTGCTAACTAATAAGTCGTTGACATTTCCGACTCCAAATCAAATAGGATTTCATTGTCACTAAAACAAGAAATAAGAATTTTCCCTCAGCCATTAGAAACACGGTATTAGTTACTCATTCAAATTTCCTCCCAAAAATTATCACAGAAATAGCAACCCAACATGTAATGGCTTAAAATAATGCAAATTTGCCTAAACGTCAGCTGGAAAGATCACATAACCCCAACAAAAAAGTAAATAAACCCTTGGGAAAAAATGATAACTAATAAAAAAGATAAATAACAATATCCTATTTAAATAATAACAACCTAAAACAGTGACGTAGAGTCGCCGACCTAAAAATCAAGTTGGAATGGAATTAAATTAGGGATGTATTTCTTATAGGCAAATTACTGAATGATAAAGAAAATACCTAAGTTGGGAAGAAACTTACAAGGCAGTGAGATTTGGAATGGCTCGAAAAGCAATACTACCAAAAAATGCAACGAATATTAGGCTGTTATACGAAGGAGAAATGAGAAATGCTTAACGACAATGATATAGTGCTGTCCAAGACGTGAATATTAGCAAAAAGAAGGTAAAATTAACCAAATTAACCATAGTAAGTTTAAGGTGAAATTTTAACCGTGACACCCCTTTATAAACTCGCGAACTATTGCTTGGGAAACGCTACATTATGTGACCGAAACGCGTTTTGAGAGAAAACCAGAACATAATTTGCAAGAAATAAACTGTCTATCATTTCTCTTGACTGAAAGAGAAAACTTAAACTCTTAGAAAAGTAAGTTAGTTGAATAATTAAAGAGGATCATCAATACTTAATAGTGATATTTAATTTTAGTTTTAACTTGATAATAACTAAAGATACATACACCAGCCGAAACGTTGCGTTTGTTCTAAAAATAAAAATAGTCTACAATCGAACTTGTTTAAAGTAGGATATCCACATGTCGTGAACGTACTATACAATAAATAAACTAAATGTGAAAGAAGTATTTCCTTATGGGCATATCGCAGCCATTTATTTTAACAAAATTCTCGAGTCGCCGCGAGAAGATACTGCCATAATATAAGTAAAATGTTTCTTTTACCTAACTGTATTCCGTCTTCTTTTTTTATATATTTGCATTCCTTTGGCGTGCTTTGGTTATTTTGTATCATCACACGTCATATTAGAGATATGGCAACGGTATAGAGTTCTATGTAGGACAAAATAAATAGCTGAACTATGACTTGGAAGAAAACATAATTGTTGCAAATATCTGTTTTGTTTTAAAAGTCACCACAGTCAAAAATAATGTCTTATACAGTGTGTCCCATGATGAATTGCCGTAATCGATTTCTCGGAAAATAGACTGTGGAAAATTTTTAAAATTTAACAGATTACTAAACGCGATGAGAGCAATTCATTTAAAATATTTTCAAAACGTAACAATATCAATTTCAAAGCCATTATTGTTTAATTGCGGATGGTTTTCTTCTAGAAGGGGATCTACTTTAGTGTACAGTGTTGATATTTTGATAATAAATGTATACAGGGTGATCGAAAACTAACATTAAATATTATATTTAAAAAATCATTAAAAGTCAGTTTTGTAAACGTAAACGCCATATTTTTATAATTTTATCTCATTTAGCATTAAAAATAAGAGTAACTTTGTATAAGGTTGTCTATTCGAAAAATTTGTAGGTTTTGGAAAAATTTAACATTTTTGGATTGTAAAAACGCCATACGGCTTTTATTAATCCTTGGTCATGACGGCGAAACGCGACCAAAGAAAACAATGGAGCACAACAGAAATGTCACTATTTCTTGCCATTTGACAATTATAATAATAATAATAATAATAATAATAAGCCTGTCTGGCCGGCAGTGTGCTGCAGCCAGCAGTATACTTGTCGCTACTGTAATGCGTAGACAGTACAGCCAGCAACGCCAGCTATCCGCTGACCTTTAACCATATCCTTTCTTTACCTTTTAAACATCCCTCTGCCCTGACCCACCTACACTCAATTCCTACATAATTCCTTAGGAGCCACTTTCTTTCAGCTTTCCGACTGGACCCGGCAACGAATAGATCCAGGGTTTCCCTCAACCAATCGTAGGAGGCGATTAAATGGGGAGAACTTTTAAAATGAAATGTCGACTGCAAAACATAATGTACCCCAGGTGGGTAGGACCCATGATCCACAATCCCACACCGCAGAAGCGGTCTGCTCCACGGATTCTGGGGGGAGCAACATTTCGACATCGCAAACTTCAAGTGGCAGGGTGTTGAGGAGGCGAACCCCTGTCGTACAAGAAGCTACAGCCCAACAACAACATGAGAGCCAAACAACAACGAGAGCTCCACCCTCCGAAGGTGCTGCGCAGGAACCTCAGCCAGCGCTCACTCAGGCGGGACTTCCGAGACAGCGCATGAAATGGACAACATCCATGAATGAAACAGTAATGCGCATTTTTTATAGGGTGACTGAACTAGGACGAGAAACGATCGGCTATAGACAACAGCTTCATGCCGAATTTTGTAGAGAATATCCACACCTACAAGTGTCACAACAGAGAATAGCAGACCAATACAGAGCTATTCTCCGAAACAAACTAATTTCAGAAGCGCGACTTAACATCATCAAAGCGGAAATAGAACGAGAGATAAGAAGCACCGATGATAACAATGAACAAACCGCAGAACCTGCGCCACAGCCAGACCCAGAGACTCAAGAACAACCAAACAACAGCATGAGAGTTGACATAGCTGTGGACAGGCAACAACAACTACATCAACACGAGGATCAGATAACTCCAAGAGCTCTACCCGCCGAAGATGCTGTGCGGGAACCCCAACCAACTCTTACTCAAGCGGGACGACCAAGACAGCGCATGAAATGGACTGTGTCCATGAACGAGACAATAATGCGCATATTTTATAGGGTGACTCAACTAGGACGAGAGATGATCGGCTACAGACAACAACTACATGCCGAATTTTGCAGAGAGTACCCACACATGCAAGTGTCCCAGCAGAGAATAGCTGACCAGTATAGAGTTATTCTCCGAAACAGCCTAATTTCTGAAGCTCGGCTTAATAGCATCAAAGAGGAAATTGAACGTGAGATCAGAGGCACTGACAATAACAACAATCCGATTGCTGAACCTGAGCCACAACCGGAACCTGAGGTCCAAGAACAACAGGAACAGCTGAATGACGAAACTCAACAGGACAACACTGAACTCTTTTATCAAAAACTGTCAACGGAAATGAGTGCTGCGGTGTTGGAGTATGATGGAAGCAATCCTTTAAGAAGACCGGCACTGCCAAAAATTAATTCATCCAAAAAACTGGGTGCCATGTTAGACATCATGAACAATCGGATTTTACCAGCTTATGTTTCAGATGCCTACACTCTGGAGTCCTTACATATGACCATCTACTGTGCCGCGACTGCTATAGCTAGAGCTCTAGAAATTAAAGTTACAACAGAGCGTCGACCAGCAAGAACAGAACCCAACACACCACCATGGGAAAGACGTCTAAATAAGAAAATTGAAAATCTTCGAATAGATATAGGACAGCTGACGGAGTACATCAGGGGCACAAGGACTATTCGACTGCAAAGGCGAGTTGAAGAAATCATGAATCGTGTCCGATATCATTCGCAACAAGATCCAGCGAATGTTACTGCTCAGCAATGCCTTGATTCGCTGAAACAGAAGCTCTCTGTTATTGCAGGACGGCTAAAGAGGTACAAGACCAGCAATAACCGAAAACGAGACAATGCGCTCTTCCAACGATCAGAAAAGACTTTCTACCGTAAGCTAAGCTCTCCACCTAATATAGCAGATAATAGATATCCCAATAGAGAGCAGGTAGAAGAGTTTTGGGGAAACCAACTTTCCACACCAGCCGATTGTAACATCGCAGCTGGCTGGATCAATGAAGAACACCAAATCTGCCAAGATTACAGCCAGATGCAGTTTGAGCCATTTACCACCGAAGAAATTTCAAGAATAATCAAGGAATCCCATAACTGGAAAGCTCCAGGTCTCGACGGGATCCAGAACTACTGGCTCAAAAAATTATGGTGTATGCACCATCAGCTGGCTAATCTTATTAATGATGTTTTTCTTAACCCAGCAAAAATGCCATTGTTCTTGACCGAAGGTATTACGTACCTCCTACCAAAGGACCAACATAACACACATGACCCAGCTAAGTATAGGCCGATCACCTGCCTACCCACACTGTATAAGGTGATCACCTCCTGCTTGACCCAACGCATCTATGCACACTGTGAGCAAAATAACATCATTGCAACTCAACAGAAAGGATGCACGAGGGGAGCAATGGGATGCAAGGAACAATTGATTATTGACTCTGTCATATGTAACCAAGCCTGTACCAAGCGAAGAAACCTCTTTGCTGCCTACGTGGATTATAAGAAGGCCTTCGACTCAGTGCCACATGAGTGGCTCAAAACTATATTGAGAATGTACAGGGTCGATAATAATTTTGTTTCCTTTTTAGAACGCATCATGTCAACCTGGAGAACTAGGATCCAATTGCAAGTGCCATCCAGCGACACCATCGAAACTAACACCATTCCGATACGAAGAGGAATATTTCAAGGCGATTCACTTAGCCCATTGTGGTTCTGCCTTGCAATGAACCCACTATCACGCCGTTTGAACTCCACCAGATACGGCTTTAGTGTTAGACATAACAACGAAGAGGTAGTCAGAGTGAATCATCTTCTATACATGGATGATCTTAAACTGATGGCTGCTACCAGAAACCAGCTGGAACAAATGCTTAAAATTGTAGAGGAGTTCTCCGGGGATATCGGAATGCAATTTGGACTTGACAAGTGCCGTATTTTGAACATCGTTAAAGGGAAGATACAACCGGGGGCTTTTGAAATGCAGAACGGTGAAACTATAGCTGCAATGGAGGCAGACCAAACATACAAATATCTAGGTATGAAACAGGCTAAAAGAATTGACCATGGCACTATGAAAGCTGAATTGACAACCGAATTTGTCAGGAGGGTAAGGCGGGTACTACGAACTAATTTAAATAGTAGAAATTTGTTTAAGGCGCTCAACACGTATGCTTGTTCAGCGCTGAGCTACTCCTTTGGAATTGTAAAGTGGAGCAGGACGGACATCCAAAACCTGCAAAGAAAAATAAGGACACTCCTAACAAAAGCACAAAAACATCACCCTCGGAGTGCCATTGAACGTACAATGCTTCCAAGACACCAAGGAGGAAGAGGATTGGTGGATATTGGTAAACAGCTCGATCAACAAATAATAAACTTACGTTCATATTTTCACAGGTTAGCGGACTCTTCCACACTACATCGAGCAATGTGCGAGGCAGACGATTCAACACCGCTACAGTTGAGGGAACAGGATATTGCTTCTCACCACCAAACAGACCAAGAGAAGTTACAAGCCTGGCTACGGAAGCCACTTCATGGACGGCATCCAAATGAGGTCGATCAGGACAATCTCGACAACTCAGCGTCGAACTACTGGTTGATTTCAGGACAGATGTTTCCGGAAACGGAGGGCTTCTTGTTGGCTATCCAAGACCAAGTTATTCCGACGAAGAACTACCGGAGGTTCATCATTAGAGATCCCTCAATAGAGAATGACCAGTGCAGATATGGCTGTCGAACATCGGAGACGGTCCAGCACATAACTGGAGGATGCCAAGCGTTTGCCGCAACCGAGTATAAGGAAAGACACGACTCAGCCGCTAAGATACTCCACCAAGAGTTAGCAGAAAAATTGAACCTATTACAGGTAGGAAAAGTGCCTTATTACAAGTACAATCCAGAGCCTATTCTTGAGAACAACCAGTTCAAGTTATATTGGGACCGAACGGTTCTGACGGATCAAACAGTTGCTCATAATAGACCAGATATTATACTAATAGATAAAATTTCTAGGCGAACTACACTAATCGACATCGCTGTACCTAACAACAACAACCTAAGACCAAAATACAACGAGAAGATCGCCAAATACAGAGATCTGGAGGTGCAAATCCGAAGACAATGGGCAATGAACAGCGTCCAAACGATTCCCATAATACTCTCAACAACTGGAGTGATACCAAAGAACCTCCTGCAGAACATCAAGGGACTGGGTCTTAGTGAGCATCTGTATAAACCGATGCAGAAAGCAACTCTCCTAGCAACCGCGCGAACCGTCCGAAAGTTCATGGGTAATACAGCAGACAACGTCACCTAGGACCCGATAACATGGAAAGGGTTCCCACAGAGCTTCATACTTCTGGTACCTTTGTGTACCTGGTATGAGTGAATATTCCCTGGAGGGAGTGCGAAGCCGTCTGGCTTGTAAATCATAAATAATAATAACACATGCTTATAACTGGAAATCTCCAGGTCTCGACAGGATCCAGAACTACTGGCTCTAGAAGTTCTGGTGTATACATTATCAATTGGCTAAACTTATTAATGATATTTTTCTAAATCCAAAGAAGATGCCGTTGTTTTTGACAGAAGGTATTACGTATCTCTTACCAAAGGACCAACATAACACATATGACCCAGCTAAGTATAGGCCGATCACCTGCCTTCCCACACTATATAATGTAATCACCTCCTGCTTGACCCAACGCATCTATGCACATTGTCAACAAAATAACATCATCGCAACTCAACAGAGAGGATGCACCAGGGGAGCAATGGGATGCAAGGAACAATTGATTGTTGACTCTGTCATATGCAACCAGGCCTGAACCAACCGAAGAAACCTCATTGCTGCCTATGTGGATTATAAGAAGGCCTTCGACTCAGTGCCACATGAATGGCTCAAAACTATATTGAGAATGTATAGGGTCGATGATCATTTTGTTTCCTTTTTAGAACGCATCATGTCAACCTGGAGAACTAGCATCCAACTGCAAGTTCCATCCAGCGATACCATCGAAACTAATACAATCCCATTACGAAGAGAAATATTTTAGGGCGATTCACTAAG
This sequence comes from Diaprepes abbreviatus, assembly GCA_034092305.1. NCBI lineage: Eukaryota > Metazoa > Arthropoda > Insecta > Coleoptera > Curculionidae > Diaprepes > Diaprepes abbreviatus. The sequence goes on from JASJET010000280.1 coordinate 1,138,858, forward strand.
CCCATTGTGGTTCTGCCTTACAATGAACCCTCTGTCACGCCGTTTGAATTCCACCAGATACGGCTTTAGTATTAGAAAAAACAACGAAGAGGTAGAAAGATTGAATCATCTTCTATACATGGATGATCTTAAACTGATGGCTGCTACCAAAAACCAGCTGGAGCAAATGCTCAAAATTGTCGAGGAGTTCTCCGGGGATATCGGAATGCACTTTGGACTTGACAAGTGCCGTATTTTGAACATCGTTAAAGGAAAGATACAACCGGGAGCATTTGAGATGCAGAACGATGAAACTATTGCTGCAATGGAAGCAGAACAAACACCTAGGTATGAAACAAGCTAAACGAATTGATCATCGCACTATGAAAGCCGAATTGACAACCGAATTTGTCAGGAGGGTAAGGCGGGTGTTACGAACTAGTCTAAATAGTAGAAATTTGTTTAAGGCGCTAAACACGTACGCATGCTCTGCGCTTAGCTACTCTTTTGGAACAGTAAAATGGAGCAGGACGGACATCGAAGGCCTGCAAAGAAAAATAAGAACACTCCTAACAAAAGCACACAAACACCACTCTCGGAGTGCTATTAAACGTACAATGCTTCCAAGACACCAAGGAGGAAGAGGATTGGTCGATATTGGTAAGCAGCTCGATCAACAAATAATAAACTTACGTTCTTATTTCCATAGGTTAGCGGACTCTTCCACACTACATCGAGCAATATGCGAGGCAGACGATTCAACGCCGCTACAGCTGAGGGAACGGGATATTGCTTCTCACCAACGTACAGACCAAGAGAAGTTACAAGCCTGGCTACAGAAGCCACTTCATGGACGGCATCCAAATGAGGTCAACCAAGACAATGCCGACAACTTAGCGTCGAACTACTGGTTGATTTCGGGACGGATGTTTTTGGAAACGGAGGGCTTCTTGTTAGCTATCCAAGACCAGGTTATTCCGACGAGGAACTATCGGAAATTTATTATCGGAGATCCCTCAATAGAAAATGACCAATGTAGATATGGCTGTCGAACATCGGAGACGATCCAGCACATAATTGGAGGACGCCAAGCATTATCGCAACCGAGTATAAGGAAAGACACGATTCAGCCGCTAAAATACTCCACCAAGAGTTAGCAGATGAGTTAAAACTGTTGCAGGTAGGAAAGGTGCCTTACTACAAATATAATCCAAAGCTTATTCTTGAAAACAACGAGTTCAAGTTATACTGGGATCGAACGGTCCTAACAGATCAAACAGTTGCTCATAACAGGCCAGACATTATACTAATAGATAAAATTTCTAGGCGAACTACACTAATCGACATCGCTGTACCGAACAACAACAACCTAAGGTCAAAATACAACGAGAAGATCGCCAAATACAGAGATCTGGAGGTGCAAATCCGCAGACAATGGGCTATGAAGAGCGTCCAAATGATTCCCATAATACTCTCAAAAACTGGAGTGATACCAAAGAACTTCCTGCAGAACATCAAGGGACTGGGTCTTAGTGAGCATCTGTATAAACCGATGCAGAAAGCAACTTTGCTAGCAACCGCGCGAACCGTCCGAAAGTTCATGGGAAATACAGCAGACCACGCCACCTAGGACCCGATAACATGGAAAGGGTGCCCACAGAGCTTCATACTTTTGGTATCTTTGTGTACCTGTTACGAGTCAATATTCCCTGGAGGGAGTGCGAAGCCATTTGGCTTGTAAATCATAAAATAATAATAAAAGAGTTAGGTAATGAATATTTAAACAATTTACCTCTGGCGAAACACGGACAATTTTTTCACCAAACACTAACCACACAGAACCGTTCTAGTTAACAACTTCTCACAAGTAACATTTAATGACAAGTGGATTGCCAACGATATACCCTTCCTTTGTTTTCTTCGTTTCCTGATTTGATTGTCTTAGATAATCTTATACGGCGAACGATAAAAAACGTTGTTTATTATATTTAGTGATAGCGATAGAGGAGGAGGCAAAGGTAAGGGAAGCATTCGAAAATTTATCTTCAGATTCAGTTAGAGCAGCCACGAACTAACTTGGAGATGCGAGAAATTGTGGGACGTTCAGGGTGGAAATTTTGAACATTTCTTAAAACAAGTATCTTCCCTGTATAGATAAATAGTTTAGCATTTTTATAATACAAAAATGTTATAATAACCAATATTTCAGAAACTGCAAATATTTGGAATAGACAACCTTATACAAAATCATCCCTATTAAGCCGGCGGAATTAAAATCTGCAAAAAAAAAAAATGGTGTGATAGTAGACTTCTGACTATATAGAAACCTTCAGAATGATAACAGTAATTATATCTTATTCCTTATTTTCTTTTTTTGGGGAACATTTTTTATTTAACAATTAAAATGTGAAAAAACAGTTTTTTCAAGTTCTAGGAAAAGCTATTGTTTTTCAGTAAAAAAGTTCCAAACAAAAGTTATGCGCATTGAAATGAGTTAAGGCTCATCTGAATCGGACAATTTGTTTGTTAGTTATTGCAAAATAACTTGCTAAAATAGCTGTTTGTTAATTGTTAATAGACAATAGGAAAATATATTAAATTAACTTTATATTGTACCGGAAGGTCCCTCTAGTTGTATAAAACAAGTGTGCAAAATTTGAAGTAAAAATTTTCAGTAGTTTTTTGCACAGTGAATTTATTTATAACTTTTTATGTTTTTTAATCGACTTCCAAACGATGGAGGTTCTCAGTTCGTCGACTATGTATTTTTTTATATATGTACACCGATTACTCCGGAACGGCGGTACCGATTTGAATGAAATTTTTTACGTTTTGTTCAAGAAAGTGCTGCGGTTTTTTTGGACGAAATTGGTGCAGTAAAATCCAAGATGGAGCTGACAATATGGCGGCTAAAAAAATTTATTTTGTCAGATTTTCTCCAAAATTAGGACGTGGGAATTTTCGGGCTCATACACAACGAATCTGAAATTATTTTAAAAAAATTTAATATGGCGGATCGAATATGGTGGACAAAAAATCAATTTTGAAGATTTTCTTCAAAATTGGTAAGGGAGAGTTTTCGGGGTCGCATATAACGAATCCAAAATTATTTTTAAAAATTCAATATGGCGTATCCAATATGGCGGATAAAAAATTAATTTTGTCCGATTTATTTCAAATTTGATATGGGGGAGTTTTTGGGATCGCACATTACGAATCTGAAATTATTTTAAAAAAATTAAATACTACGGATCCAAGATGGCGGATAAGAAATTCTACATCTCTCAATTTTGTCTAAAATCAGTATTAGGGAATTTTTGTAAGTGTTAATTACGAATTTAAAATATTTCTTGATAAACTGAATCTAGTGGATTCAATATGGCGTTCTGAAAATTTTACATTTTTCGATTTTGTCCAAAACTAATATAGGGGGTTCTTCAGGTTGTAAATTATGAACTGAAAAGGATTTTTTTCAGGATCCAATATGACGAATCCAATATAGCAGACTAAAACTTTTACATTTTTCGATTTTGTTTAAAGGTGGTACTGAATCGTTTTCGAGGATATAAATAGTGAATATAAAATTATTTTAAGAAAATCTGATATGTCAGGGAACTTTGAAGGGTTTAGATTTAAATTAAATTAAGACGTTAAAATTATTTTTTGGAAATTCAATATGGCGGATTCAATATGGTGTTTTGAAAATTTTACTTTATTTGCATTTTTTCAGATTTAGTATTAGGGGGTTTTCGGGGTCGTGTATTACGAATATGAAGTTAATTTTTTACAACTATAAGGTTGATAAGATACAATATAGGGACTTGAAATTTTTACATTTTCCAATTTAGTCTAAAATTGATATTACAGGGTTCTGCGGGCAAATATATCGGGCTAAAAAATTTACGTCCCAGGTTCTTTAACTATCGATATTGGGAAATTTTAGGACCTATATTACAAATCTAAAATTAATTTGAAATTTAAGATAGTGGCTTTACTATCACAGACTAAATATTTGTTTGACACAATTTCACTGGTATTTGGAGAACTCTAAGGATCAATGAATTTTTAGTGATTCATTTAGGGTGCGATTTATAACTTTGGATAAAATGAGGTACATTAATCTCGATTAGTACTTAGTTCAAATAATTTATGGATATCATAATGAATTCAAAACAAAAAATCGAAAAATAAAATTTTTATAAAAAAAATTGAACCTACTTTTAAAAATGCGCCAAAAAGTGAAAAATTACTATACATTTTCATATGAAATTGAAATTTTTGAAGTCGGCGCCAAATTATTTCTAAATGAAATAATAACTACTAATATATACAAATTATGGTAACAATGCAATTACAAATAAAGTATTTTTAATCTGTTTATGGGAGTTACATTTTGTCAAGTATTAGTTTGGTGCCGACTTCAAAATTTCAATTTCATATAAAAATTTATAGTTATTTTTTACTCTTTAGCGAACTTTTAGAAGTCGGTCTAATTTTTTTTATAAAAATTTTATTTTGATTGTTTATTCTCAGCGATCTAGAAGTCGTACAGCGGTTTGCGGGTACGCAAATAAAAGTTCGAGGCTTATACTAACAATAACGAGAAAGAACAAAATTAATTGTTGATTTTAAATTATTGACACAGATAAACAAATTTGGGTTTGTTTTTTTCATTATAAACAAATAGAATAACTCTTCGATAATTGGTGATAGCGAAATGCCTAAGAGGGGACGTGATAGGTGGGATTTTGGTGTACATTTTGAAAAAAAAAATCTGTACGACCACTAGAAGCTAAGATGGAGTTTTTTTTTCAAAAAATCGCTGCTGCGTTGATTATTAAGCAATTATTTAAGTATGGACTCACAGGGAGATGGTTAAACTATTGTATGCAACAGTTTTCATCTCAATTATTTCAAAGTTGTTGATGTTGCAATAAAGTTGCACCTATTCCGAGAGTCAGAAAGTGAGCAGTGGAGGAGCGCATTCTTCCAGTCTGCGACGGAAAAAAACGTGACTCGGACACTTCAAATTCCTTTGGCCGGAAAAATTTGAATCATCTCGAGGAATATTGGTGGTCGAACCTTTATTTTATATTTTTAATTGTGCTTTCTCAACGAGATATGAACAACGGGTGTAATCAAATTATTGCTAAGCAAAGCAACAAACAAATTAATGTACTTTTATACATTTTATGCATAATTACAATACCGTACAATTACCGTACGTACGTGCCTTTAAAATTGAGAAAAAATTGTTACAGTGGTCAACAGTATACTACTAATTAGAAATATTAAAAATCAGATTGAATTTTAATGCACCATTTATATTTTTCTATTGTTTATTAACAATTAAAAAACAGACATTTTAGCACGTTTTTTGGCAACAACTAACGAACAAATTATCCGAATCGGATAGGTCTTATCTAATTTTGTAGGTATTTTCAATGAGTACAACTTTTGTTTAAAACTTTTTGACTGAAAAACAATAGCTTTTCCTAGAACTCGGAAGAACCGTTTTTTCACATCTTAATTGTTAAATAAAACATTTTCGCCGAAACAGAAAATGAGACATAAGATTGTAACGAAGTTACTAATTTTTTGGGCATGAGTATGTTCACCGGGATTTAATTTATTTACTATACATCCGAAAAATCTAATTCTTGCGGGAAAAGATTGCTCAAAGTTTCAATATTACCGGAATATAATTAGATTTACCGCGCTATGCCGGGAAATATCATATTCCGAGATTTTCAGAGCGTTCGACCATACTAATCGCGCGCCGCATACAGCAATATTGTATGCGTGATTACCGCACGCCGTCACACGTTAGCGTAGTGGAAGCTCGAGCCGTCTATTTAAGTCCGAGCAGACCATTATTTCGCGGAGAACTACACGTTCTCCACCCGGGTCAACAATCCAAACGGACTGGACTGGGTCGCCTGCCGGACCGCGCCTTCCTGGTCTAGCAATGTAGGTGAGGTTAGGCTTGTGTGTATATGGTGTTTTACCATACACTTCCTTCCTTACGTCCTACCCCTCTAATGGCCAGCATGGCCGAGGACCCTTATAAGAACGGGCAATGTTGTGTTATCCTACCATCACTGCCGAGGACCCTTATAAGAACGGGTAGTGTCGGTTCCTTTCCTAATTTCCTACCGTTAGTGGTCGGCATTGTCGAGGACCCTTATAAGAACGGGCAATGTCGTTCCATCTTGCTGACGCTGTCGAGGACCCTTATAGGAACGGGCAGCGTCAGTTCCTTTCTTTCCTTCCTACCGTCACCTATACACACACGCACTGATGCCGTAAGTTTGTTATTGTTTCCGTATTGACCAACCATGTGTTTACCGCCAGGTGCCCTCCGATGTCCGTTGATAAGGGCGCTTAACAACTGTCGCCCCGACGCTTATCGTCGCCGCCGCGTGTAAAGACCGTCGCCGTATAGAGACGCCGCCTATCGCCGATTGATGCTGTGTTATTGTTACATATCGTGTATACCGCCGTCGGTCGAATTTTAATACGAAGCGCCGTGAACCATGAACGCGGATTTTAGATACGAGGCGCGATAATTTGCGTAAAAGCCGTCGTGAATAGCGTCGCAACCGTATAGTACGAGGTACGTGAATAGCGTCGTGAATGATACCACTGGGTTACCGTCTTCAGCGCAACCGAACAGTATGAGCTACCGCGAACAGCTCTCAAAATATACTCTTGCCCTCCAGACCGTTTTATTTGTTTACATTATTGTTAAGTTAGTTTTAGGCCATGTCTTTGAATAAAAGAATGGAATACAGGATACAGGATGTTTTATAACCGTTTGTTTCATTACCTAGTCCCATTTTTAACATTACAGATAATAATTGGCAGCCGGCAGCCAGCACTAATACACGCAATTGACCCCTGGCTTGCCGTTTCTCCACTGTGACAACCTGCCCGGTGCATAAGTGGGCCCTCGACCACATTAATCCCGAGGGTGGCGCCCGAGAACGACCACCGAGTGGATGTTTTGACCTTCAGGCAGTCAAACCGTTGATCAGTTGAGAGAGCAGGGATATCCCGAATATACGTAGATACCGCCGACCCGATACCCCTGCGCTGAGCATTTGACCGATGACTGTCTGCACGAGAAATATCCACTGACCGATGTTCCGCTGCCGTGAACGAAGCAGAACCGAAGAGCACGGCCTGCTCCCCGCCTATACGAAAGACGCGTCACAACATACTACATAATTACTATTATCATTCTGAAGGTTTCTACTTAGTCAGAAGTCTACTAACACTAAATTTCACAATCACCTCATTTTGAGGTTAACTCCGTCGGTCTATATTTTTAATGCTAAATAAGATAAGGGGTTTACATTTTAAAAAATTACTTTTAATAATATTTTTTAAGTTAATATTTAATGTTAGTTTTTGATTACCCTGTATTTATTTATTATCAAAATGTCAATACACTAAAGTAGATATTTAGGCTTGCAAAAGCCATTTTTGATATAAAATTTAAAATATGTCAAAGACAGTTAGACGTAAAATGTGTCTATAATTTTGCGTAAAATTTAAAAATGAAATAATATCTAGGGTATTCCATTTAAAACAAGCACGAAGGCATCAACTTCCGCTATGACCGGAAGTGCCACCATCTTGAAAATATTTTAGCCGAATTGTCCTCACCGACTTTAGTAAACTGATAAAATTTTAATATTCTCCAAAGTTTATTTTCTGAGAAATCGATCACGACAGTCGTCGTGGGAAACACTGTTCTATAAATGTGGTCTTATATTGACATAAATAATCAGAAACATTAAAACACTAATGTCTTTCTATGCTCGATTAATAAAGAACTAACGCATAAATGTTTCCCATATTACATTAAACAAGCAGTACGTTGTAATACAGTGGGTAATTGTGTGTGAAACGAAATGGATAAAGTTTATGTCAAAATTTATTACGATTATTTATGTATGAATTCAGTTTTTAATGTTACGCTATTAGCCAGATGAATGACGCATGAACTTTTGAATTAATCTTAATGTAATAAAGAATTTTTCATGTAACTTCAACGGTTCATTTTTATAATTTATTATTTTTTGATGAATAAAAAGGAGTCAAGCAATGGAAAACGTTCATTCCAGCTACTTAAAATATTTTAAAACTCATGTATAAGCAGACGCGGATTCAAGGGGGGGGGGGCGGTAGGGGCGATCGCCCTCCCCCCCTCAAGAGTCTTGAGTTCAGGAAAATAGATCCGATTTTCCCTCTTATACTATAGTTTATTCAAGAACTAGAAAGAGTAATAAATCGTTTTTTACCCTTTTCTTCTTCGCAAACTACCTGTGTTTTTTAGTCCGGAGTCTGTGGCAAAATCTGTTAGACACATATATTTTTCATAGGAATGGGTTAGAAATTTTGTGATCAAAAAAACCGGTCTATAATAATGGACATTTTGGGTTGGATAACGATAGATATTTGGATGTGTGAAGTGTTAAAAAGGATTTTTTCCTTGTCATAGGCGTCGGAAGGAGGTTTATTCAATCACTAAGTATTTATGTCATAGAAAATTATTTCGGTAATAAACTTAAAATAAAAAGTTTTTATAATATTATTTTATTTCTTATGATTTCTTAATAATTCACATACATTAGAAAATATAGATAATTTTGACATATTTAATACAAATTACAACTGTATCTTTATTATTTTTAATTTTGGCATAGAAACCGTTTTAGGCACATTCAGACTAAAATGTAGTCTTTTTCTCTCAAAAAATTCTAAGTTATGATTTAAATACTTACAAAATACCCATTGTCAAAAATACAAGAAGTTAAACACATATAAAAAAATAAATTCGATTATATAATATTAAAATTTTTTTGGGGCTATCGGTCATTTTATTATTAATTAAAAACATTTTTAGGACATTTAACGTTTCAGTTTATTTATTTTTTAAACCATCTGCAGAATTACAATTAAACACTAAAAAGGGATTCAAATGTAATTAATTTTTATATGTTACAGAAAATTTAAATAATAAATTGTGTTTGCGCTGGTAAAAATTATGTATATAATTCTTAATCAAAGTCAGTGAAGCTATCTTCGCTCAAATTAATTATAATTGGTTCCTTTATCTCACAAATCATGAGATAAAATTTCCACATTCTATTTAATTGTTTTATTATATGGATTTTTCGAAATTTTCTGCAGTAACTTTATTCAAAAAAATCTTTCAAAAGATCAGTTAAATTACTAATTTTGTAATTTGTGTTATTTCTAGCAATTCTGCATTTCACTTGAGAGAGATATTTCCTTCTCAAACGGACATTGTCCGAATGATCTAAAAGAACAGATTTCCTATCTGATTTTTCCCAGCAAAAATTAAGTTCTCTGAGCAATTTCCAGAGCCCAGTTCTTTTAATTTGAGGTAAATCCCGATCTTCATTGATTTTAATTAGAATTTTGTCGACGGTTGAGATCTGCTTCTCATAATAAAATGTATGTACAACTCCTTTTATTGCAGTTTACATCTCTTCTTCCAACGAAGGTTTTCGTCTGCCTGTGATCGAATGTGGCTTGGGAGTACTAACAATTCCAGTCGTTTTTATCTCCTTCAGTATTCGGTATATAGTAGATTTCCCAACTCCTGTCATGTTGGAACACAATATCAACAAAGCTTTTAACATTATTATCTAAATATTGATATCTTAAGGCATCATAAACATTCATCGTAATAAGTTTTTCGTTGAGGAAAAAATGCCCTGGTTTAACGATTTTGGAATAAATATAGATGTGGAAGCCATATCTTTTGGGTATCCTACTAATCTCAAATAATATATGAAAACAATCACTAAGGACACACTGTAAAGTGTACTTAACTCACTGTCAGATATTGAATTGAACTATCAGAAATTTAATTGTTGCAGTAAATTTATTAAAGCCTATAATATCTAAATATAATTACCTGCAGCACTGGAGCAGGTACGTTGGAAGTTTCGGTAATAATTTTATTTCTCTCTCTAGTTCTTAAATAGAGTATAGAAATGTGTGTGCTTGCGATCGTCACTCCCCTTCCCAAGAGATTTGAGTTCAGGAAAACAGAACCGATTCTGCCATTTATACTAGGAATGTGTATGCTGCTCGCATCCACCCCCCATGTCGACAACTTGTTTTTCTTGTCATCGCCCCCTTCCCCCTCTCCAAGAGCTTCAAATTGAAAAAAATAGGCCCGACCCTGCCTTTTACACTAGAAATGGGAATGTTCCTGGTATCTCTCCCCCCTCCCGTCGACAATTTGCCTTCGCTTGCCATACTGTATTTTTATGATATCACCGCCCCCCCCCCTAAAAAAAAGAGAGGCTGGATCCGCCCCTGCATATGAGAGCTTGATAACATAATAAACGCATTTTTTATAAAAGTGGGACTAGATAGGAACTAGATAAGGAGCTAAATAGAAAAAACTATGTACATAATGCAAAAAAAAAGATAAATTAAAATTACAAAAAAATTATAAATTAGCTGGACAAAGAGAAAACGTTCAAAACTAACACCTAGAGTAAAACACAGGTCCTGGGAATTTTACAATTAAAATTAAATAATCACTTAAAAATAATACAAATCACTTACAAAAATATTTAAAATATTCTTTATTGGAATAAAATGGTTTGTGCCCTAATTGTTTCTGGTAACATATTAAAATACTTTATTGCCCAGTAGCTTGGGCCATTCTGACACCTCATTATCCGCCAGTACACGTATTAAGTTACCCCTATTTCTCGCCCGGTAGGAATGTACGTCCTGGTGAGTCGCAAACAGATGAACATTTCTCTTTACAAAGAGCAAATTTTCGAAAATGTACACAGATGGAAGCGTAGGTATTCCCATCTCTCCAAAACTCGTCCTACGGTGATACTTATAATATAGGCCACTCACCACACTAACTGCCTTCCTCTGCAGTCCAAACAAACGCTGAATACCCGAGACATTACCCCACACAAGTTCAGCAGAGGAAAGCTGCGCATGACATGTTGTAAAGTAAGCTGCTCTTATGGCCTTACGAGATACATATTCGGCAAGACGACGTAGTAGATACAAATTTTTGTTTAGTTTTGAGGTTACTGCTTCTGCTTGCATGTTCCGTTGTGCTTTTGGATCAGTAAGAACTCTAACAAACTTAGTCTGACAAATATGGTCAATCATACCTTCAACTTTCCTTAGTGAAAAATCACTTTTTCGTTCTTGTTTCTATTTAACAGTAATCTCAACAGAAACAAACCACTTTTCAGCGATTTTTTATGCCTCCAAGGAACCTAAAAACGAAGCCTCAAGAGTTTCAGCGATAACGGAAATAGAGGTGCTATCCGCAGAGAGAATATAATTTTTCTTTTGATCTATTAAAGCCATCTACATATATAAGAAAAAGTATGGGTCCCAAAATTGAGCCCTGGGGCATCCCAATTTTAATTTCCTGCTTAGCTGACGTTACACCACCATACTGCACAGGCTGGCTTATTCCTGTAATGTACGATTTCAAAAGTTGAACGCTGCAATTACTAAAATTATATGCTTTGAGCTTAGCAGGATTCCATGATCGACAGAGTCAAAAGCCTTGCAGAGGTCACAAAATAGAACTGCATCATAGCAATATGTATCAAAAGCATCTATAATGTTAGACACTAGGTTGAGAATAACCAAAGTTGCGTTTTCGTTCTTCCTAAAACCAAACTGATTTTTATTAAACAGATAAGTTTCTTCGAAGAAATGCATTATCTATATTTAACAAAAAATGCAAAACAATTGACGTTTCGCCCTTTATTTAAGGCATTTTCAAAATTTCTTCCTTCTTTGACATTTTGTTTCTCTATTACTAATCTGAACCATAGATTATATCATTTTTTTTTATTTTGTCTTTTCTTGGGTTTAGGTTCTATATTTAACAAAAAATGCAAAACAATTGACGTTTCGCATTTTATTTAAGGCATTTCGAAAATTTCTTTCTTCCTTGACATTTTGTTATTCTATTACTAGTATTAGTTTTTGTATTTCCTGTGTTTTTATTTATGATTTGCCACATGGTTTTTATAGGATTAGTGGAAGAACTTATACGATTATTGTGAGCAGCAATTTTCGCTTTACGAATCGCTTTTTTGTATTTTCTTTTATATTGCATGTAGTGATACCTACTTGGAAAAGTTTTATACTGCCTGCTAATGTGACCCAACAACCTTAATTGCTCCCTAACATCTCGCAGCTCCTGACTAAACCAACCAATATCATTTCTGGAAAACATTTAACACATGCCTCGTTCAAAATACTTACATACCTTTCACACTTACTAGCAGCATCAACAGCCATACATCAATTTGCAAGAGTGAATATTTCGTAAATTTTGTAATTCTTGCGCACATAACAGACGTAGAATAAAATGCGGAGGACGTCCGGTAAAAATGAACTTTCAGTAATTGAAAAAATTCTAAAATATGGCATTTATTAACTGACTTAAAAAAAAATGGGGCTTTGGATCTTTAACCTGTTGAAAAATAACTCTTGACAATAGTTTTTTCCACTCTATACTTTGAATTATATCCCCATAGATAAATCGATCCATGATATCCTGACTGAAGTTCGAAGGATCCATCCCATTTCACGAGAAACAATCTTATAGAAAGATGCTGCTTTACAATATTTACCTGTCGATGTAACATACCATTGCATGCAAAAGTTGCGGGACAATTGATTTTTCACTATATTTCGTAATTTGAAAAAGTAAGAAAAAAAACAATTATATCAAAATAATGTATTGTTATTTTGTACTTTCAAAACATACAACTGATATATTTTCAATTGGCTATAAAATCGGAAATTCTCTTTTGAATGCTTTCAAAAATTAGATATTGTGTTAATGTTTGATTACAATTTCGCTAGTTTGTGTAGATTTACATCGAAATGTAGCACCACACGCTTCAATTATAGCTATTTATGCCAATGATATCGGAGCAAAATGCCGAAAGGCACGTCAATACAAGTTCGTGAAATCATCACCAATTTACACAATGAAGGCAAAATTATACGTGAAATAGCTGCATTCCTTTCAAAAGGAGAAGCAATAGAAACTTAGTATAATTAAAAAATGGAACACTACTAATACTTTGGCGGATAAATTTGCATTTGGAAGACCTAGAAAAACTATCAAAAAGGTCAATCAAATTATTAAACGTAAAGCTGTGGTGGAAAATAATGTTGCAATTATAGCACGTGAAATGCGATAAGAAAAACTTGCAGATGTTAGTCGTAGTATAGTATCTCAAAGGTTAAAGGAAGTTGAAGACTGGAAAAAAATGTTTTTTTCCGACGAGACTAAAATAAATTTTTTTGGAAATGATGGTAGAAGGTACATTCAACGACCTGCAGGAGATAGATACAATAGTCGATATTAAAAAACATTATAAAACATGACGGAGATAATATAATGTAATGGAACGCTTTTTCTTGGAAATCTGTTGATCCTCTAGTGGTAAAAATTGAAAGCTCTGCCAAACACAAAGATTCACTAACAAGATTTAAGATTTAGACCTAATCTAGTTGCTAAGGAAGTTAGATTTTCTAGTTGGTCAGTTTTGTTACGCTGATAGTCCAAGCCATAGGTAAATATAGTGACGTAAATTCCAAGATGAATGGAACCTACTCAGGGATGTTGGGGCAATGTAAGAACAAACCCTACATAAAATGTAACAGCAAAAAAATGGTTGGGGCCAAGAGGGGGGTCAAAGTTGGCTAAAACAGGTTTTTTGAATCTACAAACCAGGAAACACATTTTGGAAAAAAAAGTTTCAAAAAAAAGTTATAGAGATATTTAAAAGCTACAATATGAGTTTTTATGCGATCATTTTTGTTAATTTGTTATTGTAAAAGGGCCAAAAAACCCTCAAAATTGGTCATTTTTTTAATATCAATTATTTATTGCAAAACTCTTTTTGCTTTTAAAGGAAACCCTCAATTTTCCGAAGAAAATGATATTTTTTTAATAGTAAATTGGATAATTTGCTGCCGAGATATTGCTAATTGTTCATCCTAAGACGCAAAATGTTGATTACTATAACTTATTTTTAAATGAACATTTTGATCTCCACACTATTTTTTTTTTAATCTGAGATAACTCCAAAAATTATTAATATGGCACATCCCCTTTTTTAGAGCAATATTAAAGGGGTTGAAAATTAATTTTTTCATTTGCCCCTAGCAAGGTATGAAAATTTAGGCCTTGTCGAAGAGATTGAAACTTGTGGAAGTCAAAATGTTCACCCAAAAAAAAACAATCTATATTTTGTGTCTTGAGATAAACTAATCGCAATATTTCAGTAACAAATTATCCGATTTACTATTAAAAAATATCATATCTTAACAACAAATTATAGTTAAACCGCTGTATATCTTTACGTCAAAATTTCACATATGCATCAAACTAGTGACATTGTTTTTTTGAGAACTGTAACAGGGTCGGAGTGGCTCATTCTACTATTTTCTTTTTCGGTTATATAACAAGAAATTTGTCGAATGGTTTATAAGCAAGTTTCACAAACTAAATATCCTTAAAAAAGAAAAATGTTATACACAAAAATTTTAAAATTGAAGTTTTTCCTTCTGTTTAGACATATCGACACACTCTTTTTAATTTTGGGATTAGTAGGGTGATGTCTGAAGGTACAAGTGTGGATGCTTATGTGTATGTTCACTTTTATAAGTGAACCTAGGTTGTTGTAATGTTTCACCTATGAAATTTATGACAATAAAAGCTTTATTTATTTATTTTAGAAAGTAAATCGTTTATATTCTAAATTATTGGTAACTATTTCGGTAACAGAAAAAATTATACGCAATTTGTTGATAAAGTTCTATTTTTATTATAATACTCCAGTTAGGTATAACAATATTAGGGTAGTCTAACTGAAAACTAAAAATAAATTGACTATTCTAATAGAATCGGAACTAAAAAACAGTATTCTTAGAAACAGTGGGTAAGTATACAATATTCTAGAAATTATTCAGTGTTTTATACTTAATGACTGTAACTTTATGACTTCTGACTGCAATAAACGAAGTAGTTAAGCTGCAAAAATATTGAATAAAAAGATAAATAATTAACCATCTTCATCAAATAGCCTAGTTTTCTTAAAAATAAATACATAAATTTAAAAAAAAATGTATGCTTCAATAGATAATAGTTAACACAACGCACGACTCATGGCTTCGAGTCTTTTACTGACTACATTTCAAGATTCCTCATGCCCTATCCTCACAGATAAATTTATAAACATATAAATGTGTAAAATAATGAAAGGGGTTCGGTCCAGGGCATCCAGATCTAAGGCCCCAATATTGCATCAGGTTCACTGAAATAGAGTAATACATGCATAAAAAATAATACAGACATGGAACAATAGAAATCGTAAGTGAACTAATTACAATTAAGATTAATTATTTATTTATATACCTAACACTATTTTCAAAAATTATAGGTATATATACAATATCCTAGAAATGATAAGTATTTTATATTAAATTATTGTAACTTTATGATCTTTGACTGCAAAAACTAAGGTATTCAAGCTACAAAAATATTGAATAAAAATATAAATAATTAATTAGTTTCTTCTTCATTAAATAGCTAGTTTTCTTAAAAATAAATAAACAAATTTAAAAAAATGGGTGCCCCAAAAGGTAAGATTTAATACATCGCACGACTCATGGCTCTGAGTCTTTTATTGACCTCATTTCAAGATTCCACATGCAACATCCTCACACATAAATGTATAAGCATATAAACATGTAAAATAATGAAAGGGGCTCGGTTGGGGGCATCTAGATCTGAGGTAAAATCTAGGGCCCCTATGTTGCATCAAGTTAACTGAAACAGAGTAACACATATATGAAAATAATACTGCCATAAAAAAATAGAAATCGTAAATGAACTAATTATAATTAAGATTGATTATTTATATATAATAAATATAAAAAAAATGATACCATACTCTTTCTTGTTTTATATAATGCCATGGGCAAAAGAAAAAAATATCCTATATAGAAATGGAAAAAGAAAAGAAGTGCTTAAAAAATGCCAATAAAAAATTTAAGTCAAAAATTTAGAAAATATGTAAAAAAGAATTTTATGAGAATACTTTAGAAGTGGTGAAATTTTTATGTATGAAAATGCCAAAAGAGATTAAAAAAAACACAAAAGAAAATTATTAAAAATGTCTGTACATCCACATATTATCAAAAACTGAAAAGAGGATTAAGGGTCAAAATGACTTCTCTTATTCTGAGGAATCGCTATCACTCTCACCAACATGAATAATAAGTGGCTGTAAAGGAACTCGAATTTTCTTTTCAATTTCCCACTGCTTTTTAATAATATTATTTGTGTGTTCCACATAGTTAGCCCAATTCTGTTTTGTCACTGTTCCTAACGCCTTTTTCCAAGCCTCTATTGGTTCTTTAACTTGTAGAATCAGTTGGTCATAATTTCTCTTTGCCTGACTCCATACCATTTCAATTGGGTTAAAATGGCAATGGTATGGAGGCAAGCGTAAAACTTTATGTCCAGAAGATTCTATTAGCTCATCTACTACAAAGCATTTTGCAGGCTTTGGTACCCGAGATATCAAAGACAACAAAGTATCTTTTGTAGCATCTTCTCCAAAGTTGATATATTTTTCTTTCAGCCACGCTTTCATAGCATCCTTGTTCCAACCCTTTGTTGGCCATTTTTGAAGTTGCCTACTATGATAGGAAGCATTATCTAAAACAATTAAAGAAGGTGTTTCCAGTTTTGGCAAAAAATCTTTTAACCAAGCTTCAAAGTTTTCCGAATTCATTTCTCCATGGTAATCTCCAGTTTTTGACTTTGATTTAAAAATCAGCATTGCATCTTCAACGAATCCATTTTCATTTCCTGCATTCAGTACTATGTACCTGAAAAAAAGTAGAGTAGTATGTGGCAGTACAAATTATTTGAAATATTTTGCAGAAACACAAATTGGTCTTAACCAACGGAAGCTTTCATGGTTTTGGTCAATTGAGAAATAGTGGTTCTTGAGTTTAGACCAAGTCAAATTTGAATTGTTATGCAACTTTTTACCTAGATTGCTCGAAACATCTTCAGGGATCTTCATTTCACGTAAATAGAACACGGAATATTGCATGTGTTGATGGTCTTAGTTAAAAGATAATATCAAAATTAATTTATTTTTCTCAACTTTTATGTCATTAATGCCTTGAAATTGGAAAATTTATTTCATCTGTTTATTTTTTAGAAATATAATGTATTGTTAAAAATATACTGTATTATACCCATTTTTGGTTTATTTTTAAGCACCTTTATGTTGTACAAATTATGGGTGAGGAGTGTGCAATTAAATAAGTATAATACTTATTTCAAATCGGATTTTTTTAGCACAATAAAACATGATACCATTTCAGCAGTTTCGATTGGCAAAGCATTGACTCGCCTGAGAACTCAGGCAAGAACACTGACGTACCATATTTTAATATAAAAATATTAGTTTCGCGATACAGATTTACTTCACGTTTCAGCAAAATACCTGTAAGCAGTTTTTATATTTTGATAATATATTTTTTTTTTCATAATTTTTAACGCCCTGTATTTTGAAAACGAAATATTTTAGATATATGTTTATATCAAATTCTTTTATAAAGCCGCTTAAGAAATCACAAGATTTTTTTTTTGGATTTCTGGAAAGCCTGTATCAAAGTAAGATGATCATTATTATTTTGTAAAATGTAAATTAAATTATTTGGTTAACTTTCATTTATTAAGGAAACATTTTTATCATATTAAGTAAAAATTTTTCCTAAAAAAGTTCAAACTTGTTTGATAAAACATACAGAAATTAAAGTAAGAAATTTCTCAATCTCCCCAGGAAATAAAGTATTAAAGTAAAAATTTAATATTTAACATCCTGCTAATAGGAAATGATCCAAGGATTATTTAAATAAAGCTTTTTGCAACCTGTTATAGATGAAAAAAATTCAAATTGTGTAAGTGCAAATAACAGATATATTACCTAAATCCCTCCCCAGATATTTTTCGTACTGATCGAGTGCTATCGTCCTGCCATGATCGTCTGTGGGTGCCATTTTGAAAAATCCATGTCTCGTCTATAAAGACTGGCTCAAATTTATTTTCCCCTTTTTCTTCGTTCTTTAAGTACTGTTCAAGAAAGTCTCTTCTCATTTTCTGAATTTGTGGTTTCTCCATTAAAGCTCTACGTGGGTCATCCTTCCTATATAAATATATAAATAAAAATGAAATGTGTATCCTCCAAAAATAAATTACACAGGTCTCCTGTGAAAAATCCTGCTCCCTCAAGAAGTCCTATAAAAAACACAAAAAAATTAACGCTTTATATTTTACATTTACCGATATAAAAATATTTAAATTAAGTTGTCATCTGACAGTATCTTACGGTCATTATTTTGACCCAATTGCAACTGCTTTATATTTGTATCTAACATTTATTTGTTGTATGTAAATGATTGTTTACCTGTAGATAAATCCTATTTGCTTTAGTAATATGCCTAGACTTGTCCTTGCTCCATGGTATATTTCCTTTGCCTTTAATCGTTCCAACAATATTGAGACTGTTAATGAGGTACCTTCACAAATAAAAAATTGTTATGAAGAAATGACGAAATCTTGATATTCTATTTAATTTAGTAAAATTAGGTTTACTTTTTGTATTCATTACAAATATTTTTTTGGGTTTTTTTATTTTTAAAACTTATATTTTCATTATACATACACCTTGACGGGTTAGAAAATGTAAACAAAACAAGTTAGAATAAAATATAACATATAAAATTTTTTAGAAATACTTACCCTCAGAATACATCATATATATTTCATCTCTAATTTGTAATTTTGTTGCTTCCGGCGTATCTTCAGTTTTTGGTCTCTTCCTTTTTCTTGTTTCCTTTATTGTCGTTATTGGGACATTTAAGAAAGTTCTCACAGTTGTATGGGATAAGTGTAAGCATTGGGCAGTTTCCTAAGTTGTTTTAAATTTTTATAAAAAAAAATTGCAATTTAATTTCTAATTTGAATTTTAAAAATTCATAAAGTTGATTACCCAGATCTTCCCTTGCTACTTGTTTTAATTAGTAAATTAGCCTGTATGGAAAATTTTTTAAATGTACATATTTCATACTATAAACAAATATTTTTAAAGTGATTTTTGGATAAATGATTAGGGGACACATAAACTAGATTTAAACTTAAGAATTCTAAAAGTAATTTTTCTCTTATTGACAATTATACCAGCTATATAAAATTTTGAAAAATATATATTCCGGAAACGAAAAGTAAACAAAAACTAATTAGATGAAACAATCCTGTAACAAGACAAAGTGAAAAGAATGGAAGTTAATATATTCCATGGGATTTATCCGTATTTTCAAAATATTTTTAAGGTACTTGCTTACCTGAATTATAGCATTTAATATTTTACGAACAAGAGGTTGTTGGTAGATGGAGAAGTTTAATTTTGAATTTACACTGTCATACGTTTTCAGGATTCTTGGGTAATGGAATTTAATAATCATATCAACAGAATAAGTCGGCACATGGGTGGAAATTTAAGTTAAAATCAAAAATAGTGATTTGGCTTAAAAAAAATTGTTATACGAGTTCAACTGAGCAATTAAAGCACATCAAATTAATGATGAAGGAAGTTCTGGGTGAACAAATTTACTAATATTTTTATACATGTATATTGATATAATTTTATTGACAAATGTGCAGTCACTAAGGTTTCACATTTTATTTTCAGGGTATTGTTCCTTTGTAGTCAGAAGTATGTTTTACTAAAACTGACAAACATTTTAAACACTTTCTGAATCACTTAAAAAACAAAAGTTAGAAACAAATATGACAAAAAAATGTTATGTAGTAGAAAATAAATAACAGTAGGGCTGGAGTCAACTATGTTGTTTTTAAAATCAACAATTCAATTTCTAAAAAGTGCGACTAATAACAGTTAGGTATAAAAATAAGCATAACCCATATTTACCTCTATAGGATTACAATTAGGCAGCTTCCTTTTAACATAATCGTGAGTAAATTTAATCCAATCTTGGGCTATAGGACAGCTTCTTATGTGGCGGAATTTAGGACTCTGCATACTTGAAGAAGAAGGGTGATTCTCCATATCCTAAAACACAAATGTAAGTCGCTAAAAGTGGCCTCTTTCATATAGATTATAGGTTGGAAAAATGCTAGGATCCTGTATACTAGAGAGTACATTATACTAAGAATGGAGCTACGATTTTGTTTTCTTTTCCAAAAACTACCTTAAAGTACTCTAATAATCTCCTAAATCTTCACTAAATCCAATAAATACCTAGAAATCTAAAACGTTCCCTGTAAAAATAACTAAAAAATTTGTGCATGTGTACTATTTTGTTCATCTTGTTATTTTTTTCTTCCAAAATTAAGCATTTCAGGCATATGTTTCAAGGAACAGTTTCCCTTGTTTTCAGCTATTGTATTATTCTTTGTTATAATATTTTAAATATTTCTAATTACATTCTGTACAAGCTGTATTAACTAATCATAGTGTACACATGAGTTTGAAATACTGTGTATTTTCATAAAGCTCTACAGAATGTTGCTTAACGTTTTCGAAAGAGATACTATATACAAGAAAAAACCTCTTTATTAGTTACTTACCGGTATATCAAGCTGATTAAAATTATCCATATGTACATCCATATCCAGTTAGAAAACCTAAATAAATCCAATAAAAATAAGCACTAGTAAAGTGTTTTTATTATAATAACGATAGTCTAAAATTTATAGGCTATCAAATGTTTAAAGTCACAAACACTAAACACTACAATATTAAATAGCGGCACAAAGTGTCTAAACTATTTTATATCGTAATATAATAAAAATATCGCAACGTTGTCGACAAAAATGCCTTTAATAATATTGTTTGCCGTTATTATAGAAGGACAAAATAAAGACACAGTTAGTCTGAGGCAAGGTTATGTAAATAACAGCGGCTTTCTTTTGCGTTCCTTGCTCCTGACCTGTGATATCTTTTATCTCTTTCATTATTATTAAGAGAAACAAGGAGGGAAAATCATCAGTTTTTTCCGATTTATGTTATGTCTGGAGTAGATACGGAGTAGGTAAGCGTGTTAACGTTCATATTTTTATACAAATATTAATGGGATATTTTGAAGAATTATAAAATTTTAGATAATAAAACATGTTAAAAATTATGAAATAAGTATAAATGTTGTTTCGATTGTAAAAATAACTTATTTTTCTCTACTCCGAGAGGAGGACAGAAAATCGAAATGAACGACCCTAGTTATATTTATGAGGAACATTTTTTTTTGATGTATGGCAACTAAAAACCGTTACAATTACTAAATTTTTAAAGATATACAGCGTTTCAAGTATATCTGATTTACTACTATAAAATATCATTTTGTTCAAAATAACAAAGGCGTGCCTTTAAAATCAAAAAAGTGCAAAAAAAGTTAATTTTGCAATAAATAATTAATACGCAAAAAATGACCTATTTTAAGGCTTTTTTGGCATTTTATGTAAGGTTTATTCTTACAATGCTCCTAAAACCTCTGGATAGGTGTCATCCATCTTAGAATTTATGTCAAAAACAGTACTAATTTTTACCTATGGCCTGGACTACTAAAATTTTGTTATGATTTATATTACATACATCAACACACTAATGCTTATATATAAGAATATTAAGGATGAAAACAGAAGGTCCTTGAAATTGGTAAGAAATAATTGTTTCCCGAAAATAAATTAAATTTTCTATTTTTGCCGGTTTAGCTAAAGAGAAAATGATTTTATATCCGTGAATTTTTAAGATTCAAAACTTGCTTGACTTATTTTTGCACTTATCACTTTAAATCCAGTACTGTCAGTTTAGAATGGTTTCAAAATTAGACCATGTTAATGAATTAGGAGGTTAAAGTTTGTAGATATAGGTATCTGTAAACTATACAAATACACTATTAACTAAAACAATAAGAAATAGAACGTTAATAGAAAGCCACGCTAATAATATAAGAATGATAAAAAATATAAATTCATCTACGACTAATTTAAAAACAATTACTGTTGTACCAATTTTAAAATACAACAATAATTAATTTTTTTCCTTTTTAGTCCAATTTTTTCAAATAAGTTTAATATTTTTTAATAATTTATTTAATGAAATTTCGACACTATAACATAACATAGTACTGGAATGTAAAAACCAAATATCTGAAGTTATTGACTGACCTATTTTCTAATGCATAGGTTGTTACGTCCGTACTTCATCGCTAAAAGCAATTATACGTTACGAAAAATATCGAACATTAACAAATTAATTTGGTTTTCTGGTTCACAAATGTGAAAAAAATGCTATTAACTTGTGAAATAAGCCACAGCCAACAAATAAAAATAGAAAACCTGGTGACAAATTTCGCGAGAAGAAATCCTGAGTTGATGATTAAACTGTATACAAAATTGTTTTGAAAACCCATTAGAGAAACGGTAATTGCAAATTAACACGTATTTTATTTTGAATTTCAAGATTTTAGTGTCAGAAAAAGAGATAAAGATTTTCACAAATCCATAATTTTCGATCAGTGGAAGACCACCACCAACCTTAACAAAAACATTTTTTAGGATTTCGAAGCCTCTAGAACTCCTTATAATTTCATCACGTTGATCAATCTGTGTGTCACGGTAACTTCTCTCTTTTAACGATGAAATTTTGCATTTTGATTCCAAAGTCCCATCCTAGCAAGAACGCTTGTTCCTGAGGTCTCTTACACAAAGTGCTTTTTTACACCAATCATCTTTATTTTGGACTACTTATGCTTCTCTAGTGGTTACCACATCATTGCTTGTTTCAGTAGTGTTTCATCATTTATGCATTTTACTGTCCCAAAGAATATAAATTGTGTCCCGTCCATGTCTCCAGATATTTCTTTCCTTGTTCCAACATGATATTTAATAAATTTCATTTTATAACGGGTATATTCCAAATATTTTTAAAGATTCTCTTATTACCTCCATTTCTACTGCGTCGACTGTTTATTTCTATTTTCATTTCTCAGTGTTATGGCTTTACAAAATAGACTACACTCTATCCAGTGGAAGAATACCCGTGCATTATCAATCTACGATCATATCAAAGATAGTTTCAAAACATATTTATCTTTATTAGTGTGTAAATAATAGAAAGGATCGAAAATAAAACATAGTTCTTTTTATCTAAGTCATACGTCGCGAAAAATCTGATATTAGTAAAGCAAAAGAGTAAGAAACAACCGAGATAAACGCGTCATATCACTGTATGATATTGTGTAACAATTAAATATAACAATAAAGAAATCTTGAAATGATTGATGTAGCATTTAAATTTACCAGTTTGCATCAATGCAATATGTTCTTTAGTGATATGATATAATTTGTATATTTTTACCTGATTAAATTTAATCATTTATCCTGTAATTTAAAATTTGTAAACATGGAATTCATTTTTGATTCACAGCTCTTTTGGTCTTATAACTTATCACTCCTTCTTCTTAACAGAGTTTGTAAAATGCTGTAGTTTACATATCATATTATTTGGTTTAAATTAAAGGTAATAAAATATTATATTTTTAATAAATTTTCATTTATTTACATTCCATTTCAGTATTAAAAATATAAGGTTATAGTCAGTAATATAGTTCAGTTAGCATTTGTTGTGGATGTATACCCGATTCGTTTGACACGAGCACGGAGTGTAGATCATTTAAGGTTGAGTACACAGTATGGAATCTGTAACATTTTTTTGAAGTTTGTTTTAATCATGATTAATAACTCTGGACTGTTTTGATCATAATTTTCTTTTTGATAATTTGCCATGGCTTGCCAATATTTGATGTATAACCTGGTAATCAGTGTAAGTTCGGAATTAGGTTAGATTGCTCCAGGTTGAGAATAAGGTTGGCAAAAGTCAAGAAGAAATATCCCTAAAATTTGTCATGGAGGCTGCGATAGAGGTTTTCATTTTCGTTTCTTTTACGGCTGAACCGTCGAAGGCAGTAGACAAATCCTTCCATTAGATCTGAACGGGCAGACTGTTATGTGTTTTTTGTTACAGTCCACTAATCAGTGAAGTAAGATTTTGCCCCCTTACCTTTACAAACATGTAAAAATAATAAATTTTGTTTTAGGGCTTTTTCTTCTTCGGCTTCGTTCCTTTTTCTTTTCATGCTCTTTTCATTTTCTGATTTTCTCGGCTGTTCAAGTTTCTGACTGTTCTGGCTCTATTTTTCCTAGCCGTATTGTAACAACGGTCTTGACCTTGACGATTGGGCTCATATTACATTTGAGTTTGGACTAACCTTATGAAACTCAAGGATCCAGATAACAGCGCTAGATCAAATAAATAGAAGTGGAAGGTATCGTGTAAATAAGCATCAAGGTAGAAGAAAACTTTAATCTAGAGAATAGGACCTAGACATCGATTTTTTTAATGCATATAGAACATAATATACATATATTTACATTTAACATAACATGTATATATGTAAATGTAAAAAACATCTTGGTAACTTTCTTTATAAAAATTATTTTCTATACACTTGGCAATCGAAGGTTCTAGAACGTTTTGGCGGCCAAATCTCTGATTAGTTTTTAATATTTTGGTTTAAGTTCAGATCACTCTTGATTTTAAGAAAAAATATCCTGGTTCCCAAGGCGCCTTCAAATTAAATTGAAAGTCTTTTTTAACCAAATCCTAAATTATAAAGAAACCGAATTTCGACAGACTCACTAACAGTTGGTTTAAAGCATAAATTGACAATGATCAATAAAGAGTATATTTTTACATTTCTTAAGAAAAAAACAATATCCAGTGTTAGCCATAAAGTAAGAAGTATATATAAAACTTTTTTATTATTGATTTATAATATTTTTTTTCTTGATAAAAGTCTTTGCATTAAGATAAACTCATATAAACTAGTCTAAAGTATTACCAGATATACACGGTGCCCGAAAATTAAAAATGTCGATCGAAAACCCTAAAAAAATTAAAACTTGACTTGTTTGGGATTATACCATAAAAACTAAGAACAAAATGTAAAAAAAGCTTTATAAAAATACATATTTTTCAATGTTCATTCTGTTTTTATAAAAAATCTTTTTCATTTGTTACTAAATAAGCAAAAATGGAAAATTTTACTTATTTTCGGAACACAACTTGTTTATCCTTAATATCCCTATATAAACATTTACCATATAATATATACCAATTTATATATATGTTATGTCGGATATTCTCACGGGTGTGATGTGTAATCGAAGGTTTTCGGACATCCCGTGTATGTGCTGAGTCCCTCTCAGGAGACACAACATTGAAACCATTTTCACCACAGACCGTAAAGTAAAAGATCTCTTGCCAACACCTAAAGAAAGAATCCCTCTAGAAAACCAGGGAGTGTACAAAGTTCCATGCGGAGAGTGCAGCTCATCTTACGTAGGCCAAACCAACCGTAGAATAAGCGCCAGAAGAGACGAACATAAAAACGCTGTCAAGCAAAAAACAACTTCTTCTGCTCTGGCCCAACACTGGTTAAACACAGAACATAAGATAAATTTCTCGGGAACAAAAATGCTATCGAGATGTGAAAACCTGTCCACAAGAGTTATAAGGGAGGCTATTGAAATCGCAAAGAGGCCCAACAACTTAAATAGTAGAGATGATAGCCAACGTGTGCCTAATACTTGGAAAAATCTGCTTACAAAATCATTAACCAGTACCTCTTAGTAACGAAAGAGATTACAACTCGGCAACGCAACCACAGGCGCTGGCAACAGGGCCGATGACGCGCAGCAGGTCACGCCACCTGATTGTCCGGAAAACGAACACGTCCGACGCGCACACGGTACCGACAACACCGGAGTCGCAGGCGTCAGTTCGCTCGTAGACGCCATATAGTGAGCTTTGAAAATGGTGAATGAGATTTCACCGAAACATCAGCTGCCTTACAGTCCTGAGAGGGACTCAGCACATACACGGGATGCCCGAAAACCTTCGATTACATATATATATATATATATATATATATATATATATATATATATATATATATATATATATATAATTTTTCTTTATTTTGTCTTCTTGGGTTTAGGTTCTAAATTTAACAAAAAATGCAAAACAATTGACGTTTCGCCCTTTATTTAAGGCATTTTCAAAATTTTTTATTTCTAAAAATATTTTTATATAATTAAAACATTCACATATCTACAATTTTAAAAAACAAACTTTAAAAACAGAGTTTAAATTTTTAAATTTTTTAAAAATATTTAATTTTACTGGTACACACCTTGACATTTTGTTACTCTATTACGAAATAAAATTCAATCTTTACATCGTCTACTGAGGATACATGGAATACGAATGTGTTTTTTTTCTATATTTTACATTGCACAAAAAACAAATAAGGTATACGTTTAGTTTTATGTCTAAGAGGATATTCAATTTTTGATTCTTATTTGACAGGATCGAATACTTAATATTTTTGTTTAAATTAGGCTTGTGTAAATGTGGCTCAAATTTCCCATATCTGTTCTGTCGTTAACAGTGTTTTTATCTTTTTTAATTTCAATCATTTCCTTTATCTGTAATTTTTGGTAATTCATATCTTTGTTTTTTATTATGGTACTGTTATAATCAAAAGTATGTTTTTCATCGTGCGTGTGTTTGTTTAACGCTGTTGAGGCGTTTTTCGTATATTTATGGCCATTCAATCTCTTTTTTGGCATTGGCTCGTCATGCCTATATATTTTTTGGGACAATTTGTGCAAGGGATCGAATATATTACATTTGATTTATTTCTGAGAGGAGTTTTACTTTTTAAATTTGTGAACAGTATATTTAATTTATTATGTGACCTGTGGCATACGATAATATCATGCCTTTTTAAAATGTATTTTATTTTTTTTTGACAGCTCACTAGTGTAAGGTAATGCTACATATTTTTGCTGTTTATGTTCAATGTTTCTTGTTATTACGTTATTATAAAATTTATATGTTCATTTATTAATTATTTTGGTGATAGTATTTTCATTGAAATTATTATTTATTAGTGTTTTCCTTACTTTTTGCAGTGGTCGGAATTCTGGAGACGTTAGGGGGATAGCACGATCAGACAGACCGATTATAACACTATTTTGCTATCTCCCTAACATCTCCAGTATTCCGATCAAAAATATAGGAAACCAAACGAACGAACGGATGTATTTCCGGATTAATACTGAATCATATATATATATATATATATATATATATATATATATATATATATATATATATATATATATATATATTGCGTTGAAAAACGTGATGCGGGACCTAACGTCTATCGTCAGAGGTCTATTTTCGTCGCCCACACACGCTTCAAGCAACTGCCCGAAGAGGAATTAGAACATTAATATTTTGAATATTTCTTTTTTTTTTATAAAATTTGAATATTGGTGAATGTGAATGATATAAGTTCTCTTTTGCTCTATTAAAAATATTCTAAACCACGATATGTATTTTTAATTTTTCCTTGAGCGCCCAGTTACTGTATCCTATCAAAGATAAGATAACAGCACTGTATTTATTCTTTGGATTTACTTAAAAATACATATATTATTGTTAACAAAATTATAATAAATCTATTTTCTCTTTTTAATCTCCCCTTAATATAACTAGCTCGCTTACCCTGAAACTATCCCAAGTGAGTTCAGATTCTCATAAGTTAAAATTACTTTTTATCTACTGCCAATTAAAACCACTGAATTGTATTATCAATCAACATAAATTTATTATAAAACAAAATGATATTATTACTGATTATAAAATTATTTTGATACACCTATTATCTAGATCATCTTTATTAAAATTAAAAATCAATTGCACCTTATCTCTACTGTTAATTATAATGTCACTCCACTTAACTGTCAAAAGTTGTTTGACAAATGTGAAGGTCTCGTGTTCAGTTGAAATGTATTACTTTTATTTATTTTAAAAAATTAAAAAAAATGTGCAAAGTGCGGATTATTAATTTTAATAAGTGATTATAAATTAGTTCTAATGATTTTATAATGTCTCATATAAATGTGGTAATATTATATTTTAAAATACCTTGATCCTTAAGTGTTTGTTTACTTATAAACAATAAAAAGGTATATTTGTGTTTCTCTGTCTTCTTTTACCATCAAATTGGATTAGGATACTTGTTTTAAAAAATACCTACTATCAAGTAAGTAGATATTCTTTATTAAACACTGTCTTGGTTATTTTGGAAATGTCCAGGAATTGTCTACTTCTAGGAAATGTTGGTATTTACACCAGCCAGGTATAATTTCTTGAACTTTTATTTGCCACAATCGGGTTTTTACTAAATTTTCTTGATGTTAGTTGGAGTTGCTATTTCTTAATGACATTCAATTTAATTTAAATTATTTTTTTTTTAAAATATTGATTAATTAAACTTTATTTAATATTTATTTACTTTCATAACCTTTAAAAATTATTTACTTATCAAAAACAAAAAATCTCGCACGTGGCTTTATGATCTCGTCGTGAAAAATTTTAAGGTTATGTTTTGAGGAGAAACTTTTCTTTTACACCTCTCTGTAACAATACTTTTTTGCAACTGTCTCCAATTTTTGTGATTTTTCTTTCTATCGTATGCCACCAGCTGACTTAATTAATCATTCTGATTGGCTCAGCAGTTGAAGGCATCGGGTTACTTGATGAAAAATCACCCTTTTCTTGGCGTTCTTGTCAAACAAAAATGGCTGTCAAGAATTTTAAAATTGATAAAATTTTTCCAATTTTACCATTTCCTGGATTTATCCAATAATATGCATGACAATAAATATTATAAAATTAAACTCTATTATTTTACCTATCTAATTATACATATTTTAGCCTTCCCAAAACAATTTTTAATATTAAAAATTATAAAACAAAATGGCTTGACATGAAAATATTGAAATATATAATTAACTAATTATTGAAAATTATTGTTTGAAGATGCTAAATTATGTTTTCTTAATATTAAAATATTAAATATTAGAATTTTCCTTACATTCTAATATAATTTATTTTACTCCATTACTTAAAATTAATTTATAATATTTAATTTTAATGTCAATATCACAAATTTTCTTAAATTTATTCTATGTTTTTATGTGTTTTAATTAAAATTATTTTCTTAATATTACTGTTAACTGTCTAATTTATATTAAAAACAATTTAATGAATCTTATTTATTATTTAAAAATACTTTTCGTAACTGGTTTCACACTATGTTCACCTTTTGTTCCTTTTCAAAACATTATTGTTGCAAAAACCGATCGTTATGTTTTTTATATTTCACTTGATGATTTTCACTCTTTATTATCACTTTACCTTCACTATCACATCTAATGTTTGTACCTTATTACTCTTATGATCAATTTATAATATGATCTTATTGTATTAATATTTATATATTGTTTATTTTACAATTATGTCTATAAATTCATTATGAATTTAGCATTATATATGTTTTTTTTTTTAATCATGTAAGCTTTTAATTATGCTTTGGTCCATATTATTTGTAAATATTAATGACTCTAATTAATTAATATATCTACTAACTACTTATTACTATCTAAATAATAAATTTATGTTGTATCTTAGATATTTTAATTGAAATTGTTTAGACTCGTCGAGTATTTATAATATGGTCATTAGGTCATCTTGTGTCGATTCCTATTCAATTGCCCCAAATTGAATATTTAATATTTTATTATAAATAAAATATTAAATATGAATATTTTAATTCTTATTTGTACTTATTATTTATATTAATTACAACTTTTAGTTGATAATAAAATTTATATCCTTATATATTTCACAGTTTATTAGAAATTTATTGTTTCACAAAATATCCCTTTTAATCATAAGCTTTTGTACGTTATTTGATCAGCTAATATTATATTTATACATATCTTTGATATTAAATATGCCTCTGACTTGTCTTGTGTCAGGGTATACTATTTTATAGCTATTATCTCCGTTTTCTGTTTCTATTTCAAATGGTCCTTCATATGGCCATTGAAATCTACTGTATTGACCTTGTTTAGTATCTGTCTTTTTTAGGGCTTTAATCAATACAAACTCTCCTTTATTAAATTTGACTTTTCGTTTAATGTCTTTCTCTTGTTGTCTTATATATTTATGAGCCTTTCTTTTCATTCTTTTAGTGATATTTTTAATTAAATTTTGATATTGGGTCTCTATATTCAATATCCAGGGTCTGTTACTTATTTCATATCCCATGATCTGGCTTGGGATTTCTTCTGTCACTAAATTAGGCATGGTATTTAAGAAGGTCTCTATCTCTTCCAGGTTTTCTTCCCAAGTAAGAGGTTTTTCATGACATTGGATACGCAATAATTTTGACACTTCTTTTATGTATCTTTCTGCTGGGTTTGCTTGTGGATGTCTTATGCTTGTAAAATTTAATATCATATTTTTCCTTGCACTGTACCTTTTAAACTTTTCATTTTGAAAATATGTAGTATCGGCTCTTTCTATTATATTATTTTTGACCATTTCTTCAATTTCATCTTTTATTTGTGCTTGATACTTATATGGTATGGGGTAAGTTTTGGCTTTAAAATTTTCAATGTTTTGTACTTTAATATAATGAATATAGTCTCGTGCTACTCTGTTTTCGTTTGAAATTAAGTTTTTAAAAGAATTTAACATGTATACTATATCTTTTTTAAAATTTGAATCGCATATAATTTCCTTTTCATTCATAATCACATCATTATTATACTTATTATAATCACAAAAATTTCTCCTACTAAAATTATCATTGACTTTGTCAATACTAATATCTCCTAAAAATTTTGGTTTTGTGCTCCTTTTAGCTAACAAAACCTTATTATTTACCGCATTATTTTCCTTCTTACAATTATCTATAATACTTTCAAGATTATGTATTTCTATTATATTATTTGCGCTTTCTTTACTTGTAACTTCTTCACTTAACATTTCTATACATGATAAATCCTCACTCGAATGATTAAAAACCAAATTATTTATGAACTTTATTCTATGTTCATCAATTATCAAGATCATATCTTCGTAATTTATTTTAGCCCCATATTTACTTAAAATATCATTCCCCATAATTATATCGATATTCATATTATTCACTACTATTAATGATGCTTCTATAATTTTATTACCAAGCACTATTTTTAACATACATTGCCGATTTACTTCACAAATCTTTTTATTATTTGCCCCCACTAATTTTAATTTTGGTATTTTATTTATGATTACTTTATTATTAAATAACAATATATTTTCTAATTTATTTTCATCAATTAATGATGCTTCAGAACCACTATCTATTAATATTTTAACTTCAGTATTATCAATTTTACCTTTTACATAAATTAAATCTAAATTATTTTCATATTTTTCATTGTATAAATTGTCATTTAAGTCTATTAATTCTCGTGGATGTTCGTAATGTATAAAATTCGTCTTAATTTCATATCCAAGGCTGTTATTTAAAAATTTGTTCGTCTGTTTCTAGGATCCGAAGATACCTCCCTTCGATTTCTCTCCAGGCTGTTGCTCCGTCTCCCTGTCATGTGGTTATTTGTCTGTTCATTGTCTACTTGTAAGTCTGTATCACTTCTATTTCGTCTAATATTATTAGTTTGTCTATATTCCCTGTCATTTCCATTGTAAAAAGTTCGATTCCTAAAATTTTGTCTTTCATTGTTCTGAACGTTCCTATCAATTTGTCGATCATTGTTATTTGCGCCTCTATTTAAGTTTATATTATTTTGTCTCGCGTTATATTGTTGTCTATATTGTGAATTATTATTATTTAAATTATAATTATTTGTACCATTGTTTGTTTGTCTGTATCGTGTATTATTATTAAAATTATTGTTATTAAAATTTCTATTTGTTTTCTGGTAAAAGTCATTATTACGATTATAGTTATTATTATTTCTATTAAAATTGTTAGGAATATTATTTGTATAATTAGTTTGATTCTGTCTAAATTGATTCGGCTGTGGACGTATATTGTTATTTAGGTTTTTAAAGTTTTGATCATAACTATTTTTTTTATTATTTTGATTGTGCCCATTAAAATTACCTCTTTGTACTCTTGTTAAGAAATTAATAAATTGACCCATTGTTTTTATATTTTGAATTGTAATTGTTTGTACTATATTATCTTGATAATGACGAGCAATGTTCAGAATAATTTCGTCTTCTCTCATTGGTGGATTTAAATACTTTGCTACTGTACTTAGCTTTAAAGCATAATTAACTAGATCCCCATTTTTATTATAATTAAATTTCCCAAAGTATAATTGTTCCCTAAACTCTGCTTGTTTAATCTCTCCCCAAAAATATTCCAAAAATTCCCTTTCAAACTCACAAAAATTATTTATCGTTGATTCTATATTACCATACCAAATACTTGCATGATCAATCAAATTAACTCGAATAAAGTCTTTTATTACTTGAAGATTATTTACATTATTTAACCTATTCTTGATACTGTTAATAAAAGCTACCGGGTGTAACATACGAATGTTGCCATTAAACTTTAGACCCATGTCATTAGTACTGTTACAAATATTTCCATTGCCCATATTATTTCTAGTTACAGTCTCCAATTTCTTATCCACGGTACAAGTAACTAGTTCAGTTGTGGATTTTAGTTTTTCTTCTATAATCTGATCGTATTCCTGGAAAGTTCTGTAACATTTCCTATCAATTTTATCTATTTCATTACCATGCTTATCTAATTCTGAGGTAATGTCATGCATGGTCGTATCTAGTTTGTCATTGAGACGCTCTATTTCTGTGTTCCTGTCACCTTTCTCTATTTCTAGCATATTTAATATTTCTTGGTTATTTTTAGTTACCTTTTCATGTATTTCTTCAATGCATGTTGACAGCTCTTTTGACATTCTGTTTTCAATTTCTAATATTTTCTCATCCACTTGTTTTTCTAATCTTATTTGCCCCTGTTTAATATCATTTAATTCTTTTTGGCCTTTAGTTATTTCCTTTTTTAATTCTTTTTGACCCTGTTCAATCTTATGTTCTAGGTCTTGCTGTCTTTTTTCTAGCTCCTTCTGACCTTTTGTAACTTTCGTATCCAGATCGTTAAGCCCTTTTTCCATTTTATTTTCCAGATCTTTTTGGCCTTTTTCCAGATCTTTTTGCCCCATTTCTATTTTATTTTCCAGAGTATTTTGCATACTCTGCAAAAATTTTATTATATCTTGATTACTACTCTGTTCTGTCTTTTCTGGTTCTTTTTGCTCAGGGGTTGTTATTTCCCCTACCTCTTCTAGCTTAGTCTGCTGAAATACTTCACTCTCTCGATCGGTAGAAGAAATGGATGTACTAGCTGTATCTTCTTTTGTTTTCCGTACTCCCATTTCTTGATTAATTTGTTTTCCTGATCTTAAGGTTATATTTTGTTCAGCCATGGTATTTTATTTATTCTAGTTTTATGCAATTCAAAAATTTTATAAAATTTATGTACTAAACTTTTGTTTAATACTATTGTTATCAATTTTGTTGTAATTAATTTTAAATAACTGATGTGCAATAATACTCGTTTTTTTTTTTTTTTTTTTTTTTATATGTTACAAGTTCCTATTAATTATTTTTATTGACAGTAGACTTATATACCCTGAAAATATTTATGTCCTGATAATATTTTAATAATCCCTGAAAATATTTATGCCCCAAAAACAAAAGATGCCCCACAAAAACAAAAGATGCCCCACGTTGGGCGCCAATTGCGTTGAAAAACGTGATGCGGGACCTAACGTCTATCGTCAGAGGTCTATTTTCGTCGCCCACACACGCTTCAAGCAACTGCCCGAAGAGGAATTAGAACATTAATATTTTGAATATTTCTTTTTTTTTTTTATAAAATTTGAATATTGGTGAATGTGAATGATATAAGTTCTCTTTTGCTCTATTAAAAATATTCTAAACCACGATATGTATTTTTAATTTTTCCTTGAGCGCCCAGTTACTGTATCCTATCAAAGATAAGATAACAGCACTGTATTTATTCTTTGGATTTACTTAAAAATACATATATTATTGTTAACAAAATTATAATAAATCTATTTTTTCTTTTTAATCTCCCCTTAATATAACTAGCTCGCTTACCCTGAAACTATCCCAAGTGAGTTCAGATTCTCATAAGTTAAAATTACTTTTTATCTACTGCCAATTAAAACCACTGAATTGTATTATCAATCAACATAAATTTATTATAAAACAAAATGATATTATTACTGATTATAAAATTATTTTGATACACCTATTATCTAGATCATCTTTATTAAAATTAAAAATCAATTGCACCTTATCTCTACTGTTAATTATAATGTCACTCCACTTAACTGTCAAAAGTTGTTTGACAAATGTGAAGGTCTCGTGTTCAGTTGAAATGTATTACTTTTATTTATTTTAAAAAATTAAAAAAAATGTGCAAAGTGCGGATTATTAATTTTAATAAGTGATTATAAATTAGTTCTAATGATTTTATAATGTCTCATATAAATGTGGTAATATTATATTTTAAAATACCTTGATCCTTAAGTGTTTGTTTACTTATAAACAATAAAAAGGTATATTTGTGTTTCTCTGTCTTCTTTTACCATCAAATTGGATTAGGATACTTGTTTTAAAAAATACCTACTATCAAGTAAGTAGATATTCTTTATTAAACACTGTCTTGGTTATTTTGGAAATGTCCAGGAATTGTCTACTTCTAGGAAATGTTGGTATTTACACCAGCCAGGTATAATTTCTTGAACTTTTATTTGCCACAATCGGGTTTTTACTAAATTTTCTTGATGTTAGTTGGAGTTGCTATTTCTTAATGACATTCAATTTAATTTAAATTATTTTTTTTTTAAAATATTGATTAATTAAACTTTATTTAATATTTATTTACTTTCATAACCTTTAAAAATTATTTACTTATCAAAAACAAAAAATCTCGCACGTGGCTTTATGATCTCGTCGTGAAAAATTTTAAGGTTATGTTTTGAGGAGAAACTTTTCTTTTACACCTCTCTGTAACAATACTTTTTTGCAACTGTCTCCAATTTTTGTGATTTTTCTTTCTATCGTATGCCACCAGCTGACTTAATTAATCATTCTGATTGGCTCAGCAGTTGAAGGCATCGGGTTACTTGATGAAAAATCACCCTTTTCTTGGCGTTCTTGTCAAACAAAAATGGCTGTCAAGAATTTTAAAATTGATAAAATTTTTCCAATTTTACCATTTCCTGGATTTATCCAATAATATGCATGACAATAAATATTATAAAATTAAACTCTATTATTTTACCTATCTAATTATACATATTTTAGCCTTCCCAAAACAATTTTTAATATTAAAAATTATAAAACAAAATGGCTTGACATGAAAATATTGAAATATATAATTAACTAATTATTGAAAATTATTGTTTGAAGATGCTAAATTATGTTTTCTTAATATTAAAATATTAAATATTAGAATTTTCCTTACATTCTAATATAATTTATTTTACTCCATTACTTAAAATTAATTTATAATATTTAATTTTAATGTCAATATCACAAATTTTCTTAAATTTATTCTATGTTTTTATGTGTTTTAATTAAAATTATTTTCTTAA
Source organism: Diaprepes abbreviatus (assembly GCA_034092305.1). Lineage (NCBI taxonomy): Eukaryota > Metazoa > Arthropoda > Insecta > Coleoptera > Curculionidae > Diaprepes > Diaprepes abbreviatus. The sequence continues at coordinate 1,174,661 of JASJET010000280.1, forward strand.
TATTACTGTTAACTGTCTAATTTATATTAAAAACAATTTAATGAATCTTATTTATTATTTAAAAATACTTTTCGTAACTGGTTTCACACTATGTTCACCTTTTGTTCCTTTTCAAAACATTATTGTTGCAAAAACCGATCGTTATGTTTTTTATATTTCACTTGATGATTTTCACTCTTTATTATCACTTTACCTTCACTATCACATCTAATGTTTGTACCTTATTACTCTTATGATCAATTTATAATATGATCTTATTGTATTAATATTTATATATTGTTTATTTTACAATTATGTCTATAAATTCATTATGAATTTAGCATTATATATGTTTTTTTTTTTAATCATGTAAGCTTTTAATTATGCTTTGGTCCATATTATTTGTAAATATTAATGACTCTAATTAATTAATATATCTACTAACTACTTATTACTATCTAAATAATAAATTTATGTTGTATCTTAGATATTTTAATTGAAATTGTTTAGACTCGTCGAGTATTTATAATATGGTCATTAGGTCATCTTGTGTCGATTCCTATTCAATATATATATATATATATATATATATATATATATATATATATATATATATATGTATATATATATATATATATATATATATATATATATATATATATATATATATAGAAAAATAAAATAAAATCTTGGCTAATTGACCTGTCTGTTCTAAAGATTTCCAAACCAAAAAAATAATATAAAACAACCCTATAAATTTCTTAGAGTAGTCCAAAAATTTTTTCTACAAAATATTTTATTTTGTATATGACAATGACATTAGTCGATTGATGGTATAAATTAAGCTCTTTTAAAATGAGAGATAAAATCTTTGACAATTGTTATAAAACATTTTGTTATACGTGGTTTTTATTTTTTGTATCGTTAGCCACTTATTTATTTAAATCTTTGTTGAATAAAAAATTTACATAATTGTGGTAATCCGTTGTTTTACCGATACCTAATTGATATTTTTGATTCCGTCCAGATGAACCTGCTAGTTTAGGAAAAAAACATTCATTTTTCGATAATATCTGATTATCATATTTTATTATTATGTCTTTAATTTAAAATTGAATTTTTTCCTTGTAACATTCTAAATTAACTGATTAAAATGTGTTGTATAACATATCGTAAATATCTTTAATATTATAAGAACCCAGTAACATTATGAAATATTCATATTTAACTTAATATTTTTGTGATTTTATTTAGAAAAATTACTTTTTATTTTTAGACCGCACATTCTTATATAATTAAAATCGAATTAAATGTGATTTTATTTCCACCAAGTTTCGCTTTGTTTAATTTTAGAATATGTAATCTTAGTTTAAAATCAACTATGTTGGCTCCAACAACTTCTTATTTTTCAATGAAATGATTTAATTTTTCACCCGTAATTTATCTAATTATTTAGTAATTCTCAAAAGAACTAGAATTGCAAATTACCTTCAAGTACCAAAATGTTAAATTTTGAACTATGCAATCTTAATCTGTGACGGCGCATAATTTAATATAATCACTCCATAATCTCATTGGAATAAAATAACTTTTGTCTGGAAGAGATATTCAATTTGAGAATTTCTAATCTTAAAATGACGAATATTATATTCAGTTGAGTAACTCTAATTTTCAAATGGACGAAAATTTATTTTAAGTTAGAAAATAGATTTACTTGTGTATATAAAAAGCTAAGATTTTCTCAAAATGAGTATATTTGCTTTGATTCGAGTAAACCTTTTTTTGTGTGCATTTAGCGGGAACACTATCGTGTCCCACACTTTAGTAATAAATATTCATGCCCAAGTCCAACGTAAAGGATTTATTTTTAAAGTTGTACTAATAAAACATGGCATTGAACAGAATAAGCAAAATTCTAAGTTTTAATAATGACAAATGACATAGTATGCAAGCGCGGACCCTGAAGGGGGGGGGGCGATCGCCCCTTCCCCCCAAGATCTTTGAGTTCAGGAAAATCGACCCTATTTTGCCTCTTATACTATAGTTTATTCAAGAACTAGAGATAGTAATAAATCATTTTTTTTCTTCGCAAACAACCTGTGTTCTTTAGTCCGGTGTCTTTGGCAAAATCTGTTAGAGAAATATATTTTTCATAAGAATGGGTTAGAAATTTTATTATCAAAAATGCCGATCTATAATAATGGACTATTTGGGTTGGATAACAATAGATATTTGGAAGTGTGAAGTGTTAAAAAGGATTTTAATCCTTGTCATAGGCGTCGGAAGGAGGTTTTTTTTTATCACTAAGTATTTATGGCATAGAATATTATTTTGGTAATAAATTAAAAAAAAAAGTTTTTATAATATTATTTTATTTCTTATGATTTCTTAATAATTCACATACATTAAAAAATATAGATATATTTGACATATTTAACATAGATTATAACAGTATTTTTATTATTATTAATTTTGGCATAGTTTTAGGCACATTCAGACTAAAACATAACTTTTTCTCTCAAGAAATTCTAAGTTATAATTTAAATACGTACAAAATATCCATTGTCAAAAATACAAGAAGTTAAACATATTTAAAAAAAATAAATTCGTCCATATAATATTAAATATTTTTTGGGGCTATCGGTCATTTTATTACTAATTAAAATCATTTTTAGGACATTCGACATTTCAGTTTATTTATTTGTTTATTTATTTCTTAAGCCATCTGCAGAATTTTAATAAAACATTAAAAAGGAATTCAAATGTAATCAATTTTTATATGTTACAGTTAAAATTATTATTTTTATTTCTGTTGCACTGACATCTTAATTTAATTTACTTTATTATATGGAAATCCGATAGCCCCAAAAAAAAATAAAATAAACACGTTATTTCTACACGCTTAAGAAAAAAAACACAAATAAAATAATAAAAAAATTACGGCTAATTGGAATTAAATTTATATAAAATTAAAGAGTGGGACACACTAAAATAAAAATATATAAAAAAATATATAAACAACATTAAACAATAAAATACTACAAAAACAAAAATTTATATAATAAATTATGTTTACACTGGTAAACATTACGTATCTAAATCGTAATCAAAGTCAGTGAAGCTATCTTCGCTCAAATTAATTATAATCGGTTCTTCTATCTCACCGATCATGAGATCGAGTTTCCACATTTTCTTTTATTCTCTTATTATATGGATTTTTCCCAATTTTTTCCAGTAACTTTATTCAAAAAAATTTTTCAAAAGTTCAGTTAAATTACTAATTTTGTAAATTATGTTATTTCTAACAACTCTACCTTTTACTTGAGAGAAATATTCCTTCTCCAACGGACATTTTCCGGACGATTTATAAGAACTGATATTCTATCTGGTTTTTCCCGGCAAAAATTAAGTTTTCTGAGTAATTTTCAGACCTCGGTTCTTTTAATTTCAGGTAAATCCAGATCTTCATTGATTTTAGTTAGAATTTTGTCGACGGTCGGCATCTACTTCTCATAATAAAATGTATGTACAACTCCTTTTGTTTATATCTCTTCTTCCAGCGATGTTTTTCATCTGCCTGTGATCGAATGTAGCGTGGGATTACTAACAATTCCAGTAGTTTTTTTCTCCTTCGGTATTCGGTACATAGTAGATTTTCCAACTCCTTTCATGTTAGAACACATCTCAACAGAGCTTTTAACATTATTATCTAGATATTGATATCTTAAGGCATCATAAACATTCATCGTAATAAGTTTTTCGTTGAGCATAAGATGCCCTGGTTTAACGATTTTGGAATAAATATTAGAGGTGGACGTCATATCTTTTGGGTTTCAAATAATATATTAAAATAAGCACAAACAAGATAAATCCCTAAGGATACCCTGTAAGGTGTACTTTGCTCACTGACAAAAATTAAATTGAATTATCAGAAATTTTATTCTTGCAGTAAAAACTTATAATATTTAGATATATTTAGATTACGGTCCTCAATTACCTGCGGCACTGGAGCAGATACGTTGGAGGTTTCGGTAACAGTTTTATTACTCTCTCTAGTTCTTGAAGAGTATAGGAATGTGTATGCTTGCGATCGCCCCTCCTAAGTTCAGGAAAATAAAACCGATTCTGCCTTTTATATCAGGAATGTGTATACTGCTGGTACTCCCCCCTCCCCCTTTGATAACTTGTTTTTCTTGCGATAGCCCTTCCCCCAAGAGCTTTGAGTTCAGGAAAATAAACCCGATTCTGCCTGTTATACTAGGAATGTGTATGCTGCTCGCATCTTTCCCCCTGTCGGCAACTTGTTTTTTCTTGTGATTGACCCCCCTCTCCAAGAGCTTCCCCTTTCTTTTACACTAGAAATCGGAATGTTGCTGGTGTCTCCCCCCTCCCGTCGATAACTTGCTTTCGCTTGCCATACTGTACTTTTGTGATATCACCGCGCCTCCCCCCCCCCTCAAAAGCGAGAGGCTGGATCCGCCCCTGATAGTATGCCTATTTCCATAATTCGATCTACTCTTCTAAAACCTTATCAGAAAAGTAATAATTAAATCGTAACGCATATGGTCATAAAATCCATTAATTACTGCGAAATATTTCACCTATCGATAGTACGACTGCACAACGGGCTTTACAAAAAACTGTATAAAGTTAATTGCGTTCTTATCGCTAATGAAATCTAGAGAAATCAACCTGAAATCTTGACCTAGGATTGTAACGCAACGTGCAGATGTTAACGGGTTAATGATCTTGAAGGTAAAATACATTTTAAACTGATTTTATGAAGGATATTTTATGGGTACGCAATATTACTTATATGGTGAGCTTTTCTAATGAGAATAAGGATGGGGAAAAACAGAGATTCTTGTACAATTTTAGAACTACAGAATGCCATTTTTGATTAAATTGATTTTAAAAATAAATACTCTTACAAGGAAGGTATCCGAAGTGTCCAGCTCCGATTTTAATGAAACTTCAATATGTTTTAGAAGGTACAAAAATCAGAGATACGTATTTTTTTTTATCTGCAGAGATTCCTTATAACAGGGTGAAAACTGCCCGTAAAGTTTACCTCTAAAAACAGTATCTCAGGTTCTAAGTGAGACATTTTTACAAAACAAAATGAGAGTTACTTTTTATTCGAAATGATCTTAAACTATGGTATTGTCACCAGGCGCGGATCCCCCTCCCAAGAGCTTTGAGTTCAGGAAAATTTTCCCGATTTTGCCTCTTATACTATAGTTTATTCAAGAACTAGAGAAAGTAATAAATCATTTCAATTTTGAAAGTACTGTCGTCATTAAATTTGAAATAAAATGGCATAGATTCGAAATCGATACCTCATTTATTAGCAATGTTACAGCGTTATAAATAATTAAATTTTTAATAAATTCCGAGAGTATGTGACGCCTATACTGCTTACTACACATATGTATAAAGTTTAATTTTTGTTATTTTGATTTTTAATCACCACATCCGATTGGTGTATAGTCAAGAAGAACTAGAGAGAGTAATATATCATATTTAACCCTTTTTTTCTTCGTAAATTACCTGTGTTCTTTAGTCCGATGTCTTTCGCAAAATCTGTTTGACATATATTTTTCATAGGAATGGGTTAGAAATTTTATAATCAGAAATACCGGTCTATAATAATGGACTATTTGGGTTGGATAACAATAGATATTTGGATGTGTGAAGCGTTAAAAAGGATTAAATTTTTGTTATAGGCGTCACTAAGTATTTATGACAGAATATTATTTCGGTAATAAACTTAAAATAAAAAGTTATTGTAATATTATTTTATTTCTTCCGATTTCTTAATAATTCACATACATTAGAAAATATAGATAATTTTGACATATTTAACACAAATCACAACTGTATTTTTATTATTTTTAATTTTGGCGTAGAAATCGTTTTAGGCACATTCAGACTAAAACATAGTGTTTTTCACTCGAAAAATTCTAAGTTACAATTTAAATACTTAAAAAATACTCATTGTCAAAAATACATATGTTAAACACATATAAAAAAATAAATTCGTCCCTATAATATTAAAATTTTTTCGGGCTATCGGTCATTTTATTATTAATTAAAAACATTTTTAGGATATTTGATGTTTTAGTTTTTTTATTTCTTAAATCATTAAACACTAAAAAGGTTTTCAAATATAATTAATTTTTATATGTTACAGAAAATTTAAATAATAAATTGTGTTTACGCTGGTAAACATTACGGATCTAATTCGTAATCAAAGTCAGTGAAGCTATCTTCCCCAAATTAATTATAATTGGTTCCTCTATCTCAGCAATCATGAGATCGAGTTTCCACATTTTCTTTTATTCTTTTATTATATAGATTTTTCCCAATTTTCTGCAGTAACATTATTCAAGAAAATCTTTCAAAACTTCAGTTAACTTACTAATTTTGTAAGCGTATTGTTTCTAGCAACTCTATCTTTTACTTGAGAGCGATATTTCCTTCTCCAACGGACATTTTCGGGACGATCTATAAGAACAGATTTCCCATCTGGTTTTTCCCAGCAAATATTAAGTTCTCTGAGCACTTCTTTTAATTTCAGGTAAATCCCGATTTTCATTGATTTTAGTTAGAATTTTGTCGACGATTGAGATCTGCTTCTCATAATAAAATGTATGTACAACTCCTTTTATTGCAGTTTACATCTCTTCTTCCAACGAGGTTTTTCGTCTGCCTGTGATCGAATGTAGCTTGGGAGTACTAACAATTCTAGTCGTTTTCTTGTCCTTCAGTATTCGGTACATAGTAGATTTTCCAACTCTTGTCATGTTGGAACACATCTCAACAGAGCTTTTAATATTATTATCTAGACATTGATGTCTTAAGGCATCATAAACATTCATCGTAATAAGTTTTCGTTGAGGAAAAAATGACCTGGTTTAACGATTTCGGAATAAATATAGATGTGGAATCCATATCTTCTGGATATCTCACTAATCTCAAATAATATATAAAAGCAAGCACAAACAATATAAATCACTAAGGACGCACTGTAAGGTGTACTTTGCTCACTGACAGAAATTAAATTGAACTATCAGAAATTTTATTGTTGCAGTAAATTTATAAAAGCTTATAATATTTAAATAAAATTAAATATAATTAGATTTGCGGCAGTCCTCAGTTGCCTGCGGCACCGGAGCATGTACGTTGGAGGTTTCGGTAACAGTTTTATTACTCTCTCTAGTTCTTGAATAGAGTATAGGAATGTGCATGCTTGCGATCGTCCCTCCCCCCGATCGACAATTTGTTTTCGCTTTCCATACTATACTTTTATGATATCACCGCCCCCCCTCCCCCAAAGAGAGAGGCTGGATCCGCCCCTGATTGTCACTCCTAAAAATCATCCCTTATTTCTTATTAGGGTAAACCATATATTTACGCACGTAATTTAATTCTAAAAATTACGAAATTTAATGGAATTAAATGAAAATATTTTTTTCACGAATACTATAAGTAACTTAAGTTACTTGTTATTTGAAATGATCTTGAATTATGGTATTTTCACTCCCAAAACATATCATCCCCTATTTCTTATAACGGTAAATCATCTATTAGCTAACGTAATTAAATTCTAAAAATTATTTATATTTTATTCCTCCAGTTATAGATAAAGATTTTTTTAAAAGCAAAAAATAGAAAAATTGATGAGCTAAAAATTCATACTTCTTGGAAAATATTGTAACATTTTTATATCCTGTTTACTAGACGCCATGTCATAATTATTATTTTCCTTTATACTGTCGTACATTTTTTATCAATTTTGTTATTGAGCAGGTATAAAGTTTAATTATATAATTTGGTAAATTACGACGAAACATGCGATGGAAATTAGTGTAATTTTAGATGACTAAAACTAAATTATATATAATGATTACAAACATTTTATTGACACTAAAATATATTAAATATTATTATTTTATTATTACTATATATAATGATGGTGAATAATTTTCTAACGAAGATCATACACAATCAGGTTTTCAATCTGACTATCTGTGTTCCCTTGGTAAAATACAAAAAATGAATAAATTTCACATCGTCTGCCGCTATTTTTGAAGTTAATATTAGTTAAATATACAGGGTGTCTTTAAAAGGCCGGTACGAAACGCTAGCGTAATTTCCTGAGGCTCAAATATGAGGATCTAACCCAATTTTCCTTAGTCCAAAAGTTGATGATTTCTGAAACACAGGGTAGGAAAATTACAATTTTTTAAAACTTTCTGTAAAATTGTGACTTAATAATCATAATTTGCACTAAATTTGACATTTTGGGTTTCAAAATCTGATCAGAGTTTCAAAATCTGATCATAATTTCGATATGCATGGCAGAGGACGCCACCAGCAGCACTCCATCTACATTTAATACTTCATAGATTTTTGTGCCTCGGTAAATTATATTTCTAATTAAAAATTTACCCTTCTTACCAATCCTAAATTTTTCGCTATGGTCGAACAATAGAATTTCGAAATAAAATTTGTTACGGTTAAAAATTGGGTTTAAATAATAAATAGTTTCGTTTACATTTTTCTACATTAAATTACAGGTTCAGATTAATAAAGTCATAAATAGATTTTTGTTTTGTACGTAAATTTACAGTAAACGATGTTTTCTACTATAAAACTAATGATTACCTTTTGTTTTTCATTCATTAATATTGGTTTCATCTATATTCATATCATTCCTTTTGTTTACATTTTGAAATTTTGATTGACATGGAAACTTAACATTTTTCTGTAATTTATAAATTTCAGAAAGTTTTTAGGGTTGCCTATAAGATGGCCCATCAGTTGAATATTATCGAAATGCTAAATTTGAAATAAAATAGTATCGATTTTTTTTTTCATTATGTTGTTTTTAGTTTATTAATTGAATATTTCCCTTTGCTTTACTAATTAGAATTTTTGGTAATTAAAATATTGTAAATTTGACCCTCGAACTATATCGAACTATTTCGAACTAATTGGATTTTATTTTTAAGTGTTTCGAACCCATTAAGTAGTTTGTTATTGGGTATTCATTTTGTAGGACGAGGCAGGTTAGATTATTAAGATATTGGTTGTCTCGGTCTGATTTTAGTACTGGCCAGTTTAAGATTGAGATAGAAGAATTTTTGCATATATTTTCCGGAAGTAGTTCAAATTGTATGATAAATGTCAAGGGTTCGAGATTATGGCTACGAGATTAAGGTTATTTTTTTTGGATAGATTTTTGATAGACGTTTTTTATAAAGTTTTTTTGGTAACTTCCGTTGGAAGAAATGTGCTAGTGATTTGAGAGAAATCGTTCTCTTTTGGCTATCTGACGCAAGAGCGTGAAGATGTGGTTTTAGTTCTACTGCTTTCCCAAGTTAAGGGAATTGGTCATAAAGGGCCGATTAAAGTGACAAAACCTAGTCGGGGTGCAAACAATTTTGGTGATTTTGGTCGTTTCACTCTACAGCCAGTTTGGCGATTATTTTCTTCAGCCAGCCAGAAACAACGGCTTATCAGTTAGCAGATGCCAACATTTGCTTGAGTTCGAGGGTCTTTGGAAGGAATATGTCTTAGGAATAACTACTGTATTGTCTTTGGGATAAGTACAATATGTATTTGGAATAATTATGTCTTTGGATTTCTTCAGTCTTTTTTTTGGATGGATATTTATAATGTACAGATTGGGTTTTCGTGCTGCACTTCTGGGATTGTGAGCCTCTGAAGGGGACAATCTCCATATTGAGACAGGTCGACGTCCTTTCTGGGGAAGCCGTCTATGTCACAGGCCTTGTTCAACCACCTGTTTTAAAGTGATACAGCTAAGTGCCTAATTTTAGCCAAGGTATGTACACAAGAGGTTCTGACTGTTAAGCCTAATGGGTATTAACCCTGTATTTTGAATCGTTTAGTTATCTAAATACAGTTTTCTGTTCGATTACCTAGAGGGCTAACAGGTAGGGGATTCTTGTGTATATGTTTTGAACCTTTCTAATTAATAGACTTTAAATATTTGGACTTTAATATTATATTTTTTTTTTAATGATATTTATCTTTTGGTAATTTACCATATCATATATTTGCGGCGAACCAGTAAACTATGTAAGGTGAAACGCAGTCGACTTCGTTGCGCTACAGCCTCAAATTTAAATGTTTTATTTTTGCGATACTTTACTGTAATTGAGGTTTTTATTATGGTTCCATTTTTCTAGAGTCCCAGAGCGGCCAATTAACCATTTAAATTATTGTTTAAAATAATGAATATTATAGTGACACATTTATTGAAAATTTTAATTGCTTAACAATTCAATATTTTGGAGACTAGTTATTTTGTACAAATTTGTAACATACTTTTCAGTGAAATTTTATTAAGATTTTAACCACTTGAGCGACAGTTATAAGTTGATTTCTATGATCTAATTTTTTGTAATTATCTATCCTTTTTTTTTGTAATTTTCTATTGCTTATATTTTTGTTAACTGTCATTTAAACACTCATTATCTCTCTCCTTATCAATTTTCTAATTCTTTCTCTTTGCAGATATTTTTGTAGTTTTTGATATTGCTTATTTTTTTACTACTGCAAAGTTGATAGTCTCCTGCATTGTTGGGCTTATGGAACTTCATAGTCCAGTTTAAAATAGAGTGTGTTCTTTTCTTCTATAACTGGGCTATGTCGACGTAAACCTTCCAAAGGTAGTATTTGATTTGTTTACTTTTTGGATCGGTTTGCCGTTCACTGTGCAGGACACTGTCAAGTTTAATATACTATTCTTTTGTTTAAATATTCACATTTTGCTACGTCATAGAAAGACAATAACTTTCGACTAAGTCAACAAGGTCTTTTATTGCAATTTAACATTTGTAATCGCACTTCTATTAGATAGCCCCATTAGAGGAGCTTGCAATAATTCACATGGTGATAACTTTTTCCAGGAGTGTACTTAATATCTGGGAAGGGGTATAACGTGAGGAATAAATGTATTGGCCTCTATTTAATTGGTTTTATTTCCTATAATTTTAAACTAGGATACTTTTAAGTACTTAGACTCTGCGATTTATTTACCCGGATATGTCATATTAAATATTTATTCTTTTCCAAGTTTTCTTTACTACAATTGCTCGTAGTATAATCATTAGGGCTCATTCTAAAGTAAAATTTGGTGGCGCCTTTTTCCCGATTTAGACATTTATAAAACTTACACAGGCAATATATTAAAATAGTGGAAAAATATAAAAACAACGAATCTACCCTGAGATGAGCTAGCGTATAGGTAGACTCCAGTCAGCATTAGGACAATCAGTAGGTAAGTCTGAACTGAGGTACCTTACAGGGTGTTGCCAGGATTTGGTAAGGCAATTATAGTTGGTAATAATATAGTATATTTCTTGGTAAAATTTTGAGATTTCATTAGAGAGCAAAAATTCTAGTGATTTCAAATTTTTATAAAAAAATTTAACCGACTTCTAAAAGTGCTCTAAAAAGTGAAAAATAACTATAAATTTTCATATAAAATTAAAATTTTTGAAGTCGGCGCCAAACTAATACCTGACAAAATGTGATACGCATAAACAGATTAAAAATACTTTATTTGTAATTGTTTGCTTACCAAAATTTGTATATATTAGTAGGTATCTATTTCATTTAGAAATAATTTGGCGCCGACTTCAAAAATTTCAATTTCATATGAAAATTTATAGTTATTTTTCACTTTTTAGCACACTTTTAGAAGTCTGTTCAATTTTTTTATAAAAATTTTATTTTTCGAATTTTAGTTTAAAAAATTAACATCATATTCGTAATACACCACCCCCCAACCCCCTAATACCAAATTTGAAAAAATGCGAATAAGGTAAAATTTTCTTCCTACCATATTGGATACGCCATATTGAATTAAAAAAAATAATCTTAACGTCTTAATCTAATCTAAATCTAAAACCTTCAAAGCCCCTAGTACCAATTTTAGATGAAATCCAGGAATTTAAAACTTCTAAACGGTCATATTGCATCTGACGTATTAGATTTTCTCAAAATAAGTTTATATTCGCTATTTACATCCTCAGTTCCACATTTGAACAAAATCGAAAAATGTAAAATCTTTTGTCAGCTATATTGTATTCGCCATATTGAATCCTGAAAAATACTATCAAATTCATAATTAAATCCTCAAAAACCCTCTATATCAGTTTTGGAGAAAGTCGAAAAATGTAAAATTTTTAAGACACCCTATTGATTCCGCCAGTTTGAGTTTTTCAAAAATTATTTTAACTTCGTACTTGACACTAACAAAAATCCCATAATACTGACTTTAGACAAAATCGAGAGATGTAGAATATTTAATCTGTCATCTTAGATCCGCCCTATTTATTTTTTTTTAAATAATATCAGATTCGTAATGTGCTATCCCAAAAACTCCCTTATATCAATTTTGAAAAAGAAATCGGAAAATATTAATTTTTTATCCACCATATTGGATACGCCGTATTGAATTTTTTAAAAATTATTTTAGTTTCGTCATGTGCGACCCCGAAAACTCCCCCGTACTAATTTTGGAGAAATCGGACAAAATTGATTTTTTGTCCGCCATATTGAATTTTAAAAAAATATTTTGAATTCATTATGTGCGACCTCGAAAACTTCCCCATACCAATTTTGGAGAAAATCGAACAAAATTAAATTTTTTGTCCGCCATATTGGATTCGCCATATTGAATTTTTTAAAAATATTTTAAAATTTGTTATGTGAGACCTCGAAAACTCTCGCGTACCAATTTTGGAGAAATTTGGACAAAAATTAAATTTTTTGTCCGCCGTATTGAATCAGCCATTTCGAATTTTTTAAAAATAATTTCAGATTCGTTGGGTACAATCCCGAAAATTCCTCCATACCAATTTTGGAGAAAATCGGACAAAATTAACTTTTTTGTCCGCCATATTGTCAGTGCCATCTTGGATTTTACTGCACCAATTTCGTCCAAAAAAAAATATGGGACCAGCGCAGCAACTTCCTGAGCATAACGTAAAAAATTTCATTCAAATCGGTGCAGCCGTTCCGGAGTAAACCGTGTACATACATAAAAAAATACATAGTCGACGAATTGAGAACCTCCTTCTTTTGGAAGTCCGTTAATAACCGATAATATTTATTTAAGATTATTGCCAATGAAGAGGACATTACATTAAAATATTGTGTGGAAAGCTAAAGAAAAATGTTTTATTTGTTTTGTTACGAAAAATAAAATATTTCGCTTGTTTTCAAATATGGCATATTTAGAAGCTTTGGCAAGTTTTATACGAACTAGTTTCAACTAAATAACCATATTTACCATAACAAATCCATAATAATGTGGCAGTATTGCGAGCGGGAACATGAAGTACATTTTTTTTAAGAGAGAAGAAAAAAAAACTAATAATCTTTTAAGCCCGGTACGCCTGTCGAGCTTCATTTTGAAACGTGTATGGAGAGAGAACCACAGTTGTATTAGCAGGAAATAAACTGTTTGTGAGTCAACGATTGGATGAAGTAGGTTTGTGCCTTTTCGGTGAAATTAACAAAGAAACTATATTTATTGTTTAATACAGTTTATTTTTACGCAGATTCTAGAAATATTTAGGACTCTACAGGGTGAGCCAAAAAACTAGGACAGCATAAAGTTGTATTTTTTTAAATAGAACACCCTATATACGAATCGTATTTTCGATTTAGCTTATAATTTTAAATATTTTTTATTAGGGGTTTACTATAACAAAACTTTATAGTTTCTAAGATAATTAAGTTTAAAGAAAAAAAGTCACATTTTCAAGCATCAATTCAATCCTAAATAACGTTTTCAATTTTGTGACAAATATATTCAAATTTGGAATTTAGCAAGGCCAAGGACAAGTTAACATAATTTTTACCTAATATTTGCAATAAAAGCTACAGGGTGTTGAACACATCGGCTCAAATTTGAACAAGTTTAAATAAATAAATATCTTTTTTTTTAAATGGTACACCCTGTATATTTTCATGTTATTTAATAGAGTAATAAAAATCCTAAAAGTTTTGTTCAATATATCCTATACCTATTTATAATAGTTTTTGAGATATTTCAGTTTTTCTTATTTTCCATACTTTTTTACAGAAATAGTCTTCATTATCATAGTAGCCATGGCAAAAACAATGTAAAAGAACATTTTTCTGTGTGTCAAATTTATAACCGCAATCGCTTCTTTTGGTTTTTATGTAGTGTAGTTTGGTTTTTTTTGCATTCAATGAAAAATGAATTTTCCAAAGAATGAGTTAATATATATGATTTATACAATAGGAGAAGCTCAACAAAATTGCCTTCTTGCTCAAAGAATTTACAAAATGAAGTATCCTGATCGACGCCAGCCTAATACCCATACTTCTCAAAACTTAATGCAAAGATTTGATTCTTCTGGTACTGTTGATTATCCAAAACGTAAAGTGGTCAACAAACCAGTAACTAATGAAGAAAAAGAACTACAAGTATTGTTAAATGTTCAGGAAAATCCTTATATTGGTAACCGTCAATTAGCAGCGTTATGTGAAACATCACAATCCACCGCTAATCGTACTACCAAGAAATATAGGTATCATCCATATCACACGGAATTACACCAAGAATTGCACGGACAGGATTTTGAAAGTCGTGTAAACTTTTGTCGTACAATAAATGCGGAGATTCAATTAAATCCAAATTTATTATGCAAGGTAATGTTTAGTGATGAAGCTACTTTTAGAAGTAACGGTGCCGTAAATAGAATCAACATGCATTATTATGCCACAGAAAACCCATTTTGGATTAGAGAGGTGCAACATCAAAACCACTGGTCATCAAATGTTTGGTGTGGTATTCATCATAATCGAATTATTGGACCCCACTTTTTTAATGAACCACTAAATGGCCATAGTTACCTGAACTTTCTACAAGAAGAACTACCCCAACTGCTTCAAGGTCTCAATAGGGATAAGCTCGACAGTATGTGGTTCCAGCACGATGGTGCGCCTCCGCATTACCATCGTGAAGTTCGTGCGTTTTTGGACCAACGATATCCGCAAAAATGAATTGGACGTGGGGGTTTCATTGAGTGGCCACCAAGGTCTTGCGACATCAACCCATTAGATTTCTTCCTATGGGGTTATATAAAAATAAGGTGTATGTTAATCCACCAACAACAGTGAAAGATATGCGAAACAGGATTAGGGATATCTGTAGAACAATAACGCCACTAATTTTGTTCAGGGTCCGAGAAAATCTGCAAAAAAGACTAAATTTGTGCACTGCACAAGAGGGTCGTTTATTCGAACACTTATTAAAAAGAAATAATTAATCTCAGTATTTAATAGGTAATTTTTTTGTTTCAATTTAGTATAAAAGTAAATATGTATTTGCCTTGTCGTTATTGTTGTGTTAATTTTTACATATTATGTTTAATTAAACTATTGCCGTTGTAATATAACGAATAATGTATTTCATCATATTTAACCACATTCTGTTTGTTTCTGTAGTTTCTTTTTATTATTTTACATGGCTACTATGATAATGAAGACTATTTCTGTAAAAAAGTATGGAAAATAAGAAAAACTGAAATATCTCAAAAACTATTATAAATAGGTATAGGATATATTGAACAAAACTTTTAGGGTTTTTATTAATCTATTAAATAACATGAAAATATACAGGGTGTACCATTTAAAAAAGATATTTATTCATTTAAACTTGTTCAAATTTGAGCCAATGTGTTCAACACCCTGTAGCTTTTATTGCAAATATTAGGTAAAAATTATGTTAACTTGTTTTTGGCCTTGCTAAATTCCAAATTTGAATATATTTGTCACAAAATTGAAAACGTTATTTAGGATTGAATTGATGCTTGAAAATGTGACTTTTTTTTTTAAACTTAATTATCTCAGAAACTATAAAGTTTTGTTATAGTAAACCCTTAATAAAAAAGATTTAGAATTATAAGCTAAATCGAAAATACGGTTCGTATATAGGGTATTCTATTTAAAAAAAATACAACTTTATGCTGTCCTAGTTTTTTGGCTCACCCTGTAGAGTCCTAAATATTTTTAAAATCTGCGTAAAAATAAACTGTATTAAACAATAAATATAGTTTCTTTGTAAATTTCACCGAAAAGGCACAAACTTACTTCATCCAATCGTTGACTCACCCTGTATATATTATTTTCCTTTCTCTGATTGAAAGGAAAATACATATAAACAACTATTTAAATACGGCAGATAGATTTCTTCATTTTTATTTAAAAAAAAACTATAATAAAAATTGTAGCTTCCGTAACCAAAATTTTAGTTCGTACAACTAACAGTTTCAAGCATTATTTATTCAGAAAATTGGCTAGTCAAATATCAAGATTGAATGGTCAAATATCAAGATTGAATGTCACAACAGTTATTGTTTACTTAGTTTAAACTTTTGTACCGAAAACTAAAAGTGTAGGTTTCGCTTACTTTCGTAACAAAATTTTCATTTTGTTTTATCAACCTAAATTTCTGTTGAGATCATATTCACTAATAAAAGGTTGTCATAAACAAATTTTAATAAACATTACCAAGATAACTAACATACCAAATACAGCATCAGTAAAAAGAAACTTTTGCTGCTCAGTATAAAAGCAATATAAGTATTATAGATATTTATATTGATACTACCTGGTGCGGTAATGCTTGCAATCCATTTTATTCCATCAACATAGATTTAAATATCTTTATTCTAGGTTTATCTGTGCTTCCACGCATACGTACGATAAATGCATGACGCTATTAAGTAATTTAGATGTTTTAAAACGTCCCACAGCGTGAGAAAATGGAACATTATGTGTAAAACTTACAACAAGCAATAAAAATGTTAATTTTCTCGAACAAAAACAAAACAAAACAAAAGGTAATGACCGTTTCGTAATAATTGCGATAAGAGAAAAAGTGAAAATTATGAATATGCATTATTTTAACTAGACGATTTTATTTTCATGTTAATTGCCACAAATGATTTGTATTATTTCTGAAAGAATTTGGAATAGTATTATTACTAGATTAGTTTCGAGTTTTACAGACCAAGTGATGGAGGAGATTTTAACTGACTTCTAAAAGAAGGAGGTTCTCAATTCGTCGACTATGTATTTTTTTACTCCGATTACTCCGGAACGGCTGCATCGATTTGAATGAAAATTTTTACATTATATTATATATGTGGTGGTCTCATATTTGCTTGGAAGAAATTGGTGTAGTAAAATCCAAGACGACGCTGACAATATGGCGACCAAAAAAATTAATTTTGTCCGATTTTCCCCAAAATTGGTATGGGGAAATTTTCGGAGTCGTACACAACGAATCTGAAATTATTTTTAAAAAATTTAATATGGCGGATTCAATATGGCGGACAAAAAAAATTAATTTTGTCCAGTTTTCTCCAAAATTGGTGTGGGGGAGTTTTCGAGGTCGCACATAAAGAATCCAAAATATTTTTTAAAAAATCAATATGGCGGATCCAATATGATGGTCAAAAAAATCAATTTTGAAATTTTCGTGGTCGTACACAATGAATCTGAAATTATTTTAAAAAAATTCAATATGGCGGATCCAATATGGCGGATGAAAAGTTAATTTTGTCCGATTTTTTTCAAAATTGATATTAAGGAGTTTTTGAGATCGCACATTACGAGTCTGAAATCATAAAAAAAAATTAATATGGCGTATCCAATATGGCGGATAAAAAAATCCAAGATGGCGGATTAAATCAGTATTGAGGGATTTTTGTTAATGTTAATTACGAATTTAAAATATTTTTTGAAAAACTCAATCTGGCGGATTCAGTATGGCTTCCTGAAGATCTTACATTTTTCGATTTTCTCCTAAAATGATATAGGGGGTTCTTGAAGTTGTAAATAATGAATTTAAAAGTATTTTTTCAGGATTCAAAATCGAGAATCCAACATAGCGAATTAAAAATTTTTCGATTTTGTTCAAAGGTGGGACTGAATCGCTTTTGAGGATGTAAATAGCGAATATAAAATTATTTTAAGAAAATCTAATATGTCAGATGCAATACAACTGTTCAAAAATTTTTATTTTCCGGATTTCATTCAAAATTGATTCTAAAGAGACTTTGAAGGGTTTAGATTTAGATTAGATTAAGAAGTAAAAATTATTTTTTTGAAATTCAATATGGCGGATCTAATATGGCCTTATTCGCATATTTCGGGGTCGTATATTACGAATATGAAGTAAATTTTTTACAACTATTAGGTTGATAAGATATAATATAAAGGACTGAAAATTTTACGTTTTCCGATTTTGTCTAAAATTGATATTGCTGATGTTACCTTTCATTATCAGCTGAAGAATTCTGTACCAATCTCCTCTGAAAACTTGGTTAAGATATGCTAGTTTTCTACATTTTACAGTGGTCAGCAATTCACAAGTGGCATCTGCCCGGTCCAAAACCGCTATATTAGTTTGCATAGCTACCCAGGGTATTCAAAGCCTTCGCCTATGCAACTACATCTCAAATGCCTCCAAACGATTGATCGTATCAGCCTTCAGTGTCCACACCTCCGCTTCATACAACAACACAGACCATCGTTTAGCTAGTTTAAAATTTAGATTGTCATTGCAGACAAGCGATCTCATTTTTAGAAAAATTCGGCGGGCTGATTTGATTCTGCATGTAACTTTTTTATTTGGGACAAAATGTTCAGTAATATAACATTCAAGGTACTTGAAGTGGGAGACTCTTTCAATGATATCGATACAGCATACGAAAATGTCTTTCCGTTGGTCTCGACACTTTTGGAAAACAGGCCAGGAAACGAAGCGATTTTTGGGAGGTAAAAGTGACTCAAATACTGCCTGCGAACTGATTGCAGAAATGGATAGGGGAAGGTAGAAGAAATGACGTCTCATCTTATGTCTTAACAAATTTTGGTTGGAATTTTTTTTAAACAAATAGGTCGAAAAATGATTTTTTCCCGGTTTTTTGGATTTTACGGAAAATCAAAGGGATTTAGAGAAAAATGTTCCATTGACGAATTGGACGTCTTGAAAATGAGTTTTTATTTGTCCAAATCCATTTGTAAACAAAAAAGTTATTGCAAATTAAACATTAAAAATGGCTTACTTTTCAATAGTTAATAACTTTCTTAATGTTTATTAAATTATTTTCAACTTTTAAAGGAATGTAAGTTTTAAAGTGCTTAAAAAGTGTGCGGAAGTTGGGTGCTGTTGGTCCAATAGTTTTTGTAAAATTGCAATTGTTTATTAGAAAAACGAAAAAAGAGACTATTTTTGATTGGCTGTACTGTCGTCCAGGAAACTGCTACAGAGTTTTGGCAGTGCTCATTCTCTTCGTAAAGACTTAAGCATTTTTTATCCGATTTGTTAATGAAGCATATCATTGGAAAACTGGTAAAAAAACACGAATCTTGAAAAAAAAATTAAAGCAGGTTCAGTGTAAATGCAGGAAGGAGTGCAAGACAAAAACTTGTAGGAAAAATGGTCTGAAGTGTACTACTGCGTGCTCCAATTGCGATTCCGACATTTGTACAAATAGAGAAACGATTGACACAGTAATTAATGATGATGATGATGATGATGATGATGATGATGATAACGATAATGGGAACATAGCTGAAAATATATCAAATTTAGATATGTTAGATAATATGTTTAAGGATAGTCAAGTAGACCAATTCGTATGTACTGACATCGATGATCATAGCGATACATATAGCGATGACGAGTCTGACGAAGAAGAGAATTATGAATCGGAAAGCAAAGATGATTGTTTATAAAATATACGTTATTTAACAATAATTATGATTTAATGGATTATTGTATAACTTTTAATACAACCTTATTTTATAACAATAACATTATTCAAGAAATGTTATTTCAATACAATAATAAGAAAATTCAAATTTTAGCGCATTATTATTTCTAATTCCTGCATATGTAATAAAAGCAAAAAAAGTGAAATCTTTAAAAAAATATTTTTTTTTTGGGGGAGTAGGAGGGGGCCAAATATAATTGTTCATAAAAGAATATATATATATATATATATATATATATATATATATATATAATATAATAAGGTATGTAATCTTTTTCAATGAAAAAACATGTAAAATGAGTAAAAAAATTTTTTTATATAAAAAATGCAATTTTGGGAGTGGGGGTGTTCCGAGAAGGTTGAACATATGCCCAATAATATTTTTTCGATGACCTACCAAAAAAAAAATCAAAGAATGAAAGCTCTACTTTATTTAGAAGCGGAGATATTGCTAATTTTTCAAGCGCGCACCGATTTGGAAACGCTCTCTCACTTTGTACTCGGTGAGATTCCGTTACCTTATCTGGCATCCAGCACATACACTCAGTTTAGCGATCTCCTAAAGGGTTGATCGTGTATAAATTACCCTCAATTGAATGTTTTTATATACTTTAGGCTCTTATTAATGAACTGTAAAAAATTCAGCTCTTAATATAAATAAACAATCGCTCTGTGATTTTTTGAAAAAAAAATTGCTAATTCGGCTCTTATTGATCGTAGACTTTTTTTTTTCAAAATTCGTGTTTTTTTACCAGCTTTTCAATGATATGCTTCATTAACAAATCGGACAAAAAATGCGGTTGTTAATTAATTTATTTTTATTTATAAGCGAAAAACTACCCACATCTTCATGACAATTTTGCATAAACAAAATATAAAAAAATATCCACTTTTACTTACTACATGATAGTTTAAGTTTTTACGAAGAGAATGAGCACTGACAGAACTCTGTAGCAGTTTCCTAGACGACGGTACAGCCAATCAAAAATAGTCACTTTTTTCGTTTTCCTAATAAGCAATTGCAATTTTACCAAAACTATTGGACCGACAGCTCCCAACTTCAGCACACTTTTTATGCACTTTAAAACTCACATTCTGGTAAAAGTTGAATAGAATTCAATACATAATAAGAAAGTTATTAGCAATTGAAAAATTAGCCATTTTTAATGTTTAATTTGCAATAACTTTTTTGTTTACAGACCGACTTGGACAAATAAAAACTCATTGTGAAGATATTTTTAAGACGTACAATTCGTCTCTGGAACATTGTCCTCTAAATCTCTTAGATTTTCTGTAAAATTCAAAAAACCGGGGAAAAATCATTTTTCGACCTATTTGTTAAAAAAAAACAATGTTCCAACCAAAATTTGTTGAGACACGAGATGAGACGTCTATCTTTCCCTTCCCATTTCTGCAATCAAATCGCAGGCAGTATTTGAGTTTTTTTAACACTCCGCTTCCTGAGCTAAAAGTATATTTAAAGCAAATAGCGCTTTTCTAGTACGAACGGCATTTCTAAACCCAAACTGGGTCTCATCTAGGCCCTTTGGCATTTATTCCTTATTCTACAGTGAATAATACTCAGGAAAACCTTCAAGGTGTGACTCATGAGACCTACTAATAAAAAATGTATAGTTTAGTCAAAAGTAATAGATCGCAAATAGTTCGCTTTGAAATTAAATACATTTCTCAGTCCAGCATAATTTTAAAAAGGACATAAGCCCCAAAGCTACGGATTATAAAACTTTTTTTCTTGTCAAAATATGATTTATACGATTTTGTTCCAGTATTTTAAATACAGTTAATCACTACATTCTCTTCGTGGGCGTTCGACAATCGCAAGATAATAAATAAACAATTTATTTTTAATTATTCAATCAATACAATCCTTTCAAGAGCCGGCGCGAAAGGATTAGTACGTAATAAATTATATGTAACTGTAGCGAACGAAGATCAGGTTAGTTCTTACATTGTATTACTTGTTCCGCATTGGTAACTAGCATACCCCATCGCAGTTTAATCCGCACTATTTTTGTACCTGAATTATGTTCATCAACAATAATATCTTTAAAAAACTTATGTTGACGAAAATGATTGACCGATATTTAAAGTCTACAGAAGCCAACTTAACCTCGGGAGCAGCTTGCCTCAAGGTTGCCAGATAGATGTGTTACCCAAAAGCGAATTTTTCTTTTCTTTTCTTAAAATGATATCATAATCGTAAACTTTTCCCCAACTGTAGAACAAACTCTAAACAAACTGTTAGCCATGAAGAACACGGCTGACGGATATTTTTGTTTAGAGCTTTATTCTCTATACAGGGTATTTGGTAAGTACCTCTTAATTTCTCGGGAGCATACAGAGGAGATCAAAATATCCCTACTTGGGCATAGAAAAAAAAATCCTAAAGTGCCCCTTAACGGAGATACAGAGCATTAAATGGGTACCTAGCGATTTACTTTATCGGCTCCAAGTTCTGAACCGATTTGTATAATTTAATGAAATTTTAATATTTTAGGAAGGTGTGTCGGTATCTACGACCATTTGGCGCCTTCAATGTATTTTACCAACTATTTCGTTTTATATTTATAAAACTATTTACTTTTATGTATGTAAGTAAGATGTTTAATTGTGTTATTAGTAATTACATTTTGGACATCTGGAATGTTCCTTATTTCTTAATAAATATAGATGTATCAATTTTGTATATCTTATCATGAGACGACAGGCTATAACTTGCTCTCTGCGTAATAGATTTGGAATAAAATTTTTATAAAAAAAAATTGAACCGACTTCTAAAAGTGCGCTAAAAAAGATTAACAATACTTTATTTGTAATTGCTTTCTTACCACAATTTGTATATATTAGTAGTTATTTATTTCATTTAGAAATAATTTGGCGCCGACTTCAAAAATTTCAATTTCATATAAAGGTTATTTTTCACTTTTTGCACTCTTTAAGAAGGCAGTTCAATTTTTTTTATAAAAATTTTATTTTTCGATTTTTAGTTTCGAATTCATTGCGATATCCATAAATTATTTGAACTAAGCACTAATCAAGATTAGTGTACCTGGCAATGACTCCAAGGTGGCAAAAAAGTACCCGTTTTATCCAGAGTTGTAAATCACCCTAAAATAAACCACTAAAAATTCTTTGATTCTTAGAATTCTCCAAATACCAGTGAAATTTTGCCAAACAAATATTTAGTCTGTCAAAGTAAATCCACTATCTTAAATTTCAAACTAATTTTAAATTGGTAATATAGACCCCTAAACCTTCCCATATCGATATTTAAAGAACTTGAGACGTAAATTTCTTAGTCCGATATATTTTATACTACATATTGAGTTTGTTAATATCCCAAGAACTCCGCAGTATCAAAAAAATAATTTTAACACCTTAATCTAGTCTAAATCTAAACCCTTCAAAGCCCCCTAGTGCCAATTTTGGATAAAATCCGTAGAATTTTAAATTCGCCATATTGGATCCGCCATATTTAATTTTTTTAAATAATTTCAGATTCGTAATGTGCGATTCCAAAAACTCCCCTATACCAATTTTGAAAAAATCACGCAAAATTTTTTTCCCGCCATATTGAATTTTTAAAAAATAATTTCAGATTCGTTATGTGCGTCCCCGAAAACTCCCCCATACCAATTTTGGAGAAAATCGTACAAAACTGATTTTTTTCGTCCGCGATATTGGATCCCCCATATTGAATTTTTTAAAAATAATTTTAGAATCGTTATGTGCAATCCCGAAAACTCCCCTGTACCAGTTTTGGAGAAAATCGGACAAAATTGATTTTTTGTCCGCCATATTGGATCCGCCATATTGAATTTTTTAAAAATATTTTGGATTTGTTATGTGCGACCTCGAAAACTTCCCCACATTAATTTTGGAAGAAATCGAAGAAAACTAAATTTTTTTTGTGCGTCATATTGAAATTTTTTAAAATAATTTCAGATTCGTTGTGTACGACACCGAAAATTTTCCCATATTAATTTTGGAGAAAATTAGACAAAATTAATTTTTTTAGCCGCCAGCTTGGCAGCGCCATCTTGAAATTTACTGCATCAATTTTGTTCAAAAAAATATGGGACTACCACAGCAACTTCCTGATCATAATGTAAAAATTTCATTCAAATCGGTACAGCCGTTCCGGAGTAATCGGTGTACATACATAAAAAAAAACATACATACTCGACGAATTGAGAGCCTCCTTCTTTTAGAAGTCGGTTAAAAATTGGGTAATTTTGGAAGTAGACTCTGTAGCTAATTACTTCCTTCCAGTATGTTCCAGTCTATTCGAGAGAGATTATGCATCGTAATGTTTATTAGGGCAACAAGATCTTTATGATATAGAATGCAGTTTGAATCGTTGTGATTTTGAATGGACAATTTGACTAGGGGATCAGCATGTTCGTTTCCATATATTCCAACATGTCTTGGTATCCAAACGAATGATTTTACAATGGATAACGAATTTGTATATGTCTGTTACAGTTGGATGGTGAGGTTGAAATGTACTCAGGAAGGTAAGTGAGCTCATGGAATCAGATGCGATTAACAATTTGTTGGTAAATTAAGAATGATTTCAATGACAGATTTGATGGAATGGAGCTCAGCGCTCAAAATGCTATTCAGCTTGTAGAAATTACTAAAGTCTGAACTATAAAGTGTTGTTCCAGTGTGCTGTTTAATTTTTGATCCATTCGTATAGATTATTTTATGACTGGGAAAAGCGGAGTTTGTTATATTCCCAAAAATGGTTTTGAAAAATTTTGAGATGAGTGTCTTGCTTTTTGTATTTGGTCATGTCAAGGTTGATTTCCAACTGCTCCGTCCAGGGCGGGAAAGCCTATAACTGAGGCTGTTTTATGGACGGGAAAGTGAAATTATGTTCCTTTGAAAAGAGAATAAAGGTTATATTAGGAGGGATGGTATTATTATGGTTTGTGTATTGATTTGGAGGGAATTTTGAATTGAAGATCAATCATGCAAGAGAAGATGGAGTTTAGACCAGATATAAAGAGTATTTTAATAGTAAATAAAACCCTTTGTGTTGCAATGATTCAATGTGGGACAAACATTGAATACTTGGGAAGGGACTGGTACGAAAAGCCCTAAGCCATAAGTAAGCTAGAGTTTTGCATTGAGTCTAAGGTTTCGATATGGGATTTACGGGAAGAGCCATATACAAAGCAACCATAGTCCATTTTGCTTCTAATGATGGATTTATATATGTTTAGAAGAGATAAGTAGTTTGAACCCCATGATGTACTTCAGAGATATTTTATGATATTGAGGTCCTTTATACATTTATTTTTGATAGAGAGTATGTGCTCTTTCCAATTAAACATATTACCAAAGATCATTCCTAGAAATTTGTGACTAGAATGAATAGGAATGGGAGTATTTGTAGTATATCTAGGGTGCTAGTTTTGGAACAATTTCTCTTACGACAGAAATGTACTATAGATAACTTATTGGAGGAGAGAGTGAAACCAGACTCCCTAGTCCAGGTCGTTAGAGAATTTAGACATATTTACAACTTTCTTTCTCCCAATCTAGGGATGATGGATTGATAATATATGACTATGTCATCCGTCTAGAGACGATACTGAATTTGTGGGGTCATGTACCGTCTTATGCTATCCAGAGCTATAATAAACAAAGTGAGACTGAGAGCAGATCCTTGTGGGACTCCATTCTCCAGAATCTTGATGTCTGTCATTAAAGCATACTACAGTAAATGTTTTAGATCATCAAAGAAGTCTGGAACGGACTTGCAGCCATACTCGTTGGGGCTAATTTATGACAGGTGTTATTTTACAGAGCTGAAAACTGATTTTTTAAATACTTTAATCATTCCTCTTCAAAAAAGGTACTCTTAACTTATCTCTATAAAACTGGCGGTTTTCGAGATAAATCGATTTTTATGCGAAACACTCAAAAGTTACTAATGCTAAACACAAACAGTTGAAAATAAGGTTCTTACTGTTAATTCTTACATAAAGAACTACTATTGACAGAACTTATCAAAACCGCATTCAAGTAAA
This sequence comes from Diaprepes abbreviatus, assembly GCA_034092305.1. NCBI lineage: Eukaryota > Metazoa > Arthropoda > Insecta > Coleoptera > Curculionidae > Diaprepes > Diaprepes abbreviatus. The sequence continues at coordinate 1,200,564 of JASJET010000280.1, forward strand.
AATAATTTTAAAAAATGGAAGAATATTCTTACGCAGGGTATGCTGATATATATTTAATTTAGGGTGAAGTACTGCCAAATTCTTCGAAGGCAAGAAGATTTCATGCTGAAACATTTTCAGCTCGAAGATTGCCAAGTTCAAAAACCTTTCAAAGGGTTGATCGAAGCCTAAGAGAACCAGGTAAGAGATGATTAGAAAATAATTATTAGAATTGGCGGTGAGGACCCTCCCAGGAGAGCACATGAACCTCACGTAGGGGAACAAATTTTGCAAGATATTGCTGACAACCCTTCAAACAGCATAAGAAAGCTCGCGACACATAACAATTTTACAAAATGGATTGTATATGAAACTCTAACAGAACAGTTACTTCAGCTGTACCACATTGAAAAAGTACACGGTATGTCTCCGGATGATTATCCTGCGAGATTTCAACATTCCAACTGGTTTATACAGCATCATAAACTAAATCTAAATATTTATAACCTTATTTCGTTTGCCGTTGATGCCGGTTTTACAAGAGATGGCATAATAAACTCATACTATTTACAAACCTATTTATTCTACTCAATAAAATGTTTCAAATAATAAAAGATGAAAATATCGTCATATTAACATAATGGAGCAAGTTGGAACTGTTGGCTGTTCTTTACTTAGAGCATATAGTACTGGATGCAACAGCACACAAAATTCCGCGCGTATTATATGGCGAAGAGAGAGAAAAGGCGAATAGGGGGGAAATGCTATCTTTCTCGCTTCGAACATTCAGTTATGTTCTCCACCCTCATCGAAGGGCGCACTAGCCAATCTCGGTTTCAGCGCTCTTTCTTTGTCTTTATCCTATATCGCGAGCGGTGCCAAGACGACAAAGGTTCTCAACAATAATAACATTTTTGTATCATATAATAAAAAATATTAAAAATAAATCCCCTTTGAAAATAACAAAAAAAGACATGATTGTTTGATGATGTAGAATTTCTATAATAATTTCTAAATAAAGGTTCCACATTACTTACATTTTCTTGAAATGTTATGTCGGAGTATCATTGATTGCATGGCTTACCTAAAAAAGAAAATATATATCATCAATACTTGCTTTGACAAGAATAACAATATTTACATTTATTATTATATCAAGCTATACCATTTTACTACCCTTTATTACTTTTCTTTGGTAATTTGAAAACCAAAATAAGCTTAAATTTAGATTTAAGATATTTTTTGTCGTTAAAGTTCAACTTTTTGTCGGATAATTTTAGTTCTTAGCATATGTTATGTTCAGGTAGTCTCATATCATTATTAATTCTGTAAAATCGCACTAAATATAGTGGAAAAAATTAATTTCGTCCGATTTCCTTCAAAACTGGCATGAGAGAGTTTTCGGGGTCGCACATAACAGATGTACATTTTTTTTTCTAAATTCAATATGCCGGATTAAAAGTTTTACTTTTTGCGATTTTGTTTTAAATTAGTGCTAGGGGCTTTTTGGAAATGTAATTTACTTATTTCAAATTATTTTTAAAACAATCAATATGACGGATTAAAAATTTTACATATCCTCTCTCTCCTACTCTCAAAATAGAAATGTTAACTGTATTCAAATAAACATATAATTTTGTTACGAAACAGTAATTTCTAACAGAAATTTTAAAAAAATATACAATAGTTTTCTTTATTTTTAAGAAATTTAATTTTTATTTAGTAATCAATATGTAATTAAATCACTCTCAAGTCACGTGACCACGAATATCAAAGTGCGAGACGTCACTTGTTCGCAAACATCATCGCTCTTAAAGGTTATGTTGTTTGGTTAGCATTATTTTATAGTGATTTCGTGCAATTCTTTTGAAATTTGCTTAATAATCCCTTTGAAGGTGATTCTAAGAAATTTTAGCATAATGTAAAGTGAATTGATTAAAGCAAATAGTTCGAATTTGCCGAAAATTGTTTGTTTTACGGTGGCTAATTTCTTCGCAATAAACAGTAACTTCGGCTCTGTTGAACTTAGAAATGTGAAGACCTTCATGTAAGTAATAAACTAAGAATTGTTATTCCTGCAACCGATAATGAATATATAATACTATTTTGTATAGTTCTCTATATCTTTCGGCAACTAAAATAAAACAAGTACAAAATATTCTTACCTGACTTTGATTACTTTATTTCTAACCTCAAAATTACAGTTTTCATATTTGATAACTTTTAACATAGAAAAAATAAACAAATATTATCAAAACTTACATCAAAATGATCTTAACAAAAGTACATTTTAGACTGTGTAGGCACAAGTGCCAGATCTTTGTCGGATAGCTGAAGCTACATTTTTTTATTTTTTGCCGAACGTGAAATGTGAATAAATAACTTTTCAGGTGTTTTAATTGTAGAACTTGTACACTGAAACCCTGCACAACAGCTATAAAACTTAAATTTTAGTTACCAGCATTTAGGAACATGTGACGTCACAGCGGTCACGTAATAATTTTTGGCTTTCTGGAGCGAAATTTGAAACGCGATTTAAAATATATTCTTTCAAATATTCGTTGTATTAAAAAAAAAAACATTAAATTTTTTCGGCTATATATAAAACTATTGGTCCTCGAGGATTTGTAAGTATATAAAATACGAATTTATAATTATTTTCGAAAAAATCAATGTGGCGAATCGAATATGGCAAACTAAAAATTTAAGATCTATCGATTTTGTCTAAAGTTGATACTGGGGGTTTTCAAGTTTCAGATATATTTTTTTAAAATTCAATATGATAAGCTGATGATTTTAAATTTTTTTAAATTGGTTTACCGGATTTTTAGAGTCGCAGATTATGAATCTAAAATTAATACTCTAAAATTAAATGTGGCCGAAACAGCATGGGGAACTAAAAATGTTACATTTTTTCAATTTTGTCAAAAATTGCTAATTGGGAGTTGTTGGGAGAGGAGAGAGACGTAGATTACATGTTGAAAATAATTTTTCCAGATTTTTCCTAAATTAGGACTAGGTGATTTCATGCAGGTGCGGATCCAAAGGGGAGGGTGATGGAGGCGATTGTCCTCCTCCCAAGAGCTTTAAGTTCAGGTTAGCCCGATTTTGCCTCTTATACTAGGAATGTGTATGCTGCTGGCATCTTCCCCCCGTCGACAACTTGTTTTTTCTTGAGATCGCTCTCCCCCCCCCCCCCCTAAAGAGCTTTGAATTCAGGAAAATAGATCCGATTCTGGCTTGCCATATTGTATTTTTGCGATATCACCCCCCTCCCCCCAAAGAGAGTGGCTGGATCCCACTGGTTTTACGGGCGTATTTTATGAATCAAAAATTAATATCTTATATAAAGTATGTCGGAGAAAAAGATTTATGTGTAAGTTGATGTAAAGTCGGTATCGGGATGCTTTTGGGGGCGTATATAATAAATCTAAAATTAATTTCTTAAAATGTAAGATAGCGGATTTATTATGACGAATTAAATTTTTGCTTGTTATTTGGAGAACTTTCAGAATCAGAGATTTTTTGTTGTTTAATTCAGTGTGGTTTAACTAAAATGTGGTGGTCGGAATTGCATTGCTTTTATTTTTGTTTGCTTTTACGACGTTTCGATTACGTTGTATCTCTATCGTTATCAAGTATAAACCATTTTAGTCAATCTTCAACTTAGTGTGGTTTAGTTAGAACTTAGTTCATATAATTTACGAATGTCGCAACGAGTTCAAAACTAAAAATTGAAAAATAATTTTTTTTCTAACAAAATTGATCTGCCTCCTAAAAAACACTAAAAAGTGAAAAATGAGTAAGGAACTGAAATTTTCTAAGCTAATATATTACCATATGGAACAAATAGGTACTAACACGACATTTAAACAAGTCATAGTAAGAAAACAATGACAAATAAAATTTTTAAGGTAATTATTTGTTATCAAAGTGAAACATTTCAACTTTATTTGAAGGTCATAGACAATGATGTTTCTTGCGAAGTAGTAGATATCTGTTGGACTTCCATTGTCTTTATTTTTGTTGAATATCACGACATTTCGGCTAGTACTAATCTCTAGCCGTTTTCAAGTGAAACTAAATAAATTCCTTAGCTACATGACTATTTATACTAAAAGTATGCCTGCTATGGCAAAATCATATTTTTTTTTATCTTTATGGACTCCCGAAAATACATAAGCAAGACATGCCCTTACAACCTATTACGAGTTCCCGGAACTCCCCGACTTCTGAACTTGCCAAATTTCTTCTTCCAATCCTGAGACCATTACAAGAAAATACATCGTCCTGGGTTAAGAACTCGCAACATTTCGTAAAAATTATACGTGAAATAGACGTACAACCAGAAGACCATTTTATTAGCTTTGACGTAAAAAGCCTATACACCAACGTTCCAGTTAAAGACTCACTAAAAATCATAAGAAAGAAACTTAAAGAAGACCAGACTTTAGCAGACAGAACATCTCTACCACCGCACGCCATTATGGACTTGTTGAAAAGTTGTTTGACTAATTCCTATTTTCAAGAAAAGGAAAAATTCTATATCCAGGATGACGGACTACCGATGGGATCTTCACTCTCACCGATGGTCGCAAATATTTTCATGGAATGGTTCGAGACGTTTGTAATTGAATCCACTACGAAGAAACCAAAGTTATGGCTCAGATACATAGACGATACTTTTATTATTTGGAGTAGAAACGACGAAGAACTTCGAAACTTCCTTTTTCATCTCAACAATATCAGCCCCACTATTAAACTCACCATGGAGAAAGAAGTAGAAAATAAATTACCATTCTTAGATGTCTTGGTTGAAAGAAATGGCAGACAAATTCGAATTTCGGTTTACAGAAAAGCCACGCACACAGGATAATACCTTAATTATTCATCTAATTACTCCAACAACACCAAACAAGGAATTATTAGAAATCTCGTAGATAGAGCCTTAACTCTCTGCAACTGCAACGAGAACTTGATGAAAGAGATAGATTACATTAAAAATGATCTGACAGCCAACGGATACCCAGTATATCTAGTGGATAAATTTCTTGAACAACGCAGAAATAGGACAATATCGACAACGAATGAAGAATGAAAACCAGTATTGAACATCCCCTATGTTAAAGGCATTTCAGAAAAAGTTAGAAGGATAGGAAAACGATATAAAATCAATGTTGTTTTCAATTCAAATAACTCTCTGAGAAGTCGGCTCACTAGGGTCAAACCAACAACTCAAAGAGACATGAAGAACTGTGTATATCAGATACCATGTGAATGTGGCAATTCCTACATTGGCGAAACAAAAAGACCTCTTGACGTAAGGATCAAAGAACACCAAAAATGCACATCTAGAGGAGAAACAGAAAAATCTGGTGCCGCCAACCATGCCTGGACTCATGGACACCACATAAAATGGTCTGAAACTAAAATACTACACCGAGAACAACATTGGAGAAAACGAAAATTCAAAGAAGCCGCGGTTATACATCAGAACCCGAGTTGTTTTCGTAAACCATCTTTAGATATAAAAGAAGTTTGGAAACCACTTCTTAGTAGTTGTAAACTAAAACTAAATGCAGCATAAAAAAATATGATTTTGCCATAGCAGGCATGACTGCACTCATCTCAGTCATACTCTACTGCATTTAATTTTAGTATAAATAGTCATGTAGCTAAGGAATTTATTTAGTTTCACTTGAAAACGGCTAGAGATAACTACTAGCCGAAACGTCGTGATATTCAACAAAAATAAAGACAATGGAAGTCCAACAGATATCTACTACTTCACAAAAATTTCAACTTTATATCAAATTTTATATTGTTATTTTTCGCTTTTAATCGTTTTGTTTTCAAAGACGGTTCAATTTTTGTATAAGTTTTATTTTAATTCAACTGACGTGGTCTAATTTTAACCCAAGTTGATAATTAAGTGTCAAAATTGGCAAAAGTAATAATAAAACAATGAAGGTGTGAACATTAAATATTTAAGAAAAAAAACTTGTATTATTTTATTATCAAACTGAAAAAAATAAAAGCATCTATTTTCGTTTGATTCTCAACAGACTTTTCCAATTTATATTTCTCATTTTTTTTAGTTAACGGATATTTTTACTTGTTAAAAAACTTCTATTTAATTAATATATGGTTAAATAGTTACGGAAAAATCTATTATTTTCTTCTGTTATCTATATGTTATAGTGTTTATCGACTTCACATATTAAAATCATCCGATTATTCAGTATTTACCATAATCACAGAATTATACCGAGCAATAAGAGAAACAATACAATGCCGTAATTTTTATATTATATCTCAAGGCATCAGGATATTATGTTCAGGAAAAAATCTAGGCGACGTACTTTATTTACACGTGTACCTTTGAAAGTCTATTGTTAACTGCAAACTTATTTAAATTTTTATTGTCTTTAAACAGTACTCGAGTGGGTGTTTAGAGGAAGAATTTTTGCGATTGTAACGCATAAATTTATTATAATTATAAAGAGAAGTTGAAGATGATGAATAATTGTGCGTAATGGTACTGGTATACTAATCACTAGATAGTTATAAAAGAAAGCTTTCCGTCCGCCTCTGTCTTTATGTCCGGGATAATCTTAGGCACTACTGAAGGTATTTTGAAACGATTTTCTACATTGATTAGGTAGTTTTTTTATATACAGTGGGAAACAAAAGGAAGAAAGAGCCCACACGAAAAATACGAACACTACATAGAGGACATACACTACGTCGATGAAAGACTCCTTCACGTCATCCTAAACTTACAACCAGAAGAGATGAACATCATAAGGGTCTACGAAACAAATATCAGCAAACCCAGAGAGCTCAGAGAAACATTCTTCAATAAACTGCAAGATCTACTAAGTACCATACCCGATAGAGAAAAAGTGTTTATACTAGGAGACTTCAACCCAAGAATAGGTAACGAACCCATTCCGGGAGTAATGCAGAGATATAATGAGGTAACACTAAATGACAACGGGAAATAACTCATACAACTGTGCGCCCAAAACGAAATGAGAATAAATAACACCTTCTTTCCACATAAGTGGCAATATAAAGGGACATGGGGAAACAGCCGAGAACAAGAATCAACCAAAGACTACATAAAAACGAACAGAAAAGTGTTACCCCACCAAATACTCGATGTCAGAACTCTGAATTCGTCAGATCTGGGAAAAGACGACCACCGACTAGTATTATGTAAATACTGGTCCCAACAAAGTATAAACAGAACGCACAAACAGAAACATACCTTTATTAAATACAATACCGAATCATTCGCTAACGATAGCACAAAAGTATTGTATCAGCAGAGACTCCCGGAGAAAATAAAAGCTAATACAATCCTAGAAAATGACGGAGTGGAGAAAGCCTGGGAAAAACTGAAAAGAAATATACAAGAGAGCGCCAAGGAGGCGATCGGAACACGAACAGTTAGCACGAACAAGCGAAGCAATACGAAACATGTTCATTTGTTTGTGGACTTTACACAAGCGTTTGACCGAGTCAAACTGGAACACATAACAGAACAACTGCGAAGAAAACAAGTAGACGAAGCAATCATACGTACAATATACGAACTGAATTCCAAAAACACCATGGTAATTAAAACAAATAACACTCTAACAGAGGAAATCTCACTATCCATAGGAATAAGACAGAGTGATAGCCTAAGTCCAACACTTTTCAATGTAATCATGGACGAAATCATTGATGAGGTAAAAAGCACAAATATTGGGTACCCAATGGGACACAACACCGTTCAGATTATATGCTTTGCAGACGATGTTGCCTTGACAGCAGATAGCGAAGACAACTTACAACGAATGCTTTTCCATCTCAATCGAACAGCCAAACAGTATAATATGAAGATATCTGTGGAGAAAACCAAAGTCATGGTAATAGCAAAAGAACCGGTAAGATGCAAACAAATGGTTGATGACAAACATATCGAACAGGTTGGGAAGTTTAAATACCTGGGAGCACATATAACAAGTAACAGGACAGTAACGGAAGAAGTACGCACACAAGCCAACAAAGCGGCCATGATATCAGGCCAACTAAGAGGCATAATCTCGAACAATAAACATATGACGGTTGAGAGCAAAGCAAGAATTTACAAGGTCTGTGTAAGACCGATACTGACCTACGGCGCAGAAACAAGAAATGAAACAACAAAGACAAATCAAATTATGAGAACAATAGAAATTAAAACGCTGAGAATGATCACGGGAACAAGTTTAAGAGATAGAAAAAAAATACGCGAGGACAGCGGAGTGGAGGATGTTGTGAAGTGGGTTCGAAACGGTCGTAGGCAGTGGAAAGATCACGTGGAACGAATGGACGATGACAGACTAGCAAAAACTGTGATGAGAGAGAAACCAAACACCATAACGGCCGCCTGGACGTCCCCCCAAAAGATGGAGAGACAGCTGGATTTCGACCTCAAACGAGGATCGATGAGACATTGTGTAGATAACAGAACTTGGTTCTACCTAGAAGAAGAAGAAGAAGGAAAATAAAAGGACTAAAATAGATTGAGGTATAATGGCTACAATCTACAGACTATAAAAAAGGCAATAGAAATGCAATAAAAACTTCTTTAAAGAAAAAACAGCTACCAAGAATAAACGAATCACCACACATCACAAGTACAACAGTTTATACTTGATAACGATTAGAGATATAACCTAATCGAAACGTCGTAAAAATAAAAATAAAGACAATGGAAGTCCGACCACATTTTAGTCAGAGGGAAACTACGTACTACACTAGAAATATAAGATATTTACAACGAAAGATTACGGTGTCAAATATGTCATGGCTCTCTTAGATTTTAATCTGGGTGATTTTGGAAACCTTCGTTTTTTAAGCACATCTCGTATTTCCGTCATGCGTTAATTTATCAAAAAAGTAAAAACTAGTTTTTGTAGAGTTTCGTCCCTTAAGTTCAGTGGCGCAGTCAGTGTTTTTCTAAAAAGTTCAGTTTTTTGAGATATTATCCAAACTTATAATTTTTTAAATAGGACACTCTGTATATTATTTTAAATATCGATTAAGTATAATTTAGGATTTTCAAAAAAATATAATGTATTTATTTTATTTTGAAGAACAAGGTCGGAATTTGATATTTTCAATAATTTACTTTATTTATAACACTAGGCCAAGGCAAACAAAAGGCAGATGTCCAAAACTTCACAGTTTTGTCAGATTGTTATTATTTATGAAATATTTTCGTTACGTAGGTGTTTTTATTTTACTTTTTATTTATTTTGCATTTCCAATAACCGTTTATGATAATTATGAAAAGTATGATATGTTAGTATGTTTTTGTACGAAGCAATGAAAATCCCCAAGACGTTTCTGAATTATATTTAAAATAGGTAATGTATTTAAAGCGTTTTCATTAAGATCATATTGGGCGATCGTTTTTGTTTATGTTAGGTATCCAGAAAGAAGACTACCCTTTCCAGACATATTTGCTCGTTAAAAAAAAATTAGTTGAACTTGGACCTTTTAATCAGCCGCGTCCCAAAACATACGTCAACAAAGACAGTGAGAGGAAAGAAACGAATGTGTTATTTTACGCAGCAGCAACAACTTCACTGTCCTGTAGAAAAATAGAGCAAGAAGTTGGTGTTACAAGATCTGACTCCAAAAGAATTGTGAAAAAGTATAGATACCATCCATATTTTATTAAAATAGTGTAACTTTTACACCCGGGAGATGATGAGCGCCGAGTAACGTTTTGTCAATGGTATTTAGAACAAATCGACATCAACGAATCTTTTGGCAGATTTGTCATCTGGTGTGACGAATGTTATTTTTTAAGTGCGGTAATTTTTAATCGTCACAAAACGAAGCATTGATCTGCAGAAAATCACCATTTAATTTTCGAGAGGGCACAACAAGGGAGCTTCGGGGTTGTTGTCTCGTGTTTTATTTTGGGCTGAGGCATAGCTGACAGGATGTATGAAGGGGGTCTCACAGCACGCAGATACCTAGAAATCCTTGAGGAAATTATTCCAGAATTATTCTTGAAAATGTTCTAATGGCCCTTTTCAATTCCATTTATCTTCAACAAGACGGTGCCCCAAGCCATAACTATGGGTTATTAAGGCCATTTCTAGACAATAACTTTCCTCAAAGATAGATAGGTACTAATGGGTCAGTGAGATAGCCTGCACGATTTCCCGATCTTTCCGTTTTGGATTTTTTTTGTAGGATTTTATGCAAAATCAAGTGTATAAGGCACGGCATGAATCTATAGCAGAACTTCGTAAGGCAATTAGTTTAGCCTTCCAAACTCTTCATAATCACCACAATCATACTTGCATCGTAGAAAGCAGACAGTAGTAATAAGAGGTTATACTTCAGAATCCTTTATAGCTACCTCCAAGATATCGCAAGGTTCCCACCTCGGTCCGCTCCTATTTATTATTTTTATTGATAGTTTACCAAAAATACTTAATAACAATAATGTTCTTCTGTTTGCTGATGGCCTAAAACTATATTCCGTGCTAAGGAACGCTAAAGATTGTACACAACTTCAGGAAGAGTTAAAAAGAATTGGTGTACGTAAATAAACTCAGATTTAATGTTTCTAAATGTTTTGTGCTTAGCTTTAGTAGAAAAAAGAATATATTAAACTTTGATTATGTAATGGAGATTTCAATTTTGGAACGTGTGGAGAAATGCGAATCTTGGAGTCATATTTGATTCTTAACTTTCTTTTAAATCTCATTTTTGCAGTATAACAAAAACATCATTTAGTATGTATGGATTTATAGTCAGAAACTGTAGAGATTTCAGTGATGTGAACTGTATGAGACAACTGTATATGTCTTATGTTAGGAGTATTTTCAAGTATGCTTATTTAATATGGAGTCCTTACTATAATACTCATAAATACGCTATTGAAAGAGTCCAAAATAAATGTTTAAGGTACTTTTATTATAGGAAAACAGCTGTATATGACTTAACTGTATGAAAAGATGAGCTTAGTTGTAAATATAATTTGTTAAGCTTGGAAAAGCTTAAGAATAGAGCCTCTGTAGTTTTTTTTGTATAAAATATTTGTTTTTTAAAATAAAATAAATACATTTAATATTTTTGAGAAGCGTAAATTATACTTAATCAATATCTACAATAATATACAGAGTGTCTTATATAAAAAATCATTAGTTTGGTTAATATTTCAAAAACAAAACTTTTTAGAAACAAACTGACTATGTTACTGAACTCTACGTAAAAAAACAATATGAAAACCAGTTTTTATCTTATTGATAAATTAAGGCATAACGGAAATACGATATGTGCCTAAACACGGAGAATTTCAAAATCAGCGTGTAGATTAAAAACTAAGAGAGCCATGATAAATTTGACACCGGAATCGTTCGATTGACATTAAAGTGAAAACTGCAAAACCATACCTTTGATAATAACTCCAATACTCCTTAAAAGTGTTGAAAATGGGACCCTGTACATGCAATAATTTATACATAGTCAAACCAACAAAAGAATATCGGCAATGTTAGAAAAATACAAACTAAGCATAAGGAATCAACAGACGATATAAGACATGATACAAATCATAAATTCCTAACATAGAACATTGAAATGGAAAGGAACGACCTCTTGAATAAGGAAAATGTCATATTTAACCTCCTTTCTACTTAAAAAAAAATCTCCTCAAGCGAAACCACTCTACCGCCATGAGCCTGATCTGAAATAAACACCATCGGTGGCTGTCAAAAAGCAAACCCAGGAGACAAAACCAAACGCGCTACGACCTCGTATACAGTACGTACAGAAAATGCCTTAAAAGATGTTAGCGAGACGTCTTTAAATGTCCACAAGGAACCAAACTAAATAACGCATGTACTCGCGGAGCATAGGAAATAAAGCAATACAAAAACTAACCTCTAATTGACTAACATGGTCTAATATAACCGAACTAAGTTGAGGGTATTGACATATGAAGTATAAATGATAACAATATCACAAGACTGGCCAACTAGAAGATCTAAATTTATGCATAACAAACTACCCATTGCGAAAATGACGGGGTAAGAAAGTATGTTTGAAAGATAGGGTGAAGCACAGTAATCTCTACCAGATAAAGAGTTTAAGTTTGACATTTGTTAGCCACATGTGACATAAAAATTTTTGAATAAAGTTATTGGCTTTCTATGGTACATAGCCAACAATCCAATATTCTGCAAGGATAGTTCACCAAACTGGAAAATGTGTAATTTATCCGAAAGGGTCGCTCTGGCTCTAAATAAGCCATGGGCGTGGAAGAAACTGGCGAACTGCTCTATGAAGAAGACGCCAAACCTGAAGTAAGAAAATAATAAAAAGTGACACTTCATGTTTAGTTATAAGTCAATAACAGTTTTTTTTCCATTAACTATTTAATATTTTTTCAAATTCTTTTTTTATTTTATGGAATAGAATTATAACAACGTGCCAAAGAAAAGTCTACAAAGTTTGAACCAAATTGGTTCAATTGATATTGAACTCAGTACAAACATAATTCTAGTCCTTAAAATAAACCAGCAGAATACAAATCCAGGAAATGGCATGGAAATGATGCGTTATGAAATTAAAGAGGTACATTTAAAAATGCGAACGAATGAAGAAAGATAATGAAAAATTTCTCAAATCCTGCTACTAAAAAAGGCGATTTTTTTTATGAAATGCCACAAATTAAAATTGAATCTCCTCCCCTAATTCACCACACGAATATAAAACCGATCTAAATTGATAGTAGAAGGTTTACATTGACAAATACAGCAACAAGTGAAGCAAGATTTGAACCTAAAAAATACAACGATTGAAAAATCATTTTCCTTTATTGCTTACCAACTTCAAGGACTCAAATCTAGATTTTCATCCTCAATATCTCTATATAAGCGTATATTTGCTGACAGATTTAATATAAACTAAAAAATTATCATCAGCAAAACAAAACTAGCCAATTAGAAAATCTAACTTCCATGTCAACTAAGTCAGGTCTAAGTTTAAACCCGCTTAGTGAAGCTATTTCATTTTTTATGTTATGCAGAAATAAAAAAATAATTTTTAAGTAGCCCATCAAAATCAGATAACCTGTTTTGAAACCCAGATAGTTCGTGAGATAGAAAAAAATGTTCAGAACAAAAGTTCTAGGGTTCGAAACGGGGCATTCCAGTGACCTTGAGACTGATCTCCAAGGATAATGCAGGCTCAAGTTGTTTTTTATGTAAAAGGGAACCCTCAATTTTTATTTCTGAAATGGAAAATATATTTACTCGTCTTTGAATACACAGCAAGGATTTAGAAAATATCCTTTTTTTATACAAAACTGGACATGTGTCGTGTTCCAATTTTTAACATTAACATCACATCATGAGACGCTTCTTTTATATTCCTATAGCTTTTGTATTTGTATTTTCCTCCAATAGTTCTAATTTCCTAGTTTTGGACTGATTTGTGGAATTACTTGATTCCCCATGGTCAAATGTGAAATTTTCCGTACTTTCCATTTTGTAATACAAAAAATGAGAGTTTCCATAAAAAAAAATACTCACATATAAATATATGACGAGCACAGAAACTAATCAGTAAAATTAGTTGTTATTTAAATAATCAGTTATATTCATTTTTGAAATGAATTTACAAAAATAGTTCTTTAATACAGGCTAGAAACAATAAACCAGAAACACGCATTCATTGAGTGCTGGACTATTTGCACTTCTAATGTTCATCTAGTAATCAAATAATCAAAATGTAATTAAATCTCCTTCGAGTCTCGTGACAGCGAACTCCAATCAAAGTGAGTGATGTCACTATATACTAACGTCATCGCTAGCACTCCGTCCTGATACGGTTATTCTTTTGAGTCATTGTTACTTTCAGTTCCATTACTTGAAGTTATCATAATCACGTCAACCTAATGACAAATAAATACATATCCAAAAGAACATGAAGTTATCGGTTTCACTTTTTTCTCTTTAACCATTTGATAATTACTCTAAAGAATACATTCAACGTCATCGCTGTCACGGACTTAACATAAACATTTTTTGGTTTTTTGTCTCATTCGTTGCCTAGTTAATATTTTATAGTCATTTTCATGTAATTTCTTCGAAATTAGCTTATTTTTACGTATGAAATCGATTTTAGGAAATTTTGTCATGATCGAAAATAGATTTATTAAGGCAAATAATTTGCATTAGAGCAGCCGATGAAAGAAACAAGGCTAGAAGGAAAATGTTACAAAATCCAAATGACAGTAACATAGAAGAGTATAAGAAACTAAAAACAAAAACCAGGAAGATTATGAAACATAAGAAAAAATATCTACAGACCAAACAAATAGAAGAAATAGAGCAAAATGAACAAAACAGCAATATAAGAGCATACTATAGGAGAATCTCAAATATAAAAAAAGGATACCAACCAAAAGCAAGAAATTTTATAAGAACAGACAATGCACAGCTAATAACGGAATATACAGAGGTCATGAACACATGGCGTGAACATTTCCATCAACTACTGAATCCGGATAACAACGACAACACTCTCACAAGCACAGTACAAACAGCTGAAATTCCAGATCCTTGACCAACCTACAAAGAAGTCCAAAAAGCCATAACTAAACTTAAAAATAACAAGGCGCCTGGAAGTGACAATATTTCTGCCGAATGCGTAAAATATAGTGGAGAAGCCCTCTATCGAATTACTCACCATCTGATAGAAGCTATATGGCTCACAGAAGAATGGAAAGAAGGGGTCATCGTCCCCATACATAAGCAGGGTTACAAGATGAAATGCGCCAACTGTCGAGGCATTACTCTGCTTAATACGGCCTATAAAGTACCCGTAATTGTACTCTTAGGAAAACTTAAACCCTATGCAGAGGAAACTATAGGGGACTATCAGTGTGGTTTTAGGGGCGGTCGCTCCACCGTAGATCAAATATTTACCATTAGACAGTTAATGGAAAAATGCTGGAAATTCAATCGACACCTGCATCAACAACTTGTGGACTTTAGACAGGCGTACGACACCATCCATAGGGTTAAAAGGAGGCAAGCAATGGAGGAACTTGGCTTCCCAAAGAAATTAATCAGACTAACCCAGGTGTATGTTGGAGGCTCAACACCTTTCAGAGGTGTTCAATATAAATGACCGTCTCAAACAGGGTGACGCTATAGCCCCGTTGTTTTTTAATGTAGCTCTAGAATACGTCAGCAGAAAGGCGAGAATCCAACCGCCAACAGCGATGTTTTATCATAACGTTTCCATCTTACTTTTGGCTCTTGCAGATGCTATAGACATTGTGAGAAACAGCACGCTGGATATCCAGAAGACCTTCAATAACTTCGGAAGAAGTGCATTGGGCTTAAAATTAACGAAGAGTACACTAAATATCTGTATTCCACTAGAAACAACCAACACAGAAGCAGACTAGGCCAAAACATCACAATAGGGGACTATAACTTTGAACGCGTCAAAGAGTTCAAATATGCTTACTGAAAACACTGACGGAACGTCAGAAATTAACTGTAGAATCCAAGCAGGAAATAGCTGCCTATACGCAGTACAAGACCTCCTAAAATTCAAGTTAATAACAAGACTTACCAAGATAAACATATACAAAACAATAATAAGACCTGTAGTGATGTATGGGTGCGAAGCTTGGACATTAACGGTAACAAATGAAGAATGGCTCCGAGTCTTCGAAAGAAGGATTCTTAGAAAAATATATGGCCCAACAGTGGATGCAACAACAGGACGATACAGAATCCGTACCAATAAAGAACTGGAGGATCTATTTGGAGACACTAATATTGTACGAGAAATAAAATCTAAGCGTCTGCAGTGGGCGGGGCACGTAAGAAGACTACCAGATAGTCGCACAGTCAAACTCGCGTGGGAAGAAGCACCGGTAAGGAAAAAACCACTGGGACTCCCTCGCCTCCGATGGAAAGACAATATTGCCAAAGATCTAAAGCAATGAATATTGATAATCCGCTAGATGCCATGGCAGACAGGCAGCAATGGAGGAGTGTTGTGAAGTCGGCAAAGACACACCCAGGGCCGTAAGCCATGGAGTAAGTAAGTAAGTAAGTAAATAATTTGAATTTGCCCAGAATTGATTGTTTTATTGGTGGCCGATTTCTTCGCAACAAACAGTAACTTCTGCTCTGCTGAATTTAGCAATGTGAAGTCTTCCATGTAAGTAATTTACCAAGAATTGTTATTTCCACAACGGATAATGAATACATAATAGTAATAATACGTATTTATAAGTTCAAAACTAAAATAAAACAGGTAGTGCCGAATCCTTGCGGAGTAGCTGAAACCACATTAAATAATTTTTCAAGTATTTTAATTGTAATACTTACACACTGAGGTACTGCACAATACTTGAAATAACTTAGAACCCATTTTTATTACAAAATTTACGAAGAAACTATATATTCTTGTCAGTTTACCAATGTTTATATACTAGTGACGTCACATAGATGAAGTGACCAGTATTGGTGTTTTTGCGGGAAATTTGACACGGAATTTAAAATTTCCGATTTTTGAAGTATTAGTTGTATTTAAAATTTTTTTTTTGAATATTTTGGGCTACATTAGGTACTTATACATGGTTTTGAACTCTTTTCCAAAAATAATCAAGATTCCAATTGTGAAAACACTATTTAGCTTTCAGATTTCATCTTTTAACTTTTTCTGCTTTACCAGTTACATATTATTCATAAATTTGTTAACAAAAAACATCACTTTTAATGTTTCTAGCGAATATCTCGGTAACCATTGGGCAGATTTTGACGAACAAAGAAATATTTCAAAAGTTTTTTTATTGCCTGTAACTTTATATTGGTAGTAGACATAATTAAATTCGAGAAGCTAAAAATGACCTTTTGTATCCTCTTTAAGAAAAAATTCCATTTGAATTAATTATTTTTCAAAGTCTAATATTCCTGTGCTAATAAATTCTGCTGTAAAAACAAAATCATAGGATTGGCAAGCGCAACACAGATAAGGTTGGGAAGTGTGTTTTTCACACAACGTAGAGAAACTTTAAATACTCGGTATATTAAAAACAAAGCGTTCTTACCAACAGATTATTTCCGTAATCTCCTGTATAGAAGTTAAAATAATAAAATTCCTATAGGCAACTTATAAAGAGATGCAACATAGATTAATTTTCTTTTCGATCAAGATAAGTCTAAACTATTTTTTTATGAATGATATTCATTCAGGAAAGGTTATTATGTAACAAATAACCAATTATCTCCAAATTGTTGGCCCATTCTATATAAAATTACCTTCGCAGGAACAGTACGCGATATTACGATAAAAAATAATGTAAATTTAATTTTAAACTGGATGAGATTCACTTTTAGAATGTACCGAGTTTTTATTTCATATGCACAATTAGTTTGGTAATTTAAAATATTTTTTTTTTATCGAAGCTGAACTTTCAATATATATATATATATATATATATATATATATATATATATATATATATATATATATATATATATATTTAATTCCAATTAGCCGCAATTTTTTTATTATTTTATTATTATATTTGTGTCTTTTTCTTAAGCGTGTAAAATTAACATGTTTATTTTATTTTTTTTTTGAGGCTATTGGATTTCCATATAATAAAGGAAATTAAATTAAGATGTCACTTCCGTTTTGATTGTCGAACGAACAACACGTTGCCGGGTGGCGCTTGCGGTAAGCAAGAAAAAATAACTTGGTTGGGACGTTTGGGGATGAAAGCGGGGTCCGGGCTGATTGTGCGGTGTTGGGGAGAGCGCTCGTTATAGGGTGAGTCCTATTGTGCAAGGGGTGAAGTTTGTGCGTGGTCGCGTGCTCTATGGTGAGCGGGGTGTTTTTTGCCCTACGAAACGAAGCTCTGCGCATTGACAGAGAAGGATATACTTGTGACGTGCGATCATCTCCACATCCGGCAGTTCATGCATTTCATAGCTTGTTTTTATATGTCAATTTTTTAAGTTATGTACTATTAGAGGATTTTCGGGGGTACATACCCGATTATCCGGAATCCTCATCGTTTAGTGCCCACAATCCGGAGTTCGTGTAACCTATCCAGAAGGGTGGCTCTGGCTCTAGCTAAGCGCCGGGCCGTGGGACGAGCTGGCGAATTGCCTTGCAGCAAAGCCATTGCCCTTTCGAAAGGGGGGGCGCAAACAGAAAGAAAAAAAAAGAAATTAAGATGTCAGTGCAATAGAAATAAAAATAAGTAGGTCTAATTTTAACTATAACATATAAAAATTAATTACATTTGAATCCCCTTTTTGTGTGTAATTGTAATTCTACAGATGGTTTAAGAAGTAAATAAACTGAAAGGTCAAATGTCTTAAAAATGTTTTTAATAAATAATAAAATGACCGTTAGCCCAAAAAGATTTTAATATTATATGGACGAATTTATTTTTTATATATGTTTAAATTCTTGTATTTTTGAATAATGGGTATTTTGTAAGTAATTAAAATAAAAATTAGAATTTTTGAGAGAATAAGGCTACGTTTTAGTCTGAATGTTCCTAAAACGGTTTCTATGCCAAAAATAAAAATTTAGTAGTGATTTGTATTAAATATGTCAAAATTATCTATACTTTCTAATGTATGTGAATTATTAAGAAATCATAAGAAATAAAATAATATTATAAAAACTTTTTATTTTAAGTTTATTAACGAAATAATATTCTAAGTCATAGTGATAAAAAAACACCTCATTTTTAACACTTCACACTTCCAAATATCCATTGTTATCGAACCCAAATAGTCCATTATTTTAGACCGGTATTTTTGATTATAAAATTTCTAACCCATTCCTATGAAAAATATATGTGTCTAACAGATTTTGCCAAAGATACCGGACTAAAGAACATAGGAAGTTTGGGAAGAAAAAAAGTGTAAAAAATTATTTATTACTCTCTCTAGTTCTTAAATAAACTATAGTATAAGAGACAAAATCGGGTCTATTTTTCTGAATTCAAAGCTCTTGGGGAGGGGCTATCACCCTCCCCCCCCCCCTTGGATCCGCGCCTGTATACATGGTTTTTCTTATATTTAACAGCGTACCTAGAATCTTTATATTATAAATGGAGGGAAAAAAGCTTTCACTGTTTTCTAAATAAATTTAGTGTTATAAAATATAGTAGTTCCTTTTTAAACATTTCCCGAAGATGATTAACTACCGCATAGTAATGGCTACCAGCATCAACTTTTAAAGGTTTCTTCTCCAAGCAGGAGTTAAACCATTACTTCAATTCAGGTTAGAATACAATCGTGGTGCCTACTGTGCCGGTATTTCTATGTGTGATGTCTACTGTACCGCTTGTTCCGTTTTAAAAAGGTTAAAAATGTTTGGAGAGAAAAACCATCCAAAATTAAGTGCTGTGTCCCAAACTGTGCAGATAAATAAAGTGGTCGATTTCGATTTCAGAATTCAAAGGATTCCGAGTTACAAAGAAATTTGTAAAAACCATGGTGTATGTGTTAAGAAATTTTTAAGAATCTTTTGTAAGAGATTCTAGAAAAGCAGTTAAATATAATGCAGTTCCTGCACTCTATCTTCCTGTATGTGTAAGTAAAACCAAGTTAGCGCTTTTTTATTTTCTAGAAAACATGAGCGGTTCGTCGATTGGGGTGCAAGCAATTATAAAAAAAAATTATGAACATGCTGCTTACGTGCATTGTTATGAACATCAATTAAATTTGGTAATGTTAAACGCTGCATCTGCCAATAAAAATGTCCGCACATTTTTTTTCAAGGGACTTGTGCAATACTAAATCAAACTGTTAACCAAAGCTTACCTTGTTCGGCCCCAACAGATGCAAAATTAGTTCTAAGGTTATTTGTACCGTATTCGAATACAAAGAAAGCATTCTAGAGACAATGGAAAAAATCTTAGATTACAGTAGAAATGTTAGTACCACGAACCGATCATCAAGGTATGTCAAAATTCTCAAAAGCAAGAGTTTCCTTTAATGGTTAACTTATTTTACAAAATTATGCCTGTTGATTTGTTATTTGGTAAGTTTCAAATATATATTATCGTTCGAATCAAAATTAACAGAAATTAGAAATAATATTACCTCAAAGGACGTTGAGCCATCTCCATCTACTTCAAAACGACGTAAGCTCGATGATTCCGTGTAGTTTTCTCGGGAAACAACAGAAGTTTGTGATATAATTATTTGTTAAGCAAAAGAATGATTTAGCTTTATAGGTCACTTGGTAGCAGCCAGATTTTTTTTTTGGGAATAGTATGTCGAATGTAGTACATGTTTTCCCGAACAAAAATTTAAGGATACGATTAAAATTTAACTCTTTTTTTATCGAACAAAAACTCCCTACAGAACTGACCATCATATATGAAACTGAAGAATTTAGATCAATTTCGGGACTTCTTGTACTTTATGGATACCTTTCGCAAAATATCGAGCTAAGTGAGACATTTAGTGAAGTTCTAAAACTTTTAAAAATTCCAGTTACTATTCTGATGGCACCGCCTGAAACAGAACGGTATTTTTCTACCCTTAAACGGATAAAAACGTTTTTACGGAATACTATGAGCCAAGAAAGACTTTTTGCTTTAGCAATGTTCTTTAAAAAAGGGATCTTATTGAAAGCATACCTGATTTCAATCAGCGGGTTATTAATGAGTTTGCTAATGCCAAAGATTGGCGTATGAATTTTTCTTATAAATAATTCACACAGTTATACGTGCATTTTGTTTTGACTGCTGTATTTTTAAAATTTACTATCTTTATGTTTAGTGGTTTCAAATACACTGCTTTGTTTTATACCAACTCAATTTTTGAAGAGTTTTATTTTCTCATTCACCGGTGCCTATGACAGGTTTTAAACATATCTATGTTTTTAATGGACCATTGGAATTACAACCCCTACATTTTTAATGCATGAATATTATTTAAATATAAAAGAAAAATATTATTATGTAGAAAATATATCAAATATATTTCTTATTGTGACAACAGCACTAAATCTATAGAGTCAAAAATCTGCAGAACGCTAAGTGAATACCAAGCTTATATTCCTGATAACCAACGATCGGAGCTCACATCTCACTACAGTAAGTCACCACATCTTTACGGACTATAAAAAATTCATAAAACGAACATACCATTGAGGTCCAGCTCCAAAGGATCCCTACAAATGCACTGGCGAAGTTTCTTTTAAAAATCATAGAAACTTGATAAGGTAAGATGAACACATATGTTAAAAATTCTACATATTTCGTGAACATTGTTAGTAGCATCAATTTAGAGCCAGACGACAGACTAATAAATTTTGATGTGGAAAGTCTGTATATTAATGTACCATTAGGGGAATCACTAGACATAATCAAAACTAGACTTTCAAATGATACTACTTTATCAGATCGAGCCACCTTACCACTGGACGGGGTGAGGGACCTTTTGGAGTGTTGCCTGCGTAGTGCTTACTTTCAAGTAAAGGACAAGTTCTACGCTCAGGACGACGGGCTTCCGATGGGTTCTTCACTCTCTCCAGTCGTTACCAATATATATATATATATATATATATATATATATATATATATATATATATATATATATATATGAAATGGTTCGATACTCATGCCATAGAAACGGCAACAGTAAAACCGAAAGTCTGGTTGAGATTTGTCGATGATCCATCATCGTATGGAAGGGTAATGATCAAGAACTTAATGATTTCTTGAAACATCTAAATACCATTCGACCTACAATTAAATTTACCATGGAAAAACAGGTAAATGATCAATTGCCCTTCCTAGATGTTGTGGTGAACCGTTCAAATGAAGCTATTAAAGCTTCAGTATACAGAAAACCAATCTATCCTGGACAATATCTTAATCATAGTTCTAATCATTCTGTTGTAACAAAACGAGGAATTAGATGCAACCTCTCTAATCGCGTTATATCTATATGCAATAATGCCGATTCATTAGAAAAAGAGGTAGCAAATATTAAATTCGATTTATAATAGAATGGTTATCCTTCAAAACTAATTGACGATATAATAAATAACTTTAGAACAACGAACACTGGACAGCAAGAAACACATTCCTTCTTCACACTTCTCTTCATAAAGGGAACTTCGGAGAAAATAAGACGAATTTGCAGTAGTTATAATATAAAAACAACTTTTAAATCAGGAAATACACTTAGAGCTCATTTAACAAAAACAAACCCAAAAAATACCGATAAGAAAGAATGTGTTTACAAAGTTCCATGTGAGTGTGGTGAAATGTATATTGGAGAAACCAAACGACCACTAGAAGTTAGAATTAAAGAATATAAAACTCATACGAAAAAAAGATAAACGTCGAGATCAGGTATTGCAGAACACGCCTGGGATAAACAACACCATATAAAATGGTCTGAGGCTGCAATATATATGGAATATATGAAAAAAAAATATATATATATAGAAGCAGCTTACATTAAAACCAATAATGGAATCTTCAGTAAAGCGAGTGTTGAGATACCTAATCTTTGGCAACCACTACTTTGTAACATTAAATCCTTGAGGTGTGTACAGTGAAGCAAAACTTTACGTTTCAATGGACACAGTCTCTATATAAGCTCGTAGTCTTAAGACAAAACATTCAGTTTATACTTGATAACGATTAGAGATACAACGTCGTAAAAATAAATAAAAATAGAGACAATGCAAGTCTGACAACCACATTTTAGTCTATCTTCAACATTTTCTACAACCTTCAAACAAAGTTTTTTATTCTACTGTTGAGCAGAAATCTTATTTAGGGCTCCTCGTATCTAATCATATTTTTTTTTTTGGGAGAAAAAATATTATTTTAAGTTAACTACGACTGCAAAGATAAATAATAAAATAAAAGATTCATGAAGAATATGTGACCTGGAAGGTAACATAAAGAAAAAAAATATAAACAAAGGGTAAGGCGTATACCGATTTAAACCCTATAGAATTACACACATGCGAGTACCGTCATTATGTAATCTGGAGCAATTGTAATATACGTTCCAAAACAAAGAACCACGGGCTTGGTGGATAACCTTATGAAATTATTGTGTTCGTGCACCCATTACAATGAAAACCTGTTCTTAATAACGACACTTTAAGTACGAAGTGCCAATGAGGTACGTGTATACATATACCGAAAATATGTATAAAAAAGTTGATAATTTATATTCTTAAAAATTTCGTTTGCATGCACAGGATCAGTTTGCAGTGATTATTCATTTTATACTATTTTTATTAAAACATTTTAATACAATTTCTGCTTCGATCGAGTTGAAAATTAACCAAAAAATAATACTCACGTGATTAGCATTATCTGTCAAATTTTAATTTTTTTCCAAAAAAAATCTAAAGTGGGGTTATATCTCAAAATATCGAAAAAAGTTATCAGAAATAGTTTTTCTAAATATAATATTTAGCCCATATGCAGCTGTATAGGATAATTTAGATTTTTTGCCCATTTTTTGTAAATCCCACCACTATTGTAAAATACGACTCAACGCAATCTATCTAAAACTTCTTAGTTTTGGCAATGCTTGATCCCAGATATACTTTGTTTAAAGTAGCGCCATATTAAATGTGTGTTTTTTACAAAATCCAAATAGGGCTATTAAAATTGATCACATGTAATGAAAAGTTTATTTGTTTTTGACCCTGTATAAGGTAACTTCATAAAATAATTATTTTTGAAAAAGTAGTTTGTGTAATGTGTAAGTAATACACATTAATATTAAGAAAATAGTTTAATTGAAAAGACTCAAATTTTCTAATAAAAAAATTATACTATAAAAATTAAACGCATTTAAAATTTCACCTTTTTTATTGATAACAAATTATTCTTGGTATATCAATATTAAATTAAAAACAATTTAAAAATTTAAAATTACATTACTCTGTGTCTTCCACTGCGTTCAATACAAACAATTTTTCTTCTTGATACATCTTTA
Source organism: Diaprepes abbreviatus (assembly GCA_034092305.1). Classification (NCBI taxonomy): domain Eukaryota; kingdom Metazoa; phylum Arthropoda; class Insecta; order Coleoptera; family Curculionidae; genus Diaprepes; species Diaprepes abbreviatus. The sequence continues at coordinate 1,224,587 of JASJET010000280.1, forward strand.
ATGGAGCTTCTGATAATAAGGAGCATTATTTCTAAAATACAGTTTCGAATCACCATTTTCAAATGATCAACATTACGGAAAGGTTTTTGTTTGTAAACTTTTTGTTTTAGGTTACCCCACAAGAAAAATTAAATGGGGTTAAATCTGGAGACCTAGCCGGCCAATATTGTTCCATATTACGACTAATTACTTTTACCCTAAATATTTCCACGAGGCGTTTTTGAACCTGTCTTGTAAAGGGTGTTTTTTATAGAGGTATAGAACTTTTAAATGGAATAAAACAAAGATGAATTTTTTAAATTGGCATGAAATTTATTTTATTCGAAAGATAACCTTCTGGCATTATAATTTAAATATGACTTCTGGCATATGACCGCCACGGCTGGCTCGGACGTAGTCTAATCTGGAGGTCCAATTTTCGATGACTTTTTCCAACATTTGTGGCCGTATATCGGCAATAACACGGCGAATGTTGTCTTCCAAGTGATCAATCGTTTCGGGCTTGTCGGCGTAGACTAGCGACTTCACATATCCCCACAGAAAATAATCTAGCGGCATTAAGTCGCACGATCTTGGAGGCCAATTCACGGGTCCGAAACGTGACACTATGCGGTTACCAAACGTTTCCTTCAATAAATCAATTGTGGCATGAGCTGTGTGACATGTTGCGCTGTCATGTTGAAACCACAGCTCCTGCACATCATGCTTGTTCAATTGATGAACGAAAAAGTCAGTAATCATGGCTCTACAGCGGTCACCATTGACTGTAACGTTGTGACCAGCATCGTTTTTAAAGAAGTACGGACCAATGATTCCACCAGCCCATAAAGCACACTAAACAGTCAGTTTTTCTGGATGTAACGGTGTCTCAACATATACTTGAGGATTATCATCACTCCAAATACGGCAGTTTTGTTTATTGACGTATCCATTCAAACAAAAGTGAGCTTCCTCGCTAAACAAAATTCGCTTATGAAAATCGGGATCAACGGCAATCTTGTTTTAGGCCCATTCACCGAATCTACGCCTTGCTAGGTGATCGTGTGGCTTCAATTCTTGCACGAGCTGGATTTTGTAAGCACGTAAACCAAGATCTTTCCGCAAAATCTTCCATAAAGTGAATGGACACATATCCAATTCCTGTGCACGATGGCGGATAGACTGATTCGGGTCTTCCTCTACGCTACGCTCTACAGCAGCAATGACTTCTTCTGTACGCACTGTACGACGTCTCTGTGGGTGCGTATTATCATTTAGAGTAAACGTGGTGCGAAAACGTTCCATAGTTAATCGAATTAATTGTTCTGATGGACGATTATGTTGACCGTAAAATGGACGTAGTGCGCGATACGTATTTCGAACAGAACCATGATTTTCAAAATAAATTTGCACAATTTGGAAGCATTGTTCAGGCGTCAGTCTATTCATGTTGAAATGCCAAACCAAACTAAACATAAATCACTTGACAATTGACAAAATGGCCGCCAGTTAAAAAAGTGTTGCCAACTTAAAGTTCTATACCTCTATAAAAAACACCCTTTATTATGGATGGGAGCACCGTCACACTGGTACCACAGATTATGCCTCATTTTAATAAGCATGTTGTCCAAAACTTCGCTCTCAAGAACTTTTCAACCAACTTAGGTTGCGTTGAGTCTTATTTTGCAAGAGTGGTGCAATTTAAAAAAATAGGCAAAAAATATTAATTATCTTATACAGCTGGAATTTTGCATAAGAGCTAAAAATTATATTTTTCTAATAACTGTTTTCGATATTTTGAGATAAAACCCAACTTTTGAATTTTTTTGGAAAAAAATTTGACAGATAATGCTAATCACGTGGCTACTATTTTTATGGTTCATTTTCTTCTCGATCGAAGCAGAAATTGATGCCAAAGTCAAATTTCGAATTGAGCTATTAATAAAAAAAAATCCCAGACTTTACTGGTCACACTGTATATATATATATATATATATATATATATATATATATATATATATATATATATGAAGTAAAATGCGAAACAGTAAATGCAAACTTCTCTCCATCATATTCTTTCTGTGTTAGACGTTGCACAGTTAGAATAAATTGTAATAAAACACAATTCATCCTATTCCACCACCATCGAGATGGTGGCCTACCTGTACCACCATACCGAGAAGAAAGTCAAAGTTTACCCTCCCCGCCACAGTGATACGGCACATGTTTCGTCTCTCACTAGACTCATCAGGGTAACGACATGCATCTGGCTGTGCAAAGGACAGATCGGAGGGAAGTCTACAACACTGAACGCGGCTTCGCCAACCTCTCGTCGGAGGAATGCGTGAAAGCCGTATTAGTTTAATAATTATAGGCATCCAATCTTAAAATAAATACTGCAATAGCAAGACAAACAAAACATATTATAGAAACAAAAAAACTGCCGCGGAACCTTAACGTAATGCATGTCAGGCACGCACTTGGCCATTTTTTTTAAATTCAAATTAGTTCAGCAACACTGGGCACGCCTCTGATTTATTTAAGCCGTCAAATGAAGTATACTATCATAACACAACTAAAATATGTTTTACTTTGCCTAATTATGAACATGAACCAGAATAAATCATTGCCACATTTCTACAAAACCGTTAAACCAAAACATTAATAACTTTGCTGCCGCTCATCACATGGCTTTTCAATTTATCAATTGTGAATGGCTTGAGAGCGGTCAGTACAGTCTAAGATGCTGTACGGATAGGAGGATTTCCTATATTTAAATTTAACAGTATGACTTCTTCAGATCCTTTTAGTTATTTATTTTTATTTTCTTTATACGTTGTAGTATAGGTCCAAATTAAATATTTGGTAATAAAGCAATGGCGGCTTTTTCTTAGGTTTGCGCAACCCCCAAAAAGAATTGTAAATTAAAATAAAACAAACTAATGAATATAAGTACAAATATTTTTTAATTTCTACTGATAATTTAATACCTAAATTATACGCGAACAGCAGTCAATACTTGAAATAAATATCGTTAATAATTTGTCTGTATTACAGTATTATGCTTCAAGACGTTATCGCTTTGCTGATGTTCAATTTTAATGCAATCCAAGCTAATCCATTGAAGCGTATATGGAGTTGCCTATCTAAAACGTAGAGATCAGTTTCGTCTCATAAACTTTATGTAGTTTGCAAGTCGACTTGCAAACCTGTGTTTAGTTTGCCACACAAAATATCCATCTACTAGAAAAATTTCTCTTATGCAACCCACTGGACGAGTATTTGAACTTTTGCTTCCAGACGCGTGTAGCGCTGCCAGTATCAAGTTAAGGACTTCCTCTTCAAGCAGCAGTTCAGGTTAAAATTCAACCATGATGTTTACTGTACCGGTATTTCTATGCGTGATGTCTACTGTACTGGTATTTTAATTTTTGTGAAAGTGACTATGTTTTTACGTTGATTAAGATATTTTGTTACGTTTTAAAGAGGTTAAAAATCTTTGACGAGAAAAAAAAATATCCAAAATTAAGTGCTCTGTCCCAAACTGTGCAGATAAATACAGTGTTCGATTTCCGAATTCAAAGAATTCCGAGTTACGAAGGAATTTATAAAAACCATCGTAAATATGTTAGACATTTTTAAGAATCTCTTTTAATAAAAAAGCTGACAATTATGTTACTCTTGTTTAAAATATACCGTCATCGTATCAAAAAATGGGTTGCAATATGTCTCTAAAGATCCATTTCCTACACTCTGGACTTTTTTCCTGACAACTGCGGAGCTGTAAGTGATGAGCACGGTGAATGCTTCCATCAGGATATATCAACAATGGAGCAAAGGTACCAGGGAAAGTGGAATGTTTCCATGCTTGCCCAATACTGTTGGACTCTTGTTAGAGATGCAACAATTCACAAAAGAAAAGCAAAAAGACAGGATATTGAGTGACTAAAATATGGTTGTCGGACTTGCATTGTCTTTATTTTTACGACGTTTCGCTTAAGTTTTATCTCTAATCGTTATCAAGTATAAACTGAATGTTTTGTCTTAAGACTACGAGCTTATATGGGGACTGTGTCCATTGAAGCGCAAAGTTTCGCTTCACTGAACACACTCTATGATTTGATGTTACAAAGTAGTGGTTGCCAAAGATTAGGTATCTCAATACTGGGTTTACTAAAGATTCCATTATTGTTTTTAATGTAAGCTGCTTCGATAAATTTTGTTTTTTTCATGTTGGGTTCCATATATATTGCCGCAGCCTCAGACCATTTTATATGGTGTTGTTTATCTCAAGCGTGTTCAGCAATACCTGATCTCGACGTTTCCCCTTTTTGTGTATGAGTTTTATGTTTCTTAATTCTAACTTCTTGTCGTCGTTTGGTTTCTTCAATATACATTTCACCACACTCACACGGAACTTTGTAAAAACATTTTTTCTTACCGGTAGTTTTTGGTTTTGTTTTTGTTAAATGAGTTCAAAGTATATTTCCTGATTTAAAGGTTGTTTATATATTTTAACTATTGACAATTCGTCTTATTTTCTCCGAAGTTCCCTTAATGTACGGAAGTGTGAAGAAGGAATGTGTTTCTTGCTGTCCAGTGTTCGTTGTTCTAAAGTTATTTATGACATCGTTAATTACTTTTAAAGGATTATGTTGTAAATCCGATTTAATATTTGTCACCTCTTTTTCCAATGAATCGGTATTATTACATATAGATAAAGCGCGATTATAGAGGTTGCGTACAATTTCCTGTTTTGTTAGAACAGAATGATTAGAACTATGATTAAGAACTTGTCCAGTATGTGTTGGCTTTCTCTATACTGAAGTTATAATAGTTTCGTTTAAATAGTTCACCATGACATCTAGGAAGGACAATTGATCATTTACCTCTTTTTCCATGGTAAACTTAATTGTAGGTCGAATGGTATTGAGATGTTTCATGAAATCATTAAGTTCTTGATCATTACCCTTCCATACGATGCAGATATCATTGACATATCTCAACCAGACATTCGGTTTTACTGTTTTCGTTTCTATGGCATGAGTTTCGAACCATTCCATATATATATATATATATATATATATATATATATATATATATATATATATATATATATATATATATTGGCGACGACTGGAGAGAGTGAAGAACCCATCAGAAGCCCGTCATTCTGAGCATAGAATTTGTCCTTTACTTGAAAGTAAGCACTACGCAGACAACACTCCAAAAGGTCCTTCACCCCGTCCAGTGGTAACGTGGTTCGATCTGCCATAGAAACGGCAACAGTAAAACCGAAAGTCTGGTTGAGATATGTCGATGATACTTTCATCATATGAAAGGGCAATGATCAAGAACTTAATGATTTCTTGAAACATCTAAATACCATTCGACTTACAATTAAGTTTACCATGGAAAAAGATTTAAATGATCAATGGCCCTTCTTAGATGTCATGGTGAACCGTTCAACGAAACTATTAAAACTTCAGTATACATGAAGCCAACATATACTGGACAATATCTTAACCATAGTTCTAATCTTTCTGTTTTAACAAAACGGGGAATTATACGCAACTTCTATAATCGCGCTATATCTATATGTAATCATGCCGATTCATTGGAAAAAGAGGTGGTAAATATTAAATCCGATTTCCAACAGAATGGTTATCCTTTAAACTAAGATGTCATAAATAACTTTAGAACAACGAACACTGGACATCAAGAAACACATTCCTTCTGCACAATTCCGTACATTAAGGGAACGTCGGAGAAAATAAGACGAATTGCCAGTAGTTATAATATAAAAACAGTCTTTAAATCAGGAAATACACTTAGAGCACATTTAACAAAAACAAAACCAAAAATTACCGATAAGAAAGAATGTGTTTACAAAGTTCCATGTGAGTGTGGTGAAATGTATATTGGAGAAACCAAACGATCACTAGAAGTTAGAATTAAGGAACATAAAACTCATACACGAAAAGGAGATACGTCGAGATCAGGTATTGCAGAACACTCCTGGATAAACAACACCATATAAAATGGTCTGAGGCTGAGGCAATACATATGAAACCCAACATGAAAAAAAGAAAATTTATAGAAGCAGCTTACATGAAAAACAATAATGAAATATTTAGTAAACGGAGTGTTGAGATACCTAACCTTTGACAACCACTACTTTGTAACATCAAATCATTGAGGTGTGTACAGTGAAGCGAAACTTTGCGCTTCAATGAACACAGTCCCTTTATACGCTCGTAGTCTTAAGACAAAACATTCAGTTTATACTTGATAACGATTAGAGATACAACCTAATCAAAACGTCGTAAAAGATAAATAAAAATAAAGACAATGCAAGTCCGACAACCACATTTTAGTCAATCTTCAACATTGTCTACAACCTTTAAACAAACGCAGGATATTTAGTGTTTCTACAAGTGAAAATAAAATAAAAAAAAAATTGTTCTTGAAAATTGCAACTAATTTTTTAATTTCATTGTCATTTTTGTGTTCAGCGCCCCAGAATTAACAAAAAAAAATGCACTTTTCAAACAAGATACAACAAATAAACTAAAATTTATTGGGTAGTGTATCTAATAATTATTGCAAAAATGGCGGATTTTTGCAGTTATCTCGATAAAAAATAATCCAATTTTGGACACCCGGAAAGACTCGGAGATTTTTTATTACCTACAACTTTTGCATTTAACATTTTCTTCTACAATGCAAACAAAAAATGCTTTCACAGATAATGGAATGTCGCAGCGCCACCACGAACAATACTTGCTCCCTCAACGTAATAATGTCATTTATATTCAGCTTTCCTGATTTACCATGCTTTATGCCATAATTTTTTTAAAATATATGCGCAAGATTTCAGAACAAAAAGAAGTCAAACTTCTAAGAATTGTACCAATCCAATAAAAAAGCTGTGAATAATCGACCGAACAAATGCAGCCATCGATCTAAACGCCAATTTTAAGATCCCCAAATTAGAGTGGTTGGTCTACTCTGGTATTAAGACCAATAAATAATCACCTTTAAATTATGGATGGTATCTATAATGCTCTTTTATTGCTACTGAAATTTTTGGGCGTATCTACAGGGTGGACACTCTTTCTATTTCTTTTAAGAACCAACTCTACTGATTTGGAGAAAAAACAGATCGTGCTGCTGTGATAATAACTGCATTTAGTGTCCAATTTCAGAATTTTTGAAGTTGAAAAATAGTGCGTTTTAGCTAATTTTGGAAGCTTAGATATTAGTCCAAGCCCTAGGTAAAAATTAGTGCTGTTTTTGATGTAAATTCCGAAATGGAGGTGACCTATCCAAAAAAGTTGGGGGAAATATAAGAACAAACCCTAGATAAAATGTAACAGTAAAAAATATATTGGAGCCAAGTGGGGAGGTCAAAATTGGCTAAAACAACAAGCCAAGGATTAAAAGTTATAGAGATTTTAAAAACCTACAATTTGAGAGTTTGTGCGATCATTTTCGTCAATTTGTTATTGTAAAAATGCCAAAAAACCCTTAAAATCGGTAATTTTTTTGCATATCAATTATTTATTGCAAAATTAACTTTTTTTACACTTTTAAATAAAGTCCTCGTCCTTTTGAACAAAATGATATATTTTGTAATAATAAATCAGATAATTTGTTGGTGAGATATTGCTATTTATTTATCCCAAGACGAAAAATTTTTATTTGTTTATAATTTTTAATGATGCAGTCAATTGACCTGTTTTTAATTACAGGTGTCCCGCACCCCGGGATTTTTACCCGTAACTCATCAGCCGATTTTAGGGGTTTTTGACGCCATGGGTGAAAAACGCCAGCTTGTACACATTTACGACTTTTTCACTAGGGTTTTATTTTCTAATAATTTTTGTTACGTACTTTTGGTATTTTTAAAAATATAAAGCTCCGACTGACTATTTGTTTTCTGTCTGTATTTTTGATGTGTTTTATTCGTTTTAATAAACGACTAAGTAATATTAACGTGGCTTTAAAAAATAAATGGACCTACGATAATTAGTGCTTTGTGGACTAGCAGTCTTTTTTTACCTAAGCAACATTTGTAATGGTTCGTCTTTTGCTACTGTAGAACAAAGGAAGGTTGTCTCTAATAAATTATGAACTAGATGATGGTCTCTTCTAAGAATGAGCCAACTTCCTTCTATAGCAGCCGAAAAAAAGGAAATATGATGAATCATACATCAGTCTCGAATTTATTGATCTTAACAGCTCACCTCTCTGTATGTTATGTAGTAAACTATTTCTTAATTGTTTTATGGTACCTGCCACGATGCGCTGATATACAGAAACTGTACACCCCGAATTTAAAGAGAAGAATGAAGATTTTTTTGAGTAAAGAAGAGCAATTATGGAAAAGTCGAAAAACTATGGTGCATACGACGGAAACTGTGCATGAAGGAGGCATCGTACTTAGTTAGTTATTGAATTACATAAGCGGGTAAAGAGCACACTATAGCTGAAAATTTGACAAAACCATGTGTGTTAGACACAAGGCAATGTATGCAAAACATCTTTCTACAGTGCCTCTTTTAAACGATACTGTTTCGCGTCAAATTAGTAATTTGGCAAGCAATGTCATACAAGAACTACTTGCACGTTTACAAAAAAAAAAACAACTGTTCTTGCAAATGGATGAGTCAAGTGATGTTGCTGACCTGGTCATCTTGCTAGTCATTGTACGATATCTATATAAACATTCTTTTGAAGAAGAGATGCTTATGTGCTCATCGCTGCCCACTAACACTACTGGAGAGGAAATTTTTAACAAAATAAATATATTTTTTGAAGACAGCCATCTCAATTGGAATGACTACATCGACATTTGTACTGATGGGGCCAAGGCAATGACAGTAAAACAGCAGGAGCATTATCAAGAATAAAAAGTAAAGCGCCTAATTGTAGTTCCAGCCATTATATCTTGCATAGACAGGAACTCGTGAATAAGCAAATGCCACCATATCTAAAATTGGTTTTGGAAGATGCAGTAAAAATAGTTAATTTCGTTAATTCACGTCCATTGCAATCCCAACTGTTTTCAATTTTGTGTGAAGATTATGGCATATACAAAATAAAACACTACTGCTGCATACAGAAGTGAGATGGTTATCTCGGGGTAAAACTTTAACAAGGCTATTTGATTTTAGAGCGGAGTTACAAACTTTTTTTAAATATATTTCTTTTACTTTTAATCGCTTTCAAAAGAAAATTAGATTTTTGGATTATTTGTGTTGGTAAGAGAGAAATAAAAAGCTTTTCCTCGCTCAGTTGGTTCATTAATAATTGATGTTCCAAATAGTTTTAATTCTCTGCATTCTGCTCTAAAATTTACCTTAGAAATAGAAACCGAAAATAAACTTAATTTCTTAGATTTAACTATCAAAAAAAACAATAATTCTCTCAGTTTCAAAATCTTTCCAAAACCCACCCAAACAGACCACATAATTCCTTCTAATTCTAATCACCCTTTACAACATAAAATGGCCTCAATAAATTGCTATGGTAATAGATTGTTCAACATTCCCATGTCAGCAGAGAATTACAACAACGAGGTCAATATTCTAAAGCAAATTGCCGTAAACAATGGGTATGAGCATACAGTCATCGACAAATATATAGAGAAAATTAAAAACAAGAAAGAATCCCAAGAGGCTTACGGCTCGACTCCTTACAATGAAAGTCAGCAAGGGAAATTTTTCTCACTCTCGTACTTAGGTCACTTCTCTAATAAAATTAACACGGACTATAAAAAACCACACACAAAACGTGAAGATTTCATTTAAAAGTGTAAATCAACTCAGTTCCCATCTGGTCAATAACAAACAATTGATATCGCATATCCAAAAAAGTGGGGTCTATCAACTTTCTTGCTCAGACTGCCCTTCAACGTATATAGGAAAACTGTGTTTGGTCACCATATTAGTTTTACCAAACAGTTTCTCTCCAACTCATAATAGTAAAATCTTATATCACTCCAGGAGTAATAATTCTAAAACCTTGGATTACAGAGAGGATCTGGAAATATGCAGGGAGATAAAAAGAAACCCCGACCATTGCCTCAATGTAAGAATGAACAACGTAAATGACCGCGACCCCATTTTCAAACTTTTTCCTTAAATCATTAAACAATTTAAATGTCTGGGAGCTGTGATTGCGTGGGGTGCAATCTTATAATAATTTTGATCATCTTTTTCAGTTTCAGACACTTCATTCTAAATATATTAATAGTTATCACATTTCAACAAATTTCAACTACGCCTATGTTCGTGTATTTTATTGCTTTTTTACAAAAATGGAAATTATTTCACGCTACTGAACCCAAGTGTTCGAAATATATCACAGAATGGCCGACAACAGTAACGCTGTAGATTAATAAACTTTTCCTGCCCTTTCTTTCTGCTTTTTTTTCTTTTTTTTTTCTTTTTTCTCTTTTTGCTCATTGTCAATGAATTATTGATTTGAAATACAATTAACAAGAAATTAAAAAATAAAACTCATACAGAAAATCTCTACTCAGGCTTACACATACTTGTATATATTTTTAATTTTTGGACAATTTTTATTGCTATATTATGCTATGACTGTGTGTGGCATAACCTCACTCTTTTGAGTTATCGCAAAGGTTTTATTGTTTTAATAATGTTAATGCATTCAGTGTTTTGAATGTTTCAGTTTTAATTTTAATTTGGGACAAATTTTTTAAAATTTTTTTAATTGTATATGACTTGTTCTGTGTGGAGGCTACGCTAGCGTTGTTGGAAACTATTCTCAAACTGGTAGGGTTAAGGTATGCCCTTTGACGAGTGAGTGTGGTTGGTGAGTACTGAGTAAGCTTATTTGCTGACCATATTCTCTTGTTTCTGGAGTCTGAGCCCTGAGGATGGTCTAAGTTAGACCGAAAGCGCTTGGCCGATAGTAATAATTAAAAAAAAATATACACTGAAATACTAAATCCATCTATTTCTTGACTTCTTCGGTGTACAACCTGTTAATAACTTATAACTTAGTTCATTAATGACTCAGAAATTCTGTGCGTGCATCTTTTGAGACGTATTTTCCCGAAGATCAGAATATAAAAATTAATATGAATTCATGAATTTAAAATTCTTTTGTACCCAACTTGCAAAAGCTCGAAAGTATGTCAAACGAGATTTATGGATCATTTTTAGAAATTTCATCAGACACTAGTATGGAGTCACTGTTCAAAACAATGCCTCTGAATGATTTCTGGTGCAGGATCAGTGATGAATATCCATTTCTTGCCACAACCGCCCTGAATGTTCTTTTCCCGGTCCCAACAACTTATTTGTGCGAAACAGGATTCTCAACTTATGCAGTGCTACAAAAACAAAGTATCGCAATTTACTGGATAGCGAACCTGATATGAGACTTCAACTCTCTTCTATCAAGCCTGATGTCAGACAATTGATGAAAAATAAAAAATAGTTTCATACCTCCCGTTAGATATTTGATTCTTATGTTACACAGCAGTGCGAAACGCAATAACCCAATAGAAAAACAAAACCTGGGAAAGAACCTGTACCAGAATAAACGCACATTTGGGGGGTTGCAGAAGTACCGAAAGTTGGAAAATACTGATATCATTTCACCGATTAGTTTATCTCAATGAGATGAATACTTTTCAAAATTGCTAGCAGAAGAAAGAGCAGAATACCAACAAACAGTACAAGCTGATTCCGGCGTGCACGTACGCACCATTGCATCTCCACTAAGGATAGGTTGCAAAGAAGTCAAGCAAATATGCCAAACATTAAAAAACCGAAAATCACCAGGTCCCGGAAATATCCCGCCTGAGCTACTTAAATACGGCACAGAGAAGTTATACAGACAATTGACAAACCTCTACCAAAAATGTATATACGGAGAAAAGATACCCTAAGAGTGGAAAACATCCTATATTACCACTATACACAAAAAAGGAAGTAAAGACGTCCGTGATAACTATCGAGGAATTGCGGTTCTCTGCACAATCTCGAGAGTGTATGGGAAACTAGTCAAAAAGAGGATTGAGAGCGAATACTCAGATATGGAGGCCGAAGAACAGGCTGGATTTAGAGCAGGTAGATCTACTGTTGACCATCTCTTCACAATAACCCAGCTCATTGAGAAAAAAATCAGCAAGGAACCAAGAAATACACCTGCTCTACGTGGATCTCAAAAAAGCCTATGATAGCGTACCACAACAAAAACTCTGGGAAGCTCTAGAAAAACAAATATAAATATAATACTTATCAAGACTGTTCAAGAGCTCTATTCAAATAATACAAGCAAAATAAAGAAAGGACATAATATTTCAAAAGGATTCACGGTTAGCAAAGGGCTCAAGCAGGGATATTGTTTGTCTCTAACCTTGTTTAAAATCTACTTGGAACTAGCGTTAAAAAAATGGAAAAGAAATTGCGAAAATATAGGCATTCCACTAAACGATTCCATACTATATACATTATGTTTTGCAGACGACCAAATAGTTCTGGCACAAGACTACGAATATCTAGAATACATGACTCGTAAGCTAATAGAAGAATATCAAAAGTGGGGGCTAGAAGGAAATAAATCACTGTGAGAAATACAAGTATCTCGGAATGCATATAACCAACGACGGCAAACTTGACGAAGAAATCAAGCATAGAAACAACCAGGGACGACAAGCTATTAGACAGTTGAACAGCATATTGTGGGATAAAGCAATATCCAAAGAAAACAAACACAAAATCTTGAATAGTATTGTTAAAAGCATTGTCACCTATGGAAGTGAAGTATGGCCATTGAAATAAAGAACTCTAAAAACACTGGAAGCTACAGAAATGGATTATTGGAGAAGAGCGGCTGGAAAATCCAGAATGGACAGAGTCAGAAATAAAAGAATCCAAGAAATTATGGGCGTTAAGCACAAGATAACAGAAGATATTAAAATCAACCAACTTAGATGGACCCAGACTAAGTTGGAAAGAAGGATTGGATAAAGATATAAGAACAAGAGGAATGGAGAAATCAGAAGACGGCGTAGAACATAATAAACTGATATATATATATATATATATATATATATATATATATATATATATATATATATATATAGATATATATATATATATATATATATATATATATATATATATATATATATATATATATATTGTTATTATTAATAAAGAATACACATAAACCAGTTTTTCATTATTTTAGAGTTCTGTCAAATATTTTGCTCCGTCGCCAAAAAAGTTTGAGAACCGCTGTTCCATAGGATCTCCGGTCTAGAATCATTATGTCTATGACATCAAGCTGGCAATCATGTTTTTAGAAATTTTTCCCAAAAACTCGTCAGCCAAGGCTCGGCACCCGACTTTTCACCCAAAGTTGCGACGCACAAGTGACGAAGAAATTTGCGGGTATTCAACAATGGTAAAAAATTCGCGGTGGGTAATCGTAAGTGAGAACAGGCTATATAACTATTTAACCATCATGTAGAGATGATTGTAGCAATCTTACGTAACCAACAATAGATTTGTAAGGTTAATTAAACAAATCTTATTGTTAAAGTGAATAAATAATTATTTATAAATGATTAATGAAAATTCCTAACGCATATAACGTTTTACATTCTAAATATTTGTTGATAGTGAGCTTTTGCCATCGGTTAGTAAGATTCTTAGAACGCAAAAATCTCAATACCGCAAAATGTCTTCAAGATCACCTAATATTGAAAACAAAACGGCCAAGTGCGTATCACACATACAATTATTTTTTCATTCATTTGTTTGCCTATATTGTGTTATTGTTTTATGTAAAAAAAATTTTTCATCCAATTTTTTCTTTTAAATATCGAATTGCAACATTAGACATTAAATTTACTTTAATAAAAATACTTGTTAGCTGTAGTTAAAAATAATAAAATAAAAATGACATAGATATATTAGCTGTAGCTATAAATAACAAAGCAAAAATGACATAGTTAATCAACGAAAGTTGTAAATTCAAACAATATGGCTACTTATCTGTTTGTGAGTACCTGCTATCGGGCTGTAATCATTAAAAGATGGTCTCGGGTAATGCTGTACTTGGAAACAGGACAGCTCTTTATTTTTATATTTTAATATTCCCTTGTAAGTAGTTTCGTATATGTAGCCAAAAAGGAATCAAACGTAACGAATTCGGCAGCAAAAGTATTTAATGTCGGAGAAGTATGTGGTATCTTCATTAAAGAAGATAACGCTTCAGGAACATAGGACAAGCCTTGCATAAAAACAAGGAACAACAAAACTAGGATAATACATTGCAGAAATTGAAGTAAAGCTTGAATAAATTATTCCGATGCTTTAAAGGCTGGAGAAAGCTTGAAATTCCTTATATTTGGTTTAAAAAGCTGGTATATAGTTTACAAAGCTATTATAAGGTTTTAAAAACCCTTGTGTGGTTTAAAAAGCTGGTATGTGAAAGAAAAAGAAAAAATCGGGGTAAGTAATTTGGAAATCTTTAAGAGGTTATGGCGCGGGTTAAATGGAAATAATTTAACTTATTAAACTCGACAACTATAAAGAAAAATATATATTAAATTGCTTCATTTTAGTGTAGATTAATCAAATCAAATAATAAAACACACAGATGACCACTGATTTTGTTCTTTAACAATTCAACACGCCTTCTAGAACGACCAGTTACAAAGAAAATGGCTGGATTCTCCTAAAATGTCAATATTAGACTTGTCAAACTCCATATTTCAAGGAATTCTTATAACCATGTCCTAATTATTGGGAAAATGCAACAAAAACACATAGGCAATTCTAGGATAGGAAAATCGACAAAAGATACCGATTGAAATATGGCGAAATAGCGACTCCGGTTAAAACCGATGTCTATGGATGGTGAGGGGCAAATGATATCTTGCAAAATTCCAAATTTAAATAGAACAGGGGTAAAAGTAAAAAAAGGCTGTTACTGGGTCTAGGTTTCTGTACAAGTTTTCCGTTTTTCTATATTCTTAAGTCAGTTTAGCCTGGCAGTTAGTTTGATAACATCTGTCCTTCAGGTCTAGGAACGTCAAATGTTTCTACGCTCTCTTTCTGTTTCTTATGCTAATATTATTGCTCTCTTAATAACTGGCCTCAGAAATGCTCCATCATGTCAGGCTTTTTCAATATTCTAACATAAAAGTGCAAAAAACGCAATTTCGGGCTATATTTGAGGTTATGTATTTTTGCGAAATTTTTTTTCTCAAAAAACTATACATAGCATCTTAAAGTACAATAAATTTTACTCTTTCAAATGCCGCTGAGTTTGCTCAAATATCTTTCTTTTTTTTTGTTCGAGATATTCAATTTTGCAAATTTCAAATTGCACGAATTTTTCAAGTTTTAAAAACTTACACTTTTCGTGTTCCATCCAATCCAAATTTATCATTAGTTTTGGAAAATAAATTTGTTTAAACAAATTATTGCAAAATTTATTATTTTTCAGAATAAATGTATCGATTGTAATTTACAGAACTATATACGTCACCATTATTATAATATATTTTGTTATAAATAAAGTATTAAATAACAAATTTTGCAATTTAAATATAAAATTATTAAGGATATGAATTTGTAGACTTTGTATTTGTAGAATATGATTTTGTGAATTCTGGATATACATTCTTAATTATATTTTAATTACCGTTTGAGGGTTTTTTAAATTACAAAATTAATTGTTTATGATTTTATTTACAACAAAATATATCGTAATACCGATAACGACTCCTTTAAATGTATTAATTTTTGAAAAATGCAATCGAAGCACTTATTTAAATAAAATTTTTATAAAAAAAATGAACCGACTTCTAAAAGTGCACTAAAAAATGAAAAATAACTATAAATTTTTATATGAAATTGAATTTTTGAAGTCGGCGCCAAACTAATACCTGACAAAATGGGATTTACATAAACAGATTAAAAATACTTTATTTGTAACTGCTTTCTTACCATAATTTGTATATATTAGTAGTTATTTATTTCATTTACAAATAATTTGGCGCCGAATTTAAAAAGTTCAATTTCATATAAAAATTTATAGTTATTTTTCACTTTTTAGCGCACTTTTAGAAGTCGGTTCAATTTTTTTATAAAAATTTTATTTTTCTATTTTTAGTTTAGAATTCATTATGATATCCATAAATTATACTTATATAAGTACTAATCGAGGTTAGTATACCTCGTAATAACTCCAAGGTGGCAAAAAAGTACCCATTTTATCCAAAGTTGTAAATAACCCTAAGATGGACCACTAAAAATTCTTTGATTCTTAGAGTTTTCCAAATATCAGTAAAATAGTGTCAAACAAATATTTAGTTTGTCACAGTAAATCCACTATCTTAAATTTCAAATTAATTTTAAATTGGTAATATAGGACCCAAAATCTTCCATTATCGATTTTTAAAGAACCTGAGATGTAAATTTCTTAGCTCGATATATTTTATACTGCATATTGAGTTTGTATACGCCTCAAGAACCTCACAATATCAATTTTAGACAAAATCGGAATATGTAAAATTTTCTGTCCCTCATCTTGTATCTTATCAACCTAATAGTTGTAAAAAATTAACTTCATATTCGTAATACACGATCCCTTAAACATTCTAATACAAAATCTGAAAAAATGCGAATAAGGTAAAATTTTCAACCCACCATATTGCATCCTCTATATTGAATTTCAAAAAAATTATTTTAAGTCTTAATCTTATATTCGCTATTCACATCCTCAATTGCGATTTAGTCCCACCTTTGAACAAAATCGAAAAATGTAAAATTTTTAGTCCGCTATCTTGGATCTGCCATATTGAATCCTGAAAAAATACTTTTAAATTCATAATTTACACCCTCAAAATATCAGTTTGGGAGAAAATCGAAATATATAAAATTTTTAGGACACCGTATTGAATCTTCCAAATTAAGTTTTTTAAAAAATATCTTAAATTCATAATTAACACTAACAAAAATACCCCAATACTGACTTTAGACAAAATCGGGAGATGTATAATCTTTAATCCGCCATCTTGGATTCGCCAAATTGAATCTTTCAAAAATAATTTTAGATTCGTTATGTGCGACTCCGAAAACTCCCCGGCATCAATTTTGAAAAAAATCGGACAAAATTGATTTTTTCGTCCGCCACATCGGATCCGCCATATTGAATTTTTTAAAAATAATTTTAGATTAGTTATGAACGACCCTGAAAACTCTCACGTACCAATTTTGTAGAAAATCAGACAAAATTAATTTTTTTTAGCCGCCATATTGATTTTTTTAAAAATAATTTCAAATTCGTTGTATATGACCCCAAAAATTCCCCCATACCAATTTTGGAGAAAATTAGACAAAATTAATTTTTTTGGTCGCCATATTATCAGCGCCATCTTGGATATTACTGCACCAATTTCGTGAATATAACGTAAAAAATTTTATTCAAATCGGTGAAGTTGTTCCGGAATAATCCTTCTTTTAAAAGTCGGTTAAAAATAATAAATTTTGCAATAACTTGTTTAAACAAATTCTTTAAACAAATTTATTTTGAAAAACCAATGATAAATTTGAATTGAGCGATGCTTTAGGAGCCTTAAAATATCCATGGTTTATCAAAATTGCCCCTTAAAAGCTTAATAGTCACGAAATGAGGAGGTTTCCAAAACTTCCATGGGAAAAAAGTGTCGCAATGATACATAACCTCAAGTATAGACCAAAATCGTGTTTTTTGCATTTTTAGGTTAGGATTTTTAAAAAACCTGAGCGATATTTAAAAAAACAGCGATCCAAAATTTATTAGAAATGACTATTCTTAATCAATCTACAAATATTACGTCGGTTGTGTTGTTATTATTATTATAAGAATTCCTAATTACTAAGAAACACCAAAAACTACAACTAACTAAATAAATTCTGTATATTTTTCAGGTTTTTCAAACTACTCGACACTCCGTCTCGAAAATAATTCATGACTCGCTTGAGAGAGCACTATTTATTCCTAAAGCTATTCTTAGAATTTTGCGTTTGAAAAATCAAGCTAATACTCGGCACAAAGTCCCTAACAACTAAGTACCCAACAAACTGTAAACCAAAATGAAATGTTGCAATTCTGTGCTAGTAAACAATGATAGTTATTTGTTTTATTTACGGTATTGGCACACTCCGAAGATAATATTACGGTAATGCTGTGGTCAATGAGGAAAGAATAAGTTAGAAGAGATATTTTATTGTTTATTTGGTTATTAACGTGAATTGATAAGTTATACGTTTGTCAGGGTTGCCATCTGGTTGGTTTATGACTGACATTTACGCATTGCACGCAAATTTTCCTCAGTTGATCATCAACTAGCAAGCATAATTTCACTATTTCAAAATCATGAAAATAAAAAGATTGAGACGATGTGGTACACAAAAGATACATGGTCGGGACCCTACCTCAACTATCAATCACATCATCCGAAATCCCAAAAGATCAGCGTAATAATAGATTTGGCTGATAGAGTTTTAACCCTAACTTCTCCGAAATATCGTCAAGAAGCTTTAAAGAAAGTCAGACAAATTCTAACCGATAATAATTTCCCCGAAAAACTCACAAACAGAATAATAAAAAAAGAAAAACAAGCAATCAATGACAAACAAGATATCAAAAACCTAAGCCAAATATAATAAACCTAATAAACGAAACCACCTATTGTAGTCTTTATTGTTTTGCAACACACTGTATAGTCGATATTGATAAAATTTATTTATAAATCGGAAAAAACTGAGTAAAAAGGTTTCCAAATAAAAAATATTAAGTTGATAGTAACTGAAGGAATCGTCAAATACTTCACTGAGAAACATGACCAAGGTAAATTGAGGTGCGTATCTGGAATTAATTTTTAATTTTAATTTATGATTTTTAATCCCAGTATTTTATAAATTGATATTTTTAATTATATTGTATCGTTTGAGTCTTAATTCTAAGTCATGTGAATGTGCGTTTGTAACCATGTTAGTTGTATTTTACTTTTATTTTAGATTATACTTTCGAAAAAGCCCACTACGTTGGGTGAAACGTCAAGCAAGGAATAGTAGAAACCAAATCCAAAGAAGTTACCATACATTTATATAGAAAGATGGCTTGAGAACATTTTAGCAAACTTAATCTATATATATATATATATATATATATATATATATATATATATATATATATATATATATATATATATATATATATATATATTCTTGATTCTTGAATCATAGATTATATCCTTATTTCTTTATTTTGTCTTTTTTGGGGTTTAAGTTCCTTATTTAACAAAAAATGCAAATAATTGACGTTTCGCCCTTTATTTAAGGCATTTTCAAAATTTTCCTTCCTTTAAATATTTTTATATATTTAAAACGTTCACAAAAGAAGCATATCTACAATTTCAAAAAACAAACAAAACACTTTAAAACAGTATTTAAATTTTTTTAAAAATATTTAATTTTACCGGTACAGACCTTGACATGTTGTTACTCTATTCATAATGAAATCTAATCTTTACTTCATCTATTGAGGAAACATGGAATGCGAGTGTGTTTTATTTTTTACATATTTTTTATATTTTATAATGCACAAAAAAAAAAACAAAAAACATATAAATTTCATTTTATGTTTAAGAGGATATTCAATTTTTCATTCTTATTAATAGGATCGAATACTTAATATTTTTGTTTAAATTAGGCTGGTGTAAATGTGGCTCAAATTTCCCATATCTATTCTGTCGTTAAGAGTGTTTTTATCTTTTTTAACTTCAATCATTTCCTTTATCTGCAATTGTTGGTAATTCATTTGGTAATATATTTTTTATTATGGTACTGTTATAATCGAAAGTATGTTTTTCGTCCTGTGTGTCTTTGTTTAACGCTGTTGAAGCGTTTTTCGTATATTTATGGCCATTCAATCTGTTCTTTAGCAATTGGCTCGTCATACCTATATTTTTTTGGGACAATGTATGCAAGGGATCGAATATACTACATTTAATTTATTCATGAGAGGAGTTTTACTTTTTAAATTTATGCAGAAAAATGAAAAATTTTAAAGAAACATACATTTCAATCAAAAATTAAATTTATGGATGCTGTTGACCTCGTTCTAAATACAAATTACTTTCAGTACGAAAACACCATTTACAAACAACTCGATGGATATGCTATGGGATCACCAATTTCATCTACCATTGCTCAGTTAGTAATGGAATATTTAGAGGAAAAAGTTTTAGAAAAATAAAATTTTAATATAATATTTGTCGATGATTGTATAGCAGCCGTGCCACAAAATAAAATAACTGAAATTCTCCAAGAGTTTAACAGTTTCAACGAAAAATTACAGAAACAGAAAATAATAATAAAATAAATTTTTATAGAAATGACACTTATACGCAGAAAAAATAAAATTTTAACTGAATGGTACACCAAACAAACTTGGTCAGGTAGATATCTAAACTGTTTCTCTAATCATTCAAAAACTCAAAAAAATAGTGTAATAATCGGTCTGTCTGATCGTGCTATCTCTCTAACGTCTCCAGAATTCCGACCAAGAACACTGCAAAAAATAAAAAATACACTACTAAATAATAATTTCAATGAAAAGACTATCACCAAAATAATTAATAAACGAACATATAAATTTTATAATAACGTAATAACAAGAAACATAGAACATAAAGAGCAAAAATATGTAGCATTATCTTACACCTGTGAACTATAAAAATAAATAAAATACATTTTAAAAAAGCATGATATTATCGTATGCCATAGGTCACATAATAAATTAAATACACTGTTCACAAATTTAAAAAGTAAAACTCCTCTCATGAATAAATTAAATGTAGTATATTCGATCCCTTGCACAAATTGCCCCAAAAAAAATATAGGCATGACGAGCAAATTGCTAAAGAACAGATTGAATGGCCATAAATATACAAAAAATGCCTCAACAGCGTTAAACAAACACACACAGGACGAAAAACATACTTTTGATTATAACAGTACCATAATAAAAAAACACAGATATGAATTACCGAAAATTGCAGATAAAGTAAATGATTGAAATTAAAAAAGATAAAAACACTGTTAACGACAGAACAGATATGGGAGATTTGAGCCACATTTACACCAGCCTAATTTAAACAACAATATTAAGTATTCGATCCTGTTAATAAAAATCAAAAACTAAATATCCGCTTAAACATAAAGTTAAATGTATATGTTTTTTTGTTTTCTTTTGTGCATTGTAAAATATAAAAAATATATAAAAAATAAAACACACTCGCATTCCATGTATCCTCAATAGACGATGTAAAGATTAAATTTCATTATTTCATTACTAATAGAGTAAAAACATGTCAAGGTGTGTACCGGTAAAATTATATATATATTTTTTTATTTAAATACTGCTTTAAAGTGTTTTGTTTGTTTTTTAAAATTGTAGATGTTTCTTGTGTGAATGTTTTAATTATATAAAAATATTTTTAGAAAGGACAACAAACCAAAAGTTTTGAAAATGCCTAAGATAAAGGGAGAAACGTCAGTTATTTGCATTTTTTGTTAGATAAAGAACCTAAACACAAGAAAAGACAAAATAAAGAAAAAAAGGATATATATATATATATATATATATATATATATATATATATATATATATATATATATATATATGCTGAGATAACATTTTTTTTTCAAAAATCGCTGCAGCGTTTTTTATTAACATTAAGAGCGGAAATTTAACCTGTTCACAGTGAAACTTTAGACTACAGAATAGAACTTATTTTTTCGCAATAGATGTAAAAGTGTTTATATAAAAGCCGGTCAAAATAGTGGTGCTCATCCGCCGAAATCCCTATAGTGACAAATGTAGAAAACCAAATTTTTAATTTTAATTCTTAATAAATAATAAATTCCCAACAAGATTTGAAACTCTAGAAACATTTTGTATCCATCGGAAGAATAATTTTCAAAAAGCAAAATTCCATCTACATTTAATGTTTATTTGAGCATGTTTCCAGTCTAATCTTCTTAGCCTTAGCAGCTTTTTCTTTCAGTATAAAAGCCCGTTTCCTAAAAAAATACTTCTTACATAAAAATACCCTCTAGTGTAGGTTATAAAGTCAATACAGCCTCTATATAGTTTCTTTTTCCATTGGCCATGTTCATTGGTGTTCATTCTTGTGCGGAATTAAGTCCTGCAAGCGTGACTGGACATTTCAGGTTCTTTTAATACCTATAAATAGTCAACTTTGATTTCTAATACATGATTAATATTCGTTTTAAGATGAATACACAATCGGGTGATTATTAATACATTTAGTTTTTTGATTATGCACTTTTCACAATCCTTTTTAGTGTTTATTGTAAAAGTTAAATCGAGTGATCCGGTAATCATTAATCATTTTATCGTTGCGTCTCACAGCGTCAATTTGCAATTTTGTACGGTACTAAAATCAAAAATAGTACCGATTTGGACATGGGTTTATATCGCGAATGATAATGAAACTTTCAGATATTTAAGAAAACAATTAACTTAAGATTTGTATGTGTAGTTTTGTAAATGTGTTATATGCGCATTGTCGGATATTCTAGTCCGGTCAAGTTAGCCCTAAAAAGAGAAGAAAGGTTACCAAAATTCGCTGAAAATTTGTACAAATGTTTGGAACACCATTACAAATAAGTTGTTAAAAGTCCCCAACGATCCCATGCCTGGAAAAAAATTTATTCAAGGTCAAAGTGGGGAAAAATGGGTTTTTCGCGTTTTTCAGCCAAATAATAATAATAATAATAATAAAACAACAACGAAGAAATAGTCAGAGTGAATCATCTTCTATACATGGATAATCTTAAACTGATGGCTGCTACCAGAAGCCAGCTGGAACAAATGCTTAAAATTGTAGAGGAGTTCTCCGGGGATATCGGAATGCAATTTGGACTTGACAAGTGCCGTATTTTGAACATCGTTAAAGGGAAGATACAACCGGGGGCTTTTGAAATGCAGAACGGTGAAACTATAGCTGCAATGGAAGCAGACCAAACATACAAATATCTAGGTATGAAACAGGCTAAAAGAATTGATCATGGCACTATGAAAGCCGAACTGACAGCCGAATTTGTCAGGAGGGTAAGGCGGGTATTAAGAACTAATTTAAATAGTAGAAATTTGTTTAAGGCGCTCAACACGTATGCTTGCTCTGCGCTGAGCTACTCTTTTGGAATTGTAAAGTGGAGCAGGACGGACATCCAAAACCTGCAAAGAAAAATAAGGACACTCCTAACAAAAGCACAAAAACATCACCCTCGGAGTGCTATTGAACGTACAATGCTTCCAAGACACCAAGGAGGAAGAGGATTGGTGGATATTGGTAAGCAGCTCGACCAACAAATAATAAACTTACGTTCATATTTCCACAGGTTGGCGGACTCTTCCACACTACATCGAGCAATATGCGAGGTAGACGATTCAACACCGCTACAGTTGAGGGAACAAGATATTACTTCTCACCACCAAACAGACCAAGAGAAGTTACAAACCTGGCTACGGAAGACACTTCATGGACGGCATCCAAATGAGGTCAATCAGGACAATCTCGATAAATCAGCGTCGAACTACTGGTTGATTTCAGGACAGATGTTTCCGGAAACGGAGGGCTTCTTGTTAGCTATCCAAGACCAGGTTATTCCGACGAAGAACTATCGGAAGTTCATCATTAGAGATCCCTCAATAGAAAATGACCAATGCAGATATGGCTGTCGAACATCGGAGACAATTCAGCACATAACTGGAGGATGGCAAGCGTTTGCCACAACCGAGTATAAGGAAAGACACGACTCAGCCGCTAAGATACTCCACCAAGAGTTAGCAGAAAAGTTAAACCTATTACAGGTAGGAAAAGTGCCTATTCTTGAAAACAACCAGTTCAAGTTATATTGGGACCGAACGGTCCTGACGGATTAAACAGTAGCTCATAATAGACCAGACATTATACTAATAGATAAAATTTCTAGGCGAACTACACTAATCGACATTGTAGTGCCTAACAACAACAACCTAAGGCCAAATTACAACGAGAAGATCGCCAAATACAGAGATCTGGAGGTCCCAATCCGAAGACAATGAGCAATGAACAGCGTCCAAACGATTCCCATAATACTGTCAACAACTGGAGTGATACCAAAGAACCTCCTGCAGAACATTAAGGGACTGGGCCTTGGTGAGCATCTTTATAAGCCGATGCAGAAAGCAATCCTCCTAGCAACCGCGCGAACCGTCCGAAAATTCATGGGAAATGCAGCAGACAACGTCACCTAGGGCCCAATAACATGGAAAGGGTTCCCACAGAGCTTCATACTTTTGGCGTCTTTGTATGCCTGGTATGAGTGAATAATCCCTGGAGGGAGTGCGAAGCCGTTTGGCTTGTAAATCATATAATAATAATAATAAACAATCCAGAGCCTATTCTTGAAAACAACCAGTTCAAGTTATCTTGGGACCGAACGGTTCTGACGGATCAAACAGTTGCTCATAATAGACCAGATATTATACTAATACATAAAATTTCTAGGCGAACTACACTAATCGACATCGCTGTACCTAACAACAACAACCTAAGACCAAAATACAACGAGAAGATCGCCAAACACAGAGATCTGGAGGTGCAAATCCGAAGACAATAGGCAATGAACAGCGTCCAAACTATTCCCATAATACTCTCAACAACTGGAGTGATACCGAAGAACCTCCTGCAGAACATCAAGGGACTGGGTCTTAGTGAGCATCTGTATAAACCGATGCAGAAATCAACTCTTCTAGCAACCGCGCGAACCGTCCGAAAGTTCATGGGAAATACAGCAGACCACGTCACCTAGGACCCGATAACATGGAAAGGGTTCCCACAGAGCTTCATACTTCTGGTACCTTTGTGTACCTGGTATGAGTAAATATTCCCTGGTGGGAGTGCGAAGCCGTCTGGCTTGTAAATCATGTATAATTATAATAATAATAAAGGTCTTTATTTAATAAATTATTCTACATTTATATTTTCAGAAATAGTGGGCGAGTTTCAGTTCGTCCTAGATATAAAATATCTTTGACATCTGTTCAGCTAACCCACAAAACTAAATGTAATGAAAAACGATTTAACAAAATTAAAATTAAAAATGTCACGAAATATATCAAAGAAAAACAATATTCGACTTAAGGAGAAATTAGTTAACAGCATAAATATTAACCTGAATACAGTTCAAAATTAATTTAAAGAAAAAAAGGTTCAAAGATATACCCCGAGAAAACGCCCAAAATTCACTGACACCCAGGATGCTCCCCAAAACCATGGTCCTAATCTCCGTGCTGACACCGATCTACCCAATAAATCAATGGCATAATTATTTAAATATTTGGCAACATTATACGAAAACGATCTCTTGAACAACTCCAGCGAGTGGGAGGGAATAGTAAGCTTTCCCTTAAACCGAACATTAATACTATGTACATCGCATCGAAATCTGATTTTATTATACAAATATGAGGGTGTTTCTTGATTAAGTATGGAGAAAAATTGAGATGTAGAGTGCAATTGTCGCCTCTGTCGCATGTCCAACCAACCAATCTCTTTAAATTTATAAGTAACATGTTCAAATTTCCGTATCCCATAAATAATTCTTAAACAAGAGTTTTGTAGTTTTTGTATTCGCTTAGTGTCCAAGGCAGACAGGCATGGCCCATAAACCGTATCACAATAATTCATATGCGAGAGCACTAAGCTGTCGCAAAGCAAAGTCTTAAGTTCACTATTTAGAAAATGACGATTTTGAAAAATGAGTTTCAGGTTTATATAAGCTTTTTTTAATGACTGTGTAATGTGGTAAGAAAATCTTAGATCTTGGTCTAGGTGAGAACCGAGGTCTTTAATTGTATTTTTAAAAGTTATGTTAACATTATTCACCTTTACTAGCTCGCTGTAGTTACGCATAAAATTATCCCTATCATTCTTCTTACCAAATAAAATAGCTGTGGTTTTTTGTGGTAAATTTTATCATCAACATAGTTCAGACCAAAATTGTAGACCATAAAGTTACCTATACTAAATATATACTATATTATTCTTATACTTACATAAGAGTCACCGTTTTCGATATATCATCGCTCAAAAAGTTGAGAAAGCTGCGTTCTCCATAATATGCATAAATACGCCGCGTACAGACATCACTGGAGCTGTAATACGAGTTGAAATATTTTTCTATCGGTATATTACCTTAAACTATCAAAGTTCACAACGAGAAAGTACCTGTTGACTCAGTATTACTGTTCCAACGTATGAGTATTACAACGCCATTTGAAGATGAAATAGAAAAATATTTCGAATATGAATTGGCACCCTACCCGTTGTCGCTATTCGATGACATTAAAATGCGTAAAACTCAAAAGTCGGCCATCTATGATTGTTTTAAAACTGTAAACATTGATATTAACAATATCAATGTGACATACATCATCGATGGGGGTTATTTATTACACCGCGTTATCTGGGATAGTGAGGAAACGTTCAACGTAATTCTGGATAAGTCCGTTTAGTATGTACGTCGACATTTTGGTCACAGAGTTACTGTAGTATTTGATGGCCACACCGATTGCACGAGAAACATTAAAGCCGCAGAACAACGTCGTTGAGCTACAACAACATTTTCATCTTCAGACATTTTATTTAATCAATTTATGATCGTTCCCACTACTCAACAAAAAAAGTTTCTGGCAAATACCCACAACAAGTCACGGTTCATTTCACTGCTAAAAGAAAGATTGATCAGTGAAGGTATACTTGTCAAACAAGCTGTTAATGATGCTGATGTCCTCATCATTGAAACAGTATTAAAACAGTTCAAGTTGACAAATACAACTATTGTTGTTGGTGAAGACGTTGATTTACTGGTTTTACTGACTGCTCGAACTCCAACTAACAAAATCATTTATTTTTTAAAACCTGGGAAAGCTCAACATCAGTCTGAAATATATTCAACACAAAGTTTATCTGCTTTTGCAAAGTGCCAAAATCATGTTTTGTTTTTACATGCAATAAGTGGCTGCGATACGACATCAGAATTTTACAGAAGAGGTAAAACATCTGTTTTTAAAATGTTTGAAAAACAAGATTTAGTCGGTTGTGCTGAAGTTCACAAGAAATGGAATTCGCTTTCTTCTTGCCATGTACAGAGCTCCAAAAAAAATTACCTGCATCGATAAGTTCCGCTGCGCATCTTGTGTTAAAAATACTCGAAACAAAAAGCGAGTGTAATTAGGTTGTCTTCCTCCAACCTCTGCTTCTGCCTAACAACATTTATTTCGGGTATATTATCAAGTTCAACTGTGGCTTGGTAATCAATTAGATCCAAAACATTGGGGTTGGAAATTGATTGAAAATACATTGGAACCAATTCAGACTTTACTCCCACCTGCACCAGAAAAACTCCTCAACACAATTTTTTGCAATTCTAAAAAGGGATGTAATACTAAATGCGGCTGCAAAAAAGTTAGGTTATTTTGTTCATTAGCATGTACAAAATGCCAAGGCCACTCGTGTTTCAATATTGAATCTCCATTAGAAAACGGTTCATATCATATCAACGAAAAGATGTGTGATACATCGCTTTGTAGGGATTTATTTGCACTCAGCAAGAAAAAGAAGAAGAACAGGAAGACGAAGAACAAGAAGAAGCAGAAGTATTTAACGATAATGAATCTGACGAATAATTGACCTAAATTCAATAGAATCCAGACAGCTTCGATCATTTTTAACTATTTCTTCTTTTTTTTTTTAATCATTACATAGTGCAGTATGGTTCGTGGAATAGGCCTACCGGGGAAACCACGTTAAAAAAAAACGCGTCAAGTACACTATCTCACAGATGACGTGGAAACGTGTGCATATTTTGGAGAACGCAGCTTTCTCAACTTTTTGAGCGATGATATCTCGAAAACAGTGACTCTTAGGGAAAAAATGTAAGAATAATTTTTAAAGGTAATTTTATGATCTACAATTTTGGTCTAAACTATTTTGATGATAGAACTGATCGTTTGGCCGAAAAACGCGAAAAACCCATTTTTCCCCCCTTTGACCTTGAATAAATTTATTTCCAAGCATGGGATCGTTGGGGACTTTTGATAACTTATTTGTAATAGTGTTCCGAACATTTGTACACATTTTCAGCTCTATGCGAATTTTGGTAACCTTGAATGTCTACTTTGACCGGACAAATAATTTAGAAGATCTGTTATTCTTAAAGACTACCTGAATTTTGTATAGATAAAGAATGAGTCACTTGTTCAAAATTAGAAGTAAAAACGTCTGAAAAAGGTCCAGTGCCCCAGTTTTTTCAGAGTGAATGTTTTGGCGTCTAATCAAAAGGTGCTATGATGCGATCAATATTCCTAGGTGTTCTAATACTTTTCTTTGATCTCTTATGTCTGACATTATTAAATGAACTAAAATGTTCAAATGTAGGTACAAAATCACTTAAAACATAAATCAAGGGAACCCTTCCATATTGAAAAATTAGAAAATGAATTCGAAAATGTGACTGTAAGGAAACTACCGTCACTATTTTTGCAATGTGTTTTAATCACAAAAGCACGGGTCCGTCCTAGAGCCGGATGCACTGCGACCAGAGTAGGCCTATTGTGCTCACCCTAGACATTACAGCCACTCTGTCAAGCTAGCCCCCTGGCTCAATCTGTACAGTCCTATTAAGGAGTGAGTGAGTATTTCTCTCGGTTCCAATCTTGCTGACCCGAAAGTTTGTTGTCTAAATCTCACCAGTGACTCACAGTCACATATGATGTGTTTCACCGTTTCCTCGGCTTGTCCACATAGTCTGCAGCCGAGGTTCCTTACCAGTTGCGGGTCCGGATTTCCAATAAATAGCTTGCTGTGGTTTAAACCCTTTCTGGTCATCCAGTGGTTTTTATGTTCTCTTTTGATCCATTCTTTGACTGCTTCTAGGGCCGCGCACCGCGGCACCCCAAAGGCCGGTTCTGGACCAATGTATTGAGATGCTGATCCTGCTCTAGCTAGCTCGTCAGCTTTTTTATTTCTATGTATGCCTTCGTGTCCTGGTACCCATTTTAACATAACTCTGTTGTCTTTTGCCAGAGTTTTCAGCTCACTCTGACATTCCCAAACCAGCCTCGATGATACCTTTTGGCCCCTGAGGGCCTTTAGGGCTGCCTGGCTGTCGGAGTTAATGAGGATTTGCTTCCCTTTGTAAGCTCTCCTGTTTATCTCATCGTAAGATTGCGTATATTTCTACCTGGAATACACAGAAGCACGTTGCTTACGGGACCATTCTTCCTTTATTATTAAATAACATCCCGTGATAAATAGTTTGACAAAATTCAGCCAACTATACGTAGTTACGAAATAATATTTTTCAATATTTTCCGCTCCTGAAATTAGTGTTGATGTCAGTACGTCAGGCAATTATTGAAGTCCTAAAAGGCTAAATTAGGAAAAATTTACATATAACAAGTCATTCTTTCTTTTAGCAAGCTTTTAAGATGCAATCAGACATTGTACGTATCAATTTGCAAAGAACAGCTTGGTCTAGGTATTTCCACATCATAGACGAACGTTAATAGATATCTTGGTTCGGACTCAGATTTCCTATAGGTAAAATTCTTTATTTTTTTTTAATTAGTGTGACTTCAATTCTAGTCAAAACTGATTTGTTGTTCTTATATTCTAGCAAACGCTACTTCCAAAGAATCTTATATTTCCAATAATTTTCGGCAAAATCAAATGTATTTTCCAACTATTTAACTAACTTTTCGGATTATAGCCAACCGTTACGTCCAACATGTCGCCATGTATCAGTCAGCTTACCCTTAATACAAAATCAAATTTGGCTTTATTCTTCTCAGAATTATTGTAAGAGAGAGTATGATACGTGTCAATATTAGTATATATTTTTATAATTACCATGAGACAAGTGTTTTCTTTATCAATTAGACCATCCTCAGAGTTCAAGTCACAGAAACCAGAGAACAGGGTAAGCAAATATTTATTAGCTACTCATCAATCACACTCAGTCGTCAAATAGGGTACTTTTTCACCTATATTAGGTATTTTTTTTATGTATGTACACCGATTACTCCGGAACGGGGACACCGATTGAATGAAATTTTTTACATTATATTCAGGAAGTTACTGCAGTGGCCCCATATTTTTTTGGACGAAATTGGTGCAGTAAAATCCAAGATGGCGCTAACAATATGGCGGCCAAAAAAATTAATTTTGTCCGATTTTTTCTAAAATTGGTATGGGGGAATTTTCGGGGTCATACGCAACAAATCTGAATTTATTTTTTAAGAATCTAAAATGGCGGATTCAATATGACACACAAAAAAATTTAATTTTGTCCGATTTTCTCCAAAATTAGTGTGAAGGAGTTTTCGGGGTCGCACGAATCCAAAATATTTTAAAAAAAATCAATATGGTGTTTTCAATATGGCGTATCCAATATGGCAGATAAAAAATTAATTTTGTACGATTTTTTTTCAAAATTGATATTGGGGGTTTTTGAAATCGCACATTACGAATCCGAAATTATTTAAAAAAAAAATAAATATGGCGGATTAAAGATTCTTCATCTCTTGATTTTGTTTAAAATCAGTATTGGGGGATTTTTGTTAGAGTTAATTACGAATTTAAATTATTTTTTGAAAAACTTAATCTGGCGGATTCAATATGGTATCCTAAAAAATTTTACATTTTTCGATTTTGTTCAAACGTGGAACTGAATCGTTTTTGAGGATGTAAATAGGGAATATAAAATTATATTAAGAAAATCTAATATGTCAGATGGAATATGACGGTCTAGAAATTTTAACTTTCCGGATTTCATCCAAAATTGGTACTGGGAGGCTTTGAAGGGTTTAGATTTAGATTAAATTAAGACGTTAAAATTGTTTTTTTGAAATTTAGTCTGGCGGATCCAATATGGTGAGTTGAAAATTTTACCTTATTCACATTTTCTCAGATTTGGTATTAGTGGATTTACGTCTCAAGTTCTCCAAATATCGATATTGGAAAGTTTGGGGCCTATATTACCAATCTAAAATTAATTTGAAATTTAAGATAGTGGATTTACTATGACAGACTAAATATTTGTTTGACATAATTTCACTGGTATTTGAAGAACTCTAAGAATCAAAGAATTTGTAATGGTTCATTTTAGGATGATTTACAACTTTGGATAAAATGGATATTTTTTTGCCATCTTAGAGTCATTGCGAGGTACACTAACCTCGATTAGTACTTAGTTCAAATAATTTATGGATATCATAATGAATTCAAAACTAAAAATCAAAAAATAAAATTTTTATAAATAAAATTTAACCGACTTCTAAAAGTGCGTTCAAAAGTGAAAAATAATTATAAATTTTTATATGAAATTGAAATTTTTGAAGTCGGCGCCAAATTATTTCTCAATGAAATAAATAACTACTAATATATACAAATTATGGCAAGAAAGCAATAACAAATAATGTATTTTTAATCTGTTTATGCGAATCACATTTTGTCAGCTATTAGTTTGTCGCCGACTTCAAAAATTTCAATATCATATAACAATTTATAGCTCTTTTTCACTTTTTAGCGCACTTTTAGAAGTTGGTTCAATTTTTTTTATAACACCATTATTTCTTTTTCATATGTCACCTTATCGCCAAATTTTTATCCTTAATATACCTACACAAGTGTCGTTGACATACGTAGTATAAATTATAAGCAAAACAAAACTGGCCGACTAGAAGATCTCCATGACAACTCAATCGGGTTTAAGTCTTAAACCTTAGTAAATCAACATAAAAATGAAAAATCACATAATCTATACCAAAAATTAAAAACATGGTAAACACTTAATAAAAACATTTTTTACTAGCAAACAAAAAATAAATTAAACAAGTATAAAAAGCCTTAAAACTAAGTATCGTCATAAAATTCCTGCAATTTTAAATAGACGTTTTCAGTGAGCACTCGTTTTAAAGATCCTTTAAAAGATTTTCATGATAACTCTTTTTGTATATTAAACTGTTAGTCTATAAGATAAAGATGTAAATCATTATTAAGAATTTCTTCCAAATGAGGAGTGGTAAGCAATGTTCCCCTTCATATATGTAAACTAAATCCCTGTTTTAAAAGATCAGTACATGAGAGTATTTAATGGGGTTCATCAGTTTCAGAAAAAAACATGACTCTACTTCTGTGCTAGGTTTATTGGGAGTGAAGTATTTACTTCAGTCAAATGTATTTTTGCGAAAAAGGGTCCCAACTGGGGCAGAGCCCTGATAAAGTGAAATGTTGAATATGATGCATTAAATGCGAAATAATAGATATATGTATATTGAACTTCTATTCTCTTTATTAAGCTACACAATTATGTATACTAAAAACGAATTACTAAACTAATTCAGGTTCTGACGTATAACAGCGATTTCTTTAAATTTTTTCTTCAGTGTTGTTTTCGGTAAAGGATCCTAGCTTCAGACCATTTTATGTGACGTCCAGGAGTCCAGACGTGATTGGTTCTTTTGTGACAGAATTTGATTATAGATTCCTGCTAATGACATATTGAGGTAGCGTTAATCATTTTATCTATATTCATCTTTTGCCCCATATTAATTAGTAATTATTTTAATAACCTACAATTAAATTTCACAGCAATAAAGACACTCTGGAAATCTGGTCGTGTATCTTCTCTCTTGAAGCTTTAGTTCCAAACAACTACGGTTATTTAAGCTTACCAACCACAACTCAGAACTTCAGGACTCAGGAAAGGCTGCTAATTAGTTGGTCAGAAGACATCTCTTGTTTTGTAGGTCTCGCAACAGCGCGCCCGCAAGTTAATTCGCGTGAAGGTTTTATTTAAATTGAATAAAACAAGTTTCTCAAAACACTTAAATCTATTTAACAAAAATAAATAGAAAAACGAACTATTTACAGTGAGAAACTTAAAACTAATAACAATTACGAAAAACTAACATAACTGCTCTTCTCGGCCGTTATTTTAACCAAAAACGTAAAATCCAATTTTGAAAAAACACGTATAAATAGCTTAATAAAATATTAAACAAAAAGGAAACAAAACGCGACAAAACAGCAATTCATATTACTTAATCGAACCGTATGAAAGTCGAGAAATGTTCTCCTAAAATAACACACGATAATCCCTTAATTTCCCAAATTAAACAAAGATAACCTTCTTCCCCGACGATTATACCCGTAACGTAATTATTCTACGGCACTGGTACTCACGGTATCGTTCTAACGACATTCGAATTATGACTGACTTTTACTATTTACATACATATTACCCGATGGAATCCGGTAAACGTCAATTTCTTTCCCTTAAAGTTCGAAGGTTTTGATCGTTACGTGCTGAGGGCGTTAGCTATTCTATACCAGATGCTCGATTTCCGAATTGGCCTCTAAACGTCTTAATCTTAATTTTTATATAAACACAATTAATAAAACTATTATATTTTTTTCTATAACTAAAGGAATAAGATAATATAACGTCTGTGAAAAAACCTGAGTGTCCTTTTATTAATATTGCTGGTATTTAATTTATTCTTTCTTGCCATCAGTGAAAACAGTCGCCATATTAGATCCCTTTCACAGGTCAAACGTTATATTACAGTATAATGAGTTTATTTGATTATTCTTGTGTTTCCTAATAATGGGAAAATCGTTCAATATTTTAATACATTTTAAGGGTATTTCATATACCATATGTTAAAGACTACCCTTAACACGTCTGGTTTTATTTACATAATCAGAGCAGGATTATTTCGACAGATTTATAGCCAAATCTTAGAAAGGGTCTCTTAGTTTTATGTCTTCATAAATTTACTGAGTTTATATAGTTTTAAGAAAACATTTAAACGACAAAGGTAATAAAAGTTAAGTTCGATAACTGATTTATTTTTCCTTTAGACTTTCGTGGATAGTGATAAAAAATATAACTACTCTACTCCCACGGGAAATCTATTCACACAGAGTGATTATTTAATTATTCATTTTAACAGAATATAGTTCACATTGGATGATGTAAAACAATTAATATTTGTTCCATTACATTTTACCCTTCTCCTTAGATTGAACATTTTCCCACAAAAGGAAAGTAAAAAAATACAAATCGCAACTACGCTGCAATATATCAATTTGTAGATTGGTACAATAAACTTTAACCTAATCCTCGTCACTCTTCTTTCTTCATCAAGAAGTTCCTTTAAAACACATCTGCTAAGTGCAGTCTTTTACGATCGAGTTTTACTTTTCCACGAACACGCACTTTTTCACTAGTCTGAAAACGTACCGCTTTTCACGTTTCACTGTCACGTCCTTTTTAGTCTTTAACCAGTCCCTGCATTGTCCCCTTCATGTTCTGGACTCCTCTTGATGACCCGAACGTTGCAGGGAATGCTGCTACCTGGTTGCCATGTTGTTCAAAAGGCCAGGCTGCTCGCACGATGGTTAGATGTTCTCTGTACCTATAAATTTGCAATGAAATCCACTATTATTAAATCGTTTCAAGCTTCCTCTGTTGTGACTTATGTGAAGTGCGTGAAATCGACCTCTCGACCTTGGGAAGTACTTTCTTTGTATGGGGATCAGTATGGTTGATCCCCATACTTTAATCCTTATTTCATGGCATCTGTTTTTTGCCAATGTGAGAGTTGCCACATTCATAAGGTATCTAATACACACAGTTCTTCATAAACATTTGAGTTATTGGTTTAATCCTAGTAAGTTGGCTTCTCAGAGAGCTATATGAATTGAAAACAACGTTGATATTATATAGTTAACTTATTTTTCCGAAATACCTCTAACATAGGAGATGTTCAATATTGGTTTCCATTCCTTGTCCGTTGTCGATCTTGTCTTATTGCTACGTTGTTCCAGAAACTTATTTTCCAGATTTACTGGGTACTTGTTGATCACTTTTAATGTGATCTATCCTCTTCATTAATTCTCGTGCAGTTGCAAAGCCTTAATGCTCTATATACGAGGTTTCTTACAGTTCCATGTTTGGTGTATTTTGAGCGGTTGGATGAATAGTTTAGATATTGTGCTGCATGCGTCGATTTACGGTAGACTGAGGTTTGAATTTGCCTGTTATTTCTTTCAACCAGAACATCTATGAAAGGTAAATTATTTTGTACTTCTTTCTCCATAGTGAGTTTAATGGTTTGGCTGATCTTGTTGAGCTGAAAAGAGAAGCTTGGAAGTTCCTCGTCATTTCAAATAATGAAGGTGTTATCTACGTATCTAACGTAAATATTGGTTTTCTATTTGCAGATTCAATTGCAAGGGTCTCAGATGAAAATGTTTGCGATCACCGTTGAGAGCGAAGTTCCCATTAGCCGTCCACCATCCTAGATAAAGAATTTTTCCTATTCTTGGAAATGGAAATTCGCCAAACATACACCAAGAAAAACAGTGAAGAAATCGGAAATTCGAAGAAGCCGCGCTTATAAATTAGAACCTGAATACTGACTAGAAAGGCGACCTTTAATTCCGGCAACATTTTGAACATATGTCGAAGACACTGTTGAAAGAAAAAATTACTTCTTCTTCTTCTTCTTCTAGGTAGAACCAAGTTCTGTTATCTATACAATGCCTCATTGATCCTCGTTTGAGGTCGAAATCCAGCTGTCTCTCCATCTTTTGGGGGGCCGTCCAGGCGGCCATTTGGTGTTTGGTTTCTCTCTCATCACGGTTTTTGCGAGTCTGTCATCGTCCATTCGTTCCACGTGATCTCTTCACTGCCTACGACGGTTTCGAACCCACTTCACAACATCCCCCACTCCGCTGTCCTCGCGTATTTTTGCGTTTCTTATTCTATCTCTTAAACTTGTTCCCATGATCATTCTCAGCGTTTCATTTCTGTGGTTCTCATAATTTCTTTTGTCTTTGTTGTTTCATTTCTTGTTTCTGCGACGTAGGTCAGTATCGATCTTACACAGACCTTGTAAATTTTTGCTTTGCTCTCAACCGTCATATGTTTATTGTTCCAGATTATGTCTCTTAGTTGGCCTGATATCATGGCCGCTTTGTTGGCCTGTGTGCGTACTTCTTCCGTTACTGCCCTGTTACTTGTTATATGTGCTCCTAGGTATTTAAACTTCCCAACCTGTTCGATATGTTTGTCATCAACCATTAGTTTGCATCTTACCGGTTCTTTTGCTATTACCATTGCTTTGGTTTTCTCCACAGATATATTCATATTATACTGTTTGGCTGTTCGATTGAGATGGAAAAGCATTCTTTGTAAGTTGTCCTCGCTATCTGCTGTCAAGGCAACATCGTCTGCAAAGCATATAATCTGAACGGTGTTGTGTCCCATTGGGTACCCCATATTTGTGCTTTTTATCTCATCAATGATTTCGTCCATGATTACATTGAAAAGTGTTGGACTTAGGCTATCACCCTGTCTTATTCCTATGGATAGAGGTATTTCCTCTGTTAGAGTGTTATTTGTTTAAATTGCCATGGTGTTTTTGGAATTCAGTTCGTATATCGTGCGTATGATTGCTTCGTCTACTTGTTTTCTTCGCAGTAATTTTGTTATGTGTTTCAGTTTGACTCGGTCGAACGCTTGTGTAAAGTCCACAAAACAAATGAACAGCGGTTTATCGTATTCGATAGATTTTTCAACCAGCTGTCTGATAATAAATATACCGTCGATAGTAAAGCGGTTATTCCGGAAGCCCTGTTGTTCCTGTGGTTTTCCGTAGCTGGTGCCTGGAGTAAGTCCTTAAAATGGCTGACCCATTGTTGGCTGTCAACTGGACTTAGTTGAACGTATTCATTGATTGTTTTTCTTTCTTTAGTTGAGCTATTTGACTGTTGATTCTGTTTCTTAGTTTTGTACTCTTCCAAATGGTTTGTTGTTTTGTGCTGTCGGTATTTTGTAAAAAAAAATTACTTACTTAAATCAATTCAACATAAAGGCAACATGTAACATTTCACAGTGTTTTATGCAATACTTGGTGACATGTTGTCTCAATTCGACAATTTCGTTAAGCTGACATTTAATAAAATGGAAATTATTGAAATACAAACAAATTAAATATTTTTTTTTAAATATATTTTGAAAGGATTAAATTCTGGTAACTATTTTGTATTCATTAAAGATATGTGGTAAATTAGAAACCTTCTTTTTTGTAGCTCATTACACTATGGTTATTTTTAACTAATACCCCAGAAATGTGTAAAGATCAGTAACTTTTGGTCAAGTAAAACCACAATAATGCATATTTGTCAACCAAAACTTGACACGAATCTAATATTTATTTTATTTCGAATTAATATACTATAAATGGTAATTTGGAACCTGTTACTAAAAATATTTTAATATTGAATTAGCACAGCATATTTAAACTGGCGAATTATTCAGAGATTTTCTAGACTAAGAGCTTGGTGGCCTCTTTCCTTTTGGACGGCCGAACTTCTTGATTGATTTTGTGTGTGTTGAAAAGTCAGTTAGAATTTGGTTACACGAGAAATGTCTGGGTGTGAAAAAGTTATTATAATTGTAAAAAAAATGAGCAAATCTATTTTATGAGCTAACATTTTTTACGAAATTTTACGCGTCTTCGTTGCCTAATATTTTTAAAACAAATCTATCTTTTTATATAAAAATAGCTTTCACGCATCCACATTAATGTTGTCTTTCAGTTAAAACTGAGAAAACTTTAAAAACTTCTCTAGGTTTTTTGTATTTTGGGCTAAAAAAATCGGGTTTAAACGTTCAATTTTACACCCTTACCATCTCTTTTCAAGTGGTCTGTTAGGCTGAATCAGCTCAGGCGATAAGTATATGCCGAAAATGGGCGGTCGGACACAGCGCTCAACTTTGAAAATACATAAATTTTTTTCTATTAGACACGAAAAGCTGAAATTTTTTTAACTATATTTTATTACTCAATAGTTGATTAATCAAAATTCAAAATTTTGTCACTCATATATATATATATATATATATATATATATATATATATATATATATATATATATATATATATATATATATATATATATAATATTTTCCAGATTCTTGAATCATAGATTACATCATTTTTTTTATTTTGTTTCTTTCTTGGGTTTAGGTTCTTTATTCAACAAAAAATACAAAACAATTTGACATTTCGCCTTTTATCTACGGCATCTTCAAAAAAAATTTTTATCTTTTCATTTTAATCGCCCTTAAAAAATTTATTGATACAGTAAATCTACCCCAAAATTACAGGCTCATTTTGCTAGATGTTATGTCTTTGTATACAAATATACCAAATCAACTTGTCCACAATATTTTAGCAGAAAAATTGGAAAGTTTAAAGAAACATACGTCACTATCAAAAAACAACTTTATGGATGCTGTTGACCTCATTCTAAACACAAATTACTTTCAGTATGAAAACACCTTTTACAAACAACTCGATGGATGTGCTATGGAATTACCAATTTCATCTACCATTGCCACATTTACAAGGTATCTAATACACACAGTTCTTCATAAACATTTGCGTTATTGATTTAAATCTGGTAAGTTGGCTTCTCAGAGAGCTATCTGAATTGAAAACAACGTTGATATCATATGGTTATCCTATTCTTCCGAAATACCTCTAACGTTGCTTGTGTGTTGTCGATCTTGTCTTATTGCTACGGTGTTCTAGAAACTTATCTTCCAGATTTACTGGGTACTTGTTGATCACTTTTAATGTGATCTATCCCCTTCATTAATTCTCGTTGCAGTTGAAAAGCATTAATGCTCTATATACGAGGTTTCTTACAGTTCCATGTTTGGTGTTTTTGGAGCGGTTGGATGAATAGTCTAGATATTGTGCTGCATGGGTAGATTTTCGGTAGACTGAGGTTTGAATTTGCCTGTCATTTCTTTCAACCAGAACATCTAAGAAAGGTAAACTGTTTTGTACTTCTTTCTCCATAGTGAGTTTAATGGTTTGGCTGATCTTGTTGAGCTGAGAAGGAAAGCTTGGAAGTTCCTCGTCGTTTCAAATAATAAAGGTGTCATCTACGTATCCAAGGCATATATTGGTTTTCTGTTTGCAGATTCAATTGCAAGGGTTTCAGATGAAAATGTTTGCGACCACCGTTGAAAGCGACGTTCCCATTAGTAGTTCATCATCCTAGATGATATATATATATATATATATATATATATATATAATATTTTCCAGATTCTTGAATCATAGATTACATCATTTTTTAATTTTGTTTCTTTCTTGGGTTTAGGTTCTTTATTCAACAAAAAATACAAAACAATTTGACGTTTCGCCTTTTATCTACGGCATCTTCAAAAAAAAAATTTATCTTTTCATTTTAATCGCCCTTAAAAAATTTATTGATACAGTAAATCTACCCGAAAATTACAGGCTCATTTTGCTAGATGTTATGTCTTTGTATACAAATATACCAAATCAACTTGTCCACAATATTTTAGCAGAAAAATTGGAAAGTTTAAAGAAACATACGTCACTATCAAAAAACAACTTTATGGATGCTGTTGACCTCATTCTAAACACAAATTACTTTCAGTATGAAAATACCTTTTACAAACAACTCGATGGATGTGCTATGGAATTACCAATTTCATCTACCATTGCTCAGTTAATAATAGAATATTTAGAGGAAAATTTTTTAGAAAAGTTAAATTTTAATATAATATTTTTCAAACGGTTTGTCGATGATTGCATAGCAGCCGTGCAACAAGATAAAATCAATGAAATTCTCCAAGAGTTTAACAGTTTCAACGAAAAATTACAATTCACATCCGAAGCAGAAACTAATAATAAAATAAAATTTCTAGATATGACATTTATACGTAGAGCAAAACAAAATTTTAACTGGATGGTGCACCAAACCAATTTGGTCGGGTAGATATCTAAACTGTTTCTAAAATCACTCAAAAACTGAAAAAAATAGTGTTATAATCGGTCTGTCTGATCGCGCCATCTGTCTAATGCCTCCAGAATTTCGACCAGGAATACTGCAAAGAGTGAAAAATACACTAATAAATTATAATTGTAATGAAAAGACTATTACCGAAATAATTAATAAACAAACATATAAATTTTATAATAACTTAATAACAAGAACATAAACAGCCAAAATATGTAGCATTACCTTACACTAGTAAGCTGTCAGAAAACAAACAACAAATTTTAAAAAAGTATGATATTATCGTATGCCATAGGTCTCATAATAAATTAAATACACTACTAATTTAAAAAGTAAAACTCCTCTCATGAATAAGTCAAATGTAGTATATTCGATCCCTTAATGAAATTGTCCCAAAAAATATATAGGAATGACAAGTCAATTGCTAAAGGACAGATTGAATGGCCATAAATATACAAAAAATACCTCAACAGCGTTAAACAAACACATACAGGATGAAAAATATACCTTTGATTATAAGAGTACAATAATTAAAAACAAAGATATGAATTATCAAAAATTTCATATAAAGGAAATGAAATTAAAAAAGATAAAAACACTGTTAATGACAGAACGGATATAGGAAATTTGAACCACATTTACACCAACCTAATTTAAACAAAAATATTAAGTATTCGATCCTGTTAATAAACATCAAAAATTGAATATCCTCTTAAACATAAAATTAAATATATTGCGTTCTTTCGCTTTTTGGTGCATTGCAAAATAAAACACACTCGCATTCCATGTATCCTCAGTACCTAAATAGATGATGTAAAAGATTCATTTTATTATTAATAAATAAACCAAATGTCAAGATATGTAATGGTAAAATTAAATATTTTTAAAAATTTGAATGGTTTTTTAAAATAGTAAATATGGTTTTATATGAATCTTTTTATAAATATATAAAAAATATTCTTAGGTAGATCAAAAAATGAAAAGACAAAAAATTTTTTGAAGATGCCTTACATAAAGGGCGAAACGTGAATTGTTTTGTGTTTTTTGTTGAATAAAAATCCCGTGTATGTGCTAAGTCTCTCTCAGGACTGTAAGCTGACGTTTCAGTGAAATCTCATTCACCATTTTCATATATATATATATATATATATATATATATATATATATATATATATATATATATATATATATATATATATATATATATATATATATATATGAACAAATTTTACGCAACTATATATTAAATCATACAAATCACTATTTAATTTAATATTAAATTAATTTTAATAAAATGCAATCTGTGCGCAGCGCTCCAACAAAATCGAATGTACTACATTTTGAAAGTAAAATCTTGCCCTAAGATAATGAAGAATTATAAATGGTTGTTGAGCATCTACACTAAGTCCCTTTAATTGTTTTTAGGAATAATATAGCATATAAATTAATTGGATTAACAACTTTCATATTTGTTTATCTACGATTTGTGGCAATAAGAAACGTTCTGACAATGTTACATATTGGTATACCAGGCATAATATAATCAGAGATAGCTCCCAGTCTATTATTACGGTTCAATATATTTTGTACGTTTAATTTATGAGCCGATTTATGTAATTATTGACCTGAAAGTTGAATTTAATTCCGAAATGTTCGTTTTTATTTTAATTAGGTACAAAAATGTTTGGTTAAGAGTTACCTTGAGAGGTTATTTATCTAATATGAAAAAACGTTTTCAGTTTAGGTGTAATAACAATAACAGGTGATGATTAATAAATAGTTCATTTTTGTGTTGAAAATCGCTGCTGAAATTCTACGAAAAATTAGAAAATCATTAGAGAAAAAACATAATATAAATTATCAAATTAACTATGGCACCAAAATCAAAATCAACACAAGGATAGTCTAA
Organism: Diaprepes abbreviatus; assembly: GCA_034092305.1. Lineage (NCBI taxonomy): Eukaryota > Metazoa > Arthropoda > Insecta > Coleoptera > Curculionidae > Diaprepes > Diaprepes abbreviatus. Next base: position 1,266,520 of record JASJET010000280.1, read on the forward strand.
CACATAACTTTGGTTATGTACTTATCAAAATAAATCCTAATTAAGAAATGAGGAAAAGCAAATACATAAAAATACAATAAGCATGTACTTAACTTTAATATATAAAACGTGATTAATAAAAACATTTTTAAATACAGTCTTAAGTAACAAAGGCAACAAACGCTATATTAACACTACTACTAATACAGGGTGTCCGGTAAGTACCTCCTAATTTCTCTGGAGCATACAAGGGAGGTCAAAATAACCCTACTTTGTCATAGGAAAAAATTACTAAAGTACCTCTTAACAGAGGTGTGGTTTGGTTTTAATGATATGGAAAAAACTATGTCAAAAGTTCTTATCATACAGGACAAAAAAAAATGGTGTCATGAATATCACAGCTAGTCCGTCCCTACTGTTGTAAGTAATTCACAATACAAAAAATTGAAATATAGCTGGTGGTTCAATAATTTTGTGTAAAAAAACTTGATTCCATTGCAGGTCTTTGGAAGCCCATATCTGCGAAGAGGAAGCCTATACGAAAAAAGTTTATATTTATTTGTTGTATTCCTTTTACTTATTTTTTTCATATCCTGGAGATTTCCCAAATTTTTCCGGACACGCTGTATATTAATCCAATTACTAAGAACATAAAATATACCTTCCAATAACATTAATTTAGAAATGGTAGATAAGATCCCCATGATTTGGAAAACTACAGACCAATAAGCCTTCTTAGTCACCTATATAAACTCCTCACAAGAATAGTAACGAATCGACTTGAGAAAAAACTTGAAAATAGAGCAAGCGGAGTTTCGTACTGGGTTTAGAACAAACGATCACCTACAGAGCATCAAAACGGTAATAGAAAAAACTATCGAATACAATCCACCACTCGTTCTGGCTTTTGTTGATTTCCATAGGGCCTTTGATATGGTAGAGCTTGACAAAATTATGGAAGCATTGCATGACAAGCATTGACTATCGATACATAAAGTTAATTCAAAATATATACAGCAATGCAACTATGTCGGTGAAACTACACAGAAACACGGATCATATCCCAATTGACAGGGTAATACCCTATCGCCTAAACTGTTTACTGCAGTACTAGAATACGCCTGTAAAAAACTTAACTGGGAGAAAAGAGGTCTGAATGTAGACGGCCAAAGATTAACAAATTTGAGGTTCACGGACGACATAGTTTTGTTTTCCGATAATCTCAAGGAGATATTTACAATGTTACATAAACTTCAGCTAGTGTGCGCCAATGTAGGTCTTAAAATAAACATATCAAAAACAAAATTTATGACCAATCTGGTACCTAGTGGAAATATCAATACTGGAGACAACGAAGTGGAGCTTGTGGAAAAATACATATACCTTGGACACGAAATAAAGATCACAAAAGATAATCAAACATGCGAGCTACGGAGAAGAGTAAATCTCGCATGGACAGCCTATGGAAAACTTAAAGACATCTTTAAAAGCGATGTACCAATTTCATTAAAACGTAAAACATTTGACCAATGTGTGTTACCGGTTATGACCTACGGTGCCGACATTGACAACTGCAACTTCTAAAATGCTGCAAATAGCTCAGAAAAAGATGGAAAGGTCAATGCTAGGTATATCGCTGCGTGATCGAGTTAGAAATGAAGACCTCAGACGAAAGACAGAAGTTACCGACGTGATTTTCTGAATTGCTACACTCAAATGGAACTAGGCCGGACATGTCGCCCGAATCAGTGATGGAAGGTGGACGAAGATATTACTCGATTGGAGGCCGAGATTAGAGAGGAAGTAGAGGAAGACCCTCTACTCGTTGGACTGACGATCTCAAGAGAATTGCAAACAAATTGGATGCAAATCGCTCAAGATAGAGCACAATAGACAAGAATAGGGAGGCCTATGTCCAGCAGTGCACGCAAAGGTCTGGATGAAGAAGAAGATAAGATCTGATCTGCGATGTGAAATAGAATGAAAGAGATATTCTCTTTAAATACAAAGGCTGGGCCGCGAGTGTCTAAAGTTGTCAACACAAAGTTCTGGCGGCTGTGATTTTTAAGATCTTAACTCGATTGGTATCAATCACAGGAAATTTCATTTTTCGAAAATCTTTTTAATGAATTCAGCTTTCGATATACTAAACTTAGAAACCTATACGATCGATTATTATCATATGAAAGTAGAAACCTAGAAGAGTAAAAAGCCTTTTTGATTGGACTGAAAACGTTTTTAAAAAATATGACGTTTTATTTGGCGATAAGCGTCTTAGGGCAAATAAATTAAAATATCTCAGCAACTAATAATACAATGATTATTTGATATGCAAAAAAACGGACAGTTTTCAAGGTTTAATAGTTTTTTTTTGCAAATAATTGTTGAATGAAAGGGACACTTCTGGATCAAAAAAGCGGTATATAAAGATCAAATTTAGATGTTTTGAGAGATTATTAAAAGTAGATCATAAAATATACGTTTTTTATTATTATATTTTTCAATGAATAAATTTTCAACAAAGCTATGTACTAATTCATCCATTAAAAACCGTTCATCGAGTCAACCCCTAAAGACATTCATCTAAATAGAAAAAAAAAATTTTCAAGGTCTTAAAATGCCACATGTTTTATTAGTTGTTTATACGCTCAGCACGCACTTACCAAAGCAAAACCAATCGCTTTTATACAAGAGCAGTCAAATGAAAACTTAAGATCTGTTACAAATAAGAATTTATGTTCGTAGGAAAAGGGCGAGTAGATGGTTAATGATCCTTAGTAAAGATTTATAAAAGGTAATACACCCATAAACGGCCATGGAGAAGTTTAAGAATAATTCGCAGGAGAAAATAATAAAAAAATATAGTTTTAAAAGTTGTCCTGTTTTTTTTCTAGTTCGTCATATGGATTTTTTGCATTTGTTCAGACACAATATTACCAAGTTAAGTTTATTATAAAAACTCAAAATAAACTTACATTTGAACTAAAATACTAATTTTTCTAAATATTTCTACTATGGCCGAGTTAAACAATTAAAACGTAAAACACAACATATTTTACACTACAGTTTCTTCAGATACTATATATATATATATATATGTTGGACTTCGACTGTCTTTATTTTTTGTTGAATAATAGGATGTTTCAGCTAGTAATTATTTCCAGCCGTTTTCAGGTGAAACTGAACAAATTCTTAAGCTACATGTCACATTAACGAACGTCAATACATTGTGGCTATCGCGCCATCTTTGATTATTCCGTCGAATTACGAACGATGGTCGCGTTGCTCATTTTAGATGAAAGATCGACCCCAAATGTAATTTTCCGATATTTAATCCTCAATACCTCGTCCGAACTATGAATTTATTTTATTGTCGCCTGTATTTTGCGTACTATTGTATGGTTCATGCCAGGAACTTGGACGGGATACAAGGAAGGAAAATATCCTAAAATAAATTCGATCGGGCATGCAAATCCGTACGTCCCTTAAAGGGGCGAAACTGTACTTGAGCAGTAGGTCTGGGGACAGGACTGGACTTGAGCAACCTTATATTCTTCTTCTTCAAGAGTCTTCTCCATTGCACAGGTTGGCAATCATAGTAGCTATTTTAATTTTTGAGGCAGTTGCTCTAAATAGTTGTTTTGAACTGCATCCAAACTATTCCCTTAGGTTTTTTAGCCATGAAATTCGTCGTCGTCCTACGCCTCTTCTGCCACTTATTTTACCTTGGATTATGAGCCGTAAGATGCTGTACTTTTCTCCCCACATAATGTGTCCGAAATATTGCAGTTTTCTCTGTTTTACTGTTATGTCGACTTCCTTTTCTTTCCCCATTCTTCTCAACACCTCGGCGTTCGTAACTCGATCCACCCACGAAATCCTCTGAATTCTTCTATAGGTCCATATTTCAAAAGAGTTAAGTCTTCTCATTGCCTCTCGATTCAGTGTCCATGCTTCCATTCCATAATATAGAACACTGTATACGTAACATCTAGTCCGTCGTATTTTTAGGGCTAACGTTAAATCTTTGCTGCAGATAACCTTTTTCATTCTAATAAAGTTGGCACGTGCTTTCTCGATTCTGGTTTTTATTTCGACGGTATAGTCATTATTTTCTGTTATTAAGGTTCCCAAGTATTCTTAGCTCTTTCTATGTGCTGGCCTCCTACTATTAGGGTTTCATTATTATTGGTGTTGTTCTTACTAATTATCATGAACTTGGTCTTTTCCGTGTTAAGAGAGAGTCCATATTCTCCATTAACTCTTAATATTTTATTCATTATTTTTTCTAGGTCTTTCAAACTATCAGCTATTATTGCGGTGTCATCTGCATACCTAATATTGTTGATTAAAACTCCGTTTACTTTTATCCCTGCTGTCTCAGATTCAAGACTTTCCAATATGACCTCTTTAGAATAAGCGTTAAATAGTAAAGGTGACAATATACACCCTTGTCCGACTCCCCTTTGAATTGCCATATCTCCGAATATTTCCTGTCCAATTTTTACTGCCGCTCGTTGGTTGTAATATAGATTTGAAATCAACCTTAAATCTTTCATCCAAATTTTTGCTTCTGATAATCTCTATCAGTTTGTCATGTTTGACCCTATCAAAAGCTTTGGTGTAATCTATGAAGCAGACATAGAGGTTGATATCTAAGCATCTTTGAGTAAGCACATTAAAAGCAAATAATGCTTCCCTTGTACCCACCCCGTTCCGGAAGCTGAACTGTGTGTCACTAATATTCAGCTCCAATTTGGAATGTATTGTAGCGTGTACAATTTTTAAAAGGGTTTTAAAAGTATGTGACATGAGACTGATTGTTCGATAGTTACTGCATTCTTTTGAACTTGCTTTCTTTGGTAAATATATGAATGTTGATGTTAACATTTCTCGGGGGATACTTCCTGTCGTGTAAATTGTATTAAATAATCTCACCAATAAATCCAAATTTTTGTCATTGATCAGCTTCAACAACTCACCTGGCATTTCATCTGGACCAACAGCTTTGATCTTCAAATAGTTTTTCTATGTATTTTTTCAACCTGCATAATTTTTGCTGTGTTTCCATAATACTGTTCCCTCTTTGTCTAGCAATAGGTTTGAGGTTTTTCTCCTTTCTTTTCCAGCTAGTTCTTTGAACCTTATATTACATTATTATATTGGAAGATTACAATTTAGAGTTAATAATGATTAATAAAATAAATACTGACATAAAATAGATTTAAATGTAATTCTCTGGGTAAAAATTTGCATTATGGAAAATCTAGTAAAACCACGTTTTTTTAAAAAAAAATTCTAGACTAAACTATTTCAAGATCGTGGAACTCGATTCTGACCTCCGCTTTTCATAATTTTTCCTCAATTTTGCAGAAAACGGTGAAAAATACTTTTCACTTTTTTCTGGATCGTTAAAAATTTGTTACAACCACAAATTTCACACTAATAAAAGCCTCTGTATTATATAAAAATCCATAAATTTGCACACTTTTATTGAAAAAATCAAGAAAATTTTCAACAACAAATAAAAAAAATTAAAATAAAATGGCTTCCGCCATTAATTAGTGGTGTGACTCGTTCCTAAAACCCGAAAAATTAGCGCTGTTGCCATATTGCCAACACGATTTCTGTGAAATTCACATATATTCTCTCTTTTCACAGATTATCCCGCCTTTTCGTAATCTCTGTTGGAAAACAACATTTTTAATTAAAAAATCTGGATTAGTTCGAATTAGTTTTAGTGTATCAAAATAACCCAAACTAAGCTAAACCTGAACTAACCAAAATTAACCAAAAAATTTGGGTGGTGAAGGTTAATTTTATCCTTTTTTATACATTACAAAAATAAAACTAGGTTGTTAACCGCAATGGATAAACTTTGTAGTTTATATTACGAAAGTATAAGTCCAGGTCGACTTAGGTTAGTTAAGAGTAGTTTCAGTTTTACAAATTAACCAAAATCCAACTAAACCTGAACTAACCAAAAATTTTGGGTGCTAAGATTTGCTCTCCCTGAGACTGTACAAAACATTACAAAAATTAAACTATGTTGTTGACGGAGATGAACACATTTTATAATTTATACCACGAAAGTATTTTACATCTGGCAACGTGTCAAACAAATATTAGTCATTTTCGCAAGTCTGATAGTCGATGACCTTTCCGCGATGTATTTTTGATTTTTCGTTGAAAACACAAGTTTTTCTAAATTTATTCGCTAAAATTTGCGCAAAAATAGTCGAAATATATTACATACATAATATTTTAACTAATACCGTTGAAAATAAATATGTAAGTTCGGTGTTTTCTTCAGAATTAAAAGTACTTGGTAAAGTGGCGCTTGGCATTTTTGAAGTTTTCTGGGAAACTGAGAAAAAATAAGGAAAAATCAAAGCCAAAATCGTGTTCTACGACCTCAAAATAGGGGATGAGTATCGATTTTTTCCAAAAAATGTCGTCCTAGATTTACCATAATGTAAATAATTATAAAAATATAAAAAATGTGTTTTTTTAGGCATCGACCCCGATGACAAACGACCACATTAAACACAAAGAATACGCCGGTATGTCGATCACCACTTTCACAAATCCTACTTTGGTTTTCTTGTTCTCAGATTGCCAACCTCATACAAAAAATGTCTGTCTGCACCTACTCTACGTAACCACTTGATGTCAATTTATGACATTTATTTTGCGCATGTTAGGATAATTTATAGCTTATTTTTGTAACTTTCCATATCTCCTCTAACTTCCTTGGGTTCATCCACCAGGGTTAATTCAATGTTGACTTTTAAACACAACCAAGGGGGTTGCGGTGAGGATCTCACCAAACCTCCCGACCATTTTGAAATTATTGGCCACTTCCTTGCGCTCACCGGGGAAGAGAAGGATTGAGTGAAGCTCATAAACTTAGAAAAGAAGGTTATTATTTCACAGAATTTAGGGTTCGTTATGCGTCTAGGGATTGAATTGGATTCTAAAGGAAGTACGATACGGCCGCTTTTCTGCATTCTTTAACGACCAAGTTCAAAATACTGTTGTTTGTTCTTACATAATTACTGGAATCGTGTTTTCGCTGTAATTTTTTCCTAAAATCAATACCCATGGTCTATTTTTCAAAATAAGTTTAATGAAACAATGTTTTGCATAATTCAGAAAATCATTTCAAGTATTCGTTTCCGAGAATTACCTCAACGTGGCGGTATATTGCTTAATTTGGAAGACGAATTTAATTACGAGGTTTTATTCAGAAATTTGTTCAACGCTGTGGTAATATTGCAGAATTTGGTAGTCTGAAAGTATTTCTCAACGCTATGGTAATGTTGCAAACTTGATATTATGCAACTGGGACGCAGTAGGTTTTTAATTGCACTACGTAACAAATTTTAATTTATTTGTTGTATCTTGTAAGAAAATGCATTTTTTGTTAATGTTGGGGCGCTGAACACAAAAATGACAATGAAATTAAAAACTTATTTGCAATTTTCAAGAATAAGTTTTTTTTTTTATTATATTTTTAATAAAATAATAAAAATACATACTGTTACAGTTTTGTTATTGTATGAACAAAACTATAAATAATTTTACCAAAATACTAACAATCAAGCCAACACTCACCATAAATTAAACTCTTATTTTCATCACATAGTCTCTTTCATACATATAAAATAAAAGCTAAAAGTTTTTGTCACTGTCCATCAAAAACCGGTTTTGTAAAAAAATCAAGTGTGTCTAGAAATGTATCAAACACTCCACTTTTGCCACTTTCATCAAGGGTGTAGTTAGTTAATCTTTTCTTGGCGCTCTTGAGATTTTAAGAAAGCGTCAGTAGAGAGAGTCTGGGCCAAGCCTTGGTTGTAAAAACTGGCATAAACCCAGAAGCAGATTTTTTGCTGATTTTCTGAGTATAATACTACTTTTATTCCTGTTTGCTGCTAAAATCATAGTTTAGTGCGTTAAGGCATCATTTGCCAGATATTGAGGATAAACAAAGCTTTATTGTACTCGTTTTTCGTTAAGTTCAGTTTAGTGAAAGTGATCTCACCTAAAAAGTTAAAACACCATCTTTGTGACTTTAAATACTTGGTGCACCCTTAAAGACAACCAGGTACATGCCACAAACAGTTCTTATTATACCGGGACTTTGCCATCCTGTTTAAAATTAGATTTTCATGCCAGAGCTGACATATTACACACCACTGCTCCATAGAGGCCATCGGCTATCCAGCTTGCCGAAAGTGTTTGAATTTAATGACAAAACTGCCTTTCAGGTATTAGAACTTCGTAATGAACCGGTTTTAATGTATACTTTCCTTTTTCCCCTGTGATTGGGAACTAATAAGACTTTATGCGAGCAATTACAGGACACTTTATTTTTAATTTCATTTAAAATACCTTGTAAACCGAAGGTATACGTATACACTAGGTAATTTAAAACATCACTTCACATATTAATAGTCCAACCCTTTTAATTAGGCTTAAGTAAACATAATTTTAGACTTAATCGGCCTACTAGATAATTTGTTAGTGCAAAATACAACCGTACTCAAAAAGTAAGGTTATTCAGTTTAGCCGATAGTGAAAATTAAAGCTGGACCTACATCTAAACCGACTTGGCGTATGGCGCAGATGACGTCATACTTGCAGTAGTATTGTTCATTGTTTCTTTGTTTTTTTTTTGTTCTAATCTAGGTAGAAAATAGTCACATATTGCTTTAGTTTAAGATAGAATTCACATAGTTGTAAAACAGAATCCTTTTGTTTTTATTGTTAAATATAGATTTTAATTGTTTTTGGAATCGGTGTGTTTTATTTTGGGATCTAGTTGTTTCCTGTTGTCGATAACATCATCGATTCTTCTTACCGACGGGTCTAAAACAGGTGGCGCTTTGAATTTATATAACCCCCCCCCCTAATCTCCGGCATGCTAGCCTAGACACTAAAAGAAGGAGCGATCAACACTAAAAAAATAACCACCTGTACAGAAGCATTAAACATTTAATTTTCATTCATTCTTTTTCATTTTAATTCTTTTTCTCTCCCGTGACGTAGCAATACTCTTACACTTGTAGAGACACTTAATATCCTGTCTTTTTGCTTTTCTTTTGTGAATTGTTTCAGGAGCATCTCTAACAAGAGTCCAATCGCAGTCGGCAAGCATGGAGGCATTCCACATTCCCTGGCATCTTTTCTCTATTGTTGATATATCCTCATGGACGGGTTCGCAGTACTCATCATTTACAGCTCCGGAGTTGTCAGGAAAAAGGTCCAGATGTAAATGTAGGAAACCGATCTTTACAGACATATTGTAATCCATTTTTTGATACGATGACAGTATATTTTCAACAAGAGTAACGTAATTGTCAGTTTTTTATTTCCTAAGAAACTAGTGACCACGAGGCGAAAGTCGAATCTGTGGCCCAACAAAAATATCTTCTTTAACTCTTGCTTCACTTAGCCTTGGGAATTTCTGACTCAAGTATTGAACAGCCAACCCATCTGTATTCAGTGGCTTAACAAAGTTTTCTTTAACTCAATTTGATATGCAGTGGTGGCGACAAAATCTCAACTATTCGATGCGACTCATTAACTTGAACTGATTAATCCCTCCGCTTTGTAGCTTTTATACATTCAAATACGGCTTCTACATTTTTAGAGAATATTCGAAAATTTCCTATTCATTTCCATAATATTCGCAATAGTGGCGTTTGTCATTTGTTTGTATACAAGGGCTGTTCAGTATAAAGCAGACAAAAAAGTCGATTTACATGGGTTTCAAATGGCTATTTCCCTTATTTTAACCCTTTGGGGGGTTGAGACTGCATATATGGGAGGAGAGGATCATTCCTAGAGATTCCCCATGCAGTGTTACCAAGTTGTGGAAATTTTCCTTAACTTTGGGAAAACATATATTTGGCAATATCACACCCCTTTATTTTAATAACAATTAAATATACCAAGTGCATTTTTACTGTTAGATTGTTAATATATAGAGAGAGATAACATCACGTACCTCTAAAATTTGAACTAAGATAGTAAGATTTAGTTGATTTTATTTTAGATACATGTTGGCTGTTGCCCAGTGTAATAAATGAATTTTTTGCTGAAGGATGTTCGCAAAAATGAAAATTTAATTTCTTAATAGGAATAAAATATGCAGAAAAATATACGCATATACCAACTTGTAAAATAGAAATTTAGTAATGTAAAAATAGGTATATAGACACAAATAAAATTTTTAGAAAAAAAATAGAACCGACTTCTAAAAGTGCACTAAAAAGTGAAAAATAACTATAAATTTTTTTATGACATTGAAATTGTTGAAGTCGGCACCAAACTAATACCTGACAAAATGTGATTCGCATAAACAGATTAAAAATATTTTATTTGAAATTGCTTTCTTTCAACTATTTGTATATATTAGCAGTTATTTATTTCATTTAGAAATAATTTGGCGCCGAAAAATTTCAATGTCATATAAAAATTTATACTTATTTTTCCCTTTTTAAAGCACTTTTAGAAGTCGGCTCAATTTTTTTTATAAAAATTTTATTTTTCGATTTTTAGTTTTGAATTCATTATAATATCCATAAATTATTTGAACTAAGTGCTAATCGAGATTAGTAAACCTCTCAATTACTCCAAGGTGACAAAAAGTACACATTTTATCCAAAATTGTATATCACCCTAAAATGAACCACTAAAAATTCTTTGATTCTTAGAGTTCTCCAAATACGAAATTAATTTTTTATCCGCCATATTGGATACGCCATATTGAATTTTAAAAAAATAATTTTAGATCCGTTATGAGCGACCCCGAAAACTTCCCCATACCAACTTTGGAGGAAATCGGACAAAATTGATTTTTTTCGTTCACTATATTGGATCAGCATATTGAATTTTTTAAAAATAATTTTAGATTCGTTATGTGCGACCCCGAGAACTCCCCCGTACCAATTTTGGAGAAAATTGGACAAAATTGATTATTTTGTCCGTCATATTGAATTTTTTAAAAAAATTTTAAATTTATTATGTGCGACCCCGAAAACTCCCCACACCAATTCTGGATCCGCCATATTGAATTTTTTAAAAATAATTTCAGATTCGTTGTATACGGCCCCGAAAATTCCCCTATTCCAATTTTGAAGAAAATCGGACGAAATTGATATTTTTGGCCGCCGAATTGCCAGCGCCATCTTGAATTTTACTGCATCAATTTTATCCAAAAAAATATGGGACCACCGCAGTAATTTACTGAACATAACGTAGAAAATTTTATTCAAATCGGTGCCGGCGTTCCAGAGTAATCGATGTACATACAGAAAAAAAAAATACATAGTCGTCGAATTGAGAACCTCCTTCTTTTCGAAAATAAAAATATTAAAATAATATTCATTGAATTATTTACGTTGGTCTTTATGCTTAAATATAAAATATATTTTCTAAATATGACTAAGTCCTCTGGACTTGCTTTCCATATGGCAATCTCAAAAAAAAAATCAAAAAGATCTTGATTTAGTATTTTTTTTAAATCAAAGGCCAACCAACCCTGTCTGTTAACAAGCCCCTTGCTCCACTAAATCTAGAATTGTTGAATTAATTACAATATATAATAAATAATAAATATCTTTAATTTATTTTTAACTTTTAAGTACAATTTAAAGTATGTTTGATTTTTAACCGACTTCTAAAAGAAGGAAGTTCTCAATTCGTCGACTAGGTATTTTTTTTTATGTATGTACTCCGATTACTCCGGAACGACTGCACCGATTTGAATGAAACTTTTTACGTTATATTCAGGAAGTTACTGCGGTGGTCCCATATCTTTTTGGACGAAATTGGTGCAGTAAAATTCAAGATGGCGCTGACAATATGGCGGCCACAAAAAATTTTGTCCAATTTTCTTCAAAATTGGTATGGGGGAATTTTCGGGATCGTACAGAACGAATCTGAAAATATTTTAAAAAAATTCAATATGTCGGAACCAATATGGCGGACAAAAAATCAATTTTGTAAAATATTGGATTTTTCGGGTTCGCACATGATAAATTTAAAATTATTTTTAAAAAATTCAATATGGCGTATCCAATATAGCGGATAACAAAATAATTTTGTCCGATTTTTTTCCAAATTTATATGGGGTAGTTTTTGGGTTGCACATTACGAATCAGATATTATTATTAAAAAATTAAATATGGCGGATTCAAGATGGTGAATTAAAAATTCTACATCTCTCGATTTTGTCTAAAATCAGTATTGGGGGATTTTTGTTAGTGTTAATTACGAATTTAAAATATTTTTCATCCAAAATTGGTACTAGGGGGCTTTGAAGGATTTAGATTTAGATTCGATCAAGACATTACAAATATTTTTTTTTAATGCAATATGGCGAATTCAATATGGTGAGTTGAAAATTATGCCTTATTCGCATTTTTTCATATTTGGTATTAGGGTGTTTTCGAGGTCGTGTATTACGAATATGAAGTTAATTTTTTAGAACTATTAGGTTGATAAGATACAATATGAGGAACTGAAAATTCTGCATTTTCCGATTTTGTCTAAAATTGAAATTGCGGAGTTCTTGGGGCGTATACAAACTCAATGTGCAGTATAAAATATATCGGGCTAAGAAATTTACGTCTCAAATTCTTTAAATATGGATATTGGAAGGTTTTAGGGCCTATATTACCAATATAAAATTAATTTGAAATTTAAGATAGTGGATTTACTATAACTAAATATTTGTTTGACACAACTTCATAGGTATTTGGAGAATTGTAAGAATTAAAGAATTTGTAGTGGTTCATTTGAGAATGATTTACAACTTTGAATAAAATTAGTACTTTTTTGCCAGTTTGGAGTCACTGCGAGGTACACTAATCTCGATTAGTACTTAGTTCAAATAATTTATGAATATCATAATGAATTCTAAAACTAAAAATAGAAAAATAAAATTAAAAAAAAAAATTGAACCGACTTCTAAAAGTGCTCTAAAAAGTGAAAGATAACTATAAATTTTTATATGAAATTGAATTTTTTGAAGTAGGCGCCAAGTTATTTCTAAATGAAATAAAGAACTACTAATATATAGAAATTATGGTAAGAAAGCAATTGCAAATAAAGTATTGTTAATCTTTTTATGCAAATCATATATCAGGTATTAGTGTGGCGCCGAATTCAAAAATTTCAATTTCATATAAAAATTTATAGTTATTTTTCACTTTTTAGCGCATTTTTAGAAGTCGGTTCAATTTTTTTATAAAAATTTTAAATTCGATAATTTGCTGCGGTAATAGTCCTTTATATTCATATTTGCAATATTTTTAAATTCTCATTACCTTTTTTATTCAAGAACTAATTGTCAATATCACTCATTTACAATTAAAATTAAAATTAAACAAAAAAAAATGACAGTTACAAGATTTTGAAACGGCCAGCCTCGTTTCGTCGTTTATTCTTATGTTATTGCAAACGACCAAACACGAGCGAAAGAGGTATTTCGGAACCGTTAACGAAGTATTTATTTTTTGAAATCCGGCCGGCGAATTTTACTGCCTACGCAATTTAGCTCGCTAATTTAAGTCGTATCTTTGCGGCCGCCCGAGTATTTAATAAATCATTTGCTTTTTAAATAAACATCGATGCTTGACAAAGAAACTTGGACAAAAGAAACGCCAATAAATTATTGTTGTATTGAGGGTCAGACAAATAACAATATGTAGAATGTTGTACTTAAGAAGGTTTCTTTAGCGAAATTGTAGGAAACTATTCATCCAAGTGCTTGCTGATTGTAAAGGATCTATTATACGATCAATATTATTACGTAATGGTCCGTATTGCGCAATAATATTGATCGTTTAAAACTTATATTGAAGGTTTGTTTAGTATTTGCTTTTGCTTTTTATTGAAGCTTCAATAATACAGTAAACCCGCTTAATATGATTAAGTTTAATACAATTTCCCGCATAATATGCCATTTTACGTCGGTTCCTGCAACTTGAGGCATGTTTTCATACATTTTGTCACATTTAATATCATTCGCCTTTACGCTTAATATGCCATCTAAGCCAAGAAACGGAGGTGAAAAAAACCCTAAAAAAATAAATACCTGCGATTTTATTGCTAATAGAAAAGGTTTCTCATCTCGTAAGTAACGAAAAAAATGGCGCGTCATTGTTTTTTCAAACAATTAGGTCAAAAAATCGTATTTTTCCGATTTTTTCCATATTCTAGAAAAACTGCAGGAAAAAGAGAAAAATGACAGTTTGTTTGTGTTGCAAATACCTACAAAATGAACTTTTATTTACTAAATTCGCTCCATGAACAAAAAATTTATTGCAAAAAAAAATCCAAAATGAGTATTTTTTAATAATTATTAATTACTTTCGAAATATTTATCAAATTTGTTGATATTTTCATAAAGTTGAGAGTTTTTACGTACTAAAAAAGTGTGAGAAAAATGATCCGTTAGTGGGTTTTGCAAAATTGTATTTATTTATCCAGAATTCGTTAAAAATCGTTCTACCATTGGCTAGACAACAAATACAACAGCTCTTCTTATTGTTAGACTCATTCTCTTTGTAAAGACTTAAAGTATAATGTATTAAAAATCAAATTTTTATATAAAAAATTGAACCGACTTCTAAATGTGCACTAAAAAGTGAAAAATAACTATACATTTTATATGACATTGAAATTTTTGAAGTCGGCACGAAACTAATACCTGACAAAATGTGATTCGCATAAACAGATTGTATATATTAGTAGGTATTTATTTTATTTAGAAATAATTTGGCGCTGACTTCAAAAATTTCAATGTCATTTAAAAATCTATAGTTATTTTTCCCTTTTTAGTGCACCTTTGGAAGTCGATTCAATATTTTTTCTAAATATTTTATTTTTCGATTTTTAGTTTTGAATTCATTATAATATCCATAAATTATTTGAACTAAGTACTAATCGAGATTAGTGTACCTCGCAATTACTTCAAGGTGGCAAAAAGTACCCATTTTATCCAAAGTTGTATATCACCCTAAAATGAACCACTAAAAAATTCTTTGATTCTTAGACTTCTCCAAATACGAAATTAATTTTTTTCCGCCATATTGGATACGTCATATTGAATTTTTTAAAAATAATTTTAGATTCGTTATGTGCGACCTCGAAAACTTCCCCATACCAATTTTGAAGAAAATCGGACAAAATTGATTTTTTCGTCCGCTATATTGGATCCGCCATATTGAATTTTTTAAAAATAATTTTAGATTCGTTATATGCGACCCCGAAAACTCCCCCGTACCAATTTTGGAGAAAATTGAACAAAACTGATTATTTTGTCCGCCATATTGAGTTTTTAAAAATAATTTTAAATTCATTATGTGCGACCCCGAAAACTCCTCTGTACCAATTTTGGAGAAAATTGGACAAAATGAATTATTTTGTCTGCCAAATTAGATTTTCAAAAAGATATTTTGGATTCATTATGTGCGCCCCGGAAAACTCCCCCACGCCAATAGTATTTTTTAATAATTATTAATTACTTTCGAAATATTTATCAAATTTGTCGATAACTTCATAAAGTTAAGAGTTTTTACGTACTAAAAGAGTGTGAGAAAAATGATCGATTAGTGGGTTTTGCAAAATTGTATTTATTTATCCAGAATTCGTTAAAAATCGTTCTACCATTGGCTAGACAACAAATGCAACAGCTCTTCTTATTGTTTGACCCATTCTCTTTGTAAAGACTTAAAGTATAATGTATTAAAAATAAAATTTTTATATAAAAAATGGAACCGAATTCTAAATGTGCGCTAAAAAGTGAAAAATAACTACAAATTTTTAAATGAAATTGGAATTTTTTTAATTCGGCGCCAAACTAATATCTGACAAAATGT
Organism: Diaprepes abbreviatus; assembly: GCA_034092305.1. Lineage (NCBI taxonomy): Eukaryota > Metazoa > Arthropoda > Insecta > Coleoptera > Curculionidae > Diaprepes > Diaprepes abbreviatus. The sequence goes on from JASJET010000280.1 coordinate 1,282,392, forward strand.
GATTCGCATAAACAGATTAAATATACTGTATTTGTAATTGCTTTCTTACCATAATTTTTATATATGAGTAGTTATTTATTTCGTTTACAAATAATTTAGCGCCGACTTCCAAAATTTCAATTTCATATAAAAATTTATCGTTATTTTTCACTTTTTAGTGCACTTTAAGAAGTAAGTTCAATTTTTTTTATAAAAATTATATTTTTTTATTTTTAGTTTTGAGTTCATTATGATATCCATAAATTACTAAGTACTTATCAAGATTAGTGTACCTCGCAATGACTCCAAGGTGGCAAAAAGTACCCATTTTATCCAAAGTCGTAAATCACCCTAAAATGAACCACTAAAAATTCTTTGATTCTTAAAGTTCTCCAAATACCAGTGAAATTGTGTCACACAAATATTTAGTCCGCCAGAGTAAAACCACTATCTTAAATTTCAAATTAATTTTAGATTAGTAATATAGGTCCTAAATCTTCCAATATCAATATTTAAAGAACTTGAGATGTAAATTTCTTATTTTATACTTCATATCGAGCTTGTATAGGCCCTAAAAACCCCGCAATATCAATTTTAAACAAAATCGGAAAACATGAAATTTTCAGCCCCTGACATTGTATCTTATCAACCTAATAGTCGTAAAAAATACACGACCCCGACAACCCCCTAATGCGAATAAGGTAAAATTTTCGACCCACCATATTGACTTTGAAAAAAATATTTTAACGTCTTAATTTAATGTAGATCTAAACCATTCAAAGTCCGCTAGTACCAATTTTGGATGAAATATATATATATATATATATATATATATATATATATATATATATATATATATATATATATATACATATATATATATATATATATATATATATATATATATATATATATATATATATATATATATCCTCAAAAACGAATTAGTCCCACCTTTGAACAAAATCGAAAAATGTATAATTTTTAGTCTACTCTATTGGATGCGCCATATTGTATCTTGAAAAAATACTTTCAAATTCATAATTTGCACCCTCAAGAACCCCCTATATCAGTTTTGAAGAAAATGGGAAAATATAAAGTTTTTAAGAAGCCATATTGAATCCCCCAGATTGAGTTTCTCAAAAAATATTTTAAATTCATATTAAACACTAACAAAAATCCCCCAATACTGATTTTAGAAAAAATCGAGAGATGTAAAATCTTTGATCCGCCATCTTGAATCCGTCATATTAAATTTTTTAAAATAATTTCAGATTCATAATGTGCGATCCCAAAAACTCTCCCATATCAATTTTGAAAAAATCGGACAAAATTTATTTTTTATCCACCATATTCGACACGCTATTTGAATTTTTTAAAAATAATTTTAGATTCGTTATGTGTGACCCCGAAAACTCCGCCATACCAATTTTGGAGAAAATCGGACAAAATTGATTTTTTCGTCCGCCATATTGAATTTTTAAAAAATAATTTCAGATTCGATATGTGCGACCCCGAAAGCTCCCCCGTACCAATTTTGGAGAAAATCGGACAAAAATTGATTTTTTGTCTGCCATGTTGGATATGCCATATTGAATTTTTTAAAAATATTTTGGATTCGTTATGTATGACCCCGAAAATTCCCCTTTACCAATTTTGGAGAAAGTCGGATAAAATTAATTTTTTGTCAGCGTCATCTTAGATTTTACTGCATCAATTTCATCCAAAAAAATATGGGGCCACCGCAGCAACTTCCTGAACATAACGTAAAAAATTTCATTCAAATCGGAGCCGCCGTTCCGGAGTAATCGGTGAACATACAAAAAAAAATACTTTATACCTCCTTCTTTTAAAAGTCGGTTAAAAATGGATAGCCAGATTCCCTAAGAAAGTTTAAGATTTAGACCCTTAGTTGCCTTGGAAATTAGATTTTCTAGATGACCAGTTTTGTATAGAATTAACCCTATTAATAGAATTTTATATGATACAGAATCCGGCTGCTGGTCTCATCGGAGAACAGAACAGATCCCCACTGCTTCAATGTTCAATTCACATGATCCCGTGCTTGACGATGGGTTGGAGTAAGTTTTGGATCAGTTGCGGAACATTTAGAGGTCAGAGTTTTTTCCTGCAAACGTCGTCTTACTTATCCACTGACAAATACTCATTTCTCGGATTTCACGGAGCTCTTGTTGCACTTAAACTGCATTAAGTCAACGGCTTCTTAATGACTTGGACACAATAAAGCGGTCATCAAGTTCCGTTGTACATCGCTTTTTACCTGATCCAGTCTCCTCATAATGTTCGCAGACCCTTCGAACCAGTGCACGTGTCATATTCAGTTGTCACGTAATAAATCGCTGGCTATGTCCATTGTCACGTACACTAATTACTTGGGCAGCTCTTTCCGACGTAATATGCATTAAAGTAACACACTTTAAAACTAATAAAATTGTAAAAACTGAATTAGCTTCAAATTATTCCAGAGAAAATAATTTAAATCTGTCAAAGTTTGTACAGGGTGAGTCAACGATTGGATGAAGTAGGTTTGTGCCTTTTCGGTGAAATTAACAAAGAAATTATATTTATTGTTTGATACACTTTATTTTTACGCAGATTTTAAAAATATTTAGGACTCTACAGGGTGAGCCAAAAAACTAGGACAGCATAAAGTTGTATTTTTTTAAATAGAACACCCTATATACGAATCGTATTTTCGATTTAGCTTATAATTTTAAATCTTTTTTATTAAGGGTTTACTATAACAAAACTTTATAGTTTCTGAGATAATTAAGTTTAAAGAAAAAAAGTCACATTTTCAAGCATCAATTCAATCCTAAATAACGTTTTCAATTTTGTGACAAATATATTCAAATTTGGAATTTAGCAAGGCCAAGGACAAGTTAAGTTGCATTGCATCTTTGCATTTAGTTTTGAAAAGTATGGGTATTAGGCTGGCGTCGATCAGGATACTTCATTTTGTAAATTCTTTGAGCAAGAAGGCAATTTTTTTGAGCCTCTCCTATTGTATAAATCATATCTATTAACTCATTCTTTGGAAAATTCATTTTACAATATAACATGAATGCAAAAAAACCAAACTACACTACATAAAAACCAAAAGAAGCGATTGCGGTTATAAATTTGACACACAGAAGAATGTTCTTTTACATTGTTTTTGCCATGGCTACTATGATAATGAAGACTATTTCTGTAAAAAAGTATGGAAAATAAGAAAAACTGAAATATCTCAAAAACTATTATAAATAGGTATAGGATATATTGAACAAAACTTTTAGGGTTTTTATTACTCTATTAAATAACATGAAAATATACAGGGTGTACCATTTAAAAAAAAAAGATATTTATTCATTTAAACTTGTTTAAATTTGAGCCGATGTGTTCAACACCCTGTAGCTTTTATTGCAAATATTAGGTAAAAATTATGTTAGCTTGTCCTTGGCCTTGCTAAATTCCAAATTTGAATATATTTGTCACAAAATTGAAAACGTTATTTAGGATTGAATTGATGCTTGAAAATGTGACTTTTTTTCTTTAAACTTAATTATCTCAGAAACTATAAAGTTTTGTTATAGTAAACCCTTAATAAAAAAGATTTAAAATTATAAGCTAAATCGAAAATATGATTCGTATATAGGGTGTTCTATTTAAAAAAATACAACTTTATGCTGTCCTAGTTTTTTGGCTCACCCTGTAGAGTCCTAAATATTTTTAAAATCTGCGTAAAAATAAACTGTATCAAACAATAAATATAGTTTATTTGTTAATTTCACCGAAAAGGCACAAACCTAAAGGGTTTTCCAATAAGAGGTGTCATTTTGAAAAGCCCGCTATTTCGGTAGATGTCACTTTTGAAGCTGTAAGTTTTTTGACGTTTGACAAGTAGAAACTACGCCATAAATAAAGATGGAACGATACACGCTTCAACAACGCACTGAAATTATTAAAATTCACTATAAAAATGGTGAAAATTTGGCAGAGACGGTTCGTAAAACTCGAACATTTTTGGGTCGTCATGAAGCACCTTGTCGGAGCGCAATAAAGAAATTGGTGAAAAAATTCGAGCTGTTGGGACAAGTTAGCTATGTGAAGAAGAAAACCCGTGCACGTCGCTCAAGAACAGCCGAGAATATTGCTGCTGTAGCCGAAAGTGTTGAAGAAAACCCAGGTTTGTCCATTCCTCGTCGTTCTTTGGCATTAGGGATTCCACAAACGTCATTACACCGTATTTTGCATAAAGATTTGGGTCTTAAGGCTTATAAAGTTCAGTTAACGCAAGAACTCAAGCCGGCCGATCATCAACAACGTCGTGCCTTTGCTGATTGGGTTCTTGAAATGCATGAAAATGATCCGAAATTCCATCGAAAAATCATCTTCAGTGATGAGGCCCATTTCCACCTCGGTGGCTTCGTCAACAAACAAAATTGTCGCATATGGGGCTCGGAAAACCCAAGAGTTATTGTTGAAAAGCCTCTCTATCCTGAACGTGTGACTGTTTGGTGCGGTTTATGGTCCGGCGGGGTCATTGGACCTTACTTTTTCGAAAATGAGGCTGGAGCAACAGTTACGGTGAATGGATTGCGCTATCGAGAGATGATTAATGATTTTTTATGGCCGGAATTGGATGGTATTTATCTGGACCACGTTTACTTTCAACAAGACGGCGCTACGTGCCACACAAGCAATGAAACTATTGATATTTTACGGGAAAAGTTTCCGGGCCGTGTTATCTCTCGAAGAGGTGATCACAATTGGCCACCGAGATCTTGTGATGTGACACCTTGCGATTTCTTCCTTTGGGGCCACGTGAAAGACAAGGTCTACGCCAACAGCCCAGCGTCAATTCAAGACCTCAAAGATGGAATTCGTGAGGCTATCAAGGACATAGGGCAGCCACTTTGCGATTTGGTTATGGAAAATTTCATGAAAAGGATATGGTCCTGTAGGCATGGTCGTGGTGGTCATTTGGCTGATGTTATTTTCCATCATTAACGGCATACCTTCCTCTTTATAATGTAATAAATATCCGATCATTTATCTTAAAAAATGGCATTTTTCTTTGAATATCAAAATAACACCTCTTATTGGAAAACCCTTTACTTCATCCAATCGTTGACTCACCCTGTATATACTCATGATCCATGTTTACCGATGCTACACTTCATAAACAATAAGCACTCTTGATAAATTTATATCTTTGTGAAAGCACATTAAATCATCTTTCAAACTGTATAAGTTTTGTTTTGATTTAGCCTATAGTGTTAAAAAATACATTTGAAGTGAAAAGTGTGCATTGGGCCGATTTCTATGCACGTCAGGGTATATTCATATTTAACGTGAATTTTGTTTTGTAGAAGTTTCACATTATAGTGAATAGTATTGCAGCTTAATAATGGTGCGAATAATTTCCTGTGCTTGGCGTTGTACTGTATATCGAAAACTGGAGAAAATATGACTCTTTTTAAATTTCATAAAAAAAGCATTTTCGTCCATAATGTAAAACAAACTCCATTTAATGTTCTAGTTTTATGCCATACCCATGTTAAAATACAATTTCCCCATGAAAAGTTATTTATAAATCACCTAGGACCTTATAGGACACTCCGTACTTCAAAGGCGAAAATTTAATCTCTAAGTCTGCACTTGCTGGTATCAATTGAAGTAACATCCTGTAAACTCCCTACTGATATATTTTTTAATTATCAAGATTTATGTTCTTTTGTTGTGGTTCTTATTATTCGAACATGCGGTAGGGTCAACGGCTACATTAAGTTGCGACTGCATACATAACCACTAAAATATTCGAAGGAGAAGAAGAATAGGGTGAATCATTTTAAATCGAAACGGAAATTCTTCAGATTGTTTTCTTCAACATTTAGTAATCTATGACTTAGTGTTTTTGTATATCGATCCGATTGTAATACACTACAGGAATATACGATTTTTTAATGTTTCATCGCGTATAATTTTTTATGGAAGCGAAATATTTTGACAAGACTTTTAGGATATTCTTCTCGATGTCAGATTGAAAAATATTACCAGTCGAACGACATCTATGAATCACTGGAGTAGTGAGAATTTTTTTAAAAAAATCAAAATTTCAGTAAGAAATAAAGAAATCTATCTGTCGTATTTCAATAGTTGTTTATATGTATTACCCTTTCAAGTAGAAAGAAGGAAATAAAATATACAAACAGTTGGTTTCCTGCAAATACAATTCTGGTCCTCCTCTCGATACGCGTTTCGACTACCTTGTTGTCTCGTCAATGGAGCTGTATCGAACCGAGAGCAACATTCGCGAGAGACAACTGCTATATAAAATATCGATTCCAAAATATGTCGGCAGGATATTAAAAACCTGCCGACTTTGGCAGTCTACCAACGAAGTTAGCGAAATTTATAGCATATCTCATTCATATATAACTTCTGATAGGAATGAGGTATTTTGACAAAATTTTTACCATATTCTAAGGAATTCTTCGGAGTAATCTTAAAAAAATATTGTTTATTGCAAAAAGGTTGAAAACTGAAAAAAACTCAAAAAATTTACTGGCTAGCGAGATTTATAACTTAACTCATTCGTATATAATTTTTAATAGAAGCGAGATATTTTGACAAAATTTTCAATATGTTCTAAGGAATTTTCCGGAGTAATCTCATTAAAATATTACGAAGATAAGTTAATTTCAAGAAGGTTGAATATTGAACAAACTAAAAAATATACTGACTAGCGAAATATATAACTTACGTCATTCATATATAATTTTTGATAGGAGTGAGATATTTTGACAAAATTTTCAGCATGTTCTAAAGAATTCTCCAGAGGAATCTCATGAAAATGTTTCATAGATAGGTTTATTGCAAGAGGGTAGAAAACTGAAAAAACTCAAAAAATTTTACTGGCTAGCGAAATTTATAACTTAGTTCATTCATATATAATTTTTGATAGAAGTGAGATATTTTGACAAAATTTTCAGCATATTCTAAAGAATTCTCCAGAGTAGTCTCATGAAAATATTTCACAGATAGGTTTATTGCAAGAGGGTTGAAAACTGAAAAACTCATAAAATTTACTGGCTAGCGAAATTTATAACTTACCTCATTCATATATAATTTTTGATAGAAGAGAGTTATTTTGACAAAATTTTCAACATGTTTTAAAGAATTCTCGAGAGTAATCTCATAAAAATATTTCATAGATAGGTTTATTGCAAGAGAGTTGAAACCTGAAAAAACTCAAAAAATTTACTGGCTAGCGAAATTTATAACTTAGTTCATTCATATATAATTTTTGATAGAAGTGAGATATTTTGACAAAATTTTCAGCATATTCTAAAGAATTCTCCAGAGTAGTCTCATGAAAATATTTCACAGATAGGTTTATTGCAAGAGGGTTAAAAACTGAAAAAACTCATAAAATTTACTGGCTAGCGAAATTTATAACTTACCTCATTCATATATAATTTTTGATAGAAGAGAGTTATTTTGACAAAATTTTCAACATGTTTTAAAGAATTCTCGAGAGTAATCTCATAAAAATATTTCATAGATAGGTTTATTGCAAGAGAGTTAAAACCTAAAAAAACTCAAAAAATTTACTGGCTAGCGAAATTTATAACTTACCTCATTCATATATAATTTTTGATAGAAGTGAGTTATTTTGACAAAATTTTCAGCATGTTCTAAAGAATTCTCCAGAGTAATCTCATAAAAATATTTCATAGATAGGTTTATTGCAAGAAGGTTGAAAATTGAAAAAACTCAAAAAATTTACTGGCTAGCCAAATTTATAAGTTACCTCATTCATATATAATTTTTGATAGAAGTGAGATATTTTGACAAAATTTTCAGCATGTTCTAAGGATTTCTCCGGAGTAATCTCATAAAAATATTTCGAACATAGGTTTATTGCAAGAGGATTGAAAATTGAAAAAACTCAAAAAATTTACTGGCTAGCGAAATTTATAACTTACCTCATTCGTATATAATTTTTGATAGGAGTGTGATAAAATTTTCAGTATATTCTAAGGAATTACCCGGAGTAATCTCATAAAAGTATTTCGTAGATAGGTTTAGGGCAAGGAGATTAAAATACTCAAAAAATTTACTGGCTAGCGAAATTTATAATATATTCGTATATAATTTTTGATAGGCGTGAGATATTTTAACAAAATTTTCAGCATGTTCTAAGGAATTCTTCGGAGTAATCTCATAAAAATATTTTGAAGGTGGGTTGATTGCAAGAGGGTTGAATACTGAAAAAACACAAAAAATTTACTGGCTGGCTAGTTTGAAGGTCAAAGACAACGATGTTTCCTGCAAAGTAGTAAATATATGTTCAACTTCCATTGTCTTTATTTTTGTGTATATCACGACGATTCGGAGGGTAATTATCTCTAGTCGTTTTCAAGTGAAACTAACTAAATTCCTAAGCTGCACAACTATTTCTACTAAAAGTAAATGCACAGGAGTGTGACGGAGATGATCGCAGTCATGTGTGCATGCTAAGGTCCCATTTATACTGCATTTAGTTTTAAGGGTCACAAAAGCCCCCCTGGCTGCCAGACTTTTGCTCGCAATGGTTTCAAATATACCAAAACACGACATATTTAGGTAATAAACTATCAATCTTGCTATTTTATCAACCGAAACAATTTTGTATGGGTACCAGTTTTATCGACACCGCATAAAATATCCAAAATGGAACCCAGAGATTCAAACCATTAATTAAAATAATTACGGAGATATCGACGATTTATCGAAGTCGGCTTAATCGAAATTAATTCCTCCCATATCTTAAGATACAAGAAAAGCTGATAGCTTAAGTGTGTTACAAGAGAGTTCACGTCATAATTTACAAATGCAACAATGTTGCGGTTCAAGACAAACGGTGCAGTGCGGAGGATGTTATTAAATTTTAAAAAATATGTAATATTATTACCATGCTCGGCTACCTTTGAGTACCGCAGAATAACAGAAATACATAAATATATCAATCTTATCTTTTATTTTTTGCTCTGTTTTCAAGGAATATTGAAATCTAATTGAATGCAGTACCCTTTGACTTTGTTTATAACGCAGTATTTCGTTCCGATTCACTTGAAATTCACATAACAAACAGTTTTGATTGACATTTCTATCGCATACCACATATCAACTTTATGATTTGAATTGAAGACATCAGATGGCGAATGAGTCTATATGTTGAAGATGGAATCGAGTTGAAATAAAAAATAATAAGAACACAAACAACTGATTGTTCATGTGTTTATACTTTCAAGTAAAATTATAGTAATGACAAAAACGAAAATAAAAACATGATTAGTAGTTTAATGCTAAAAACACTGAGAAAAAGTGGGGGAAACCGGGTACAAAAGTAACCCTTCGTACTTTGGCTTTGATTTCTGGTTGTTAATGACATTTTAAATATAATGAATATAGGCCATATAAAACTTTCATTTATGCTCTTTAAATGTACATTACAATTTTAGTCAATATATTAAGTTTTCTAATAAATATAATACTGCTAAAAAATAATGACGTTTGTTACTTTCGACCCCAGGGTTAGGAAGAAAGTAACAGGATACGGGTCAAAAGTAACACACTCAAGGTCGTAGGAAATATAGTAATAACTATCAGGAAGAAACACAAAACCATATCAAATTATTAATTGGGAAATTTCATTTTCATTTCGTTTTAGCCTAGTTTTCATCCTTCCAAAACTAAATATAGGCCTCCCCTATTTGTTTCCAAATCTCTCTATCCTGGGCTCTTCTTTGCCACATCAAGCCGGCATGTCTGACTATGTCATCCTTCCATCTCATCTGTGGCCGGCCTCTGGATCTTTTCCAATTTCTGAATTTCAACGGTTGTCTTTTATTCGTTCGTTATGGCCTGCCCATTTCCATTTTAGTGATGCTGCTCTTTCTATAGCGTCAACTGCGTTGGTTTTTCTTCTTATCCACTCATTTCGTTTTTTATCTCTGAGTGATATTCCTAACATGTGTCGTTCCATAACCCTTTGAGTTTTGCGGATTCTGTCCAAATTTGATTTTGTAAAGGTCCACGTCTGCACGTATGTTAGAACCGGCAATATACAACAATCAAACACTCTGGTTCTTAAATTTAAGGGAATTTTCTGATTTTTCAAAACATAGGAGAGTTTTCCGAACGCCGTCCATCCCAATCGAGTTCTTCGTGTTATTTCGGCTGCCTGGTTGTCTTTACTCGCTCTTATGGCCTGGTCTAAGTATATATATATATATATATATATATATATATATATATATATATATATATATATATATATATATATATATATATCCATTCACCTGTTCTATTTCGGTTGCATTTACTGTTATAACTTGTTGTTCGTCTGAGTTTGACATTACTTTTGTTTTTCTGAGATTCATCTTTAATCCTCGTTGGAGCGATGTTTCATGGAGGTCGTTTATCATTGACTGCAGCTCTTCTCAGTCGGATGCGATCAAGAGTATATCATCTGCATATCTCAGATGATTTAGGAATCTACCATTAATGTTTATCCCTTTATTTTCCCAATTTAATGATTTGAACAAGTCTTCCAGGGCCATTGTAAATAATTTGGGCGAGATTGTATCTCCTTGTCTTACTCCTCTTTTGATTGGGATGCGGTTCGTTTTTAGCTCGTCATCAAGTTGTACTGTCATAGTTGCGTCTAGATAGACATTATGCAATAGATTTTTGTATCTCGAGTCTCTTCTGCTATTTACCAAAGCTTCTTCAACAGCCCATAGTTCTACGCTGTCGAAAGCCTTCTTGTAGTCAACAAAGGCCTGTACAGAGGCAGATTATTCTCGTTGGTTTTTTCTATTAATATTTTTAGTGTATGCAGGTGGTCGCATGTTCCATATCTCCTTCTGAATCCTGCTTGTTCAACAGGTTGATATGTGTCGAATTTGTTGGTCAATCTGCTAGTTATGATTTTCATGAAGGTTTTGTATAACTGGGAGAGAAGGGATATAGGCCTATAATTGTCCAGAGTCGCCGGATTGCCTTTTTTATATATCAATATTGTGTTAGCGTTGTTCCATCCACTAGGTATCCTACCTTCGACAAGACATCTGTTGAATAAGATCTTTAAATATTCCTTAACTTTTCTTCCCCCTTCCTTAAGAAGTTCTATTAAGACTTTGTCATTTCCCGCTGCTTTATTTCTTTTCATATCTTGTGTGGCTTTATCTATTTCATCCTCTGTAATATCTGGCAGGTCTTCAGAATTCACATTTGTTATTGCCATTTTTAAATTCTTTATAGTATTAGCCGAGGGAGGGTTTCTTGGGTTATATAGATTTTCATAGTATTGTTCAGTTATCATTATTATCTCCTTTCTATCTCTTACTTCATCGCCCCGGTTCTTTAGCAGAATTATCTTCTTCTTTCCTACTTTAGACTTCATTCTCTTTAGACTTTGGTTCTTTTCTATTATTTGTTCTATGGGTTCTTCTTGGTATTTTCTTAAGTCGGCTTTTATTTGTTTTCTTATGGTCTTGTTTAATTCTGCGAACTTCACTGTGTTTCTTTTATTTTTACTCAAAAGTTGACGTTTTTTCCTTAACAGGTCTTGGGACTTTCTGCTAATTTTAGACTGTTTTTGTTGTTGATTCGCGGCGACCTTAGAGCTTGTTTCTAATAATTCTTTGGTTAGGACTAAGTTCAATTCATCTAATTCAAGCGCTTCCAGATGTAATTCATTGGCTTCTTTCAGTTGATTTGTATACTGTTCGTTGTTAATTTTCAGGAGGTTGGTGTCTATTTTCTTATTTATGAGTCTGTAGTTTCTTCGATCTGGTTTAGTTGGTATCTTTAATTTTACTCTGAGTAGTCTATGATCGCTACCAATAGATACGGCGTTTATAGCTGTGACGTCTTGGACTATTTTCTTTTGCTTTGTTAGTACATAATCTGTTTCATTTTTCGTGGTACCATGTCCACTTCCTCTGTGGTTTTTTCTGAAAGAATGTATTCATTGCGAAAAGTTTAGTCGCCTCTAAATAGTTCATTAATATTTCCCCTCTCTCGTTTCGATTTCCGTATCCAAAGTCGCCTATTCTGTTTTCTGTGTCTTCTAATTTTTTGCCCAGTTTTGCCTTAAAATCGCCGATGACCAACGTATATGTGCTTTTGTTATGAACGATAACAAAAAATTGGGAAATTACCAAGCTACAAATCAACAAAACATAAAATATTTTATTTTAAAAATGTAATAAAAAAAGCTGTAATAATGTATTTCTCGTTAATCAAGTTTAATAAGATCAATAAAATAATTTTATTCAGATTCGCAATTATGGCAAATATAATATGTATCGTCTTTAGTACACGCAGCCATTTTTTAAATAGAGACATTGTAGCCACTTCTAATTCGGCAAACTGTTACTGAATAATTCTAAATAAACAAGGCAAAAACAACCATCTTCATCAGTAGAATTTCCACTTGACAGATTTTCCTTTTCTTTGGATCGATTCTTCGTTTTTTTACCCTGACCTCTTGCTTTTGCAGATATTTTTTTCTTACTTTTCTCTGTAATGGGTTGTAATATTAGTTTTTTGGCTTTATTTCTTTAATTGTATTCTTCTTTAATTGCACTCTTCGGAGTATCAGCAAGTATCGCAGTTTTACGTTTCTTATCACTTCTTTTTCCTTCGGATCTGGGACCAACTTTAGGAATAGATCTTATATCTTGGAGTGAAAAAGCAATTTGCTCTGTTAAGTCTGGTCTTGATACATTATCTTCGGAGGCTGTTCGTTGCATTTCATTATTGGCTCACAAGGGACGATCTGTTATAGAAGACAGTCATGGAATATTACTGATTCCAATCACTCCATTCCCAGCAGAAGCTGTTCCGTTATGAGTAGGCAAGGAACGATTTGTTACAGAAGACGATGCGAAATCAACCTAAGTAAAGATGTTCCTATTATATGGACTAACGTCGGTACAGGTAAAACCAGCAATAGCATTTCGATCAGTAACTGCCAAAGGAAATGATTCTCTGACAATTCACGCAATATAATGTATGGTCATTGTTTGGCCAGGGTGGTTTCGCATCCAGTTATCTGTGGCAGTGTTGATCATTTTCTTAAATGGTCCGAAAACTGCTCTATTCAGGGACTGTAATTTATAGGTACAATGGGGAGGAAAGGACAGCAGCACAATTCCATTATTTTTGCAGTAATCAAGGGCTTGAATAGATATATTGGATACGTGATTGTCAAGCAACAATAAACATTTTTTATCAATAGTGGGCTCGGCTTGTTTTTTGAAATGTTCTAAAAAAAATAAAAATTCTACTTCCTGCTTCCATAGTGAACACTATCTTGGTTCTCCAAGTTATCAAAGGAACTGTAATTGTTGTTGTGGATGGAAGGACAAATATACTGAAAAAATAAAACAGCTCTTGAACGACAATACTTACAAAGTCATTTGGACGCGCACACAGGTGAAATTTATGCAATATATGGTTAAAACTGATAAAAATTAAGTTACTCTGATTAAAAAGTAGTAATCTATTTTATCAACGCGACATATAACGCCATTCATTGGCGATTAATACAACCTTTTGGACTTTTTACTTCATTACCTATAAATTCGAATTAAATAGTGATTATTGAAAGGAATAATTGATCACCTTATATTGAGTTTTGAGTGATATCGTTCAAATCACATTTGATAATTGTTTGTGAATAATAAGCTTAAAGTATTATGGATTACATACCTTCAGGTAATTGCCGGTTTTAATAAATAACTAAAACGTTTACCTTACTTACGACTTTGAAGACACATCTTTTTGAACGTAAGGCTATCCATTATTTGTTTCTTTTATTCTCATAGTAAAAAAGTTGATACTCAACCACACTCAACCCGTTATTTTTTAATAATCCTAAAGTATGTTTCAGTAGCTTCCATATGATACTAAATTTGGCTGCAAATAGTTGTAGGTTTGAACAAAATATAACAAGATTAAACAATGTATATGAATTGTAAAAATATTCGTTATCACTTTTTAGGCAGTTCCCCGCAAAGCATAATAATTAGTCGGAGAAAATTATACAGTTTTTATTTAATGGATAAAGCTAACCAGAAGGAGGCTCGATTTCAATGCCTAGTTACAAAAGTTCAAAAAATAATACATTGTGACGACGAAATACCAAATGATATGAAACAGGAATTATATCGGTTTATGTATCAATATAAAAGAAGTAATAAGGTGTTTCAAGATCTAAGAAACAGTTCGAAACTAAATATAGTAACTGATCCATCAATTTCCATTCGCAAAAAAGAAAAAGAAACTCAAGTGATTCTGTGGGAAGGCCGCAAAAAGACTTCGTGGAATACAGTGATAGGTCAAAATGACGAAAAACTCAAGAATTAAGAAGTAGTAATGGATCAATGGAGTTGACCTATGCCGCTAAAATGAGGCATAGATCAGAAGGTAATGTTCAAGCTGCCAAAGTCTTAGCTGACATTGTTAAAAGCCCTAATTCTGTGAAATATTACATTAAGAAAAATGATGTTAAGATTGCTAGGCTAACAGAAGATAAAGCTCTTTCTTTAATTACTAATGCTATGCTTACTAAATATCAGTATAATCTTATAAGAAGTAATGTCCTTGAAGAAAATTGTCCGCTGTATCCCAATTACGAAAGCGTAATCAAGGCTAAAAAACGCTGCTATCCTAATAACATTGTAATAACTGAGAGTTCAACAAGTGTCTGTTCAGAATCTTGTCGATCGTACATTAAAAAGGTTGGCTATATCTCTTAGTAATGTGCTTTCTACAGTAGAAGAAAGTAAATGACAGGACTTGTGGCTCATAAGTAAATGGGGCTGTGATGGCACTTTCAAACAGGCTGAATATAAGCTCTTGCTTCCATTTTTATTTCATCTTTAGTACCTACACATATAATTTCTGGAAACCCCAGTGAAACGCATGAAATAATTTGGAAAAATCAACGTTCTTCATCAACGCGGTATTGCAGACCTATAAAGTTAGAATTTGTACATGAAACAAGTTAGATATTAAAAAACGAGGTAAAGTATATTGAAGGGCAAATTAAGACTTTAAAAAGTACAAACCTGATAATTATTGAGGAAAATATGTTTGCTGAACACCATTTAGTTATGACGATGGTAGACGGAAAAGCAATAAACCGAATCACACATATCGCTTTTATTCAAACATGTAATTTATGTGGAGCTACAGCAAAGGATTTCAATAAACTGAACTATTGTTTAAATAAACCAATTATAAATGAACCAAGATTGTTACTGTCATCACTACATTGCTTGATCCGTTTTTATGAATGGATGTTAAATTTGTCATACAAATTGAAACTGTTTAAGTGACAAGAGAAAGGAATAGAAGATAAATCTAAAGTAGAATTAGAGAAAAAAAAAGAGTCCAACATGAACTTAAAGCTAAACTGGGAATGTTGGTTGATCAGCTTAAATATGGCTACGGGAGTTCCAATGATGGGAATTCGAAGTGATGATTGTTTAGCATTTACGACACATCTGCAGAAATCACTGGCATAAGCAAAAAGCTGATATATAGACTATGGATAATATTAATGACAATGTCTAGTGGGATGCCAATACATGAGGTCATTCAGTGTTCTAATCTAGTGGAGTAAAGATCCCTGAAGATGCCTCGTGTAACCATAGGCGAAATGTCGGATAATATTTCTAATTTGACATAGTCTAAACCCAAGAATTATGATTTTCGACTTGATCAAAGCCGTAAAAACTGTCGTTCTTTATTTCCCTCTCTATTTAATGTGTGAGCTCTTCTCTGGTAGATTTTCTCACTGAACGACATTAGCAATTTTTTCTGTTTTTTTTTTTGGTTGTGTTAATTGTTTATTTTTAGTTTCTCCGTTTTTGGCATTTATGCGCTACGATGTTATATATTAGAACAGCATTTTTTCCCTATTGTTTTTTTCTGAAACTTGTATAAATTACAGTTTACTTTATTAAATTTAAGTTTCACCTATTGTAATTTAATTTTTTGGTTTTGTAATTTGTCCGTTATATATGTAATAAATAAATAAATAAATAAATAAGGGAGTATGGTTTTGGCGACTCCTGTATAAAGTTTCGGGTCGTTGTTACCCAATTGTAATTAATTTAAGTTTTTTAAAAATTTCTTTTAAGAAGACACGTGTTAATGCCAATAAATAGAATAACTCCCTGTTTTGACAAATTCATTACTCCCCCGCCCTTATAATCCTATAAATAATATTAAATATTTTCAATATTTTACATATTTTGTGTTTCAATAACTTAGAATAGTTCCTTAGAAATTTTTTGTAGAATAACTACTACATCTATTGACTTTCTGTTTTATCTAGACAATTTTTTCTAAGTATGGCTTTAATCATCACTTTTTTCAAGAACAATCACTTTCTCTACATGGTCAGGCCTCGATAAAAGAATTTTCACCTTTGCTTTACCTTGACCATTTATAAGGTGTTTTCCTTTATGCATGAATAGCGTATACTTTTTATTACTTATAGTTAATGAATAAATGCAATTTATATTATATTCTTAGATTATACCAGTAGATTGAAACAACAATAAATTTGATTGAACGCTGTTTATGGTCGATAGGGAAGGGAATTTTTTGATGTTTAACGAACAAAAATATTTTTATTTAATTTTGTCTTCAGTTTTTCTTGGTTGTGGTGACTCTACTGAGTGTTTTTTAAGTGTTAAAATTTACTACAAATGCGAAGTTTATAATTAATATCAACAACAAGAGAATTTAGGCAACCATAAATTCTTACCTTTACTTTATTTTCGAATTGACGAACCAATTGGCATGTTATAATAGTTTAAATAAAGCATTTATTAAAGAATAGCCTAGAATTGGTGTGTGTACCAGCAAATAAAAAATCATGTATTGTTTATCAACACTTTTCCTAAGATAAATACAACTATTACTACATTATCGGCTTGTTAAAAATTAGCCCAAAATATTATATAATTCTTTTTCGATATGCCACTGTATATTAAATACAGGCAAATAAGCTTATATCAATATATTGTAAAATAACTGTTTTAAAGGTTGACGAGTCTGTGCAGAAAACTAAACAAGAGCGTTTCATTTCATCACAGCTTAGGTGAACTAACGCCATGAAGGAGAATTACTAAAATCATTAGAGTTAGAACGAATATCGTTATTAACACTCAAGGCCACGAACATGACATATAAAACTGGACTGCTCATGAAAATAATTTTTGACCCCCCCCCTTTATTGGTATGATTTGTATGGTAACATTGAATTCCCTGCTAGTTTCTTACATTGGCGTGAATGTGTCGTGAATGAATGTCAGTTCTATTATTCTAACAGGTTTAGACAATAAGTATCTCTTTCTATACTATATCTAAAACAATAAATCGCTCTTCCTTGTTTTACTTAACAGGTTAATTGAGTATGTTCAATAAAAAAGACCAGGATAATTGTTTCTGTAAAACAATATTTAACTTGAATTTCTATTTTGAGTTTCCTCAAAATTATAATTTTTCTGTTTAAAGCAACTCCAATAAAGCTCATTTATTTAACTTGTTTGGAACAGCGTAAATATGTAACAATATTATTATTTTTAGATAACAAGCATGAAATGTCAGGTCTTATAAATAAATGAAAATGCTTTTTCTATGACTGTTTACATATTTTATTTTTTACAATAAAACTGTTATTTAGCAAAATAGCTAAAATGTGAAATATGCGCCAAAAACAAATCGAGACTATTTTTTTTTAAATATGTTTTAAAAAAGATTGTGGATATCAGTGGGTATTTTTGTAAATAACTAGTATAATTTACATTCTTATTCGGACGTAGAGTATAAGAAGTTAACGAAAAAAAGTTTTAACGCATTTATTTTTAAAAATTTTATATCATGAACTAATATAGTATATTGTTTAATGTAAAGTATCGAAATGTCCACATAATCTATTGCAAAGTAAGAGAGTTTCATCATTTAAAAATAGCTGCGATTAGGTCTCTGTTAAAATTATTTTCTCCTCGATGCTCTTAGGGAACTGATATGTTTGATATTTATAAAGGGTTAACAACATTTATAATAATGTTGACATTTTCTTCATAATAACGGAGCTTTAATTTAAAGGAAGTAAAGTAACATTATGTACTAAACCATTTTTATAAAAAAAAATAAATTCTAAAGGTGATAATGTTAATGCAGTTTATATTTAATTGTAAACAAAACAATATTTATTAAAACACTTTAAATATAAAAAAGCTTGTAAATACAAGAGAATTCTTACATCAATACTATCATTTTTAATCCAAATATATACATAAAGATTTACTAGCAACTTTTAATTTTTACACTAGGTCAAACTTTCCATTTACTTAACTGTTTGAGGATCTGAAATTGACCTTTCCTAGAGTTGAATTTTCGAAATGGTAATCAATCGCAGCTTCTCACTACTTTGACAAAGGATTTTCATGACATAAATTTCCTATCTGAGCTAAAATCAAGAATTTTTGTTTTATTAATTAATAACATGTTCAAACAAAAGGTTATTATTTTATTTTTAGAGAAAACAAATACATAAAAGTAAAATTTATGTAATTTCCAAACATGCTTAATAATATTCAAAAATTTTAAATTATATGCAATCATTTATTTCTATTTTAATATGACATATTAGTTTTTAAATGTATAATCATTTTAAATTTTAACACCATACCAGTTTCGATGTTCAGCTTTATATGTCAGTGGAACATTAACTTTATGGTAAAACGATATTGTTGTTAGTTAATGCACACCTAATTCAAGATTTTTTTGTAGAGCCAGTGTATGTTATTAAGTCGAAGTTTAGTTGCTTCAAGATGTTTACATCAAACAGTGCTTCCTCGTTTTTTTTCAGGCAGTTTATTTATAAGAAGCACAGCACAAACTTTTTGCTCATCTTCTTGTATAAAACTATTTCCAGAAAAATGCTCTGAACAGAGTGTATAAAAGAATTAAGATTATGACCAATTTGCTTCAGCTCTTGAATTTGAAGTTTCTTTTCCCTTAGAAAATTAAAATATATAAAACTTGTTACTCTTAGATTTACAATTTGATTCTAAGGTAAAATTTTATATAATTATTATTGAATGCTTTATAACTTACCAATTAAATAAATTCCAATTTACCAGATGAGGTATTTGCACGTCTTATAATGAAGAATATATTTTAAAATGCCAAAAAAAAAACCTTAAAGTTCACGTTCCTGTTTGAAATTTTCAATAAAACGTTACATAAAATATGATAAAATGCATAAAACAGCAAAATCAAAAATAAATTATTGTCAAAATGAAAAGTATTCAGTCAATGTCAAAAATACACTTTCACCAATATAATAAAAACTCATTCATTGTTGCCAAAGCAATTATTTGCACGTAATGGCACGGAGCATGGTGGCGTCATTTTTATTATAAGGGAGGTATTATGCATGATTAGTCCAATTTTATATGTCAAGTTAGTGCTCAAGGCTAAGAAATTATACAATATACAGTGCGTCCGGGAAAATTTGGGAAATCTCCCGGATATGAAAAAAAAAATACGTGAAAGGAATACTACAGGTTCATATAAACCTTTTTCGTATAGGCCTCCTCTTCGAAGATATGGGCTCCCAAACAGCTGCAATGGAATCAAGTTTTTTACTCATAATTTTTGAACCACCAAGTATATTTCATTTTTTTTAATATGATGTATACCAGAAGACTCTTCAAATTGCTAGCCAAGAATGTGTAGTGCATTACTCACAGTTGCAAGGACACACTAGCTGCGACACTCACGCCCTCATTTTTTACAACCTGTACAATAAGAATCTTGGACAACATTTTTACATACCTTTAACTATTGACTAAAAATTAAATACTCTTCATTCTAATCGTTTTCGAAAAAACGTCATTTTATTTACATCATGTTTTTGGCGTATTTCGATAAAAGATATATTTTTGTTTCGATCAAATGTTCAACCTTCAACCTTCTAATAAAAAAAAATTTGATCCAAAATTAGAGTTTACCTCTTTAGTTAAAAACGTCTAATTTTGTGAATTGCAGTTCGACCTAGGTTCGCCAAAAATGTAAATTTTATTTTATCGGCACCGAAAACAAAGTATTGTTGTTGCAAACGTTGCTAGATATGAAAGAAATAAATATCCTGCATTTTAGAACTTGTCAACTATCACATCGCTGACACATTAACTCTTTACTTGGATATCAATTTACTGATTTTTGAATTTCATGGTGAAATTAATTGTGAAATAATTCGAAATATGAAATACACGTTTATTGAGTATGCAGATATGCATCTGATGTATAGTCTCGCATCTTGCAATGCTTTGGAAGCCAGGAGGTTATATCACAACAGATATTATAATCGTACTCTTCCATATCAGAAAACGAGTTGACCAAAATCTATGGTAGACGATTCCAGTTCATAATGTAAATTATTAAATTTCTTCATAATTTTGGGAAAAGGAGTACTGATGCTGGTCGGGGATGAACAGTACGTACGCTGCAATTAGAGGAAAATATTTTAAATGCTGTAGATGACACTCCTTCAACGGGCATTCGAAAATTATCAGCGCAGTTTAATACGTTGAAAACAATAGTACATGAAATATTTCAAGAACAGCTGTTATATCCATATCATTTGAAAAAAATACATGAACTGATTTCTGAAAATTTTCCCCGTAGAATGCAATTTACAAACTGGCTATTGGATCAGCAACGAAATAATGTAAACTCCAACAACACTATTCTTTTCACGGATTAAGCAGAGTTTACCAAAAAATATATCATAAATTTACACAACTCACATATATAAGCTGATGAAAACCTTCATGCAACTCTTGTTTCGCATCTTCAACATCAGTTCCAATTAATTAATGTCTGAGCACGAATGATTGGCAATTTTTTGATTGGACCATTCGTATTACCGGCACGACTGAATGAAGAATTTTATTTGAAGTTCCTTCAGAACGCTTTTCACTATTTAGTAGAGCACGTACCACTTGAAATCCGCCGAAAAATGTACTACATGCACGATGGGGCACCAAATCATTTCAACGCTGCTGTGAGACCACCTGAATAACATCCATCTAAATTGTTGGATAGGTAGATTGCTTAGCCTCCTCGATCTCCCGACGTAACGCCGTTGGATTTTTATCTGTGAGGATACCTCAAAACCTTGGTGTATTCCACTCCGGTCGATAGCAGGGAAAAACTTTTAACAACGCTGAGTTAATGTAGCGGCTACAGCAGTCCTCAATTTATCATGCCTGCGAGTGTATCAGACTTCACAAAACTTTCTTGGATAGTAATCTGAAGAGTCTTACCTGGTATACATCATATTTAAAAAAAATTGAAATATATCCGGTGTTTCAATAATTATACGTAAAAAACTAGTCAATTGCAGCTCTTTGGGATCCCATATCTCCAAAGAGGTGGCCATGTACGAAAATAATTTATATGAACTTTTAGTACTCCTTTTTCGTATAGTATATATATATATATATATATATATATATATATATATATATATATATATATATATATATATATATATATATGTATATATTTTGATTCTTCTTCTTCAGGTGCCATCTCCTATCGGAGGTTGGATATCATCATTGCCGCTATTGCCGCTACTCGAAAAATTTCTACTGAGCTACAATTGAACCACTTTCTCAAATTTCTCAACCATGAAATTCTTCTTCCGATACTTCTTCTTCCTTCTATTTTACCCTGCATGATCAATCTAAGCAACTCGTATCGCTGGCCTCTCATTATATATCCAAGATATTGCAGTTTCCTTATTTTTATGTTGTTAATTATTTCATAGTTTTTGTCCATCGCTAGCAATACTTCTACGTTTGCTTTTCTCTCCGTCTAAGATATTCTCAACATCCTTCTGTAACACCACATTTCAAACGCTTGCAGTTTATTGATGTGTTCTTTTTTGGTGTCCAGCCTTCCAACCCATACTGCAGCACTAAAAATACATAACATCTTAAAATTCTCATTCTTAGTTCTATAGTGATGTCTCTGCTGCACAGAATGGTTTTCAGTTTTACAAACGCACTTATTGCCATTTCTATTCTCGTTCTTATTTCTGTTGTTTGTTCATTATTTGCTGTTATCCATGTGCCCAAGTATTTGTATTTTTGCACTTTTTCTAAATTCACACCTCGCAACTTTATGCTTGTTTGCATGTTTTGTTTTTTAGTTATTACCATATATTTAGTCTTTTTGGTGTTCATTTTTAATCCGTGTTGCTCGCAAACGTTATTTGTTTCGTTCAGTAGTTCTTGGAGTTCTTCAGCGGAGCTAGCTATGATAGCAGTGTCGTCTGCAAATCTTATGTTGTTTACAGCTTTTATGTTTATTATTATTCCCTTACTTTTCGTTAACAATGCTTCTTCGAAAATCGATTCACTGTACACATTGAATAGTAGGGGTTACAAAATGCATCCTTGTCTCACTCCTCTCCCTATTTCAATTTCCGGACTTGTTTCGTTATCTACTATTATTTGTGCGAGTTGATTCCAATATAGGTTAGTTATTATTCTTAAATCTTTGTTGTCTATGTTCCTTCTTCTTAGAATCTCGACTAGTTCTTCATGTCTAATTTTATCAAAAGCCTTCTCAAGGTCAACATAACAAATGTGTATATTGGTGTTCATATCCATACACCTCTGTAAAAGCACATTAAGTGAAAACAACGCGTCTCTGGTGCCTATACTATTTCTGAATCCAAACTGACTATCATCTATCCCCTTTTCAAGTTCTTTATAAATGCGTCCATGTATTACTTTTAAAAACACCTTGAGTACATGGCGTATAAAAGATATTGTTCTATATTCGCTGCAGTCTTTTGCATTTTTGTTTTTTGGAATAGCGCAAAAGGTGGAGAGTAACCATTCTCTGGGTATATTCCCCGTTTTATATACTGTGTTGAACAGATCTAACAATATATCCATGGTATCATCATTCATGCATTTTAAGATTTCTACTGGGATTTGATCTAGACTTAGTGCTTATTTTGATTGGAGAATCCAAAAGTGCAATAATCTACAGGGGATTCCATTTAAAAAAACACAACTTCGATACTTTCAGAGCTTTTAGGACACTCTGTATAATATGAAAATAACTTTAAAAAGTAACTATATTAGACCCCCATATATCCCAAAAGTAAAACTTTTTGAAAGTCACGTATTTTAGCGGCAATATTCCGTGCCGTATAAGGTGAATAACATTGTGTATATATATATATATATATATATATATATATATATATATATATATACCGGGTGTCAACGAATCTATTAGACAAGTCATAATTTCTAGAGTATTATGTGTATCAAAATGAGAATTGATACAGGTAAATGTTATGTGAAGAGGAGAGTTTTCGCATATTTTCCACTTTCCGGCCACTTCCGGTTTCACCGGAAATGGCCCCGGTTTTTAATTCTTAAGTAGAACACCCTGTATATTTTAACATCTTTGGATTTCTGAGACAATTCTAGATCAGAATGTGACATTTTAAAAACTTTTTACGTCTACTTCATTTTTTTAGAGCCACTTTTAAAATTGCATCTAGGTGGCCATGATCGGACGCAAACTAATCTAACGGCCTTAGGTGATGTCAAAAAAATACAATCGCAAAGTTTTAGTGACTAGTATGAAAAACAGGAATTGGATTAAAAATTTAACAAAAAACTAACAAAATAAACTAATAACTTAGACGACGCACTTAAAATATTTGAAAGTACAGTAGCTGAATTTGTTAAAAGTGTAGTAAATGTTCAAAGTGCATTCCTTCTTTTTCACGACACATTTCAGCTCGTTCAATTATTTCTCTCAACATGTTTTGTAGCATTTGGGGCGTTATACTTCTAAATGCCCGTAAAATTCTTTCTTCTAATATTTCAAGAGTAGCTGGGGCTGCTCCATAGTAAACCCTTTCTTTAACATATCCCCAGACAAAGAAATCGAGCACAGTAAGATCCGGTGAGCGGGCTGGCCACCGTACCGGACCATTGGTTGCAATAATTCGATTACTAAAATGCTCTATTAAATAATTAAGAACTTCTCTAGTATTGTGAGGCGGTGCTCCAACTTGTTGAAAGTAAATTCGCCGTAAAACTACTAAAGGTATATCATTGAGATGATTTTCGATTTCATTTTGAAGAAAACCTAAGTATCTAACCTCTGTTAACTGACCTTGAAACAATATTGGCCCAATTATTCTGTTTCCAACGATATCAGCTCAGACGTTGACGCCAAATGTTTCTTGAAAATTGCTCTCTCTCATTTCATGTTGATTTTGTTGGGCCCAGTATCGAGTATTTTGCTTATTGAACATACTATTATTTGTAAATCGGGATTCGTCGGAAAATAGATTAAAATCGATAAAATTTGGGTTAACTCTATGATTTTGAAGCAGCCAATCACAAAACACTACCCGTCTATTGCCATTCTCAGTATACAAATGTTGATGTAACTGATATTTAAATGCTCGATATCCATGCTTTTTCAGTATTTTTCTTGCTGACTCATAACTTATCTGCAGTTCTTGACTAATTTTTCTTAACGAAGCTGTTCCGCCTCTTGATTTCCTATTTGCCTAAAACGAGTCTCAACATACGGAAAATACTGATGGGCTGGATGTTGCCGATTCGGATATCAATGAGCATACAACTCGGCAGCATTCCTTGAATTTCTATGGCACTCTCCAAATATTAATAACATATCCACTTTTTCACTTTGAGTATACATTATTTTAACGAAAATTTAGACTAAACTTAACGAAAATTAAGAAACTTTTACGTCTGTTCTTAGAGCGTATGTCACTGTCATTATCTACTTAAGTGAGTGCTTTGTTTTCCAAAGAAGACTTGATATAAACAGTTGCAAATTATTATGCATCATGGCTGTCCATGGCGCACTTGTCATAAGTAAATAAATTATCCAGTATTTTGCTTAATAATATTTAATTTCTGTTCTTATATATAATCCAATCGCAAATAAATTAGTACCGGTAAATTCGTCAAAGAATGCTTTTTTCGAAAAGTAGTTGTCAAAAAGGGGTCGCCATTTGAAAATTAATAGTTAGAACTGAAAACGTAATTTTGTCAACTTGTCTTATTCCCGTCTTTCATACTAGTAACTAACTAAAACTTTGCGATTGTATTTTTTTGACATCACCCAAGGCCCTTAGATTAGTTTGCGTCCGATCATGGCCACCTAGATGCAATTTTAAAAGTGGCTCTAAAAAAATGAAGTAGACGTAAAAAGTTTATATATATATATATATATATATATATATATATATATATATATATATATATATATATATATATATATATATATATATATGTATAAATTTTGTATTGCATAAAATTTTAAATATTTGTAAAACAAATTAACCAGTACATACCATCGAGAAGATTCCCTCAATAAATTATTTACTAACGATTGCTGAATGAAACTTCCCACAGGTTACATAATTAATAATATAAAGTTAAATTACGTTTAAGAGAACACCTAAATTCATTAGCAGTATTATGAAACTGTTAAATACGTTATAACGAATTAATATGATTCATCGATATAGGAAAGCAGTAAGATGACTATTCCACATCCAAAAGTCGTAAATGTCATAAGTGTCATACAAGAATATTAGAATTATGTTTACAGTTAATTGCTTGCTAAATAATCGTAACGCATTATGCATAAAAACTATCAATTAATGTTGAATGTTTAATAACATTATTTACATATTTAATAGAAATGCAAATTGTGTCTATTAAATATAACTATAGCCATCAAAACTGTTCTTGATGTTTTTGGATTTCCGTACCCGGATGAGTTCGAAAGGAACTGTCTTTGCCCTCTTTTCTTTTATCAATCCTTTCGTCTATCAGAGAGCTCTAGTTTTCACGTACAGTTTGTGAGAAAAGTATTTATATATGTTGAATCTTAGCATACGTATTTTAGATATTTTTAAATAAAGGCAAAAAGTAAGAAAAGGACAGTTTGATTATAAATATCAGTGAGAGCTCAGATGGATTCAAGTTAGATCATCATTGTTAACTCTCACACCTAATATAAAGTGTATACACACAAAGCTACTTTCAAGATTTAAAATAAATACACCAGATCTTTGAAAAAGCTCACTATGTAGAGCGAAACGCCAGAAAAATTGTTGTCCTTTGTTTCTCTAATGGAAAAACCTATTCCCAAGAAAAAATTACAAAAAAATATTTAACAAAAGGTTTCAGATTTTCTATCTGGTTTTTTCCAGCAAAATTTAAGTCCTTTGAACAATTTCCAGAGTTCAATTCTTTTAATTTCAGGCAAATCCCGATCTTCATTGATTTTAGTTAAAATTTTGTTGACTGTTGGGATCTGCTTCTCATAATAAAATGTATGTACAACTCCTTTTATTCAAACATCGTTTCTTCCAACGAGGTTTTTCGTCAGCTTGTGATCGAATATGGCTTCGGAATAATAACAATTGCAGTCGTTTTTTTCTCCTTCAGTATTCGGTATATAGTAGATTTTCTAACTCATATCATGCTGGAACAAATCTCAACAGAGCTTTTACCATTATTATCTAGATATTGATATCAGAAATTTTATTGCTGCAGTAAATTTATAAAAGCTTATAATATTTAAATATAATTAAATAGAATTAGATTTACAGCAGTCCTCAGTTGCCTGAGGCGCTGGAGTAGGTACGTTGGAGGTTTCGGTAACTGTTCTATTACTCTCTCTAGTTCTTGAATAGAGTATAGGAATGTGCATGCTTGCGATCGCCCCCCCCCCCCTCGCAAGAGCTTTGAGTTCAGGAAAATAGAACCGATTCTGCCTCTTATATTAGGAATGTGTATGCTGCTGGCATCCCCCCTGTGGGCAACCTGCCTTTTAGACTAAAATGGGAATGTTGCTGGTGTTTCCCCCCTTCCTCTCCGTCGACAACTTGTTTTCGCTTGCCATACTGTATTTTTGTGATATCACCCCCCCCCCCCACCAAGAGAGAGGCTGGATCCGCCCATATATATATATATATATATATATATATATATATATATATATATATGTTTTTTTTTGTAAAATAAATTATTTAGCGGAAAATGACGGTCCTAATTTGTTTCATGCTTAATATCGATAACTATTAATGGTATATTAAAAATTAATCTGATTTTCAAAATTTCTAATGAATGGTGTATTACTGAATGATCAACGAATTTTCGCAATTTCAAATGCACTAAGTGTGTTAAAAATATCGTTAATAGATTAAAGACATATTATGCATAAAGTATGGAAATACAACAATTTGTTTATTGCTAAGCTTAAAAATAATTTTTTTAGGAAAATATATATTCTATTATTCATGTTTCATCGAAAGATCACAAATAAAAAAAGTGAAGGTTCTAAGACGAATATTCGCCGAGATAATCCAGATTTTTCTAGCGAAACGAATTTGAAGCATTAAAGCTTCATTTTCGCTCGCGGGCTGCCGGCGTTTTCCACCGCTGCACCCACCTGACTCTCGGAAAAGCTGAAACTTAAAACTATTATCACATCACCAACCTTCATATAATCGACTCGAAAACTTCCACATACGATAGTTTAAGCAGTGCCTTGTAAGTTCCTGCTAAAATAATTCCTTAATGTTAATCAACAACGTCAAAATAATTTTTATAAAAAAACTCTTATCTTGGCTTCTATTCCACGTAGAACCTTTTTTCTTTTTTAAATTCGTGCAAAAATGTCAACTCTCGCGTCCAGTTATCGGTGTTTCGATATCGTTATTTGTCGAAGCGGTATTCTAGTTGTTTATAACGAAAAAATGAATGCTAACTTTGTTAATCAATTACAACAATTTAAAATCAATATTTCTTAACGTTTTTTTTTTTTGAAATTACTAATATAAGCCTCGAAATTTGATTTGCGCACCCACAGATCCTCGTAGGACCCTCCCATCTTTAACTAAACAATTAAACATAACCCCAAAAGTTACAAACAAATTCACTATGCAAAAGCTATTTGAATATCCTTACTTGAAATTTTGCATCCATATTTTATACCACAAAAGACTTCTTTTGCTGCAGTATGAAGTATATGCAATATGTTTTTCTATTGTTTATTAACAATTGAAAAAACGATGATTTTAGCATGTTTTTTTGCAATAACCAATGAAGAAATCAGCTGATTTTACGTTATTTTTTTTTGTGTAGATATGTCTAAAACGCACAACTTTTATTTAGAACTTTTTTTTTAAAGCAATCGCTGTTCCTACAGCTCAAGAAAACTGTTTTTCACACATTTTTTGTTAAATAAAAATTGTGCCCAAAAAAAATTTAAGTCTAAGAAACCATGAATTACCACCATCATTCTGAACATCCATCCGCCGGCTCATATCTAGAAAAACTAAATTTTTATACGGCTGGTCAATGAGCAGAAGTGGGCCCATTGTTTAACTTCCCAGTTCACGAATCTAAATCTACAAAGCTACTTTTTTGGGATTCTTTACAGTCCGTAGTTTATTTTTAGTACCTGTCGAAAATGTACAACAAATAGAGCACATGTCATGCATTTAAAATATTCATAATCAAAATTTCAGTAAGAAATAAAGAAATCTATCTGCTGTATTTAAATAGTTGTTATATATATATATATATATATATATATATATATATATATATATATATATATATATATATATTCTCCTTTCAGGCAGAGGAAAGGAAAGAATATATACAAACAGTTTATTTCCTTTAAATACCATTTCTCTCTCCATACGCGTGTCGACCACCTTATGAAGCTGTATCGGACTGAGAGCAACATTCGCAGGAAATAACTGATATATGAAATATAAACTCCAAGGTATGTCGGTAGGATATTGCAAACCTCTCAACTACCGACCTCGATGTCGGACTGAAAAATATCGCCTGCCGAACGGCATCTATGAATCACTGGAGCAGTGAGAAATTTCTTAAAAAAATTAAAATTTCAGTAACAAACAATGATACCTATCTGCCGTATTTAAATAGTTATTATATATGGACTCTCGTTTCAGACAGAGAAAAGGAAAGAATATATACAAACAATTTATTTCCTGCAAATGCCACTCTGGTTCTCTCTCCATAGGCGTTTCGACCACCTTAACAACTATTTAAATACAGTATGTAAATTGTCACTACTCCGGTGATTCATAGATGTCGTTCGACTAGTGATATTTTTTAGTCTGACATCGTCGGTAGGTGGGGAGGTTTGCAATATCCTACCGACATACCTTGGAATTTGTATTTCATATATCAGTTTGCTACACTGGTATTTGATGTAAAGGCGCTAGTAAAGATTATCTCGTTAGAGCCGAGCAGAACTGAAAGCTAGTGGCGGCGCCAGGAAGCAAAGTGCCAAGCTGGACCCTATGCCGTAGAGTAGGGGTGGGTATTATTAAAGGGCGCCACTGAATTTTAGCCATGTAAACACAGAAACCCCCCCCACGTTATTGCTTGGGTCTAGCGTTTAACTCTGATTTGCTGCACAAAATAATAAAAAAAAGGTAACGTACTGCAAAAAATAAGCTGTTGTAAGACAAATGAAACTCGTAAATGTTAATATTTATCCTACTCTTTATTTACTGATAAAGATATTCCTAAGGGTGGATCTAGGTTGTTTTTCGACCTAGAGGTGACTATGGGTATTTTTCTACCCCGAGGATGGATCTAGGCTTTCTTGTGCCCAGAGGGTGGATCTAGACTTTCCTAAGCTCAAAGGGTGAATCTAGGTTGTTATTCGACCCCGAATTTTCACTGATTCCTGGTAATAATGCGAAGAGACCGACGAAATCCCTGTTTCCAGGTTGTACCTCGATAACAAACCAAAACGCCAAACTGGCCAGAAAATACTCAAATCAAAACTGACTACGCAAAACGAAATTCCCCATCCAAATCCCGCAGGATGGCGGTAATAAAACGGGATGGAAATTTCTTGACTCTTGTTTGCAAAAATTTACAGGAAAAAGTAACATTGACAGATAAATTCTCGCCATTTTACACGAAGCCTGAAGCCTGGGCTGTACGAGTTTCTTTTTCCTCCAACATAGGGCGCAAGACAAAAGGGACCTTAAACGAATAGCAATTCGATAAAAGAAATGACAGCTCAAAATAGTGGGCTTAAACAGCATTGCTGACTAATAATTCGTTGACATTTCCGACTCAAAATAAAATAAGACTTAATTGTTTATCCCTAAAACAAGAAATATGAATTTTCCCACAGCCATTAGCAACACGGTATTAGTTACTCATCCAAATTTCCTCCAAAAAATTACCACAGAAATAGCAACCCGACATGCAACGGCTTAAAAGAATGCAAATTTGCCTAAAAAGTCAGCTGGAAAGGTCACATAATCCCAACAAAAAGGTAAACAAACCCCTGAACATACTGATAAATGTAACAATTTCATTTGAAATAATCGGCACAACAAAATGATATCTACTAAAAAAAGGTAAATAACAATATCTTATTTAAATATAAACAACCTAAAACAGTGACGTAGAGTCGTCGAACAAAAAATCAAGTTAGAGATGGAATTAAATTAGGGTGTTTTTCTTATAGGCAAATTACTGAATGATAAAGAAAATAATTAAGTTGGGAAGAAACTTTGCAAGAGAGTGAAATTTGGAGTGGTTCGAAAAGCAGTAGGACCCAAAAATGCAACGAATATTAAGCTGTTATGTGAAGGATAAATGAGAAATGCTTAATGACAATGATATAGTGTTGCCCAAAACGTGACTATTAGCAAAAAGAAGGTAAAATTAACCAAATTAACCATAGTAAATTTAAGACGAAATTTTAACCGTGACAGGTTATTTCTTGCGAATGTTGCTCTCGGTTCGATACAACTCCACTGACGAGCCCACAGGGTGATCGAAACGCTTATGAAGAAAGGAACCGAATGATATTTGCAGGAAATAAACTATTTGTGTACATTATTTCCTTTTCTCTACCTGAGAGGAGAATATGTATAATATAACTAGCATGCATAGGTGCCAAGAAATTCGTAACCATCAAGGAATATTTGAGAGAAAAAGAACTTCATTGAGAAATCGTTTAGTTGCCTGCATTCAAATGAATAGAAATCATTTTCAACATTTATTTTAACTTTTATTAACTAAGGCCCTTACTTTTTTCTTTAATGATTCAATAACATAAGCAAAATGCCATATAGATATTTTATTGAGGTTTTTTCTTTTTTGAACTTCATTTGTTTTAGGTTTGAAGCTCATAAAATACAAAAAAAAAAATTTTTAATGTAATAAATAAATCGAACACTCGGGTATGTTCTTTTATAAGACCTTAAAAATACAAGTTTTCAAAAACATCTTTTGACCAGAGGTCTCCAATAAGACATAATTGTGATTCTTTATTGTGTTTTATTAACCACTTGGTACTTGATGTTTTTCCGCTTCAAATTTAGTACGGAATTACATCCGTTCGTTCGTTTGGTTTATTGTAGAAACTTGCAGACGTTTTGCCAAAATCTCGTTTGTCAACTTCTATGTTTCCTGGTTATAGATTAAACTGAGGAAATTAAATGTGTACTGATTAATTGACGCTTGCTCTGCCCCTTTTCGGGCAGCATTGGTGGTATCAGTCGAGGTTCAGACGCCGTGTTGGTACAATGGTTCTTTTTAGGAAGAGTTTTCCAGGTAGAACGATTAATTAAGGCAAGATTCTCATTATAGGGCCACTCTCGATACGATCTCGGTACGCCCTCGGTCCTTACATGAGAAACAATGAACTTATTCACACTACCGGTTTCGCGATGATCTCCATTGTCTTGGTTACTAGGACTTCTAAATAGGAACTGATTACTATACTCAAGTTCCAAAATCATCGAAGCAGTTGCTGTTTGCCATGAGGCCATATCACAATCTACACAGCGACACCAGAGTCTTGAATTGAAGTGGGATTATTTTTGGTTTTTAAATAGACAATGAATGAATGAATTGCAACAGCTAGAGATAGTGATGTGCCCATGACAGTGACACCTAATTCTCTACATTTTCTGCCTGCATATCTAGCTGTCATATAAGAAATATGCTTTCTTAAGGCAATATCTAGTGAGGCCCATAACGTAAGTTGTAAAATCCTCTGTTTGGATGATCTGGTCCACTGCTTCATTTATCGGTATGCCCGGATACAGGGAATTTACGTCGAAGCTCATGTTATGGACCTCGCCTGACAGTGCCTTAAGAAAATGCGTGTATGTATATATATATATATATATATATATATATATATATATATATATATATATATATATATATATATATATATGTATGGTTATTGGTAAGGAGTAAATTTGACCCTAATATTTATCAATGGCAAATGCACTTCCCTCCCGACAGGGTGGATCGTTTTGGATGTTTTTATATTTATGAAATTTATTTATTGTCAATTTATATTGACAATATAATATATTATTAAATAAAATGCAAAATGCAAAAAAAAAATTATTTAAAAAATACGGAGTTTTCTATTTAAAAAAATTAAAACTTGGTATTATATCTCCGTAATTAAAACTAAAGTTAAAAATCTGACTAGGCCACTGGATCTACAGAAAAAAGTACTTTAAGAATGCTTTATTAGTTTTATCGTAGTTGCACGGCTGCACCGATTTGAAAAAAATTTTTATGTTATGTTCTGGAAGTTGCTGCGGTGGTCCCATATTTTTTTGGATGAAATTGGTGCAGTAAAATCCAAGACGGCGCTGACAATATGGCGGCAAAAAATTTATTTTGTTGTTATGAGGAGTATTCGGGGTCGCACATAACGAATCTAAAATTATTTAAAAAAATTCAAGATGGTGGATCCAATATGGAGAACGGAAAAATTAATTTTGTCCGATTTTTTTCAAAATTGAATGGGGAGTTTTTGGGTTCGCATATAACAAATTTAAAATTATTAAAAAAAATTAAATATGGCGAATCCAAGATGGCGGATTACAGATTGAACATCTCTCAATTTTGTCTAAAATCAGTATTGGAGGATTTTTGTTAGTATTAATTACGAATTTAAAATATTTTTGAAAAACTCAATCGGGCAGATTCAATATGGTGTCCTAAAAGTTTCACATTTTTCGGTTTTTTCCAAAACTGATAGAGGGAGTTCTTCAGGGTGTAGGTTATGAATTTAAAGCT
Organism: Diaprepes abbreviatus; assembly: GCA_034092305.1. Taxonomy (NCBI): domain Eukaryota; kingdom Metazoa; phylum Arthropoda; class Insecta; order Coleoptera; family Curculionidae; genus Diaprepes; species Diaprepes abbreviatus. The sequence goes on from JASJET010000280.1 coordinate 1,315,673, forward strand.
ATTTTTTCAGGATTCAATATGGAGAATGCAATATAGGGGATTAAAAATTTAACATTTTTCGATTTTGTATTGGGAAGAAAATCTAATATGTCAGATGCAATACGACGGTCTAGAAATTTTAAATCTCTGGATTTCATCCAAAATTTTTTCAGATTTGGTATTAGGGGGTTTTTGGGGTCGTGTATTACCAATATGAAGTTAATTTTTTACAACTATTAGATTGATAAGATAGAATATGAGAAACTGAAAATTTTACATTTTCCGATTTTGTCTAAAATTGATATTGTGAAGTTCTTGGGGCGTATCCAAACTCAATATGCAGTATACCATATATATATATATATATATATATATATATATATATATATATATATATATATATATATATATATATATATATATATATATATCGGGCTAAGAAATTTTTCTTTAATTATCGATATTGGAAGGTTTTGGAGCCTATATTATCAATTTAAAATTAATTTTATATTTAAATAGTGGATCTACTATGACAGACTAAATATTTGTTTCACACAATTTCACTGGTATTTGGAAAACTCTAAGAATCAAAGAATATTTAGTGGTTCATTTTAGGGTGATTTGCATGTGCTAAAAAGTGAAAAATAACTATAAATTTTTATATGAAATTGAAATTTTTGAAGTCGGCGCCAAATTATTTCTAAATGAAATAAATAACTACTAATATATACAAATTCTGATAAGAAAACAACTACCAATAAAGTATTTTTTATCTGTTTATGCGAATCACATATTGTCAGATATTAGTTTGGCACCGACTTCAAAAATTTCATTTTCATATAAAAATTTATAGTCATTTCTCACTTTTTAGCACATTTTTAGAAGTCGGTTCAATTTTTTTTATAAAAATTTTATTTCAGAAACTATTATCTTTTGGGGAAAGGTCAATTGCGCCAAATCTTCATATTTTAGCATCAGGAATTTTCAATAGCATTTTCTACAGACTTTTTAAAAACACCCTGTATACTAGTTAGTAGGTGTGTGAATCTTATCTATTTTGTATTTTTCATTTTATAATAATTTGCTGCATATTATTTTTTTTTTGTTGAGGCAAGCTTCTTTCGTTCTATTTTGTTCTTGGCTAGATTGTATTGACTTTTTTACCCATCGATACAGGGGCGGATCAAAAATTTGTTTCTGGGGGGGACACAAGTGGCAGACGGGCAAAAGTGCGTGGAGGAGGGCACAAGAGGCTACATACAACAATAATTGTAAGAAATAAACTTACAATATTAATATAAAGGTTTATTTGTATGAAAAGGATAGAAAAATTACATGTTTAATAAAGACATGTTTCCTTTTTAACCGTCTCAGAGGGGAGGGACTTGCCCTCGTGCCGCCTTCTCCCTAAATCCACCCTTGCATAGATGTATTAATTATATTTCTCTTTAGAGCTCTGGTGATAAGATTTTTTTTCTTTTTACAATAATAAACATTGGATTTAAAATTATACTTCTTTTAGACCAGGAGTTCTCAACCTGAAGGGGGCATTCCCTTAGTGAAACGCCATGTAATAAAGAGGGGAGCGTAATTTTAATACACTTGTAAGAAAATACTGAAGAAATCTGTACTTTTTGAATTTTTAAACCGATATCGTCAAAAAATACGTTAAACAGGTTGTTTGTTATTCAACCAGTTAAAACATCCTTGATTGTAACTAAAGCATGCTGGTGAGAAAATTAAATAGTAGTCAACTTTTCTATTAAAACAAACTTTTATTCCTCATTCTAATCAAATAATTAACAACTTTTAATTTAGTAGTATTACAAATAACTCAATATTATTGCTTTCTCCAAACACCAAGATGTTGGCAAAATCTTATTACACAAACTCGATTTGTTTATTTTTATATAACTAATTCTCAACCATTTACAAATTACATATTACACAAAAGTCGTAAGAATAAATACACGCACACACTACTTACCATAAATAAGGTATCCAATTACAATCAAAAAAACAAAACACGAAACATACCCTGAGGGATCCAAAGTGTTATCCCTAACATAAAACACAATGTCACAACACTAAAAACTTGAAACCAACACAAAATAAAGGGTTTAAAATCTCCACGCAAGATTTTTTTTGCCAAAACGGGGTAAAATCCGTCAAAATCCACAAAACAAAACGGTAAAATCCTGTTCGTATTGTCAATGTTCCGCACAAGACACGTTTGAGGTTAAACTTAACCTATACGAATCCAATACGCGACCATCAACTGAAAATCTTATATCAACGGCAGCAGCGTTTCAAAGAATCGCGGTTGGCCAGTTGCATTGCGTTGCCATGACTTCACCGCAACAGGTAGTCATTTGTTTTAGCTAAAGATCAGCGGTACCACTTCGAGTAGGGTCGGATGGTATCGGCGTGTATGGTACCCGTTGTGCCCTTGTGTATTCGGCGTGTGTTATTTGCAGGATCTCATGCGTGGTTCCGGCCTTCCGCTAATCATTTTGCATGGTCAAATATTTTTCAGTACCTTTTCCTATCTTCTAATTATTGAAGGTTTGCGAAACATGGTGTACAATTTGTCAGTTTCTTGAGATGATCTGTATTTAAAAACAATTTTTGCACGCACATGGTTTTAGTTTGAACGTAACTAGATTTCACGGTACACTTTGATGATGATTCTTTGATACATTAGGAGTGAGAATTAGAAGATCAGATTAGTCGGCGAGCCCAAAGGGTTTTCGTAGCTGATGAAGAGGCATGGCTTCATCAAAGCTTTTAATATGTATTTAATTATGAATATCGAGGGTGGATTCCCAAAAAAGGGTCAGGTAGTTTTTTATAAAAAAAAAATTGTTAATAATTTAAAAAATTGATTTTTTGTAAAATAAAAAATATTTTCGTGTTCCTCGGTCGATTATAATCAAAAATTATCATTTTTCAGTCTAACGCATAGTTTTTGAGTTAAGAATCGTTAAACATTTGATGAAGGGCATTTTTACTTTTCAACACGAATAACTTTTTACTAAATACATATTTTCAAATTCTGCGCATAGCAATTGATAGTTCCAGTCAAGAACTACAAGCAAGGATTAATCGCAATGCGCAAATGTAATGTTTTTATTGCTTTTTAACACTATAAAGAAATAGCGTTTCATCAATTGTAACGTACGCGCCGCCGCGTATGAAGGGAAACGGAAGTATACTTACAGGAGCTTACCTAGTGCACAACAACGCAATTTTATAGTAAATGTGATCTTTAAATAATCAAAAAGCTGTATATAATTTTTAAAAATGATGTAGTTGTACGGTGTTTCCTCGCAAATAATATCTTTTTTACTATCTATCACATAATATTATAGCGCGTCGTTAATCATTGACTTGATATTGATTCTTGACTAAGCTTAACATTTTTTACGTTCCTCAATTTTATCTTTACTTAGGTCACTATTTCTTCTTTCTAGATTGTCATTTTTAATTTTTTAGGACTCATTTGTCATGTGGTCCTTGAATAAATTTAAAAATTCTATCAATCACATTGAATTATCATATCATATATTAAACTCAAACAAATCTAAAAATTAAATCAATCGCTTTCAAAAATCACATCTTGGGGAATGTTTAAAAAGGAACTACTATGTTTTATACCACTAAATTTATTTAAAAAAAAAACAGTGATTGCAGTTTCAACTCACAGAGTCATTTTCAAACTGAATTAGAAATGTAGACTAAGTATTCAATACAGAAACATGAGAAAATTTAACAACAAATAAAAACTACTTAGAAATTACATTATTACAAAGGGGAGGTACTAAATTTTGGGGACATAATTATTATTTGGCGACAACAAATAACGGGGAAAACCCAAGTTCTGTCTGGGCATTAAGCAAATTTACATTTTTATTTTTACTATGTTTATATATTTCAAAAACATTTAACTTTTGGCCCTTTGTTGAATAATGTAATATGTCAGAGTTGCTTAAATCAGAAAAACTGTGGCTGTGTTTTAAGCAATGGTTGGCAAAGCTCGAGTCTGTTTTTTGTAGTCTATATGATCGGTGGTGTTCTGAAAAGCGAGTTTTAAAGCTTCTACCACTTTGTCCAATATACAAGCTATCACACTCTGAACATTTTAACTTATAAACTTCTGATTTATCAAATTTATTAATTTTATCTTTAGCATTGTAAAGGATAGTGGACAGATTGTGTTGAGATTTAAAGGCTACTTTTATGTTATGTTTGGAAACAGTGTTAGCTATGTTTTCTGATAGGGTACCACAGTATGACAAAGATATATAAAATGAACTATCTTTATCATTTTTTATTTTGGGATATATTGAATTAAAAGCTAGTTGTTTTTGTTTTTTAGTTATTAATTTCTTTATGGTTTGTTGGGAGAAATTGTTTGATATTGCAATCCTTTCAATGATATTTAGTTCCTCTTGAAGATCTTCTCCCGAGAGAGGCAAAGAGAATGCTCTATCATTGAATTGTATGCAGCCATTTTGTGTTGTAAGGGGTGAAAAGAGTCATTAGATATAGTATTACCTGTAAACGTTGGTTTTCTAAAAATTTTAAAATTACACTGATTATTGAGGCGAGAAATGGTGAGATCTAGAAAATCTATTTTATTGTTATTTTCAGTTTCCAGAGTAAATTGAATTTTTGGATGGCAATTATTAATGTATTGTAAGAATTTTTGAAGCTGTCTAGTAGTGCCTTTAAAACATGCTAGAACATCATCCACGTATCAGTACCAAAATTGAACATGGTTTTTGCTTAAAGGGGAATTAAGAATTTTGTTTTCCATGTTTGACATGAAAATGTCTGCTAGGAGAGGGTTAAGAGGAGAACCCATTGGTAGGCCTGAATTTTGTAAATAACATTTGTTATTAAACTGGAAATAGGTTTGTGTTCAAAAGAGGACAAGATTTCAGTAGTAACTATTGGATTTATATTTATATAAATATATAAAAATATTGAAATTTCATTAAATTATACAAGTCAGTTCAAAACTGAGAGCCGATAAGGTAAATCGCTGGGTACCCCTGTATCTCGGTTGAGAGGCACTTTAGGAATTTTGTTTCTATGATAAAGTAGGGTTATTTTGATCTTCCCTATATGCTCCCGAGAAATTAGTCGGTACTTACCGGACACCCTGTATTTATTTAATCAAATATTACTTATGTTGAAAAGTAGCAAAAAATGCGATTTTTTAAATGTTTTTAACTCAAAAACTATGCGTCGAATGAAAAAATCACAAAAGACATTTTGCTAAAAATTGGCCGATGATTACGAGAATATTTTTTATTCTACAAAAAAAAATTTAATCATTAACAATTTTTTTGCTTATAACAAATTACCTGACCATTTTTCGGGAATCATCCCTCGATCTTCGTAATTATTGATTAAAATGCATATAATAGTGGAGTCACCTTCCTTCATCGGCTACGAAAATCCACTGGGCTTCCAGACTACGAAAATTGTCACATCATCTGCAGATATTAAAGGCATTTCAAAATTTGAGTTCATTCATGGCTTACAATATTTCAAAAGGATCATTTCTAGCCGAGTCAATGAGTATATCGGATTTTTTATTGGTACTAACTAAATAATTTCAAATTAAAAAAAATATATATATTTTTTATTTATTAATTATTTCTCGATGTTTCTTTTCTTTGCCACTTAGTGTATAATAACTAAAAATGTTACTTTACAATGTTATAAAATTATTTCATCAATCACTCAAAAATTTCTCAAGTTTCTTCTGAGTCTCCTTTTCTCTAATTTCTTGTTCAATTTTAGCTAACTCTAGAGGAGACAAGTGTAAGTAACCGGACGAGCACGTTTCCAATTCTTTTGCCTTTAAACTGCTTCTTCTAAAATATATATAAAAACATTTTCATAAGAATTAAATTAAATCATAAGTTCCCAGCAATGCGCAGGTGCGGATCCAGCCTCACTCTTGGGGGGGGGGGGGGCGGTGATATTAAAAAAGTACAGTATAGCAAGCTGCGGGGGGGGGGGGCGAGGAGACACCAGCAACATTCCCATTTTTAGTGTAAAAGACAGGGTCGGATCTATTTTTCTGAATTTGAAGAGGGGGGATGGTGATCACAAGAAAAAACAAGTTGCCGACAGGGGGGGATGCCAGCGACATACACATTCCTACTATAAGAGGCAGAATCGGATTTATTTTCCTGAACTCAAAGCTCTTTGGGGGGGGGGGGCTATCGCAGGATGAACAAGTTGTCAACGGGGGGGGGGGGGGGGGTGCCGGAAACAAACACATTCCTAATATAAAAGGTAGAATCGGTTTTATTTTCTTGACCTCAAAGCTCTTGGGAGGGGGGACGATCGCAAGCTTACACATTCCTATAATCTATTCAAAACCTAGAGAGAGTGATAAAAACTGTTACCGAAACCACAAACGTACCCGATCCAGTGCCGCAGGTAACTCAGAACTGCCGTAAATCTAATTTTATTTAATTATATTTAAATATTATAAACTTTTATAAATGTACTCCAACAATAAAATTTCTGGTAGTTCAATTTAATTTCTATCAGTGAGTGAAGTACACTTTACAGTGTGTCCTTAGTGATTTATCTTGTTTGTGCTTGTTTTTATATATTATTTGAGATTAGTGAAATACCCAAAAGATATGGCTTCCACATCTATATTTATTCCGAAATCGTTAAACCAGAGCATTTTTTCTCCAACGAAAAACTTATTACGATGAATGTTTATGATGCCTTAACATATCAATATCTAGATAATAATGTTAAAAGCGGTGTTGAGATGTGTTCCAACACGACAGCAGTTGGAAAATCTACTATGTGCCGAATATTAAAGGAGAAAAAAATGACTGCAATTGTTAGTACTACCAAGCCATATTCGATAACAGGCTGACGAAAAACCTCGTTGGATCAAGAGATGAAGACAACAATAAAAGGCGTTGTACATATATTTTATTATGAGAAGCAGATCCCAACCGTCGACAAAATTCTAACTAAAATCAATGAAGATCGCGATTTACCTGATATTAAAAGAACTTAACTCTGGAAATTGCTTAGAGGACTTAATTTTTACTGAAAAAAAAAACAGATAGAAAATTTGTTCTTATAGATCGTCCGGAAACTGTCTGTTGGAGAAAGAAATATCTCTCTCAAGTAAAAGGTAGAGTTGCTAGAAATAACACAACTTACAAAATTAGTAATTTAACTGAACTTTTGAAAGATTTTTTTGAATAAAGTCACTGCGGAAAATTGGGTAAAATTTATATAATAAAAGAATAAAACAAAATATGTAAACTCGATTTCATGATCTGTGAGATAGAGGAACCAATTATAATTAATTTGAGCGAAGATAGCTTCACTGACTTTGATTAGGAATTAGATACGTAATGTTTACCAGTGTAAACACAATTTATTATTTAAATTTTTCTTTCTGTTGTATTTGCTTATATATTTTTTTATATATTTTTATTTTAGTGTGTCCCTCTCTTTAATTTTATATATATTTAATTCCAATTAGCCGTAAGTTTTTTATTATTTTATTATTGTATTTGTGTCTTTTTCTTAAGCGTGTAGAATTAACATATTTATTTTATTTTTTTGGGGTTATCGGATTTCCATGTAATAAAGTAAATTAAGATATCAGTACAATAGAAATAAAAATAAGTAGGTATAATTTTAACTGTAACATTTAAAAACTAATTACATTTGAATCCCTTTTTAGTGTTCAATTGTAATTCTGCAGATGGTTTAAGAAATAAATAAACTGAAACGTCAAATGTCCTAAAAATGTTTTTAATTAATAATAAAATAACCGATAGCCCCAAAAATATTTTATTATTATATGGACGAATTTATTTTTTTATAAATGTTTCATTTTTTGTACTTTTGACAATGGGTATTTTGTAAGTATTTAAATTATAACTGAGAGAATAAGGCTACGTTTTAGTCTGAATGTGCCTAAAACGATTTCAATAACAACATTAAAAATAATAAAAATTCAGTTGTGATTTGTGTTAAATATGTCAAAATTATCTACATTTTGTAATGTATGTGAATTATTAAAAAATCATAAGAAATAAAATTATATTATAAAAACTTTGTATTTTAAGTTTATTACCGAAATAATATTCTGTGCCATAAATATTTAGTGATAAAATAAACCTCGTTCCGACGCTTACGACAAGGATTAATATCCTTTTTTTACACTTCACATTTCCAAATATCTATTGTTATCCAACCCAAATAGTCCATTATTATAGACTGGTATTTTTGATTATAAAATTTCTAACCCATTCCTATGAAAAATATATGTGTCTAACAGATTTTGCCAAAGACACCGGAATAAAGAATTCAGGGCGTTTGCGAAGAAAAAAAGGGTAAAAATGATTTATTACTCTCTTTAGTTCTTGAATAAACTATAGTATAAGAGGCAAAATCGGGTCTATTTTCCTGAACTCAAAGCTCTTGGGGAGGGGGGGGGGGGCGATCGCCCCCCCCCCTTTGGATCCGCACCTGGCAATAAGTGGGAATTCTACATGAAGTATTGTATTCCTTTCATTAATAATAATTGAATAAGTTGGAACAACGAATGTTCCGATTTTTCTAAGATTTTTGATATATCTTCTCTTTTCGCGTCGTAGAACACAAATATGTTGTTATTTTTTTATCGATCTCATGTGGTTTTTCCGAAAAAAAATCATTCGCAGTCATATAACTTGTATAAAGAAATTTGACGTGACGCCCGTTAAAATTAACTTCTGTAGAAGCCTGTACGATGAAAATTAATCGAAATATAGCTTCTTAAATTCTACGACTTTTCCCGATTCTGATTTCAAAGTCAATAAGAAGCGTTGGCAATTTTATGCACCGTACGGATACTCAAGAATTTAAACCAACAATTATTAAAATAACTGCGGAGATATCGACAATTTATCTAAGCAGGTATGGTTGAAATTAATTCCTTCTATATCAGAAGACACGAGAAAAGCTGATAGCCTACGTGTGTTACAAGAGAGTTGATGTCATAATTTACAAGTGCAACAATGTTGCGGTTAAAAACAGTTAACAAAATGATTTAGATGATAGTATTTATTTAAAGATATATTTGCAATAGGATTACCGCTCTCATATATTCTTTGGCAGCATAAGGTTATCGTAAAATTGAAAATATAGGTAAATTTACACATTGATTAAGATGTTGGCTTGATTCTAAAACATTTCTCGCTAGTACGAGTGAAACAACTTTGATGTAACATATCATTAGTTAGTTCAATCAGTAGGTATATAAAATGCCTTTTATAACGGCAATTCAGGAACGAATTACTTTGGTTTTTAGGTTCAAAAAACTTTAAACACTAGTTGCTTGTTCAATGTATTCAAATTGCCACGGCAAACGTCTAGAGAAATCTTCTTTCAACCCCTTTTAAAGCACAGAATAGGTCCAATCCGTTCCTGAATTAACATCATAAAAAGACATTTTCTATACCTACTTACTAAAATATACAGGGCGTCCCACGACTAACTTCCGCGATCGATTTCTCAAAAAATAGACTTTGGAAATTTTTTAAATTTGGCTTTACCAAAGTCGATGCGGACAATTCGGGTAAAATATTTTCAAGATGGTGGCGCTTCCGATTATACCGGAAGTTGATGCCTTCTTGCTTATTTTAAACAAAACACCCTATATGTTATGTCTAACTATTTTAGATATATTTTAAATTTTATGTCAAAAATGGGATTTGCTGGCCTAAACATAACTATCAATTTGTCCTATGCGAAAGTCTTTATTATTTAATTGGGGTTCGTTTCCTTCTAGAAGGGTATTTACTTCAGTGGACTGTATTAATATTTTGGTAATAAATAAATACAGGGTGATCAAAAATTAATATTAAATATTAACCTGAAAAAATCGTTAAGTCATTTTTTTTTTAACGTAAACACTGTATTTTTAACCGACTTCCAAAAGAAATAGGTTCTCAATTCGTCGACTATGTATTTTTTTATGAATGTACACCGATTACTCAGGAACGGCTGCACCGATTTGAATGAAATTTTTTACTTTATATTCAGGAAGTTGCTGCGGTGGTCCCATATTTTTTTAGATGAAATTGGTGCAGTAAAATCCAAGATGACGCTGACAATATGGCGGCCAAAAAAATTAATTTTGTCCGATTTTGTCCAAAATTGATATGGAGGAATTTTCGGGGTTGTACCCAACGAATCTGAAATTATTTAAAAAAAATTCAAAATGGCGGATTTAATAGGGCGGACGAAAAAATCAATTTTGTTCGATTTTCTCTAAAATTTGCATGGGGGAGTTTTCGGAGCCTCACATAGCGAATCTGAAATTATCTTAAAAAAATTCAATATGGCGGACAAAAAATCAATATTGTCCGATTTTCACCAAAATTGACACGGGAGAGTTTTCGGAGTCAGACATGACGAATCTAAAATTATTTAAAAAAAAACAATATGGCGTATCGAATATGGTGGATAAAATTTAATTTTGTCCGATTTTTTTCAAAATTGATATGATAGCACACTACGAATTTCATATTATTTTTAAAAAAATTAAATATGGCGGATCTACGATGGAGTATTAAAGATTCTACATCTCTCGATTTTGTCTAAAGTCAGTATTGGGGGATTTTTATTAGTGTTAATTACGAAATTAAAATATTTTTTGAAAAACTCAATCTGGCGAATTCATTATGGTGTCCTAAAAATTTTACATTTTTCTACTTTCTCCAAAACTGATATAGTGGGTTCTTGAGGGTGTAAATTATGAATTTAATAGTATTTTTTCTGGATTCAGTATGGCGAACGCAATATAGACGACTAAAAATTTTACATTATTCGATTTTGTTCAAATATGGAACTGAATCATTTTTGAGGATGTAAATAGCGAATATAAAATTATTTTAGGAAAATCTAATATGTCAGATGCAATATGACCGTTTAGAAAACTTAAAATTCTGGATTTCGTCTAAAATTGGTACTAGGGGGCTTTGAAGATTTAGATTAGATTAAGACGTTAAAATTATTTTTTGAAATTCAATATGGCGGATCCAATATGGTGGGTTGACAATTTTACCTTATTCGCATTTTTCAGATTTAGTATTAGGGGGTTGGGGGGTGGTGTATTACGAATATGAAGTTAATTTTTTTACAACTATTAGGTTTTGTCTAAAATTGATATTGCGGGGTTCTTGGGGCGTATACAAACTCAGTTAATCTAAAATTAATTTGAAATTTAAGATAGTGGATTTACTATGACAGACCAAATATTTTTGACACAATTTCATTGGTATTTGGAGAACTTTAAGAATCAAAGAATTTTTAGTGGTACATTTTAGGATGCTTTACAATTATGGATAAAATGGGTACTTTTTTTGCCACCTCGGAGTCATTGCGAGGTACCCTAATCTCGATTAGCACTTAGTTCAGTTAATTTATGAATATCATAATGAATTCAAAACTAAAAATCGAAAACTAAAATTTTTATAAAAAAATTGAACCGACTTCTAAAAGTGCACTAAAACGTGAAAATTAACTAGAAATTGTAATACGAAATTAAAATTTTTGAAGTCAACGCCGAATTATTTCTAAATGAAATAAATAACTATTAATATGTACAAATTATGGTAAGAAAGCAATTACAAATAAAGTATTTTTAATCTGTTTATGCGAATCACATTTTGTCAGGTATTAGTTTGGCGCCGACTTCAAAAATTTCAATTTCATATAAAAATTTATAGTTATTTTTCACTTTTTAGCGCACTTTTAGAAGTCGGTTCAATTTTTTTATAAAAATATTGCCATTTTAACTTTTTGTATTTTAAAAATGCTAAACGGCTTAGCTACACTGGGAAACAACTTGAACTTCCAAATTTTTTCGTATCTCCGATTAAGTTCGTCATAGATGACTGCTCTAATTGAATCTCGATATAAACTTTCAAACTCATCCCTTATCCTTTCGATACAGTCCTCCATCTTCGCCACTGGATTACAATAAACAATGTTTTTATTATTCCCCATATAAAATAATCTAAGGCAGTCAAATCTGGAGAACAAGGAGGCCCCAGAAACAGTTCTGTGTGGTGGGGCCAGTGGCGTAAATAACGACCTCGCAGGCCCCGCAGTCAATCCAGGGGCGTCCTCAAGTCCTTTGTCAAAAATAAATAAATACGGAGGATCAAGATGGATGCAAAATAGTAGGGCACATGCAGAAGTCTGCGACGAGCGCACATACTCGTACAAAGAAGGTACTTGAATTGTCTGGCTCCGATTTTAATGAAACTTCAACATGTTGGAGAGAGTACCGAAATAAGAGACCCGTATTTTTTTTTATCTGCGGAGATTAATTTTAACGGGGTGAAAACCGGCCGAATTACCCATAACGACTTTAGTAAACTGCGAAATTTTTGAAAACTTTGCAAAATCTATTTTCCGAGAATTCGATCGCGATATTTCGTCGTGAGACACGCTGTACAGGGTGAGTCAACGATTGGATGAAGTAGGTTTGTGCCTTTTCGGTGAAATTTACAAAGAAACTATATTTATTGTTTGATGCAGTTTATTTTTACGCAGATTTTAAAAATATTTAGGACTCTACAGGGTGAGCCAAAAAACTAGGACAGCATAAAGTTGTATTTTTTTAAATAGAACACCCTATATACGAATCGTATTTTCGATTTAGCTTATAATTTTAAATCTTTTTTATTAAGAGTTTACTATAACAAAACTTTATAGTTTCTGAGATAATTAAGTTTAAAGAACAAAAGTCACATTTTCAAGCATCAATTCAATCCTAAATAACGTTTTCAATTTTGTGACAAATATATTCAAATTTGGAATTTAGCAAGGCCAAGGACAAGTTAACATAATTTTTACCTAATATTTGCAATAAAAGCTACAAGGTGTTGAACACATCGGCTCAAATTTGAACAAGTTTAAATGAATAAATATCTTTTTTTTAAATGGTACACCCTGTATATTTTCATGTTATTTAATAGAGTAATAAAAACCCTAAAAGTTTTGTTCAATATATCCTGTACCTATTTATAATAGTTTTTGAGATATTTCAGTTTTTCTTATTTTCCATACTTTTTTACAGAAATAGTCTTCATTATCATAGTAGCCATGTAAAATAATAAAAAGAAACTACAGAAACAAACAGAATGTGGTTAAATATGATGAAATACATTATTCGTTATATTACAACGGCAATAGCTTAATTAAGCATAATGTGAAAAAATTAACACAACAATAACGACAAGGCAAATACATATTTACTTTTATACTAAATTGAAACAAAAAAATTACCTATTAAATACTGAGATTAATTATTTCTTTTTAATAAGTGTTCGAATAAACGACCCTCTTGTGCAATGCACAAATTTAGTCTTTTTTGCAGATTTTCTCGGACCCTGGACAAAATTAGTGGCGTTATTGTTCTACAGGTATCCCTAATCCTGTTTCGCATATCTTCCACTGTTGTTGGTGGATTAACATACACCTTATTTTTAATATAACCCCATAGGAAGAAATCTAATGGGGTGATGTCGCAAGACCTTGGTGGCCACTCAATGAAATCCCCACGTCCAATCCATTTTTGCGGATATCGTTGGTCCAAAAACGCACGAATTTCACGATGGTAATGCGGAGACGCACCATCGTGCTGGAATCACATACTGTCGAGCTCATCCCTATCGAGACCTTGAAGCAGTTGGGGTAGTTCTTCTTGTAGAAAGTTCAGGTAACTATGGCCATTTAGTTGTTCATTAAAAAAGTGGGGTCCAATAATTCGATTATGATGAATACCACACCAAACCTTTAATGACCAGTGCTTTTGATGTTGCACCTCTCTAATCCAAAATGGGTTTTCTGTGGCATAATAATGCATGTTGCGTCTATTTACGGCACCGTTACTTCTAAAAGTAGCTTCATCACTAAACATTACCTTGCATAATAAATTTGGATTTAATTGAATCTCCGCATTTATTGTACGACAAAAGTTTACATGACTTTCAAAATCCTGTCCATGCAATTCTTGGTGTAATTCCATGTGATATGGATGATACCTATATTTCTTGGTAGTACGATTAGCGGTGGATTGTGATGTTTCATATAATGCTGCTAACTGACGGCTACCAATATAAGGATTTTCCTAAACATTTAACAATACTTGTAGTCCTTTTTCTTCATTAGTTACTGGTTTGTTGACCACTTTACGTTTTGGGTAATCAACAGTATCAGAAGAATCAAATCTTTACATTAAGTTTTGAAAAGTATGGGTATTAGGCCGGCGTCGATCAGGATACTTCATTTTGTAAATTCTTTGAGCAAGAAGGCAATTTTTTTGAGCCTCTCCTATTGTATAAATCATATCTATTAACTCATTCTTTGGAAAATTCATTTTACAATATAAGATGAATGCAAAAAAAAAAAAACGAAACTACACTACATAAACACCAAAAGAAGCGATTGCGGTAATAAATTTGACACACAGAAAAATGTTCTTTTACATTGTTTTTGCCATGGCTACTATGATAATGAAGACTATTTCTGTAAAAAAGTATGGAAAATAAGAAAAACTGAAATATCTCAAAAACTATTATAAATAGGTATAGGATATATTGAACAAAACTTTTAGGGTTTTTATTACTCTATTAAATAACATGAAAATATACAGGGTGTCCCATTTAAAAAAAAAAGATAATTATTCATTTAAACTTGTTCAAATTTGAGCCGATGTGTTCAACACCTTGTAGCTTTTATTGCAAATATTAGGTAAAAATTATGTTAACTTGTCCTTGGCCTTGCTAAATTCCAAATTTGAATATATTTGTCACAAAATTGAAAACGTTATTTAGGATTGAATTGATGCTTGAAAATGTGACTTTTTTTCTTTAAACTTAATTATCTCAGAAACTATAAAGTTTTGTTATAGTAAACCCTTAATAAAAAAGATTTAAAATTATAAGCTAAATCGAAAATACGATTCGTATATAGGGTGTTCTATTTAAAAAAATACAACTTTATGCTGTCCTAGTTTTTTGGCTCACCCTGTAGAGTCCTAAATATTTTTAAAATCTGCGTAAAAATAAACTGTATCAAACAATAAATATAGTTTCTTTGTTAATTTCACCGAAAAGGCACAAACCTACTTCATCCAATCGTTGACTCACCCTGTATGTATTTGATTGTCTTACCGAGAATTTTCATCTGATGAAAATCTTTTTTCATATGATTGAAGCTTAAACATCTCTTTATTAATTAACATGGACAAACGATTTTTA
Organism: Diaprepes abbreviatus; assembly: GCA_034092305.1. Lineage (NCBI taxonomy): Eukaryota > Metazoa > Arthropoda > Insecta > Coleoptera > Curculionidae > Diaprepes > Diaprepes abbreviatus. The sequence goes on from JASJET010000280.1 coordinate 1,330,978, forward strand.
CTATTGGTTTTCAAATCCGGATTTTCTCCAGGTTGAGGAGGTATCACAGACGTCACCTAAAAATTATTAATAAGTAATTTTAACAAATACACTTCGAAACTTGTGAAGTTTTTTTCAAAATATTGGGAAAAATCATCTGAAGTAAATTGTTGAGTAATTTCAATAGTCGAATCATTACTAGAGTGATTTTTAAGTAGGCTTTTAAGGCAAAAACTACGTATAGAATACTTATCCAGCAATTCGTTTATTTTAGATTATTTTCTTAAAAGATTTAAGGCAAAGACGAATAGACCTCGAAACTGTGATTCTACATTGTGTGTTAATTGAGTGTTCGTTAAGTTTAAAGATGAAAAATCAAAACCTCATTAAAACCAAAACTCTGGCAACAATAAATGAGTAAAACTGTTGTAATCAACTATCGGTCTAAGAAGGGAAAACATTTTAAAAGACGCCCCAGTGTATTGTTCTGGCGATCCTCAAGGGAGCCAAATACCGATTCAAATTTTATTATTCACAACTTATATGCATAAATATTTAAAACTTATTTAGATACTGTTGTGGAACCTAACATCTTACCACCGCTTTCGGGTAAAACTGGACTTAAATAGAGGTCCAAGTTTGTGGAAAGTACAAGGATGTCTGAGAAAGATACCGGTGGATCCCACTGATGAGTCCACCAATGGTATCAGAACGAAACATCCATACATTTACTACGGTGGTCGAAAATAGATGGCTACCTACATGTCCCTATCACCAGGAGCATTGCTAATTGCGACATGGCGCCCGAGCAGGGACGGCGGCAGACGAGGGTCTTAACCGCCGTTGGCTTTGATTAAGCCTGATCCGGCCATTGGAAGACCACCGAGGATGTCCGTTCCACTTCCTTTTCAGGCCTGTGCTTTCTATCGGCTTGGACTGTCCGACAGTTAAAACCGGAAAGCAAATGCCTTAGGGGGGGCATGTTGTGGAACCTAACATCTTACCACCGCTTTCCGGCAAAACTGGACTTAAATAGAGGACCAAGTTTGTGGAAAGTACAAGGATGTCTGGGAAAGATAGCGGTGGATCCCACTGATGAGTCCACCACCAGTATCGGGACGAAACATCCATACATTTACTACGGTGGTCGAAAATAGATCGCTAGCTACATGTCCTTACCACCAGGGGCATTGCTAATTGCGACAATACATTTACGAGGTGTCCCAAAAGTATCGAGTCTACCTTCATATCTCCGCATTGATGTTATTCTTTATCATCCGGTGAGTGACATCCTTCAAAGTAGTCCCTATTTAATTGAATAACACGTTCCTAGCGGTGTTTTCCCTTCCTGAAGCAGTCCTGGAAGTCAGTTTTCGGAATTGCCTTCAGTGCATTCACCGCATTAGTTTCAACCGTCTCTTTGTCATCGAACCGGTGTCCTTTGAGCGACATTTTTAATCTGGGAAAGAGCCAAAAGTCGCAGGGATCTACGTCGGGACTGTACGAAGGCTGGCGAAGCTGTATTACTTGGTGCTTTGTTAAATATTGCTGCACACGTAAGCAATTTTATAATAAATTTCGCACACACGCGAGCCATTGCCAAATTCTCGGTTAAAATTCTTCAAACAGTAGTTTTTGATATTCCAAGATCATCTTCTAGTTCGCGTACAGTTAACCGAGGATCTCCTTCAATTGCAAGTCGCGTACGCTTGACATTTACTGGTGTTATTACGCTCGAAGGTCAGCCAGAGCGAGAATCATTGTCAACTGATGTGCGGCCATTTTTAAACCGCTTGTACCAGTCTTTTATTCTTGCTTCACTCATACACTCCTCCCTAAATGCCTTATTCATCATATTAATTGTTTGCGGCAAGTTTTTCCAAGATTAAAGCAAAACTTGACGCAAATTCGTTGATCTAATTTTTCCGTTAGTTTTTACAATAACGAAATGCGACGAACGAAAAAAATACACTGTAAACAAATGCATACCGTTCACGAACTAACACGTCCAGTCGTAACTGCGCACACCAACGAGTTAGTGAAGACTTACTGGTGACGCCCATGCCCCATAAAGGTCGCTCGGAAGTTTTGATGCGGAGATATGAATGCAGGCTCGATACTTTTGGGACAAACCTTGTATTATATAAGCAAACCATAAATTCAATGGTCAGAATTACTGAGAACTTTGAGAACCCTGGTTTGATAATCTGAGTTGCTGTAAATACGTTTCCAAAAGTAGCAATGTATATATATATATATATATATATATATATATATATATATATATATATATATATATATATATATATATAAATTTGGTAATTGGCACGAAATTTAAGACCGCATTTTTTTGAATAAGCATGGTTAAGGTTCTCCAGTCGTACCTAACCTCAAACACTAAAAATCGCGATTTCAGTAGCATTAAACAAAGGCTAGGATTCTACATACTAATTAAGAGGCTTTTTGGATCGCTAAATTCAGATCCAATATCCATTTTTGAAAATTCAAGATGGCGAATCCAAAATTGAGGCTATGTACGGAAAAACTGCTAAATGTTAGTCACAAAGAGATTTTAAAATGTAAATAAAACTCAGTCTGTCTGGATCTAGGAGATTAATGATGTAATCTAGAAGATAACTGCTAAAACTTAACCTAAAAAAACGAAAATCGTTTTCCCACAGACACACTATATACTCTGCGAAAGATTTTCAGGTAGCTGATTTCAAATACTGTGCCTGTTTTCGGAAATTCTAGATGGCAGCTCCAAAATTTTGGATATGCAGGTAAAATCAATTTCAAGTCATAAAGACAGAGAGCACCTGAACTTTTAGACACTAAACTCTTTAATCCTTATGTCCTTGATTCTCAACCCTTAGCCTCGAGACTCTCGAGCCCCGAACCTTTGAACCTTAACACAATAAACCTGTAACTTATAACCCTAAGATCTTAAATCGTAAAACCCTGAGCCTTTGAAACTTAAATCCTTGAACCCAAAATTCCATTAACTTTATAGTCTTAAACCATAAACACTTAAGATATTGAACTTTAAACAATTAAACTGTAAACCCCTGATCACCAAATCTTCAAAACCTAAAAGTCTTGAACCATAAACCACGGAACACTAAAATCCTTAAAACCTAAGGTTGGAGCTTAAAAGTTTTAGGTTGTAAGTTTAATCTTAGAATTAGGGTTAATTTCAAGAGTTTCGTGTTTTGAAATTTATGGTTCAGATATTCAGGGTTTAATAGCTTAAGATTTAAAAGTTTAGGGTTTAAGGCTTCAAAGACCATGGCTTAAGGTTAAAGAGTTAAAGTAGGAATTAAAAGCTTAAGGTATAGGGTGAATGGATTAAGGTTTAAGAGTTTAGGGCTCCAGATTTGAAGGTTTAGGTTTAGAAAGTTTAGGTGTAATGGGTCCAAGTCTAAAGGTTCTACTGTAATCCTTATGTGAGCCTCACAAAATGATTATATATGGGACTTTTATAAGTGATTCCGGCACTTCAAATAATCTAGGGCCATTTATCTTTGACGTAGTAGCCCATAGACCTCGGGCCCATAGGACCTACGTCTATAGACCTTGTCCTATACACCCTAAATACGTAGATCTTAGATTTATGAAATTTTGATCTATAGATCCATTGACCTTGATCCCTTAAACCCTAGGACCGAATTTATGGACTCCTTCACTATAAGTTCTTACATCCTGGCCTAATAAACCTTGGAGCCAGTAGAGTCTTGACCCACAAATTATAAGTTTGAAGAGGTTAGATTTATAGTCTTACTGTTGATAGCTCTTTAATCCGTGGACCTATGAGTACTTGTATCCTTAGAAACTATGCCAATAGCCCCGAAATCTCTAAACTTTGGGCCTTTATATCCTACACCTAAAGTTCATAGAACCTAAGCCTATACGCCTTAGACCAATAGTTAAAAGTTTTAAAAATCAAGGGCTTAGGGTTTTATGATTTAAGAGCTTAGGGTTATATGTTTCATGGGTTTTCGAGCCAAGAGTTGGGGATCAGGGGCTTAGGAATTAAAAAATTTAGTGTTGAACAGCTTAGATATTCTTTGTGTTTATTATTTGATAATTTTTACCTGCTTATTCGCGATTTTGAAGCTGCCATCTAGAACTTCTGAAAACAGACACCGTATTTGAATTCGGGTCCCCCAGGTATTCTTTTGTAGAGTCTATAGCGTCGTTGACTTCGTTTTAAGCCTGTAGAAGAACGATTTTTTTTTTAGATTAGTTTTGGATTTCTGAAAATGGACATCAGATTTGAATTCAGCGACCCCAAATACCTCCTAACAGAATAGAGTCCTCGCCTTTGTTTTATGTCACTGAAATCATGATTTTAAGCGTTTTGAGGTTAGGTACGACCAGAAAACCCTCCCCTATGCTTATTCAAACAATGCGGTCGTTAGTTTCGTGCCATTTACCGCGCGCAGCAAATGCCTCCTGGAAATTTTCGATCCACCCTAATTTTCTTTCAAGTGTAAACCCTATTTTTTTTATTTCAGAACCAGAGAAGGCATATTTTTTTACATACGACAAGGTAAATATCAATGTTAGTTAGATACATGAAATTGCCAAGAAAAGTTACTGTAAAACTTGAAAATATAAAAAAACTTTGTTACCATCTAAATTATATGTTCAAACTGGGCCCCGTTAACAATCTGACAATAGCTCAGTTGATAAATAAATTATTTTTGAACATTGTCGATGACATTTGAGGTTATGTTTCGTACTGCTTGACGTATTCGAACTTTTAAGCCTTCTGAATTGTAAGGCTGTGCCAAGTAGTTTTTAAGTATCCCCACAAGAAATGGAGGGAAAGTAAAATCTGATGGTCCTGCTGGCTACTCAATTGTTCCTCTTCTGCATAACCAACGATTTGGAAAAACTTAATCCTATATATATATATATATATATATATATATATATATATATATATATATATATATATATACAAGGTGCGCCATCTTTTATGTCGGTATATAAACATTGAATAACTTTTAGATTTACCAACCGATTGATTTGGTTATAAGTGTTTTTGAAACGTCAGTTCAGTACAATTTTAATCATGAATCGCTTTACACCGAAACAACGCGCCGAAATAGTGACAATGTACATTGCAAATAGTCGTTCAGTTTTGTTAACTCAACGTGCATATCGTCGAAAATGGCCAATAGGCACCGTCTGACAACACTATCCGTGGTTTGGTTTCGAATTTCGTTGAGTACGGGATAGTGGGAAGTCGTCAACATAACGTTCATCAACGACCAAGACGTTCCAATGAACTGGTTGAAGCGGTCAGAGAGAGCGTTGTCCAGAACCCAGAAGTGTCGTATCGTCACCGCGCTCAGCATTTTGACGTCAGTGGAACCACTTTGTGGCGCATTTTGAGGTATGATTTGCACTTGTTTCCATATAAAGTGCAGTTAACACAAATAGTATTGCCGACAGACTGTCCACGTCGCTTGAAATACGGCGTAACAGTCTCTGGAATGGTTGAGGCTGAACCTGATTTTAGAAGCATTAATGACCGACGAGGCCAGTTTTACACTCTCTGGCGGCGTTAATAAGCAAAATTGCCTTATTTGGGAGACAGAAAATCCACACGAGATCCATGAAACGCCATTGCATGACCGAAAAGTGACTGTTTGGGTCGGCGTTTGTGCCAAAACCATCATTGGGCCATTTTTTTTTTTCAAAGAAAACGAAACAGTCGAAGAAAATTGATATCGGTGGATGATGGCTCATTATGTCTGCCCACAAATGCGTGAAAAAGGTCTTTATGGTTACTGGTTTCAACAAGACAGTGCGCCATGCCACACTGCAAATCAAATAATCCAGTTTCTGCAATAGAAATTCCCTGGACATCTGATGTCAGAAAGAGGCGACATTGACTGGCCACCCAGATCTCCAGATTTGCCCGCTCTGGACTTCTTTTTGTGGGGTTATTTAAAAAGCAAAGTGTACGCCAGCAAATCTCAGACCATTGAAGAGGTCAATGCAAACATTGGTGCCGAAATCACCGCTATATCACCCGAGATGCTCGAAAAGGTAATGGAAAACGCAGCAAAAAGGTCACATTTTGCTTTGGCCAATAAAGGTGGCTACTTGATCGATGTAGTATTCAAAAACTAGTCGCAATAAATTGTAAAGGACCAAATTTAATAAAAATACCTCATATATAAAAGTCAAGTTTTTTTTTTCAAAATTATTCAACGTTTACATACTGACATAAAAGATGACGCACCCTGTATATATATATATATATATATATATATATATATATATATATATATATATATAGATATATACAGTGCCTTCATTTCAAAACGAACCATCCTTAATAACTTTGTTAAATAGAAAAATTTAAAAGAAAGAAAAAACACGTCAATTTAGATATACAGGGGGAAGTTTAATTTTGCATTTGTTAAAAGTCTGTCAATCACCTCCTCAGCTCCAGCTAACCTCACTTTGATATGTCAAATGGGAACCCCCACCTTGTGACACATCATTGTAAGCAGCATAAAATTGTCTATCCAACCGTATAAAAAAAATTAAATCGGTTGACGTACAAGCGAACAGTGTGCAAAAATGTCTTGTAATAATGCATAATATATCGGCCTCGAACTTTGGTATGTCAAATGATTACCCTATAGTGTGATACATCATTTTAAAGGACGTACGATCTGCTATCCAATGATGTCAAAAAAAATTAAGTTAATAGACGTTATAGGCAATTAGGATGCAAAAATGTGTGTTAAATATAAGCAGTTTATTCAGTTTTATTCAGTTGAAGAAAATTATTTTATTAAATGTTCAAAATGTGCGCCGTTATTAGCGAGACAATAAAAAAGCCTATTTTGAAATTCCCCACGAACATTGGCAAGGGTTTCTCTGCTAATTCCTCTACATTCCCGAACAATTCGATCTTTTAAATCGTCAATATTTTCAGGTGGGGTTTTATAAACCTTGCTTTTTAAATACCCCCAAAGAAAAAAGTCTAGAGGGGTTAGGTCTGGAGACCGTGCTGGCCATTCAATTGCACCACGTCTGCCAATCCAAGTCCCTGGAAAATGTTCATCAAACCACTCTCGAATTGCCAAAGCGTAGTGCGGGGGAGCTCCATCTTGCTGGAAATGCAAATTATTTTCATTTAGTACCATAACAGCATTTTTATCCACTTGATTTTCTAAAGATTGCACAATGGCAGGGTATATTGTGTTTTCTAAAAGGTTTAAATAAATTTGCCCAGTTAAATTATCTTCCAAAAAAATGGCCCGATGATTTCCTTGCCATAAATTCCTGCCCACACGTTAATTTTTTCGGGATATTGAGTATGCCCTTCTCGGAAAAGGTGCGGATTTTCATTATCCCAGTATCTGCAGTTATGTCTGTTAACCAGTCCATTTAGAAAAAAAGTTGATTCATCACTAAAGCAGATATTCTTAGGTAAATGGGGGTCCTCGTCAATTCGTTGGCACATTAATTCGCAAAATTGAATTCTCCTATCAAAATCGTCTTCTCCGAGTTCTTGAAGAATTTGAATTTTGTAGGGAAAAAACTTATTTTGTTTTAAAACTTTATGCACAGAGCCAGCAGAAATGTTGGTTAAATCTGCGACCTTTGAGATGGATAAAGTTGGATCTATTGCAAACTGTCCTAGTACCTCGATTTGGCATGCTTCATCTACAACCCTTTTCTCAATAGATTTTTTATTACAAACGGATCCCGTTTCTTCAAACTTTTGTACCAATTCGAGTACATATTTATGGCCCACGTTTTTGTCTTGATGCCTCTCGTTAAATGCTCTGGCGGTTCTACGAGCGCACCGATCTTCAGCTCCATAGAGAAAAATTATTTCTATTCTTTCGGCTAGCGTATACACCATTTATATTCACGTTTCAACTAGGCGTCACAATGACAATTTTAACAATAATAAACAACTGGTGTTTAAAGATCTTAAAAATTTTATTTATTGCAGTGATTTCTTGTACCTATCAGGTACCGCAAAAAATATCATTGAAATAAATACACTAGATTGATTAGACTGCAATGAATTTTGCGATGAATTTTAAAACAGGCTTAGTTTTTTTCTCGCAAATATTTTAACTGTTTATTATTTTAAAAAAATATTTATTTTAAATTTAAAATAATATTTTACTCTATGAAGTAGCCATTTGACATAATAAAGTTTAATGTGATCAGGTGTCTATTATTACCACACATCTTTTCTTACTATTCGCTTGTACATCAACAGATTTTGTTTTTTTTTATTGGCTAAATAGGAGATAGTATGCCCTTTAAAATGATGTATCACACTATAGGGTAATCATTTGACATACTAAAGTTCGAGGCCGATATATTATGCATTATTACAAGACATTTTTGCACACTGTTCGCTTGTACGTCAACCGATTTAATTTTTTTTATACGGTTGGATAGACAATTTTATGCTGCTTACAATGATGTGTCACAAGGTGGGGGTTCCCATTTGACATATCAAAGTGAGGTTAGCTGGAGGTGAGGAGGTGATTGACAGACTTTTAACAAATACAAAATTAAACTTCCCCCTGTACATCTAAATTGACGTGTTTTTTCTTTTTTTTAAAATTTTTCTATTTAACAAAGTTATTAAGGATGGTTCGTTTTGAAATGAAGGCACTGTATATATATATATATATATATATATATATATATATATATATATATATATATATATATATATATATATATATATATATATATATATATATATATATAATATATATATATATATATATATACATATATATATATATATATATAATATATATATATATATATATATATATATATATATATAATATATATATATATATATATATATATATATATATATATATATAATATATATATATATATATATATATATATATTAAAAGAGGGACGGTATTACATATATTTTAAGTCGTTAAGAAATAGAGTCGTCCAGTATGCTTGCCATAAGAAAGCATTATTTTGGTCCTCTTCAAAAAACTAGGTAATTTTATAAAGCCAAGTGACTTCAACAATATTGTTGTTGGATGCCACGGGATTAATATCATTTTTACGTCATTTGTCTGTCGAATCGACGAGTTCTTTTAGTATTTTGAGTATAGTATTTTGAGAGATTATTTATTACGAATGATGATACAATATGTCCTGTCTCCTGTCTATTAATGCCTTTTATTTTCTGATGAAAATACGTTCCTTTGCAAAAATTGTTTTTACCATTGTTAATGTTGTACATTACAATCAAATTACGTCATACATAAATGCTAAAAGTTGAAAAGGGTTAAGAAGTATTTATATCTCATCTCGCATTTTCGTCAGTTTTAGGACAAGAATCTCTTGTAAAGTGAATGAGAAGAGGTACTAACTATTAGTTTCCAACAAATTTGGTGTTTTACCTTTACTCTAGGCGTCTTCGGTGTTGGTAAAGGTATTTTATATCGTTCCATACATGCCGGACAAGTGGTCTGTTTCAAATGTATTCTAATCTGTTCACTATCCGTACTAGATTTTCTTCTATTCTGCCTTGAACCTTCTTGAGTATCTCTAGAATCACGGTTTACAATGATTTTATAAAAAATATGTTCTGGTTGGATGCCCTAAAGACAAAATAGAACGCGATAAAATTTGCCAACCAAATATTTATACATTACTTATTTATATATATATATATATATATATATATATATATATATATATATATATATATATATATATATATATATATATAAATGGTTTGATTATTCCGGGGTTTTAATCCAGTCGTTCAAAAAAACGGTTTCACGTCGTGTCGCCAACATCTGAATTGGCATTTTGAAGTACGGTTCGTCTCGTTACTTACTGACGAGAGATACAAAGAAAACGCAAGAGGAAAATTTTGTTTAAAACAAAAAATCAAATTTGAGGAAATGATCAATCAAAAATCAAAAATGTTTATCAGAGGGGTACCACTACGGTAATATCCGTACGCGCGCCACTGAGTAAACTACGACGTCAATTTTTTTACTGTTACTAGGGCAGTATTAAATTAAGCTCCGGTTAGAAATGACTATTCGTAGAGCAAAACTACCTATGAACAAAAATTTTTTTACTGAGGAATCCATTGTTTAATTTGTTCCCAACCTTTCTATTATACTGTATATATATATATATATATATATATATATATATATATATATATATATATATATATATATATATATGTATATATATAATAAAATAGAATAAAATATTGGCGAAGCGGACGTGAAAATTTGTCAATCTACATGATTCTCGTATTAAAAAGTGCGGGGCACTCCAAAATATGGAAAAACTCCGGGTCCGACAGATGGCGACAGCGCTGTTTCGTCCTAATATGGGCCTCGTCAGGCCACCGCAGTCGGTACAAACCGTCATCTCGCCTTTGCATCGTATAAAGCTGAATTTATAATCAAAACACAGCAAATAAGACGACAAAGGCGACATCTCGATGGTCCACTTGATAATACAAGAACCACACAGATTACCAAAGTTTGTAAAAGAACCGTCATATGGTGGCGCGACGGTGAATTAAAACAGAAATATGTAAAATCGAGTACACGAAACGCGCTGCCCAAAGGATAGGGTCGCATTTTTCGGTACTGGCAACCAAGCCTACTGCTCATTTCAGCAGCCAAAGCCACGTATCGCATCAAACAATCCCACCATGAGAGCATCGTTTAGCGTATTTCAAAGCCAAACAAGTAAATAAATAAATAGATAAGTTTTTGTCCGAGTAATTTAAAATAAAATAGAAATAGCGCTGTCGCCATTTGTCGGACCCGGAGTTTATCCATATTTTGGAGTGCTCCGCACTTTTTAACACGAGAATCATGTAGGTTGACAAATTTTCACGTCCGCTTCGCCATTATTTAATTCTATATATATATATATATATATATATATATATATATATATATATATATATATATATAGTCAATGGGGTTGCAGTTTTTTATGGCCATGGTTTGAAGAAAAACCCTTTTTTGTTAGTCAAGTTTTAGAGAATTTATTATGCTCTTCATCAGGACAATCTACAATTAACATGTTAATTAATATTGAATTAACTAATTATATTTTAAAGTAAACTCACCAATGCAATTCACATTGATGAAAACAGGAAAAACATTACTCAATAGAAAATTGAAAAGTAATAGTTAATAATTATACGTTACATGCTTAACAAAATAGAAGTTATCGACATTTGACAAGTTAAGGAATTTGGCTTTTTTATATTTATTAGTGTTACTAGCGACCCGCCCCGGCTTCGCACGGGTGCAATGCTGATACTAAATACACTACAGAAAAACTGTGACTATTTATTTTATTTTTACAACAATTATTACATCGGCCTCCGACGCGCTATTTATAGGCATGCTGCCGCCGCCCCGGTCGGCCAGTACCGCCGCAAGCGCTACTTCCCGCAATTTTAAATCTGTAATATCTTCGAAAATATTCATTTAAATCTTGTCCTGTAAAGGACCATATAGATCTATATTAAATCAACAATGTATTTAAGCTATTTAATTGGATAAGGATTAATGCTGTATTGGTTAAAATCGCTTCAAAATTTGCCATTATTTGTCATAAAAAGTAAATGACAAAAAAATGTTATTGTGGGATATCCATGAGAGATAGACATATACCATCGCGGAGTTTTCTGTAGACCTTTTCAATGTGTACAAATAATTAGTACATTATTTTGATAAACCTGCGTTTGCAATGTAAGCGGAAAAAAATATGATAATTAACGACATCACATTAGAAACCTCAAAAATAACAGTATTTCTCCACTATTTAATGGATGTTATTATACATATAAACCTTCCTCTTGAATCACTCTATCTATTGAAGAAAACCGCATCAAAATCCGGTGCGTAGTTTTAAAGATTTAAGCATACAAAGGGACATAGGGACAGAGAAAGCGACTTTGTTTTATACTATGTAGTGATGCACATGTCGACATGCGTGTCCCAAGCTTATGAATAAGTGTAACAAAGATAAACCTATAGAACTGGTATAAAACGAAAAAAGAGGAGATGAAAAAATTGAAATATGAGAAGAGTGTCAGATAAGGATTGACCTATTGTTTATTATGTGAGTCAGAGTGAGAACGGAGTAACAAGTTAAGAATAGGTGCCGGACATGCATGTCTTCATCGTCCCTACAGGTTAATGAAAAAGTATGGGTAATAACCTTACTAATTCATATTATTAATTCGCGCATTTATAGCTTTACTTATCTTTAGATTTTATTATTATTCATCAGGGGCGGGAGAATCCATCAAAACAAATTTATCTATTTGTATGTATTAATAATATATAGAGCTCAAATTTTGTGTAGCAGTTTTTTTGTTCATATTAACTTTATTAAGGTGTATGTGTACCATTTATAAGAAAGTTCTTTTGGCATATATATTTTACCTATCTAAAATTTCAGCTCCACCCCAGTCCATCATATGATTATGTTCGTTAACATGCTGTGACAAGGCAGAAATATAAAAAGTTGTGCCCTGTGAATTAATAAAATTAATATGAACAAAAAAACTGATACTTAAAATGTGAGCTCTATTTACTATTATATTTAAAAATTACAAAAAGAAAAAATTGTATCATTGATGGAATCTCCCGCCCTTGATGAATAATAATTATATAACATCTAAAGATAAGTAAAGTTATAAATGCGTAAATTAATAATATTTATGATTTACAAGCCAATCAGCTTCGCATTCCCTCCAAGGAACATTGACTCATACCACGTATACAAAGATACCAAAAATATGAAGCTCTGTGAGAACCCTTTCCATGTTATCGGGTCCTAGGTGACGTGGTCTGCTGTATTTCCTACGAACTTTTGGACGGTTCGCTCGGTTGCAAGGAGAACTGCTTTCTGCATCGGTTGCTCATTAAGGCCCAGTTCCTTGATGTTCTGCAGGAGGTTCTTTGGTATCACTCCAGCTGTGGACAGTATTATAGGAATCGTTTGGACGCTGTTCATTGCCCATTGTCTTCGGATTTGCACCTCCAGATCTCTGTATTGGACGATCTTCTCATTTTATTTTGGCCTTAAGTTGTTGTTAGGTACAGCAATGTCGATTAGTGTAGTTCGCCTAGAAATTTTATCTAATAGTATAATGTCTGGTCTATTATGAGCAACTGTCTAATCCTTCAGAACCGTTCGGTCCCAATACAACTTGAACCGGCTGTTTTCAAGAATACGCTCCAGATTGTATTTGTAATAAGGCACTTTTCCTACTTGCAATAGATTTAACTTATCTGCTAACTTTTGGTAGAGTATCTCGACGGCTGAGTCGTGTCTTTTCTTATACTCGAGTAGTGAACATAACCCGATTCGCTCGATCCCCCCACTCCTCGACCTTGACCTTGACCTTGCTTCACCCCTCTTTGGCCCCGCCCACATGTCCTTGTCATTGACCTTGAAAGTGCACGTGTGCTTTGGCCTTGGCCTTGTGTTCAAGGTTGTGTGTGTGACCTTGACCTTGACCTTGGTCGAGACGACCTTGACTTTGTTGAAGGTCATCTTGGGTGTGTGACCTTGAAGATATGTTACGTGGTTGGGGGTGACCTTGAATGGTTTTATATAATGTATGGGGCAGTTTCATTCATCAGTTGGCTCTGACTTGTATAGGTAGTACATGTGTTAATATTTGACAAATCATGGCATATGTTTGTGAAAATTGCGGTTCTAAGTTTACTAATATTTATAATATGAGACGTCATCAAAGAGAATCGTGTGCGGCGAGATTTAATGAAGTGCCTGGAGGAAAACGGCTCCGAATTGAAGAGTATACATCGACGATTCCGCTAATTAATTGCGCTACATGTAATGTAGATGTTCCAATAAATCATATGTCGGTGCATAAACGAACACAACAACATAAAAATAATTCATGTTTGCCGGTATGTCATGGTGTGCAACTCGTTCAATGTGCCTTCAAAAGGAGAATTGCAACCTATCGGGTTAGCAGTGATATGGAGCATTCCGATTACGTAATGTTCTTTGCAGACATTAAATCCAAGGTGGTGGAACTTGTTAATAATTTATTGCGTGTGCATCATGCTTTAAAAGTTAACATGACAGCTGTTGGCGAGTACATGCTTCCATCACAAGAAATATTCAGTGAAAAATCCTTCAACACTGCTAATCAAATAATTAGTGTAGAAAGTGATTTGGATGCCGTTTACCATTCTTTCACCGAATTAATAAAAACGCAGGCGACAGAGTTCCAGGAGAAAGATTCAGGTATGGAAAAATCAAAACCCGATATATTAAACTGATTTTTATATATTATTTTTCTTGTTATAGGATGGGCTCTTGTGCGAATTTTATACTTGGAAGTTGGTATCAACAAGTATATGCCTATGGGTGGCTCATCATACATCAAGTTGCCGTGTTCTATTGAAAAGAAAGGAGCTGTCGTCAATGTGATTAACCAGGACGAATTTTGCTTTGCGTGGGCTGTAACATCAGCATTGTTTCCTCCAACAGCAGAGACTTCACAGAAGACATCCTACCCCCATTTTTCTAGAGTGCTAAATGTAACAGGTATGGATTTTCCAGTAAAATTACGTGACATTAAAAAATTTGAGGAAATGAACAACATATCAATTAACGTATACGGTCTGGAATCTAAATATGAAAATAATGAAGTAATACATGAAGTTATTGGTCCACTGAGGTATGCGTCAAAAAAGTTGGATAGGCATGTAAATTTATTGTTAATTACAAAAGACTGTAGTAGTAAAGATGGCGGTGAACATTTTTGTGATACGACTTGTTCAAAGAGTCATTATTGTTGGATTCGGGATTTATCACGTTTAGTTTCAAGTCAAATTAGTTGTCAACAACATAAAATATATTTCTGTGATGGTTGCCTCATTTATTTTAGTACACCGTCAGCTTTAACTTTACATCAAAGCTACGATTGTAACCACATTTTCACGCAAACACCCTCAGTGGATTTAAAAATCGATAAATTTGGAAAGAGTGTGCCGGAAAATATTTTAAAATTCGAGGGTATAGAAAAGCAAATGCGCGTTCCATTCGTGGTTTATGCAGATTTCGAATCTGTTTTAAAACCCATTGAAACGGTACAACCAAACCCACAAAATTCTTACACTGTAAAAAGTTTTAAACATGAACCATATTCTTTTGCTTATTTAATTAAATGCTCTTTTGACGACTCACTTTCGAAATTTGAGCTATTTCGGGGGAATAATGCAGCTCAAGTCTTTGTGGATCGTATCGAGTGTGATTTAAGGGCTCTATACAACACATATTTAAAAGACATTAAGCCTATGAAACCGTTAACGCCTGAAGAAAAAAGGGAGTTTAATGATGCTAAAATATGTGGTATATGTGAAGGCCCTTTTGAAGAGGGTGAGATTAAAGTACGAGACCACTGTCACATAACTGGTGCAAAAAGATTTGGTGCTGCACATTCCGTTTGTAATTTAAATTATAAATTACCCTCTTTTATCCCTATCATATTTCATAACTTAAGCGGCTACGACAGCCATTTATTTATAAAAGAGTTATGTAAATATGGGGATAAAATTGGTGTTTTGGCTCAAAGTAAGGAAAAGTACATATCATTTACCAAAAGCATTTATGTGCACGATTATTTTGATAGTAAATGTGGAAAAGTCAAGAGGAAATATTTAAAGTTGCGATTTATTGATAGTTTTAAATTTCTGTCAACGTCTTTGGAAAATTTAGGCAGCGGTTTAAACGACGACGATTTTATTGAAACGCGGAAACATTTTTCAAATATCAACCAATTTAATTTGATGCGTCAAAAGGGTGTTTTTCTCTATAGCTTTATTGACTCTATAGAAAAAATGGAAAATACATGTCTTCCAAGTAAAGATGAATTTTATGATAATTTACGGGAAGAACATATTAGCGATGAAAGCTATAGAAGAGCAAAAGAAGTATGGCGCTTGTTTGGGTGTAAAACTTTGGGGGACTATTCGGACGTGTATTTAAAATCAGATGTGTTGCTATTGTGTGATGTTTTTGAGCAATTTCGGAATAATTGCTTAAAATTCGATAAACTTGATCCAGCACATTACTATACCCTTCCAAGTTTATCATTTGATTGTATGCTACGTATGACTAAGGTAGAGTTAGAGCTCTTAACTGATATAGACATGATACATTTTTTTAAGAAAGGTATACGCGGCGGCATAAGCCAGTGTACAGAAAGGAAGCACATCGCTAATAATATTTTTTTACCAGACTATGACCCAACAAAACCTTCTTCATTTATAACATACCTTGATGCTACAAATCTATATGGTCATAGTATGTCACAAGCATTACCATATGGTGGTTTTCGATGGTTAAGCGAGCGCGAAATTCTGGATTTAAATATTATGGCTGTTGGTGATGATAGTTTACATGGCTACGTTTTGGAAGTGGATGTGCATTATCCGACTGAGTTGCATGATGCACATTCTGATCTTCCATTTCTAGTAGAAAATATCATACCGCCAACAGAAAACGCTAAATTACCGAAATTAATTCCCAATTTACAAGATAAAAAAAAATACATTGTACACTATAGAACTTTAAAACAAGCCATCGCCAACGGCTTAGTGGTAATGCAAACCCATCGAGTATTACAGTTTGAGCAATCAAAATGGCTAAAATCGTATATTGATTTTAATACCAATTTACGTAACAAGGCCACCACAAAATTTGCGAAGGGCACTTTTAAATTAAAAAATAACGCGATATTTGGTAAAACTATGGAAAATGTGGAAAATCGAAAGGATATAAAATTAGTAACACATTGGGAGAACAGTGTAGGCAGAAATGGAGCTAGAGCACTAATATCCCGCCCCAATTTCAATAGTAGCTCGATATTTACCGAGAACTTTGTTGCTATACATATGAATAAAGTTAAAATATTGTACAATAAACCAATTTATATCGGTTTTTCCATATTAGATATATCAAAGACTGTAATATACGATTTTTATTATAATTTTATTAAATCCAAGTTTGGCGATGATGCTTCGTTACTTTACACCGATACTGACTCGCTTATATTAAAAGTGTATACGGAAAACTTTTATCAAACTATATCAGAAAACCCCGAAAAATTCGATACATCAAATTACCCCGAAATTAATAATTTCAACATAATTAAAAGTAATTCTGTAGTTGGTAGAATGAAAGATGAGTTTCCTGGTGATCCGATAATAAGTTTTTATGGTACCGGCGCGAAGGCTTATTATGTAAAGTCCATTAATAATGAATTAAAAAAAGCCAAAGGTATCAAAAAATGTGTTATCGAGAAAGACCTTCATCAGGAAGACTACCAAAGAATTGTTGAACGGGGTGGTTTGATATTAAGAAAGATGAAGACATTTAGAAGTGAATTACATAACATTTATACCAACATAATAAATAAAGTAGCATTGTCACATAGCGATGATAAACGTTATGTAATTCCCAGTTCAACCAAAACTCTACCTTGGGGGCATGCAGACATAGATTTTTACAAAACAGACCCGGAACAAAACTTAGCAAATTTAGTCACCGTGTTGGAATCATTTCTAAGTCAGGACAGCACGTAATCTGGAAAATCCATATTTCATTATTTGTATTGTTTTTATTATTTCTATTAAACATACAACATTAATATGTAACGATAGTATTGTATTTTTTTTTTTTTTTTTAAATAAAAAACATGTATTCATTGATTGATTGCTTTTTTATTGAACCTTTATTTTAAAATTATAAATATAATGAAGTGTCGACAAATAACAAACTGTAAAAGTTATTGTTGAAAAATTTGTCTAATAGTAAATTAAACGCACAGGTCTACGAGTAAATGTTTAATGTGAAACAGGTTTGCTGACAAGATCCTCCATAGTCTTTTCAATTTTCAACATTCTAGAGTTAAGTTCATCACGCAGTTCGTCTTGCCTAAGTTCATATATTGCAATAACAGTATCATCAATGTATCCTCTAAGTTCTTGACCGGTTTCAATTAATTTCTTGCGTACGTAACCTTCAAGTTGGTTTCTGAATATATCTTTAATAACAATTGTTGAGTCATGTAAAGCTTTCTGCGTATCTTGCACACACTGAGCAAGGTTATTATCAACATAATTTCGTGTGGTCGCATCGTCTCCTTCAAGAGGTTCTGCTAAATAGCACAATCTTTTGCTTCCCATGTCGTAATCTCCATTAGGTGTAAGTTTAAAACCTATTCCTGAAGGACCTCGCATAAAGTTAAAATCCTTAAATTTTCTTTTGCGACCGAACTTATCAATAGTGTTTACTTCTGACATTGTTATGTGAGACTGATTTGAAACCATTAGATTTCACCCTAATATATGGTTCTATTTCATTAATAAACGGACTCTGCAGAAAAATATGGATTGCAAAACGTATTTTAGGTGATGTTTAATAAATACACATACAGATTCATTTTACTATTGTTTTATTGAAAAAAAATTAAAATATAACAAAAGATTGAGTTTACTTTTTATTATTAAAAAAAAAATAAAAAAAATAACAAACAAAAAAATTAAAAATTAAGAAATAAAATACATGTTAATTTCTTCTGTACAGGTAAGCTTCTTCTATGACCCAATTTCTTCTCTGGATGGCACGTTCATTAATGTCCTTGTTTTTAAAATAACCTTGACAGGACCAAAAAAAAATCCTTGAAAATTACAACCTCGAAAACGACCCTGACATTGACGGGTACTTTGACCTTGGCCTTGGCCTCGCATCTAACAAGTTTAGTACTATATTTATATGCTTCTTTAAAATAACCTTGACAGGGACAAAAAAAAAATCCATGAAAATTACAGCCCTGAAAACGACCCTGGTATTGCCGGTTACGTCGGCCTTGGCCTTGGCCTTGCATCTGACAAGTTTAAATATTATACTTAATGCATCGAACAAAAGGAATAAAGGCGGTGTAGTGGGGGAAATGGGCATAAAAGCAGACTTGCTGGCTCGAGCTCTTCACAGTTCGTCAGAACAGCAAACAGTACAGTGCTAAGAAAAAGTTAATTGTGTGAGTTTGAATATCGAAAATGTCTAGTGTACGGTCTCTTTTAGATGCTCTTGACGTGAGCTGCGGTTCACAGCAAGGCATGCTGGATAACATGAGTGGTTTAGAAGTATTAAGTCCGGGGGTGTTCGAGAACTGGAATGGCGTGGAGCATGAAGATGCCGAAGACCGAGCCCTCAACGATGGTCGCGACGAGGAGTTAGTTCAGTCGGCAGCGCAATTCCTGGAATGCTGGACGGAGGAGAAAGAGCCAAAAATAAATGTGATTAGTGATGTGGTTGTGCGAAAAGCATCGCGGCCTAGGGAATCTTCTCCGAAAGCGTCGAAACTGCAAAAGCTCTTGACTATGCGGAAGTCGGAAATCGCCGATAAAAAAACATTTTATTCGGCGATTAAAGGTGTGGGACAAGGGAAGAAGAAAAAGTTTAACTTTAAGCGTCCCTCCACCCCTGTTCCATTACCCGACTTCCTAAAAACAGCACCGCAAGAGCCACTGTCAGTAGAAGTGGAAGTCATAGAAGGCCCCGATGGACCAACACCACCAACGCCACCAACACCGGCCAGCGTCGAGAATGAAATAGTGTCGGAGGTGAAGTCTTCCCCAGCGCCAGCGCCACTGTCGCCGATATTGGGGTGCCGGAAACCCATGAAGAAGCGGTTTAAGCGGTGTTTTGAAGGCGATGAAGTTTCCGCTGCTTCGTCGTCGTCGTCGTCGTCATCGTCTTCACCAAATAAAACCGCGTCTTCTTCCGAGCCATCACAACCGGAGTGGGTCGAAGACTTCACCAACTCTCAGAAGACCAAATTGACTGACATTTATGCCATGAAAAAACGCTTAGTGAATGAAGTGAACGAGTGTGCCAGTGACATTATAGAACTTGAAAAACAATTAGAGATAAAAAAGGTGAAATCTGCGCGGTTAAAAAGACAATTAGAGGACTTTAATAAATTATGTAGTAGGTGTTAGGTAGTTGTAGATATTAGCTTTTAATTTATAGTATTAAGTTTGTAAATATATATATATATATATATATATATATATATATATATATATATTGTAGTTAATAAAAAAGTGTTTGATCAAATTTTTTATATTTTATAATGAGAATAAAAATGACTTGAAAATTTATTTTTGTGTGTTATTTCATATAGGCCCTGTCCCACATAATATTAGGTAAAAAAAAAAAAAAAAAGTGAATAATCCACTAAAACTACGCAATAGCAATAGTTGTAAATATTTTCTGATAATATTTACAAGTATGCTAAAACATGGTTCGGTTTATGAAGTTAAGGTTCTGTCGCCAGAACTTCTAATACTTTGTATCTCAATATTGTATGTTTTTATGAAAAAAACATAAAATATTGGTTACAAAGTATTATAACCAACTAAAACTACGATCAAATTATTTTGTGGTCCTGAAAAGGACCGTTTGGTTTTAAAACATGCGACTCTTTTATTGAGTTGTGGAGTCGCACGGCCAGTCATCATCATCAGCGGGGGTGGCGGTGCTGTCCTCTGTGTATTCGATGATGAACCGCCAAAGTTCATCCCATCTAGGATCGTTCGGCTCCCACTCCAAACAATTCTCTGTGGTAGAATCTACCACAGGGCATTGGATGGGTTGTTGTTGTTGTTGAGTCGCAGACATGTTGAACTAAAATGATTGTAATAAGTATTGATGGTCGTATATATAGAGACAAATTAATGGTGGGGGGTGAAAACAAATGTCATATTACGTATTGAGACCAAAAGTTGTTTGTGGTCTCAAATACGAACGAACGATTTAGCTGGGTTCCACCAGCACTTAAAGTTTTAATACTTTGTATCTAATATTGTATATTCTATACATACAATATTAGTAACAAAGTACTAATATGTACTAAAACTACGATCAAAGTATTTTGTGGTCCTGAAAAGGACCGTTGTTGTGTGCCCTTAAAAAGGGCCAGGGAGAGTGTGGGGCTTATGGTGCCCCATCCTCGCTGGTCGACCACCAGCTTGACGAATCGCAGGGGCCTTGTGGGTCGTCGGGTGTTGGTGATGCTGGAATTTCCAGCACCGCATCTTCCGTCGAGTCCGGCTCTGGCTGCGGCGACGGAGTTTCCAGTCTTTGTAAGACCCAATCACCCGCATCGTCTAATTCCACTAGACCCGGATCATGGTCATATACTAGCGGAATCGGCTCATCCAAGTCGTCCCAACGTAGGACGTCAATTTCAAAATCCACCTCGTCGTCGTCGTCGAAGACTTGCAGGTCTCCAACGTTGTCGTCTACGGTGTCATCACTAAAGATGGATGAGCCTCGGCTGGCGGGTCTTTCTTCCTCCATGTTTATCGTATGAGGGTTGATGAATATATGACTGTGTAACTGACCCAGTCTCATATATATAGAACTACCCCCACCCCACCAACGGATTCTAAATGTTATGTATTGGTGAGAGCTTATAGAATTATTGATTTTTTTCAAAAACTTTAAATAAGGAATTAGATTTGTTTAGACAATAAGACTTATTCTTAATATTTTGTGAAGAATACATTACAAAAAAAAAATAATAGAAACCTTGTTTGAACTGTTAACATTTTCATAGGTTCTCAAGCATATAACTTGGCACTTAAGCTACGAGACAAATCGTCGTTAAACGAATATCTCGCCCCATAAGTGACGATTACTAAACTACGATCAAAATATAATGTGGTCCTGAAAAGGACCGTTTTTGTGGCCCTAAAAGGGCCTGGGGGGAGGGTGGGGTGCCTACCGTGGAGTAATACCCAACGATATTAACACCGACCTAGGTGCAGCCCTTGGTCTTCTCATTGGCGGCACCGTCGTCGTCGCTGGTGGTGTCGGCGTTGCAGGCGGTGCCGAAGGTGCCGCTCCTGGTGCGGTACCCCCGCACTCCTCACACTTGCATATCTTGCCGGGCACGAATGGCCTGACAATGCCAATGATCCTTTTTGGTATATCTTCCATCTTGCCGATCGAATGTGTAATGATGAAATAATTCTAATACCGGCCTCTATATACATTCAAAAAGTTGGAGGGGGTAAGGTGGGGTGCATATATGCATTATATAAGTTTGAGAATAATATGATTTTATAACTCACCGTATCTCTGGTATGGACACAAACTACCCCCCTCCACTTTTCTAGCATATAGTACTAGACTTTCTCTACATTTTTTTCAAATAAATTTTTTTGATATTTCTAACCATTACTTTGCTACATATTTACAAAAAATGCAAATTATGCATATATTTTAATTATTTTCAGGCAAGGTAAGGAAAATTTTGAAAATGTTTTGATGGAATCGTAATAAGGAAGAGTTGAAGTATATCACACTATTTTTCCCGATTCGCTAATATAAAAAAAATTTTTTCATCGCATTTTGGATGGGCTCTGGCATCGTAACGGTTGACGATAAAAAATTGGAGAAATACATATATTGTGGGAAATTTTCTCTAGAATCCAAAAAAAAAATTTCCGAACTTCTGTCACCGCAAATAAAAAAATCGATACCTCAAAAATTGCGAGAAAATGGTGAAGGAGCCGCGCAATCGCTCTGAAACCATCAAAAATCGATTTTTTTTCCCTCCGCGGGTGGGAGGGTGGCGGAGGCGGTGGTGGACTTAGAAAAAAAAAAAAAAACCTCCCCCTACAACTTCCACATACTCCCGTTCGGCGGCCCTAGCCTCATAACTCGAGAATTTCAATTTTTTCGTCTAAATTTTTTGTCATTTTTAAGATTTTCCAAATTTTTTTTTCACCATTGTATTCTACTCAAAATTCTAGGTAATTAAAGTGCTTTTATTTTTTCTCTATCTTGAACGGTTCCCGAGCTACAGCGCTTTAAAGAATTCAAATTACTAACTTTCTATAACCCTTTTTTCCAAATTTCATTTTTTCGAATTTTCAAAAATACTATAATATGTAGAAAAAAGTTCTCTCTTTAATTTCCCAATACCGTTTTTCTCTAAATCTTCAACTTTAGCGCGTATTCAGCATTTTCAAAAAAAAAAAAAATTATAATTTTTTTTACACCATCGCATTCTCCTCAAAATTTTGGGCTATCAAAGTGCTTTTATTTTTTTTCTATCTTGAACGGTTCCCGAGCTACAGCGCTTTAAAAAATCCAAATTACTAACTTACTATAACCCTTTTCTTAAAATTTCATCTTTCCGAATTTTGAAAAGTACTACCATATGTAGAAAAAAATTCTCTTTCTAATTTCCTAATATCATTTTGCTCCAAAACTTCAACTTTGGCGCGCATTCACCATTTTTCAATTTTTTTTTTGAAAAATTTTTTTTTACGTTTTTACTATCGAGAAAAATGCTTGCTTATAGTACTCGATTTCCTCTATAATTTTTTCTTATAACTTTTTTCCCTATTCCTAACCGTTACTTTCCTACAAATTTTCTAAATCGTTGTTTTCATATTTTGCCTTAAAAATTTTTTCTTGTGTTATTTAAGCTCTTTTTTCCACTTAATAAACCACCATTTTCTAAATTCCCGTACTCTTTTCTTAAAGAGCGGGCTTTTCCGGCAGCTTTTTTTTTTTGGTTGGGTTTCAAATAAATATAAAACTACTACTTCACTCATTACAAATTTATTGATTCAAGAACATTATTTTGTGTTACATATAATAGATACATTAAAATATAGATTTATTGGTCACCGAACCGTTTAATACATTATAACTAAAAAATGAGTCGTGAATAACTAATGCGTACACTTTAGTGTCTTTGGGGAATTTATTCTTTCTCGTTTGGAACTCCAATTTTACATCCACTGTCGATGAGTTAATCGCCTCTGGTTGATGACTGCAATTGATAATAAAAACGGGGTTTTTCATATATTCCGCGAACGTTATCATCGGATCGTTTATCTCGCGCCCGTAGTAGCTGCTTTGGAAGTTTTCGTAATTGTAATAGGCTGCTGCGTACAGTTTCTTGGCGAAATCTAAATTCCATCTTTCGTATGGATAAACGGTTGAATTCAGATACAGTCTAATGTCGCATACGTCGGCGTGGGTAAACTGGGTTGCGTTTTTTTCTTTCTTGTCGCAATTATTGCTGTCTTGAAACCCGACGATTATATAGCGCGGTCTTTCCAGACTTGTACTCGTTCTCAAGGCCCACACGTCGGAAGATGTTTGCCTTAAAGCTGGTAATTCGTACAGATCCCATTTACGATATGCCATTTGAATACTGGCATTGTTTCCTCCTTTATTAATGCGAGACAGTATTTTCAATTTTTGCTTGTCGTCTGGAATGATGTGACGAATTTTCCATTCGATTTTGTCGATACTAATTTCTGCCTCTACTTCGCCGACGTAACAATTGGTAAAAGTGCGAGCTATAATCATAATAAGCTCTTGTTTTACGTTGAAAACACCTTTTGCGTAATCTTCGGCGAATCCCATAAGATATTTTAAGGGTAATTTCCCGGAGAATACGTTACTTGCCGTGTCTACGATATCTTGGTTTGCTTCGTCGAGACCCCATCCGCACGTCATGAGAGATCTTTGTTGCAAACTTCCGAATGAAACCATGGTTTTTAATGTCGTCGTAACTCCAGGTTTACGAACCACGGCGACCTGCTCACCTCCCATCTCGTAGCGAATTTCATCGAACAAAAATGCGAGGGCATTATTTGATAAAAAACATCTTTTCGTTGCGTCTATGGGTTTAAATTTTCCTTCGATATATATGTAACTTTCGGCGATATCCAGTATAATATCTTGAAAATTAATGGGGATACGGACTTCATCCGAATTGTTGAATGATGGAGATCCGTATGGTTTATACGTATGCTCTTCTAGACTAATAATGGAATTGTCCAAGATGGGCTCGGAGAAAACCTCTATTTTATCGCTGGTGGTGGAAATCATTTTCGCACTTTAAGACCGATTGATTTTAAAAATTTATAGTCTTCGGCAGATAACTGTTGAGATGTTTGTGATCTAACGTCTGGACGACGACTAACCTTGACGTTAACTCTTCTTTTACTTTTATTATGTTTCGGCGGTTCCCCCATCTTAGTCGACAGCACACACAATTGACGATTGAAGCAAAAACCCATTTTTATGAAAGTTTCTTCAGTTCCAATTTCACGATTATTTTCTCGCCTTGAAAATTGATTAGATCACCGCTATCGTCCAAGATGCGAAGAGTAATGTTGTCGATAAACTGACGTCCTGCCGGCATTAACGGCATATAAATATTATTTTGTGGTTCTTTACTGATTTTGTAACCGGGCTCCACGTCGATATCGAATTCGAACAAGGTATGACCTTCCACCGAATTCATATATGCTCCGGAAATTATATTACAATCTACGCGTATGATGCGTACTTTCATTATTTCCACCATCTCGGTTGATTCGTGCTTTTTGTCTCTTTTTAACACTGTATGATTAAATCCTAACATTTTACCGATACTCGCCTCTCCCCGGAAATCTATAGTATATTGGGATTTCAGTTCACATTTCAGCGTATTATTATTAGCGACCAAGTAAAAGATTCCATCGTTCTTTTCTTCAGTTGAAATCCTCAAAGCCTCCAACATAGCTTTACCTATCTCATCTATTTCATAGGCCCCAGGTGGAATCTGCAATTGTATCGGCTCGGTGGTGTAACCCTCCTTCATGTAGGCAAACTTATTGTTGCTTTCGTCCACATTAAAAATTGAATTGTATGTGTAAAATCCCAGCAATGCCAGACCATATTTGTTTTCTCTATTTAATTCGACTGGTGGATAAAAATCGGCGCTTAAGACGCTCGAGTGTCCTGTTAGTGTGAACGTATAAGACATGACTAACCATTAAAACATCACACATCTCGGTTTTATTCTTAGCGGCAACATTTAAAAAGATTCATCGTCACACCTTTTCTCACTGCATTAGATAGTGATGTTTTTATGCTATTTTCTGCTTTTATGCGCACATCGCTGATTTTGCAATAACAACAAAATATTTTTCTAGCCGTAAGATCCTCATCAGTCATAACCTCGTTTAAATTGCTGCTGCTGCTGCTGAAATAATGTTTGCAACCGCACTGATATTTTAATATATCGATATCGCTTTTAAGGTGCTCCGGCAACTTTTCCCAAACGAATGGAATTTCATTTGAGGCTAATGCAATCATTACTTCCTTGGGCATGTTTTCTAACTGTTTCACGGTCATTTTCCTTAATCCACCGGCTAGATGAAATGCTTTCAGTGATTGCAACATTTTAGTATAGTTATTGCGATCCATTTGCGGTGTTAATGGTGACGATGATGATGATGACATCTTTTACGCTGATGATTCGACAAGAAACTTTAAGCACAAATGTCCACACCAGACTGTTCCAAAATCCTGCTGACGATCGTATGTATAGTAAATAATTTTTGATGGTTCCGATCCCGTTTGTAGATATCGTACCAATTCGATCGGTGGGAGTAAATCGCCGAAGCTGTCATAATATGTTACTTTAGAATTATTTTTTCTATAAGCTACCCAATGAGTCCCTGCACCACGCGTACTATCCAAATTCACTATTGCTGCTTCGTAACGTCGAGGACCTTGTCTAGGTAATAAATCCCTCATATAAACGCCTCGAAAGTGTCCTATTCTTTTCTTTTTGGCATATTTTTCTATATCGATGTTAGATAGTGGTCTTCGAGGTAGGGATTCAATTAGTTTTTTGATCTACGATTTAAAAATAATCCCATACCTTTACGATATGGCTTTAGAAACAAACCATTTCCTTTCGATTTTAAATACAGGCCGGCACCGGTTTTATCTTCGCTGCTTTTTTTTACTGCTTTTATGGCGCGCACAATTCCCGCTGCCCCACCGGCTAATGAACCCAAAGCTGATAACCCGGCAAAAATTGGTATTAATGGTAATATTCCACCAGTTTTAGGAATCGGTATTATTCTCGGTGTACGAACCTTCCTTTTGCCACCTGCCGCTTTTACCGATCTACGTGTTGCCGACAGAGCTATTTTAGATGCATTCATGACATTTTTTTCCAACACATTTTTACTTCCGGCTTTTAATAATTCCCTTCGAACTGCTTGTCGAATAGCTGTTCCGAAACTGGCTTTCCGAACATGTCGATTTTTATTAACACCTTTCCTTTTTGTATGACGCGTGCCTTTACTAGATGTTTTTTTTGTTGATAATGATGATGATGGTACACCCATACCAAAACGATGTTTTCCTTTCATAATGTTTGTAACTAACCAAGCTGCTGTTTTTTCACCTAAACTGGAATCTTTCGATTTTACTCTATTCCAAGCACTTTGTTCGAGCTCGTAATCCGCTCGATGTCTCGCACTTATGTTGTCTTTATTATGTAAATAGGCTAAATCGTGTTTTTTGCATGCGGCATCCAAAGGATTAATGCCTGGATCACCTCTTGTTACACGTTTTATTACTTTTGTTCCGGGTCCGCAATATTGATAACCAGGAATGTGTACCTCGAATGGTAATTTATTTATTAACGAATTCACAATACCGTATCAAGTTTTGTTGGAAACGTGAGACCGTCCACTTCGTTTGACGCTCGGCATCTGAATGACAGTTTTTGTGAAAAATTGCCTATAAAATATCAAATTTTCCTAAGATGCGCGTTATCGATCTTAAACAAAAACTTCCTATTGACAATCTCGATGAAAAAGTCGGACTTGGATTTGAAAAGAAGATAATGAAGAGACACGGTCCTCTACTTCCTTCCTCTATTCGCGGCCTGTTAATTGGTCCATCCAATTGTGGAAAAACTAATGTCATGATTTCGCTGCTTACACACCCCCTTGGGCTACGTTTCGAAAATGTCTATATTTACTCGAAATCTCTGTATCAACCGAAATATGAGTATTTAAGGAAAATTTTAGCGCCCATCAAAGGTTTAGGCTACTATGCCTTTAGTGATTCCAGTAATATTGTGGTACCGTCCGATGCAAAACCAAACTCTATATTTATCTTTGATGATGTTATATGTGAAAAACAAGATGTTATAAGATCGTACTTTAGCATGGGACGTCATAAAAATATCGACTCCTTTTACCTAGCGCAAACATATTCGCGAGTGCCTAAACAGCTTGTGCGAGACAACGCCAATTTTATTATTATGTTTAAACAAGATGAGTTGAATATGAAACACATATTTTCCGACCACGTTTCACCGGATCTAACTTTTACTCAATTTCAAGAAATGTGCTCAAAATGTTGGGATAATAAGTATGGATTTTTAGTAATTGATAAAGACAGTGATGTGAAATCAGGAAGATACCGCAAAGGATTTGATAGCTATATATTACTGTAATAATAAGGGAAAATGCTCATTTGATTGTTGAAACGTCCTTTGTTAACATCATGAATAACGCGATCGACTTAAAACGTAAACTAGTGGAAGCTACCAATGCCGTCAGAAAAAAATTTAAACAAATTAAAGCGGCTAAAGAGTTTAATGTTGTGGAATTGGAAAAGTTTTACGAACCCATTTCTAAGCCGTTGACAACTATATCTGATGTGGTTAAGCAACGTCAGCAGCAGCAGCAGCAGCAACAACAACAGCAACAACATTATCCAGCTACCAAGTCACATAGTCTCAGTACATCAGAGCAGTCGACTCAAATATCAGGTTTTCCCCAACCTACACATTCCTTTCAAACCTCCACACCTATTCAGCAGCAGCAGCAGCAGCATCGCATTTCAAAAGAAGATATTAGCCAATCGGTGTTTGATACACCCTCAACTTCAACTAATACATCTCTCGCATCCGCTGACACCACAACTTCCGATACTTTAAACGCACACCTGAAAGGATTACGTTCGAAACCATCTCTATACGATACTGTATATGGTGTACGTTTTGGTTCAAAAACAGATAACAAAAATTTTATTGGTAATTTAGAGGTGCGTTTTCGAAATGGAAATATTGTCTTATACAAAAAAGGGAAAAATATTGCAGAATATGGTGGATCACCGGCACTTTATGATTTGTTATTTCTTAAAACACCCCCAAGTGTAGGCAAGGAACAACAACAATTAAGTGATAATGTACTTTCAACGTACAAGGAAATTTTGGAATCAACGAATGCTGTCTACAACAATTTTAAAAAAAGTGATGGTTTACGGGAGACCAGATGGAACAAATATTTACGAATTATTAAACCTCTGATAATGGGCACAAAATTAGGTGGTACTATTACAAGAAAAAATCTCTCGGAAAAACTACAGTTACCCACAAACAAGAAATTATCTTCGAAAAAATTTCAATATGTCTACTGGAACAAAGCTAAAGAGTTGGTGGATCGTTTACGTTTGTTGTGGAGTTCCAAAATGGCCGGTCGCACTGGACACGAAAATGAAATTATGTCAATCATAGAGGAATTACGAGAAGAAGATATAATATATTAAGCTCAATATTTAATGATATTATTCAGTTCTTCCTTCGATCTGAAACCTTTAGTATTACTAATAATATGGAGCCCAGTCTAGAAAAAATCAAGATTGTTAATGAACTACATAGAACGGCTAGAAAAAATTTTGTAAGACGGCGCACGATAATAAAAGGATACAGAGATTTGTGGCAAATTGATTTGGCTGAAATGCAACAGTATGCTGATGAAAACGATGGTTATCGTTATATTTTGGTCTGTATAAATTGTTACTCGAAATTTGTCTATACCAAAGCCATAAAAAACAAGACTGGTATAGAAGTTACTAATGCGATGAAAAGCATCATTGAAGAGGCACCATATACACCAATAAATCTGCAAAGTGATCAAGGAAAGGAGTTCTATAATACAAACTTTCAAGCCCTGATGAAAAAATATAATATAAATCATTATTCCACTTACAGCACAAAGAAAGCTGCAATTGTTGAGCGAGTCATAAGGACTTTAAAAAATAATTTATATAAACAATTCTCGACAAGAGGATCTTACAAATGGATACATATATTATCGGCAGTAACAAAAACCTATAACCATTCGAAACATCGCACCATTGGAATGAAGCCTGCAGACGTGCAAGAAAAAACACATATTAAAGCATATGATTATTTAAAAATTGTACCTAAAAAATTTAAGTTTTCCATGGGTGACATTGTGCGTATTAGCAAGTACAAAAGCTTATTCGAGAAAGGATATACGCCCTCTTGGTCAACCGAATTGTTTAAAGTTGTAAAAGTTAACGTTACAAATCCACCTACTTACTTGTTGGAATCGTTAGAAGGTCAGCCTATAAGAGGGTGTTTTTACGAATCAGAACTACAAAAAACAAGCAGTCCTGACGTTTATCTAGTAGAAAAGGTCCTTAGACAACGCAAGAAAAATCACATCGAACAATTATTTGTCAAATGGCTAGGATTTCCCAACCACTTCAACTCTTGGATAGATAAAGCTAATATTGTTTAAATAACATATTGTATGACTATATTTTTTATTTAAAATGTAAAATAAATAAACAATATATTGTAAAATAAAGTTTTTTATTTCAATCTTCATTATTAAAAACAATGACAATAAAACATCATACACATAAATAACATTTCAATATTCTTGGAGGGAAGGTCCAATTCACCGACGACTACGACGTTATCTTCAAGGCTATGCCACTCGGAGTGCGTTCTCCTATTCTTTAACCTGCTTTTTTTAGATTTTTTTTGAAGTCGAGTCGTACGACAGTGCGCTTAATGAGTCATTTAAAGGCTGATGATAGAGTATTTTCTGCATAACTTCAATTTTTGTTTTAAGCTCACTATTATTTTTGTATATCATGGGGAGGACATCCTTGTTAAATATGTCACATATTACAACTGCAAAATTGTAAAACTTTCTATTAACAAAGTGTTTTGTCACAGCATCGTCATCATCTTTAGGTTCGCCTAAGTTGGTTATGATTTTTCCACCCATATCATACTGCCCATCCGCTGTAAGTTTAAAACCAATCCCTTGTGGCCCAGATAATATATGATATTTTTCATTATATTTCTGACGACCAAATTTATCAATTGTGTTGTTTCCTCGACTCATTTTCAATCTTTACTAAACTATTTTATTTTTATTTGCCCTACTTATATTAAATATTTCAGCTGAGAAAAAGAAACACTGCCTATGATCTACTGGGTTGGTATGTTTATAAAAGAAATAAAATAAAACTGTGATTGTAACAGATATTTATTTACAGTTATTTAATTGCACAAATACAAAAATTATAAAAAATTAATTTTCCATGTCTTCGTTTTCGTTGCTCAAAATTCTATCCCATCCGACACTATTTCGATCGTCAACGTCTTGGGCTGTTGCTGTTGCAGAAACCAATTCATATTTTGCAGCAAGCTCACCTGGTAAATGTGGAATATTGACGAGGTATTCTTTTAATTCTTCTTCAACCATTTCAGCACAAAATGTATCCATGTCTATGGAACCATATAAAAATTTGTCGCACAAGTGTGCCCCAGCCATAAAATTGATTGTATCCCTGATCTCGTTCTTATATTGATCTTTGGTTACATCAATATGCGACCAATCATTTACGCTATCTAACATATCGTGAGCCCTATTTCTTAATTCTCTCCCCAACCAAAATATGTATCTATCTACACATTCGTTGGCGGTCGTCGTCGTCGTCGTCGTCGCATCAGCAGACATCTTTAACAGAAATAATGAACACGCGTAAGTATTCTGACATGTGCAACTATATTTTAAATTTAATTACATCCTTTTTTTCAAACAATTTACATACAATTTACTCCAATGAGCCAAAACGTAATAATGTTCGAGTATTGTTTCCAAAAACTCTAGTGCCCTGCCCCAAATAAGTTAGAGTGTATTTATCTTTAGTTTTACTCATAATATCTACAATATCGTCAGATAGTGTTTCGGCCACACGTTTTGGTAAAAAAGTCTCAAATGTGCTATTATCACCGTCATCGTGTAAAGCCACTAAAAGAGTTTTACCAAATCGTGTAGTCATTGAAACCATCTTTACAATTTTATACACTTTGCCTACAATCATTTCGGTAACCTTTTTTTTCTCTAAAACCTCGAAATCTTTGCTAAACATTTCATTAATTTCATCTAGAGTTTCTTTTGCAATACTCATTATTGAAAAAAATGGTATATAAATCCAAAAATTACCGTGAATATAAAAGCACTTTCAGAACACTACACGAACACAATATTTGATGTTTATGCCACTGATATCTGCGACTGTTTGAAGTCACTTCTTCTCCCACGAACCTTTATAGCGAGGTTTCAAGGTCGAATTGTAACAATGGTGGGGGTAGCTTAACGATAGAAATAGTGGGAGGAGTATTCAAGGTCAAATGACGTCACACATTTAAATTGGTATAAGGATAACTTCAAGGACAAAATATAATGAAACAAATAACTACATTTTATGTACTTTATTCATTGATTTTTTTCTGCCATTCTTCTATGCGTTTAACATTATCACCTAAACCTAATTTCCTTAATTTGTTCAATAATAATTGTTTATTTTTATTTCTAAGAAAATTCTTACAAACTATACTAGCTAAAAGACACACTTCGGCATGGTCCATATACTTAAAAAATACACTAAAGTCCTGAGCCTCCGAATCTTGCATTTCATATGCGTAAAATTCCGAACAGGCTGCAGAAATTAGAAATTCCTCGTACATTTCTCGCACTAAACTTTCCATATTAACTACTACTACGTTAAACTTAAGTCCTACACTCTAATTTCATCTAACACAACCGGATCTGCAATGAACCTAATCAGTTTTTCCAAACAGTCACTAAACCCCAACTTTTTTATCTCACGAACAAAGTCTTGTAAATTTATTGTTTTGCTGCAATATTTACGACATGCATTCGCAGCCTTTTCATATTCATAAGCCAAATCACAATAGCGCGACGCCCATTCTGCTCGACTTTTCATTGCATCATTGAAATAATTATTAGCCGTTTCAGTGAACTCATCGCCCAATTTTTTTACTGTCTCTTGCAAAGCACTATTCATATTATTCACTCATTTTTACATTCACGACACTTTTTTATTGCTGGTGGTGGCCCATCTATATGATGACGATATATTTGTTCATAGTGAATGTAACAGGGTAAGCTTAACTGTAGTTCCTTGTTACACCGATATGACGCTGGCAGCTTATCCCAAATTTGCCGTAAACTCAGCGTATCAACGCAAGTTTTTAAATATTCGAGAGGAAAAAATGCTAGATCCTTCTCTTCAAAATCACACAAACTTTTTAAATTACTCTGATATAAACAAATTACTCTGCCGACTTGCTCTATAATTTTTTCTTTAGGTAGTTCCGTATCTGACATTTCACACTGAATGAATGCAAGTAGACTCACACAATTTATAGAACAATTTGCAAGGTCAAAATCATTTCAAGATCATCCCACACTATTACAATGCACAAATAACTACTTCAAGGTCACACACCCAAGATGACCTTCAACAAAGTCAAGGTCGTCTCGACCAAGGGCAAGGTCAAGGTCACACACACAACCTTGAACACAAGGCCAAGGCCAAAGCACACGTGCACTTTCAAGGTCAATGGCAAGGACATGTGGGCGGGGCCAAAGAGGGGTGAAGCAAGGTCAAGGTCAAGGTCGAGGAGTGGGGGGATCGAGCGAATCGGGTTATGTTCACTACTTACTCGGTTGCGGCAAACGCTTGGCATTCTCCAGTTATGTACTGGATTGTATCTGTAGTTCGACAGTCATATCTACATTATTAATTTTCTGTTGAGGGATCTCTAATGATGAACTTCCGATAGTTCTTCATCAGAATAACCTGGTTTTGGATAGCTAACAAGACGCCCTTCCTTTCCGGAAACATCTGTCCTGAAATTAACCAGTAGTTCGATGCTGAGTTGTCGACATTGTCCTGTTTTGAATGCCGTCCATGAAATGGCTTCTGCCAGGTTTGTAACTACTCTTGGTCTGTTTGATGGTGAGAAGTAATATTATGTTCCCTCAGCTGTAGCGGCGTTGAATCGTTTGCCTTTAATACTACTCGATGTAGTGTAGAAGAGTCTGCTAACCTCTTCCTCCTTGATATCTTGGAAGCATTGTACGTTCAATAGCACTATGAGGGTGAAGTTTTTGTGCTTTTGTTAGGAGCGTTCTTATTTTTCTTCACAGGTTTTGGATGTCGGTCCTACTCCATTTTACAATTCCAAAAGAGTAGCTAAGTGCAGAGCAAGTGTACATATTGAGCGCCTTAAACAAATTTATACTACTTAAGTTAGTTCGTAATACCCGCATTACCCTTTTGACAAATTCGGTTGTTAATTCGGCTTCCACAGTGCGATGGTCAATTTTTTTAGCCTGTTTGACACCTAGGTATTTGTATCTTTGGTTTGCTTCAATTGGAGCCATAGTTTCAACGTTCTGCATTTCAAATGCTGCTGGTTACATCTTACCTTTAACGATGTTCAAAATACGGCACTTGTTAAGTCCAAATTGCATTCCGATATCCCCGCATTTTTTTCTTCCTTCTGGTTTCTGGTAGCAGCCATCAGTTTAAGATCATCCATGTATAGAAGATGACTGACTCTTACCACCTCTTCGTTGTTATTTCTAATACTAAAGCTATGTCTGGTGAAGTTCAAACGGCGTGATAGTGGGTTTATTGCAAGACCACAATGGGCTAAGTGAATCGCCCTGAAATATTCCCCGTCGTATTGGAATTGTGTTAGGGTCGCTAGATGGCACTTGCAATTGGATCCTAATTCTCCAGCTTGCTACGTAGCAAGCTACTTTCAGAATGAAGGATACAGATAAATATACCATAACTTTGAAGAAGCGCCGTTTCGCCGAAATCTCATTTAGCATTTTCAAGTGCGATTCTCTCGCTGAGAACTGATGGTGGCCTCTGATGAATTTCGAGTTTTGTTTAGCTGGCTCGCTTCCTGATTGGATGAGCGGCTTCGCAGGCTCCTCCCCTCTGCCGAGTGAGATATATTTTATTCTTGTATGCTGGTCTCTCTTGTACTAGTTGATTTTTGTTGTTTTCTTTTTTGATTCTTTATTAATGTTTTCCATGTAGTTGGAACATTTATAGAATCGTCTAATTTATTTAGCTGTTCCGCTTTTTCGATTTCCAGGGCCTCTCTTATGACGCGTACCGTGTAGTTCTGTACTGGTGCTATTTCCTTTGTTTTTTCGAAGTCGATGGTATGTCTGGTGGTTTGGTGATATTGAAATAGGGCTGAGGTTGTCTGTTTGTTTGGCTATTTTTATGTTCTTGGATTCTTGCTAATATACGCCTGTTTGTTTGTCCTATATAAGTTTGATGACAATCTGCACACGGAATGCTGTAAACGCCATGATTTTCAAGGTTGGTCTTGTCTTTGGGATTTCCCAGGATGTTGGCTATTGTTTTTTGTGGTTTAAATATGGGCTGTATGTTGTGTTTTCTTAAGAATCTTCCGATTCTGTCTGTTATTCCTTTTATGTATGGTATTATGGCTTTGTTCCTTGTTTGATCTTGGTCTTTGGTCTTTGTTGTAGTCTTCTCTTGTCTTTTTATATCTGATTGTGAGAAACCATTCCGTTTTAGAGCTGTTGAAATGGGTCTTATTTCGTCTTGTTTTGTGTCAAGTTCTAGTAGGCGGAAAGATATTGATACTAATGTGTTGACTACTGCCTGCTTTTGAGAGGGATGATGATGTGACGCTGCATTGAGATATCGATCAGTATGTGTGGGTTTCCGATATACGCTAAAGTCCAGGGTGTTGTTGAGTTTCCTAGTTAATAGCAGGTCCAAAAAAGGAAGTTTCTTTTCTTGTTCGATTTCTAGCGTGAATTGGATTCTGTGGTGGATATTGTTCAGGTATATGAGGAAATCGTCCAGGTGTTCTTTTCCATGTGGCCATATATATCATCAACATAGCGTTTCCAAAATTTCGGTTTTAAAGGTGCCTTTTGCAGTGCCTCTTGTTCGAAATATATCATAAAAAGGTTGGCTATGACTGGTGAAAGCGAGGATCCCATAGGTGCGCCATCTGTTTGTTTGTATATTTGGTTATTTAACATGAAGTATGTCTTCTTTAGGCAGTGTTCTGCAAGTTCGTGACTTACGTGAAAACGATTTTTTCAACGAACGGATTTAAACCCGGAATAACCAAACTATTCATTCTACCATCCGTTAAAACCTACGATATAATATATATATATATATATATATATATATATATATATATATATATATATATATATATACTAGCGACCCGCCCCGTCTTCGCACGGGTGCAATGCTGATACTAAATACACTACAGAAAAACTGTGACTATTTATTTTATTTTTACAACAACGCACGCTGGCGCCGCCCCGGTCGGCCAGTACCGCCGCAAGCGCTACTTCCCGCAATTTTAAATCTGTAATATCTTCGAAAATATTCATTTAAATCTTGCAATGCTGATACTAAATACACTACAGAAAAACTGTGACTATTTATTTTATTTTTACAACAACGCACGCTGTCGCCGCCCCGGTCGGCCAGTACCGCCGCAAGCGCTACTTCCCGCAATTTTAAATCTATAATATCTTCGAAAATATTCATTTAAATCTTGTGCTGTAAAGGACCATATAGATCTATATTAAATCAACAATGTATTTAAGCTATTTAATTGGATAAGCATTAATGCTGTATTGGTTAAAATCGCTTCAAAATTTGCCATTATTTGTCTTAAAAAGTAAATGACAAAAAAATGTTATTGTGGGATATCCATGAGAGATAGACATATACCATCGCGGAGTTTTCTGTAGACCTTTTCAATGTGTACAAATAATTAGTACATTATTTTGATAAATCTCGTAGGGTTCAGCCTGCGTTTGCAATGTAAGAGGAAAAAAATATGATAATTAAAGACATCACATTAGAAACCTCAAAAATAACAGTATTTCTCCACTATTTAATGGATGTTATTATACATATAAACCTTCCTCTATCTTCACTCTATCTATTGAAAAAAACCGCATCAAAATCCGGTGCGTAGTTTTAAAGATTTAAGCATACAAAGGGACATAGGGACAGAGAAAGCGACTTTGTTTTATACTATGTAGTGATATATATATATATATATATATATATATATATATATATATATATATATATATATATATGCTTAAATCGAGAACCTTTTACGTTTTATTGAAGTCGGTTAATAAAAAATACTATTTGTCCATGTTTAATAAAAACTGTTAAATCAATTGTAGAAATTGCAAAGCGGTGTGTTGGCACCTCCAATGCAAAAATATATACACGAACCGACATGACTTGTACATTAAATACGACAGCTGAAATATATTTGCCTTTACGCTCATAAAGGTGTTCGTCTGTTCGTAACTGCGACGGGAACAAATTAAATCTTTACATAAACGTATAATCTTTGTTGTCTTATTATCGTAGATTTGTTTGTCTACGTCTACATTGGATGTATTTTATTTAATTATTTTTTAGCAAATAAGACGGACCTGGGCATGTTTCGTCCTCATATATGACAATCACTCGTACGTGAATATTTTTAGAACATTTATCTTCCCTTGGAGAAAATTTGATAATACTATTATATTTCCATTTCCCAAAAGCCATTTTTTTGGTATAAAACACTTTATAAAATACAAAATATTAAACGAGTTCAAATCAAATATGATCTATAACTAAGAAAAGATTGACACATGCAACTTGATGAATTAATGAACATTCTAATTTAACGTTTTGATTTCAAATTCCACAAATACGAGGACGGTTCGATAAGTTCTCTGCCTGAAAAAGAAACCAAAAGATTTTTGAAAATATTTTTATTTATTTTTCAACATAGTCCTCTTGTACTTCAATAGATTTAGACCAACGATGTTCTAATATTTTTATACCCGTAATATAATGCGATTTATCCAACTCGGCAAAATAAGCGGTTGTTGCTGCTCTGACATCGTTATTTGAAGGGAATTTTCGTCCAACGAGCCATTTTTTGAAGTTTGGGAAGAAAAAGTAATCGCTGGGAGCCAGATTTGGCGAATATGGCGCATGTGGAACCCCTTCGAAATGTAGGTCATAGAGTTTTGCAGCAACAACCATAGATTTGTGTGCAGACGCGTTATCCTGATGAAAAAGCAAATTTTTTTTGGCATAATGTGGATGTTTGTGAACAAAAAGATAAAAAAGATAACTCATAGTAACAGAAAGAGAGAACCGACACTGCTTAAGAATGCAAAAGGCAAGCTAATCTTAGACACCCAAGAGAAACTTAAAAAATGGACAGAATACATCAAAGACCTGTTTAAAGACAATAGAGTAGAGCAGATGGAGATTGAAGTAGAATATAATAACAATAACGAGGCATTAACGATATTGAAAGATGAAATAAAAGCAGCTATAAGAAACAACAAAAATGGAAAAGCACTAGATCCAGATCAAATCCCAGTAGAAATCTTAAAATGCATGAATGATGACCACGGATATATCGTTAGATCTGTTCAACACAGTATATAAAACGGGGAATATACCTAAAGAATGGTTACTCTCCACCTTTTTCGCTATTCCAAAAAACAAAAATGCAAAAGACTGCAGCGAATATAGAACAATATCTTTGATACGCCATGTACTCAAGGTGTTTTTAAAAGTAATACACGGACGCATTTATAAAGAACTTAAAAAGGGGATAGATGATAGTTAATTTGGATTCAGAAATGGTATAGGCATCAAAGATGCGTTGTTTGCACTTAATGTGCTTTCACAAAGATGCATGGATATGAACACCGTATACACATTTGTTATGTTGATTTCGAGACGGCTTTTGATAAAATTAGACATGAAAAACTAGTAGAGATTCTAAGAAGAAAAAACATAAACAACAAAGATTTAAGAATAATAACTAACCTATATTGGAATCAACGCGCACAAATAATAGTACATAACGAAACAAGTCCGGAAATTAAAATAGGAAGAGGAGTGAGACAAGGATGCATTTTGTCACCCCTACTATTCAATGTGTACAGTGAATCGATCTTCGAAGCAGCACTGTTAACGAAAAGTAAGGGAATAATAATAAACGGAAGAGCTGTAAACAACATAAGATTTGCAGAAGACACTGCTGTCATAACTAGCTCCGCTGGAGAATTCCAAGAACTACTGAACGAAAGAAATAACGTTTGCGAGCAACACGGATTAAAAATGAACACCAAAAAGATTAAACATATAGTAATAACTAAAAAACAAAACATGCAAACAAGCATAAAGTCGTGAGGTGTGAATTTAGAAAAAGTGCAAAAATACAAATACTTGGGCACATGGATAACAACAAATAATGAACAGAAATAAGAACGAGAATAGAAATGGCAAGAAGTGCGTTTGTAAAATTGAAAACCATACTGTGCAGCAGAGACATCACTCTAGAACTAAGAATGAGAATTTTAATATGTTATGTATTTTCAGTGCTGCAGTATGGGTTGGAAGACTAGACACCAAAACAAGAACACATAAATAAACTGCAAGCGTTTGAAATGTGGTGTTACAGAAGGATGTTGAGAATATCTTGGACGGAGAGAAAAACAAACGTAGAAGTATTACTAGCGATGGACAAAAACTATGAAATAATTAACAACATAAAAATAAGGAAACTGCAATATCTTGGACATATAATGAGAGGCCAGCGATACAAGTTGCTTAAATTGATCATGCAGGGTAAAATAGAAGGAAGAAGAAATATCGGAGGAAGAAAAATTTCATGGTTGAGAAATTTGAGAGAGTTGTTCAATTGTAGCTCAGTAGAACCTTTTCGAGTTGCTGATGATATCCAACGTCCGATAGGAGATAGCACCTGAAGAAGAAGAAGGACGTTTAGCCTTAATCACATGCTGCAAACGCACCATTGGTGAAGCGTGATACTTACCAGTGATGGTCTTGCCTTCCTCTAAATAGTCTATAAGCACCACATCATATGAATCCCAAAAACTGTTGCCATGACTTTTCCTGCAGACGGAACCGTTTTTGTTTTTTTCTGCCCCCACCCACTGTAGATGTTTCATCTACAGTTATAAAACGTTGAAGAAACTCAGCAGTATTGCGTTTGAATAAGTCTAAACCCTCTTGCGAAGTGTTCATTTGAAGACGTTTTTGGTCGACTGTTAACAAAAGCGGCACCCATCGCGCAGAAGGCTTTTTCATGCCAAGAACATCATGTAAAATGTAGTGGACACGATCTATCGAGATGTTTGCTATACCAGCAAGCTCTCGTACTTTCAGTCGGCGGTCATGAAGTATGACAATGTGAATTTTTGTGACAATTTCGTCAGTTGTAACGGTTTTTGTGCGTCTTGAGCGCTCATCATCTTGAATTGATGTACGACCACGATTAAATTCAGCAGCCCATTTTTTTACTGTCGAAAACGAAGGAGAAGAATCCTCTAAAGATGAATCTAACCCATTTTTAATGTCCGTAGGAGTTAACCCCTTTAAAACAAAGTACTTTATAACCGCTCGAACTTTCACAAAATATCGAGCATTATGTGTTCACTCGATCGCCACAAACAAGCAACTGAACGCAAACATCTGAAACTTTGCAGGACATCATCTCAACATTAATGTTTACAAAATATTATAGATATTTGATCCTACTAGCGCCCTCTCTGTTTCAGGCCGAGAACTTATCAAACCATCCTCGTATATGTCCGCTGTTACTAGGTCGGGTTGTAAATATCTCCTTTATACAAGGTGTCTCACGGTAACCATCCATTAGAATGCTCTGAAAGTAATGCGATCTGAATCTTGCAAATTTGAATAATGGGAATTTCGATGATGCTCTCTTCAGATGAAGTATCAGCGATTTTGTGCTACGTCCGGTTATATCGGAAGTTGTCCGAAACTTACTTATTTTAAATGGATGATCTTGTATGTTGTACTTTTTTCTATTTTTTTCTCTATTTTTCTCAAAATTTTTATATACAGGGTGCGGTATTTATCTTGAGACAACGGAATATCTCGGTGAGATAACATTTTTTTGAAAAATATTTTATACAAAAATTATAGGGTGGCAGGGGGCTAATCAATCGTGACCTTGAAAATGACCCTGACCTTGTCCTTCAAAGTAATTTGAAAGTCAACTTCAGAATTTTAAAAAAGTCCCCCCAATTTCGACCCCGGGAAAGAAAAGAACGGGAAATTTTATCATCAAGTATGACCTTGACCTCAAGGCGAAGGTCAAACATCAAGGTCATTTCAAGGTCAAAACAAAAATTCGCAGTATTTCATGAAATGTTTTGTACGACAATTGTTGGGTGGCACGGGAACGTCCTGGGTTAAGAACTCGCAACATTTCGTAGAAATTATACGTGAAATAAAAGTACAACCGGAAGACCATTTTATTGGCTTTGACGTGGAAAGCCTATATACCAACGTTCCAGTTAAGGGGTCACTAAAAATCATAAGAAAGAAACTTGAAGAAGACCAGACCTTAGCAGAAAGAACATCTTTACCACCGTACGCCATTATGGACTTGTTGGAAAGTTGTTTGGCTAATTCCTATTTTCAAGAAAAGGAAAAATTCTTCATCCAGGATGATGGACTACCGATGGGATCTTCACTATCACCGGTGGTCGCAAATATTTTCATGGAATGGTTCGAGACGTTTGCAATTGAATCCCCAACTAAGAAACCAAAGTTATGGCTCAGATACGTAGACGATATTTTTATTATTTGGAGTGGAAACAACGAAGAACTTCGAAACTTCCTTTTTCATCTCAACAATATCAGCCCAACTATTAAACTCACCATGGAGAAAGAAGTAGAAAATAAATTACTATTCTTAGATGTCTTAGTTGAAAGAAGTGGCAGACAAATTCTAACTTCGATTTACAGAAAAGCCACGCACACAGGACAATACCTTAATTATTCATCTAATCACGAACGACCAAAGTATTTAAAAAATCAGTTTCTAGATCTGTAAAATGACACCTGTCAAAAATAAGGCCCAACGAGTTTTGTTGTTAAGTCCGTAGTATGGTTTACTGAGTCTTTATGGCCTCTCTAAAATATTAAAATTTCATTAAATTATACAAGTCGATTCAAAACTTAAAGCCGATAAGGTAAATCGCTAGGTACCCCTTTAGGACTCTGTATCTTAGTTAACGGGCACTTTTTTTCTTTCTTTCTATGACAAAGTAAGGTAATTTTGGACCTCCCCTGAATGCTCCCGAGAATTTAAGAGGTACTTACCGGACACTCTGTATATAGGAGGATCTCTGGAAGGGAATTATGTAAAAAAATTTCATTCGAATAATTTTTCCCACGGAACCGAAATCTTCGTCTCGTCTAATAATATTTGTTTCAATTTGTGTGTTCTACTCCAAAAAAAAGATGTTTAAATTTTATAGTATTTTTAAAAATTCAAAAAAAAAATGAAAAACCTGTAATCTATCGCATTTTTTCTGGTAATTACTTTTCTTTGTTGGCTTCCTCTTTGTTCTCGTCTTCCTGTGTACTTGTCTCGCCTTCTTTTTCTTCCTTAGCTTCCATAATAAGCGCCACTTCCTCTGTCAATCTAATCGGTTGAATATTTGGACGATCAGAAATATTACCGGAATCTGTACTTCTACGTGATCTACTGGAGCTTTGACTCGATCTTCTCGATCTACTGACATAGTCCTCTTCATCTACATAATATTAAAATTTAAAAAGTCGCTTACGAGGTGTCCCATTTTCAATACTTTTAGAGGGTATTGGACTTTTTATCAAAGATAGAGTGTTGCGGTTTTCACTTTAGTGTTCTACTTTGTAACGAAACGAAAAATTGCAGTATCAAATTTGTCACGGTTCTCTTAGGTTATAATCTACAGGGTGATTTTGAAAATTTTCATTTTTTAGGTACATCTCGTATTTCCGTTATGCGTTAATTTATCAAACAGGTAAGTACTGATCTTTATGGTTTTTTACGTAGAGTTTAGTGGCGTAGTCAGTTTTTTTTTTTAATTTTGTTTTTAAGATATTAACTAAACTTATGATTTTCTTAGTAGGACATCCTGTATATTATTTTATATATTGATTCAGTATAATTTAGGCTTTTCAAAAATATATAATGTGTTTATGTGACAGAATTTGATTATAGACTCCTGCTAATGATATATTGAGGTAGCGTTAATCATTTTATCTATAATCATCTTTTGCTCCATATTAATTAGTAACTATTTTAATAACCTACAATTAAATTTCACAGCAATAAAGACACTCTGGAAGTCTGGTCGTGCATCTTCTCTCTTGCAGCTTTAGTACCAATCA
The DNA here is from genome assembly GCA_034092305.1 of Diaprepes abbreviatus. NCBI lineage: Eukaryota > Metazoa > Arthropoda > Insecta > Coleoptera > Curculionidae > Diaprepes > Diaprepes abbreviatus. Next base: position 1,374,358 of record JASJET010000280.1, read on the forward strand.
ATTACGGTTATTTAAGCTTACCAACCACAACTTAGAACTTCAGGACTCAGGCAGTGCTATTCATTGGCTGGACAATTGACATCTCTTGTTTACAGCTCACACAGCAGTACGTCCGCACGTTAATTCGCTAAGTTTTTTTTTAATTAAATTAAATAAAAAAAGTTTCTCAAAACAACTTAGTCTATTAACAAAATAAATAGAATAAAAACGAACTATTTACAATGAGAAACTTAAAACTAATAACAATTACGAAAAAAAAAACTAACATACTTGCTCTTCTCGGTCATTATTTTAATCAAAAACGTAAAACCCAATTTTGAAAAAAAAAAACACTTATAAATAGCTTTATAAAATATTAAACAGAAAAAGAAATAAAACCCGAAAAACAGCTATTTATATTACTTAATCAACCGTATGAAAATCGCAAAATGTCCGACGAAAATAACACACGATAATCCCTTAATTTCCCAAATTAAATCAAAACAAATCAAAGAAAGAAAACCTTCATTCGCGCTAAATATACACTACGGCACTGGACTTAAAGAACGGTACCGATCACCCTTATTCGACTTTCAGATTGGTATTGAAATTTACTATTCCTTAAAAGAGTGTCTTCGAATCTTACACTCCTCGACACCCCTCTGTTTCCCATTTGTACACATTTTACCCGATGGAACCCGGTAAACGTCAATTTCTTTCCCTTAAAATTCAAAGGTTTCAATCGTTACGGGCCGAGGGCGTTAGCTATTCTATACCGGATGCTTGATTCCCGAATTAGCCTCTGCGCGTCTTAATCCTAATTTTTTATATAACAGAGTAGTAAAACAAACTAACCTACGTCTTCCTATAACGAAAAGAATATATGTTAAAGACAAAAAAACTATTCACTTTTCTTGGCTGTTTTGGCAATAAACATCTTAACTCGTTATTTCTTGTAAATAGAAAAAACAGTGATTACTCAGTATCCTTTTTACAAATGGCCAAACGATATATTTCTATTATAGTGAGTTTATTTGATCATTCTTTTGTTTCTTAATAATGGGAAAATCGTTCAATATTTTTAAGACATTTTATAACGGTATTTCATATACCATGTGTTAAAAAAAAGCTACCCTTATCACGTCGGTTTTATTTACATAACCAGGGTAGGATTACTTAGACAGATTTATAGGCAATTCTAAGAGAGCGCCTTATTACGTCTTCATAAATAATCTGACTTTATGTATTTTTTTAAAGAAAACATTTAAACGACAAAGATCATATAAGTTAAGCTCGATAACTGATTTATTTTTCTTTAGACTTTCGTGGATAGTGATAAAAAAATATAACTACCCTATTCCCACGGGAAATCTATTCACAGAGTGATTATTTAATCATTCATTTTAACAGAATATAGTTCACATTGGATGGTGTAAAACAATTAATATTTGTTCCATTACATTTAGGTATTTTGAAAAACAAGGTTAGAATTCGATATTTTCAGTAATTCACTTTATTTGTAACAGTTGGCCACGGCCAATTTATAAGAAACAAAAGCAAAATAATAATTATACCAAAGATTAGACATTAATTTTAATATTTTTCTATATCCTCAATTGTAAACATTTAATTATTATTACATTTTTGACTTTAAACAACACTGTTGTTATAAAGCCAGAATATTGAAATTTGATTGGAAAGAAACAAGAATAACATTATTTCATAAAACTGAAGTAACAAGAACTAAAAACAACCATAAGTTCTTTTAAAGATGGTTTTCAAAATGAAGGTCATTTTCCCAAATGCAATATCGAGACAATTTCGCTATTCTTCGAATTGCATTTAAAAGAGTCATAGGTCTATTATGAAGTGTTTGAAAAGCTAAACCAAATGCCTAACGAAGTTCCGCTATAGAATAATGTCGTGTCTTATACACTTGATTTTGCATAAAACCTCACAAAAAAATCCAAAACGGAAAGATCGGGATATCGTGGGGGCCATGTCGCTGGCCCACAGGCGCGGATCCAGGGGAGCTTTGAGTTCAAGAAAATTCTGCCACTTATACTACAGTTTATTCAAGAACTAGAGAGAGTAATAAATTATTTTTTACTCTTTTTTTTCTTCGCAAACTACCTGTGTTCTTTAGTCCGATGTCTTTGGCAAAATCTGTTAGACACATATATTTTTCATAGGAATGGGTTAGAAATTTTATAATCAAAAATACCGGTCTAAAATAATGGACTATTTGGTTGGATAACACTAGATATTTGGATGTGTGAAGTATTAAAAAGGATTTTAATCCTTGTCATAGGCGTCGGAAGGAGGTTTATTTTATCACTAAGTATTTATGGCATAGAATAATATTTCGGTAATAAACTTTAAATAAAAAGTTTTTATAATATTATTTAATTTCTTATGATTTCTTAATAATTCACATAAATTAGAAAATATAGAAAATTTTGACATATTTCACACAAATTACAACTGTATTTTTATTATTTTTAATTTTGGCATAGAAACCGTTTTAGGCACATTTCGACTAAAACGTAGCCTTTTTCTCTAAAAAAATTCGAAGTTATAATACAAATACTTACAAAATACCCATTGTCAAAAATACAAGAAGTTAAACATATATAAAAAAATAAATTCGTCCATATAATATTAAAATTTTTTTCGGGCAATTGGACATTTTATTATTAATTAAAAACATTTTTAGGATATTTGACGTTTCAGTTTATTTATTTCTATCCGCAGAATTAAAATTAAACACTAAACAGGGATTGAAATGTAATTAATTTTTATATGTTACAGAGAATTTAAATAATACATTGTATTTACGATGGTAAACATTACGTATCTAATTCGTAATCAGTGAAGCTATCTTCGCTCAAATTAATTATAATTGGTTCCTTTATCTCACCGATCATGAGATCGAGTTTTCACATTTTCTTTTATTCTTTTATTATATGAATTTTTCCCAATTTTCTGCATTAACTTTATTAAAAAAATCTTTCAAAAGTTCAGTTAAATTACTAGTTTTGTAAGTTGTGTTATTTCTGGCAACTCTACCTTTTACTTGAGAGAGCTGTTTCTTTTTCCAACGGACATTTTCTAGACGATCTATAAGAACAGATTTCCTATCTGTTTTTTTCCAGCAAAAATTAAGTTCTCTGAGCAATTTCCAGAACTCAGTTCTTTTAATTTCAGGTAAATCCCGATCTTCATTGATTTTACTAAGAATTTTGTCGACGGTTGGGATCTGCTTCTCATAATAAAATGTATGTACAACTTCTTTTATAGCAGTTTACATCTCTTCTTCCAACGAGGTTTTTCGCCCGCCCATGATCGAATGTAGCTTGGGAGTACTAATGCCAGTCGTTTGTTTCTCCTTCATTGTTGGGTACATAATATATTTTTCAACTCCTGTCATGTTGGAACACATCTCAACAGAGTTTTTAACATTATTATCTAGATATTGATATCGTAAGGCATCATAAACATTGATCGTAATAAGTTTTTCGTTGAGGAAAAAATGCCCTAGTTTAACGATTTTGGTATAAATAGAGAGGTGGGTATCTCACTAATCTCAAATAATATATAAAAACAAGAACAAACAAGATAAATCTCTAAGGACACACTGTAAGGTGTACTTTGCTCACTGACAGAAATTAAATTGAGCTATCAGAAATTTTATTGTAGCAGTAAATTTATAAAAGCTTATAATATTTAAATATAATTAAATATAATTAGATTTACGGAAGGCCACAGTTACCTGCGGCACTGGAGTAGGTACGTTAAAGGTTTCGGTGACAGTTTTATTAATCTCTCTAGTTCTTGAATAGAGTATAGGAATGTGTATGCTTGCGATCGCCCCTCCCCTTCCCAAAAGCTTTGAGTTCAGGAAAATAGAACCGATTCTGCATTTTATATTAGGGATGTGTTTCCTGCTGGCACTCCCGTTGACAAGTTGTTTTTCTTGCGATAGCGCCCCCCCGAGAGCTTTGAATCCAGGAAAATAGATTCGATTCTTACACTAGGAATGTGTATGCTGCTCGCATCCTTCCTCCCTGTCGGCGATAGCTCCCCCCTCCCCCCAACAGCTTCAAATTCAGAAAAATAGCCTTTTACACTAGAAATGGGAATGTTGCCTTCCCCCGTCGACAACTTGCTTTCGTTTGCCATACTGTACTTTTGTGATATCACCCCCCCCCCCTCCAAGGAGAGAGATTGGATCCGCCCCTGCTGGCCCATTGGTACTTAGGTACTTATCCATCTTTGAGGAAAGTTATTGTCCAGAAATGGCCTTAACAATCCAGAGTTGTTGCTCGGGGCACCGTCTTGTTGAAGATAAATGGAATTGAAATGGGCCAATGGAACATTTTCAAGCAATTCTGGAATAATTTCCTCAAAAGTTTCTAGGTATCTACGTACTGTGAAACCCCCTTCATACATTCTGTGGGCTATACGTCGGCTCAAAATAAAACACGTGACAGCAATCCCGAAGCGCCGGTGGTGTGCCCTTTCGAAAACTAAATGGTGATTTGCTATAGACCGCGTATTGTGACGATTAAAATTTCCCGCACTTAAACAATAACATTCGTCAGACCAGATGACAAATCTGCCAAAAGATTCATTGGTGCGAATTTGTTCTAAATACCATTAACAAAACGTTACTTGGCGCTCATCATCTCCGGGGTGTAAATGTTGCACTATTTTAAATTTTGATTGATGGTATTTATATTTTTCAAAATTCTTTCAGCGTCAGATTTTGCTACACCATCTTCTTCCTCTATTTTTCTACAGGACGATGGTGTTGATGTTGTCTAAAATAACACTTTTGTTTCTTTCCTCTCCCTGTCTTCTGTGACGTATATTTTGGGACGAGGCTGAATAAAAGGTTCGTATTCAACTACATTTCTTTTTAAATGAGCAAATATGTCTGGAAAAGGTTGCCTTTTTTCTAGATTTCTAACGTAAATAAAAACGATCGCCAGATATGAGAAGTTTTCCTAATGATAACGCTTTAAATACATTACTTATTGAATCAGTCAGAAACCTTTTGGGGACTTTCATTGCTGTGCATGAAATATACTAACATATCATACTCTTCATAATTATTATAAACTGACATTGTAAATGCAAAATAAATAAAAAGTAAAATAAAAACATCTACGCAACAAAAATATTTCAGAAATAATAACAGTCTGACAAAACTGTGAAATTTTGGACATCTATCGTTTCTTCTTCTTCTTCTACGTTGACTAGGGATATCCCTGTTTGTCATTCCATCTACACCCGCCTTATTCTACTGATGAAGAGAACCAGCTCTGGGCCCATCTCTTTGGTGGTCGTCCTGGTAATCTTCTTCCTCTTGGTCGTCCATACATACAAACTTTGGCTAGTCTCTCTTCACTCATTCTCTCAACGTGTTCTTTCTAACCTCTTTTTCTTTCTTTTGTCCATTTGACCACGTCCTGCACATTATATTTTTCTCTGATTAAGATATTTGTCAGCCTATCTCTGATTGACACGTTCAGCATTGATCTCAGTACTTTCATTTCGGTGGTTCTCAATTTCTGCTTTGTCTTCTTAGTGTCTGCTCTTGTTTCCGTGGCATAAGTTAGAATTGGTCGTATCATGGTCTTATATATTTTTGTTTTTCCCTCTATTCTCATGTATCTGTTTCGAAATATAACATCTCTTAAGCATCCTGCCACTTGTAGGGCTCTTGTATTTTGTGACAATACTTCTCCAGTGAGGTTACGACAGCTTGTTGTGTCAATGCCTAGGTATTTAAACTTCATGACTTGTTCAATTATGGCATTTTCTATCTGTAGCTTACATCTTCTTGGTTTCTTGGAAATTACCATACACTTTGTTTTATTCGTTGATATCTGCATATTGTACTTCTTAGTTGATACGTTAAATAGGTGTGTCAATTTCTGGAGGTCGTCTTCGTTATCTGCGAGTAGGACCGCATCATCCGCGTAGCATATTATATTGAGATTGTGTCCGCCCATCTGGTATCCGCGTTTCAATCTGATGTCCTCTATTATGCGGTCCATTATCAAATTGAATAAGAAGGAGCTTAGCGAGTCTCCCTGCCTTATCCCTTCGTTTATCTTGATGTCTTCGATTAGACCTTCGGATGTTATTATTTTTGTGCTGGAATTTGTGTACAAGTCATCAATTATGTTTATGATCTCAGCTGAAACATTTTTCTGTTTCAGGATGTCCGTTATATGCTGCTTCTTGATGCGATCGAATGCTTTTGTTACGTCAACAAAGCATAAGTATGCAGGGTGGTTAAATTCTATTGATTTTTCGATTATTTGTTTCATTATAAATAAGGCATCTGTGGTTCCCCTGTTTTTTCGAAAACCCTGTTGTTCCTCCGAGATCTCTATTTTCTCTTCAAGTTTGTCAAGAATAATTGCTGTAAATAGTTTGGTGACAGAGTTAAGAAGTGTAATTCCTCTGTAGTTGTCCGGGTTTTTGTGGTCACCTTTTCTGTGTACGGGAATTGTATAGCTGGTTTTCCATTTTTGCGGTACTTGCTCTTCTTTAATAATTTTATTAAAAAGCTTTTGTAACTCCTCGGTAAGCATTTGGCCTCCGTATTTCAATAATTCGTTGGTAATTAGATCTGGTCCAGGAGATTTTCTATTCTTTAAATTACGTATTTTATATTCTATTTCTTCCGATGTTACCTGCATTTTTGTAATGCTCAGATTTATGGATTTTGCTGTTATGCTAGTGTGAATCGTATTTGTATTACCAAATTGTCTTTCAAAGTATGATGTCCATTCTTCCTTTTTGATGTGAGCTGTACTGATGTATTCATTAACATTTTTTTTCTGTTTCTGAATCATTCTCCATATTCTCTTCTGCGCACCGTATAAGTCATGCTCCATGTCCTTTGTGTATCGCTCCCAGTATTCTTCCTTGCATCTTGTAATCCTCTCGTTTATGTTGTTTCTCGTTTGCTTGTATTTTTGATATTCTTCAGCCGAAGGATTACTTTTGTACTTCAAGAAAGCGTCTTTCTTTATCTTTGCTAGTTCTTTTATTTCTTCTGTGAACCACGGTGTTTTACTTAGTTTCTTCCTCCATCTACTCATTCTTGTTCTTAACGCTTCTTTTGCAGCGTCTAGTATATTTATCGTTATTATAGTCCACATTTCTTCTATTGTTTGGTCCTCGGAACAACGTTTAGTAGTTATTTTTTGTTCCAATCTTGAGCGATCTAGCATCTGTGTAGATGGGTCTTCAAGTTTCTCATAGTTTATTTTTTCTATGGTTGGAGTTTTTGGCGCAGGATTGCGGTTGATATCTATTTTGAGTTTACACAGTACAAGCCCATGAGATGTTCCTATATTAGCTGATGTGAGCGTTCTTACATCTTGTTTTTGCGGGTGGTGTATTTCTCCATTTGTCAGTAAAAAGTCGATCGCTGATCTATGTCCTCTAGTGTTTGTCCATGTGCATTTGTGTTGGGGCTTATGGTCAAAGAACGTGTTTGTAATTCTCTCTTTTGTTTCTTATAAATTGGTCATGTCCTACTGTTACAAATAAAGTAAATTATTGAAAATGTTGAATTCTTACCTTGTTTTTCAAAATAAAACAAACACATTACATATTTTTGACAAGCCTAAATTATATTTAATCAGTCTAACATAATATACAGAGTGTCCTATTTAAAAATTTATATGGTTGGTTAATATCTCAAAAACAAACTTTTTAGAAAAAAACTGACTGCACCACTGAACTCCGCGTAAAAAACTCTGTAAAAATCAGTTTTTACCTTTTTAATAAATTAGTGCATTACGGAAATACGAGATGTGTCTAAAAAAAGACGATTTTTAAAATCATCCTGTAGATTAAAAACTAAGAGAGGTATGACAAATTTGACACCGGAATATTTTGTTTCGTTAAATAGGAGGAAACTAAAGTGAAAACCGCAACACTCTATCTTTGATAATAACTCCAATACCCCCTAAAAGTATCGAAAATGGGACACCCCGTATTACAGTTCAATATTTGACAGCTGGTTGGTACGGAAGGTATATAGAGTTACATTTTTGGTGGTGTTTTAATACCGAACAATTTATAATTCTAGTAATTGCTTGGATATCAATAGTAACCAAAGTAAGACAGTCGTCGCAGTGGGGATGGGAGACAAAGAGTGTCGAATTTGTAAAAAAAATATCTATTCAAGTAACTTCATACCGTTTCAAACTTGATGTAGTAATTCTTTATATAATAAAAAATAAGAAAAAAAAAATAGTTAGTCTCATTGCAAATGGGGGATTATACATCAGACGCTGTTCAGAACTTGTATAAAATTTTAAAATATTAAGTCATTTAATACCACATGAAATTAATTCTTATCCGAGTTGGTTGATTTGGATTATTTTAAATCAAAAATCATTTTCCACATAATAACTGATAGAGAGCAAATCGAGAGAAATGTTTTTTTACAAATTCGACACCCTTTTACTATTACTCCCACTGCTATTAGCGTAGCTGATGATATGATATCTTAAGAGCTAGACGAGAAGAAACAATGGTATAATTATCAAGTTGTGTGAAATAATAAACTCATTTGCAACGCTACCTCCCGTACTAGGTACTTTAGTGCTTTAAAAAATAAGAAAGCTTGCTTTTTAATACCTCCAATTAGGTCTGATACTTTTCCTTATATCATTGATTTTTTGGTACCTTACCTTATCGATTCTCTTATGTGAGTTATCTTACCTTCTTTTTCTTGTCATGTAACGTTTTCTGCTCTGCAGGATGGACAGCTAATTGGGTATGGTTCGCCGACTTGGCGCAAAACTTGTTCGGCGGGTCGTACTCGATTGGTAAAGAATAGTTCTGCACCGAGTACTGGTAGAGGTAGAAGTCCTCCAAATGCTGTGGTAAAGTGGACCTTCAGTCGCTTTACTTCTGTTGTTTCGTCACCCTATCTGTTTTTTTTTCTTTTTCGTCTTTTCAGTCAGTTATCTCGGCGGTGACCTGTATTTTCTGTATCATTTCCTTATATCTTTGATTCCTTTGTACCTTATCTTATCGATTATCTAATGTGAGTTATCTTAACTTCTTTTTCTTGTCGTGTAACTTTTCCTGCTCTGCAGGATGGGCGTCTGATTGAGCACGGGTCGCCGACTTGGCGCGAAACTTATTCGGCGGTTCCTGCTCAATTGGTAACTTCTTTTGCTTAGTCACCGCACTTGGTTTTTTTTTCCTTTCTTTTTTCGTCTTCCTTTTATATACATTCAGTCAACTGTCTCGTCGGTGACTTAATATTATTATTATCGTTTCCTTAAGCCCTCGGTTCTTTCGTATCTTACCTTTTGATTCCGTGATGTACCTTTACCTTTATCTTTTTCTTCATCTTATGCTGGTGTTCGGCTGGAAATGTTTATTTTTGACTTGACGCGAAACGGGTTGGGAGGATGCTCTTCGGTCGGAGGCTATGTATGTATTTTGTTGTCGTTCTGTTATGCATCCCTTACTTATGTCTGTTATCTTGAATTCTGACTACCTCAATTTTGATTTTTATCTTGTCCGTTGGACCTATTATCTTGCGTTTTATCTTTGTTTTGGTAGTGGTCGGCTGGTGGTGTGTTTCTGACTTGGCGCGAAACGGGTTGGTGCACCCTCTCCAGTCAAGTACTGGCTATGCTTTTGGTATTGCTAATTTCGTATCTCGATTATGATTATCTTGATTATAACTTTTACCTTGTGTCCATCAGGACGTTATCTTGAATATCTCGATTTTGATCTTTTCTTCGTAAGGACGTTTTATTTAATTTTCTTTTTCGTTTTGCCTTTACCTTTGTCCACCTGGACCTTTATTTTGGAAAATTTAGTTTGATTTTTGCTTTACTATACCTTTTGTCCTTCAGTACATTTATTTAGAATTTTTGGTTTACCTTTTTCTTATTTTGTGCCTTACCTTGTTGTCCTTCTGGACGTTTACCTTAATTTTCTCGATTATGACCTCTTACCGATTGTGACTACCTTACTACCTGATTTACCTTCTTGGTCTAGTAGTTTCTTTTGCAGCCTTTTTTTATTTTCACAGGCTGCCTGGTGTTGGGTGCTACTGGATGCCGCTCTGCGTCCTCTGGTTTACCAGGGGGCAAATCAGTCGGAAGGGTTGAGCATGGGGGACGGAACTCTGAGCCCCTAGGGCCTATTCCGATAGGTTAAATCACTGTTGGCTAGCCCAACAGGCCAGGGGAGGGCCATGTTACTGTGTTCGGCATCAGCTCCGGCTGTTGCGACAGGCCAGTGGCAGTGGCACCACGCGAAACACCCTCTTTAATATTTTTGTTTGTTGTTGAGGCTGCGGTGCGCTAGGGTAACACCAACACATCTTTTAGTTTGGTGGGTGCTTATAGCTCACTCCCTTATGTCTAGCGGATCATCTGAGCTATCCCTCTTTCTCTTCTTATTTTTTTTTTGTTTGCGGGTTAGTTTTTCTTTTTTTTTTTGTTATCTGCCCTTTGAGTTGTCTGCTATGGAGCGCTTGGGGGCTTCCTGGGGAGCAACTGGAGTAAGGCTAGTAAACGAGGTTCCCCACACTTTTCTCGGGTGTTACGCAATGCTAGCCGACCTGCCCATCCCAGGTCGAAAGAGTGCTGAGCACCTCCGTCGGCAGCGTCGACGGATTTTTCTACACCAGATACCTCCATGGGGGTCGCCGAGTTCCTTGTATCAGGGAGACCAAAGGGATATGTTTTTTTTTGCGGTTGAGTTTCTTTTTATTTGGGTTTTAATTAATTACATTTCCTTACCTTGATCGGTTAACCCTGTTGTATGGTTAATTCTTTATCTAATTATTGCCTTACCTTTCTGGATTTTGTTGTCTTTAACTTTACTTAATAATAGATCATCACGTAGCTTCGTTCTATTAAGTGTTACCTACTTAATTCATCATCGTCGGTTATTTTTTTTAAGAAATTACCCTCCTTCTGAAGGAGAGGGGGAGTTGTCACGATTAAAAATTTATCTTAAATTTACTATGGTTAATTTGGTTCATTTCACCTTCTTTTTGCTAATATTCACGTTTTGGGCAGCACTATATCATTGTTATTAAGCATTTCTCATTTCTCCTTCCTATAACAGCCTAATATTCGTTGCATTTTTTGACTCCTATTGCTTTCGAGCCATTCCAAATTTCACTCACTTGCAAAGTTTCTTCCCAACTTAATTATTTTCTTTATCTTTCAGTAATTTGCCTGTAAGAAATACAGTCCTAATTAAAATCCTTTCAGAACTTGTATTTTTAGGTCGGCAACTCTACGTCACTGTTTCTATTTTAGTTACAGTTTTCCGAATTTTTATTTGTAGTATTTTCAATGATTTGTTTACCTTTTGTTGGGGTTATGTGACCTTTTCAGATGACGTTTAGGCAAATTTGCATTCTTTTGGGCCGTTGCATTTTGGGAGGAAATTTGGACGAGTAACTAATACCGTGTTGCTAATGGCTGAGAGAAAATTTTTATTTCCTATTTTAGGGATCGACAATGAAGTTCTATTTCATTTTGAGGCGGAAATGTCAACGACTTATTAGTTAGCAATGCTGTTTCAGCCCACTATTTTGAGCTATCATTTCTTCTTCTTCTTCTTCTAGGTAGAACTAAGTTCTGTTATATACACAATGCCTCATCGATCCTCATTTGAGGTCGAAATCCAGCTGCCTCTCTATCTTTGGGGGGGGGGGGGCGTCCCGGCGGCCGTTTGGTGTTTGGTTTCTCTCTTATCACGGTTTTTGCTAGTCTGTCATCGTCCATTCGTTCCACGTGATCTCTCCACTGCCCACGACGGTTTCGAATCCACTTCACAACATCCCTCACTCCGCTGTCCTCGCGTATTTTTGCGTTTCTTATTCTATCTCTTAAACTTGTTCCTGTGATCATTCACAGCGTTTTCATTTCTGTGGTTCCCATAGTTTGTTTTGTCTTTGTTGTTTCATTTCTTGTTTCTGCGCCGTAGGTCAGACCTTGTAAATTCTTGCTTTGCTCTTAATCATCATATGTTTATTGTTCCAAATTATGTCTCTTAGTTGGCCTGATATCATGGCCGCTTTGTTGGTTTGTGTGCGTACTTCTTCCGTTACTGCCCTGTTACTTGTTATATGTGCTTCCAGGTATTTAAACTTCCCAACCTGTTCGATATGTTTGTCATCAACCATTAGTTTGCATCTTAACGGTTCTTTTGCTATTACCATTGCTTTGGTTTTCTCCACAGATATTTTCATATTATACTGTTTGGCTGTTCGATTGAGATGGAAAAGCATTCTTTGTAAATTGTCCTCGCTATCTGCTGTCAAGGCAAAATCGTCTGCAAAGCATATAATCTGAACGGTGTTGTGTCCAATTGGGTACCCAATATTTGTGCTTTTTACCTCATCAATGATTTCGTCCATAATTACATTGAAAAGTGTTGGACTTAGGCTATCACCCTGTCTTATTTCTATGGATAGTGAGATTTACTCTGTTAGAGTGTTAATTGTTTTAATTACCATGGTGTTTTTGGAATTCAGTTCGTATATTGTGCGTATGATTGCTTCGTCTACTTGTTTTCTTCGCAGTAGTTCTGTTATGTGTTCCAGTTTGACTCGGTCGAACGCTTGTGTAAAGTCCACAAAACAAATGAACAGCGGTTTATCGTATTCGATAGATTTTTCAACCAGCTGTCTGATAATAAATATACCGTCGATAGTAGAGCGGTTATTCCGGAAGCCCTGTTGTTCCTCGCATGCCCCTAACTTGTCTATGATCCGTTGTGACAGTATTTTGGTTAATAATTTGGCTGAACTGTTTAGTAGGCTGATTCCCCTGTAGTTTTCGGGTTGTTTCTTTGATCCTCTTTTGTGGATCGGAATAGTGATGCTTTTCCGCCATTCGTTGGGTACTGACGTTGTGCGGAGTATTTTTTGAAATAGAACAGTGAGCTCTGTGACAAGGCTGGGGCCTCCGTACTTTAGCATCTCATTCGTAATTTGATCGGTATCAGGTGATGAGCTATCATTTCTTTTGTCGAATTGTTATTTGTTTAAGGTCCCTTTTATCTCGCGCCCTATGTTGAGGGAAATAGAAGCTCATACAGCGCAGATTACGGACTTTCTATAAATGGCGAGAATTTAACTGTCAATGCTACTTTTTCCTGTGAAGTTTTGCATTGTTTTTATGATGGAAAATTTCATTTTGTGTACCTCGATAGCATTGTGGTGATTTATGGATTTAGTTTTTTTTTGGCTAGTTATCGAGGTACGCCCTGGTAACAGGGATTTTGTCAGCCCCTTGGCATTATTACCAGGAATCACTCTTAACTCAGAAAATCGGGGTCTACCCCTGGGCATAAGAAGAGTCACGATCCACCCTCTGGGTATAAGAACAGTTCAGATCCACCCTCTAGCTAAAGTCCACCATCAGAGCTAGAAGAAGTCCAGCAGACCATCAACAATTTAGGACATCTCTTATCATCAAAATTTACAGTAATAATATAAACATTTCTTTCTTTTTAACATCTTCGAGTTTCATTTATCCCGCAACTTCTTGTCAGTTTTGCAGTGCGTTACCTCTTTTTTTATTTAGTTATTTTGGTGCAACAAGATATAGAGCTGGGTTGGACGCTAGGCCCGAGCAACAACGTGGGGGGGTTTCCGAGTTTACCCGGCCAAAATTCGGTGGCGCCTATAAAATAAATACCCACCCCTACTCTACGGCATAGGGGCTAGCTCGGGACTTTGCTAACTGGTGCCGCCTCTAGCTTCCAACTCTGCTCTGCTCGCTCAAGACAGCTTCTTTTATTTTCTTCGCGCCTTTAAGTAAATACCAGTGTAGCAACGTTTCGTTTTTCTGGAGCCATCATACCAATCAAAAAGTCATTATTTAGAATAATACGAAGACTAACAAACAAATTTATTAAAATTTAAAAAGTAAAAATTATTACCTGTATCATATTCAACTCTTTTGGCCTGTGCAGCTGCTTGAATATTTTTCTGAATGAAATTGGTATTCACGTGTCTTCCCAATCTTTTCTCGGGATCCGATGATCTTCTAGGTTGTTTTTCGGAATAAAGCTCTTCTATATTCTTTGAGGTTTCAGCTATATACAAAAAATAGAAGTAGGTATGATAAGAGTACCACACACTTTAGGGAAAGGTAACAGTTGAAGCGATAATTCTAATTTTAGAAAAATTTGAACTGAACAGTGTTTCATAGGGGATTTAAAGCTGCATTTGGAGACATTGTGTGCCAGTTTTGTTGGAAGTTGTGTCTCAAAATGTTATCAAAATAGCTTGCTAATATGGAACACTTTTTCACCGGCCAGATTACCTCATCGATACAAGCGCGGATCCAAGGGGGGGGACGATCGCCCCCTCCCCAAGAGCTTTGAGTTCAGGAAAATAGACACGATTTGGCGTCTTATACTAGAGTTTATTCAAGAACTAGAGAGAGTAATAAATCATTTTTTACCATTTTTTTCTTCGTAAACTACCTGTGTTCTTTAGTCCAGCGTCTTTGGCAAAATTTGTTAGACATATATATTTTTTACAGGAATGGGTTAGAAATTTTATAATCAAAAATACCGATCTATAATAATGGACCATTTGGGTTGGATAACAATAGAAATTTGGATGTATTTATGGCATAGAATATTATTTTGGTAATAAACTTATAATAAAAAGTTTTTATAATATTATTTTATTTCTTATGATTTCTTAATAATTCACATACATTAGGAAATATAGATAATTTTGACATATTTAACACAAATCACAATTGTTTTTTTTTTATTATTTTTAATTTCGTCGTAGAAACCATTTTAGACACATTCAGACTCAAACGTAGCTTTTTTCTTTCAAAAAATTCTAAGTTCTAATTTAAATACTTACAAAATACCCATTGTCAAAAATACAAGAAGTTAAACATATCAAAAAAAAAATTCGTCCATATAATACTAAAATTTTTTGGGGCTATCGGTCATTTTATTATTAATTAAAAACATTTTTAGGACATTTGACGTTTCAGTTTATTTATTTCTTAAACCATCTGCAGTAAACGGAAAAATAAATTTCCTGGATATGACTCTAATGATAAAACTCAAACGCAGTGGTATACCAAACCAACCTGGTCCAGAAGATATTTGAATAACTTTTCAAACCATTCAAAAAACCAAAAAAGGAGTGTAATCGTGAACTTGGTTGACAGAGCCATTTTATTAACGTCCCCTACATTCAGACCCTCGATTCTAAGAAAAGTTAAAGACACACTTATATAAAACAATTTTAATATTAAAGATATTGACGAAATTATTAAAAAAAGAACATACAAACACTACCAAAACCTAAGAACCAAAAACAAGGATGATTCATAAAAACAATACATAGCATTACTGTATACAACAGACCTTTCAGAAAAATTAAAATACATTTTAATAAAACACAATATTGTAGCATGCCACAAGAGTTACACTCAACTAAACTCAATCTTTACAAAATTGAAAAGCAAAACGCCATCTATGAAAAATTCCAATATTGTATATTCAGTTCCGTGTACATACTGCCCAAAACAATATATAGGAATGACAAGCCAATTACTAAATAATGCTACTACAGCATTGACAAAACATGAAAAGAATGAAAAACACTCTTTTAACTTTGAAAATACGACAAAAGTCGATAGGGACAAAAATTATCATAAATTAATAATAATAGACATGATAGCCATCAAAAAGGAAACACATACAGTAAATGACAGAACTGACATAAACAATCTAAGTCAAATTTACAACAATATAATTTAGACACAGATAGTCCCTTAATAACATCAAAAATGTCTATATCTCCTTAAAAGCAAAAACAAATTCCTTTAATTTTTTATTTATCATGTCCCCGAATATAAAATATATAAATGGTGGTTTGTTAGTGTCAGTGATAGTTTTGACGAAATCTCAAGGTACGTAAAATTTACTAAAAATAATCGTTTAAATAATCATCATTTTAATTTCTGATATTGTTTTAAATGTTATTGTCTTAAATGTTGAATTTTAAGTCTGTATTATAGGTGTATTTATATTATATTCATAATTCGTTTTAAATTATAAACGATTATTTTTGAAAATATGGGTTCTAAATAAAGAACGAAACGTCAGAGCAATGAAAACAGTATTTTAAATATGAACCTAATCCCAAGGAAAAATCAAAAATAAAAATAAATATTAACGGTTCAAGAAAGTATATATATATAATAAATAAATAATAATAAATAATAAATAATATATTACGAACAATTTTAGTACAATTCTTCAAACAGATCATGATCTAATCTAAACATATTTAAGATCTCAATATTAAATAATTATGTACCTAGGTAACATAATACCTGTATGTGCACAAAATCAAAAATATTATATTAATTTCAAAAAACAACCATAAAAAAACATATTGAATGAAAATAACAATAATTAATGGAATACCTACATACTAAACAAACCTACACACTAAACAAACATACACGCTAAATAACCTATGAAGATTTTGTCAAAGAAAAAGTTTAAATTGATCAATGTTATGAAAAATATATGTTCTGCATAGCTTACTAAATTTTTTCACATTGAAGATTGTTCTTATACTAATTGGGATAATATTGTAGAACTTGGGCGCCAGACAGTTAACAAATCTATAACTAATGTTTTTATTACTATTTGGTATCCTTAGATGTCTATTCATTCTACATCTCGTTTCATAAGAGTGACTTACATAATTTTTTAATTTCGCAGATTTATGTACATAAATACAAGAAAACAATATATACAATGAACGGACATCAAAAATTTGTTCTGAATAAAGAAACCTAGTAGAATATCTTTTTTTCTTCCAAAAAATTACCTTTAAAATGTAATTTTGTACTACGTTGAGTTGTTGTAATGAGTTTTGATACAGGCCACCCCAAACAATTATTCCATATCTAATTAAGGATTCTACTAATGTTTTGTAAATATTTATTAAAAGTTGCCCAGTGAAAATGTTTCTCAGTATATAAAATTTATGAATTCATTTTCAGATGTTGTTTGTTAATTTTAAAATGTGCTGATCCCATTTTAGATTTTTGTCGATTATTATACCCAAATATTTTATGAATGGTATATTTTTTATTAAGATATTTCCAGCTTCAATTTGGTTGAAGTCTGGACGATTTAATGTTGTTATCGAAAATGCAATATAATGAGTCTTGTCAACGTTCAAAGTGAGTTTGGAGGAATCCAGCCAGTTTATTATTTTAAGCAGACCAGTTTTTGTTGATTCTTTCACTTGATCCCAGGTTTCTCCAGAGAAAACGGCCACTGTATCGGTATGAAATTAGAGAACCATGCTCCAAGCACATGCTTGTTAGTGAATTTATATAAACTATAAACAAAATCGGTCCCAATACTGTCCCTTGAGGAACCCCGATTCTGATGTCTAAAGGGTCACTATAGATGTTATCAATTTTTAAAATTTGTTTCCTATTTCTTAAGTAACTCTCAAAGACACTCAACACAGAACCCCTAACACCATAGACGTTTAAAACATCCAAAAGTGAGTCATGGGGCACAGTGTCAAATGCTCTAACAAGATCCAGAAAGACGGCAAGACATTTTTTATCATTATCAAGATTCACGGTTACTGACTTAGTAAATTCATAAATCGCATCTGATGTACTCAATCCACTGGTAAATCCAAATTGATTTTTAGAGAGGATGTTATTAATTTCCAAAAAATTTACCAATCTATCCTTTAAACATTTCTCAAATATCTTTGCAAAATTATTTATTACACTAATTGGACGATAATTGCTAATAGTCGCTTTGTCTCCTGCTTTATGAATTGGTGTAACAAGTGTCAGTTTGAAATGGCTGGGTACTTTACCCGATTTAAAAATTAAATTTATTAGATAGGTCAAGGGTTTCAGCAAGAAGAGGTGGAATTGTTTAACGAACTGAGAATTTATTCCATCTACACCGGGAGCGCAATTTTTCTTTAAAGAGTGTATTTGTTTTATTATTTCGATTTCATTGACAGGCTTCAGGAACATAGAGGAAATAGAGGCATGTCGTACCTGAAATTTTTTATCAGGATCCTTTATCTTATTTAACATATTAACTCCCACATTCACAAAAAAATTGTTGCAAAAATTTGCCATTTCTTTCACGTCTGAAAATATTCTATTAGAATCTTCAATTTGCAGCTTTTCTTTGTTTTTTTTTATTATTATGACTTGAGGCTTCATTAACAATTTCAAACATTTTTTTAACGTCATGTTCACTATTTACTATTTTTTGTCTATAGTAATCATATTTGCATTTATGTATGATTGTATTTAAAGTATTTCTGTATTCTTTATACTTTTTTTCTTCATTTAAGTCGAATTTTTTTCTAAGACATTGTTTCATTTTATCTCGTTGTTTTATTGAGTGTATAATAGCAGATGTTATCCATGGTTTTATTTTTTTAACTTCCTTATACCTAATAATCCTCCTATCTTCGGATTCCTTTATAATACGAGATACTATCGTAGTGAAGTTTTCAGTCGCAATTTCTATGTCATTACTAGCAGTCACAACACTCCAATCCTGCTCAGCCAGCAAATCATTAACTCTTTCATAATTGATTCTTGTAACAGTCTTTGTAACAAATCCTGATGAAGCTTTAAATTCACTTATTTTATTGGTATAAAAAATCATAACCGGATAATGATCTGTCAGATCAGACTCCAGAATGAAGGCAGAATATTCAAGTATATATATATATATATATATATATATATATATATATATCCTTATTCTTCTTTCTCAGCTCATTGACGTCCACGCCTCTCCGATGGTCCCCCACTGGGATCTGTCTCTCGCCTTCTGGAGCCAGTCTTTTCCAACAAACTGTCTTATATCATCTACCCATCTGCGTTGTGGCCTGCCACGATTTCGCTTCGTTTCTCGCGGTCGCCATTGCAGTAATTTACTCGTCCACCTATCGGGCTATTGTCTAGCTATGTGCTCCGCCCATTGCCACTTTAATCGTGATATGCGTTCAATAACGTCAACTACTCTGGTTCTTGATCTTATTACTTGATTTCGTATTTTATCCCGTAACGAGATTCCTAACATTTGTCACAGGCAAGACACACGTGTTATACACTCTCCGTTTAAGGTTGATTGATGTGTTTCTATCTCTTAATACGTACTACAACTTTCCAAAGGCAGCCCATGTCAGCCTCCTTGTTATTTCCGCCGTTTCATTTTCTTTGCCCAGTTTCATGACGTGGCCTAAATAGATGTACTCTTGGACATTCTCTATGATTTCATTTTGAATCTCTATTTGTACATTTGCGTCAGGGCTCATTAACTTAGTTTTCCCCAAGTTCATCTTAAGTCCCACTTTTCTCGCCTCTTCATTGAAATCTTGAAGCATTTGTTTTAGCTCTTCTGGGTTGCTAGACATGACAACAACATCGTCGGCGAAACGAAGATGACTAAGATAAGAAACGTCGACTCTCAAACCTTTCTCACCCCAATTTAGTTTTTTAAAGATATCTTCCAAAGCTAGCGTAAATAGTTTCGGAGAGATGACGTCTCCCTGACGCACACCTCTCATAACGTTAATTTTTTTCGGTTTTTGTGTCTTCGTCGATTTTAACCTGTATAGTTGCGTTTTTATATATTTCTATAGTGGTAATACCTGGAGTCAATTCTAGCATTATTAAGTGATTTCAAGATCGCCCATGTTTCTATAGAGTCTATATATATATATATATATATATATATATATATATATATATATATATATATATATATATATATATATATATATATATATAACATAAAATAGAATAAAATATTGGCGAAGCGGACGTGAAAATTTGTCAATCTACATGATTCTCGTGTTAAAAAGTGCAGAGAACTCCAAAATATGGAAAAACTCCGGGTCCGACAGATGGCAACAGCGCTGTTTCGTCCTAATATGGGACTCGTCAGGCCACCGCAGTCGGTACAAACCTTCATCTCGCCTTTGCATCGTATAAAGCTAAATTTATAATCAAAACACAGCAAATAAGACGACAAAGGCGACATCTCGATGGTCCACTTGATAATACAAGAACCACACAGATTAACAAAGTTTGTAAAAGAACCGTCATATGGTGGCGCGACGGTGAATTAAGACAGAAATATGTAAAATCGAGTACACGAAACGCGCTGCCCAAAAGATAAGGGTCGCATTTTTCGGTACTGGCAAGCAAGCCTACCGCTTATTTTAGCAGCCAAAACCACGTGCCGCACCAAACGAACCCACCATGAGAGCATCGTTTAGCGTGTTTCAAACTTTGTTAATCTGTGTGGTTCTTGTATTATCAAGTGGACCATCGAGATGTCGCCTTAATCGTCTTATTTGCTGTGTTTTGATTATAAATTCAGCTTTATACGATGCAAAGGCGAGATGATGGTTTGTACCGACTGCGGTGGCCTGACGAGTCCCATATTAGAACGAAACAGCGCTGTCGCCATCTGTCGGACCCGGAGTTTTTCCATATTTTGGAGTGCTCCGCACTTTTTAACACGAGAATCATGTAGATTGACAAATTTTCACGTCCGCTTCGCCAATATTTTATTCTATTTTATTTATATTATTATTATATTTATTTATTATACTTATATATATATATATATATATATATATATATATATATATATATATATATATATATATATATATATATATATATATATGTATGTATGTATGTATAATTTTAAGAAAAATTTGTCTTGAGTTCAGATTCTTCATTTAACAAAAAATCAAAAACAAAATTGACGTTTCGCCCTTTATTTACGACATCTTCAAAAAACTTATTGTCTATTTATTTATCTTCCTAAAAATATTTTTTATTTAATTAAAAACATTCATACAAGAACATATTTAAAATTTTAAAAAGCAAACAACACTTTAAAACACTATTCAAAATTTTTAAAAAAGTATTTCATTTTACCAGTACACACCTTGAATTTTGTTTTTTCATAATAATGAAATGAAACTTTTACATCGTCTATTTCGGTACTGAGGATACATGGAATGTGTTTTATTTTTTATATTTTATATGATGATCAGAGCAGAACTAACCTTGTGGAACTCAGTCAATTATGTTTCACCCACTAAATATTAAATATTTTTTTGCAAAATGCATATAAAGGTAATTTGAAACAAAAAAAGTCATCTACAAACAATGTTGCCAGAAAATAATTCTAAGTGCGTACTTAAACATTTTGGAAATATACCAAATACCATTTCGCAGAAAAAAAATTAAATTTATTCAGTAGGTACTTGCCAAATCTAACCTTCACTAGATTTTCTTCTTGACATCCTCTTCTGAAAGAGGGTTCTAGAATTAACTGGTTCTCGCTTAGTCTTTTCATCCCCCTCTTCTCCTAAGTTAGTATCTGGCTTCACTGACGCCCTTGGTGGGAGTTGAAGAACATTTTGTCGAATTTGTTTCACCAGAAACTCTACTGTGCCAGTTTTTGTTCGGATTTCTAATTGGATGGATTTGACACGGAATGGAGCGGTAAGTATGTATGATGCACAGCTGAAAAGTTACGAGAATTTTGACTTTGGATGGTAAAAATGAGTGACATTTTGACAACGACATTTCAACTTAAAGGTTGAACAGGTACAGGACCTAATGTAGCACTCTTTTTTTTTGTTGAATAAAAGAATAGATAAAGCGGTCTGGCTGGTATGCATCGAAATATGCATTCCAGTTCCAAATGTTCTGTTCTATGCAGAAAGCTAATGAAATATTTTGTTTTAGGATAGGTCACCTAAAACATTTTGTTGGTAAGTTTAGATATCATTTATTTGATGAAGAGTATGACCTATATTCTTTACAATATTAATTGAGTATCTAACTAGTGTCATTGAAAGTTTAGGATCATTGTTAATTATTGATGATTTCAAGATATATAGTGTTACAATTTTTACTTGGTGGCTATATATATAAGTGCTGCATGATATCTAATGTATGTCTGAGTGGTTACGCTGCTACAGCTGAAAGAACAGAATATTGTGTCTCACCATCAAACAGACCAGGAGAAGTTACAAACCTGGCTACAGAAACCACTTCATGAACGGAATCCAAATGAGGTCATCCAGGAAAATGTCGACAACACACCGTCGAACTACTGGTTGATTTCAAGACAGATGTTTCCGGAAATGGAGGGCTTCTTGTTAGCTATCCAAGACCAGGTTATTACCAACGAAAAACTATCGGAAGTTCATCATCAGAGATCCTTCAATAGAAAATGACCAATGTAGATGGCTGCCGAACATCAGAGACAATCCAGCACATACCTGGAGGATGCCAAGCGTCTGCCGCAATCGAGTATAAGGAAAGACACGACTCAGCCGCTAAGATACTCCACTAAGAGTTAGCAGATAAGTTAAACCTATTGCAGGTAGGTAAAGTGCCTTATTACAAATACAATCCGGAGCCTATTCTTGAGTATAACCAGTTCAAGTTATATTGGGACCGAACGGTTCTGACGGATCAAACAGTTACTCATAATAGGCTAAACATTATCCTAACATATAAAATTTTTAGGCGAACTATACTAGTCGATATTGCTGTACCTAACAGCAACAACCTAAAGCCAATATACAACGAGAAGATCGCCAAATACAGAGATTTGGAGGTGCAAATCCGAAGACAATGGGCAATGAACAGCTTCCAAACGATTTCCATAATACCGTCAACAACTGGAGTGATACCAAAGAACCTCCTGCAGAACATCAAGAGATTGGGCCTTAGTGAGCATATGTATAAACCGATGTAGAAAGCAGTTCTTCTTGCAACCGCATGAACCGTCCGAAATTTTGTTGGAAATACAGCAGACCAAGTCACCTAGGACCCAATAACAAATAGTACGATTCTCATTGTATGTTAAATAAATAAGTTATCTAATGCTTAGCAGTGATTTCAACAAAGAACACACAATCAGAAAGATAAAAAAGGACTGTACAAAAAACAAAACAAAAAGTTCTATAGTAATACACTCTAAATTGCAGATGAAATGAAATATCGAAGTTGCAATACACAAATATTCAAGGGTTATATAAGAGTGATTTTAGTTTTTTTTTAATGTAAAAAATAAATAGGGAGCATTCAAGATCGAAATTAGAGGGTATATATGTGTTAAAATGTTACATAACGCGACTCATATTATTTCGACCATCAGTACGGCGTCTGTTAACCGAGAACTTATGATAAAGGATACTATCCCGTGAAGGAACGAGGAAGTTCATCAGTTCAAGAAGGCCAAAATAGTCAATGTTGTTTCTGGTTACACTACTTTACAGCCAATTTGCGACTAGAATGTAAAAGGCAGTCTTTAGTTAATTTTTGGTCTCTAAATGCGAAAGTAATGGTATCCTAACACGTAAGATTTTTGAGTGATGATTTTTTTCAGCAAAAATGAATGAGTATTTTAATCACATTATTTTAAAAATTAAATTGTAATATACCGGAGCGCAATGTTTCCATATTTACGCTTTCTATAAATCAGGGAAAGTGTGCACACTCTGGCAACACCACGTGGGAGTGTCTAGGATTGGCAAGTCAACTACGAAGTCTCAACCCCCTAGGGCTGCCCTGTAGTCGAATCTACTTATAGATTGCGCTTGTGTACGAGAAATACGCCGTCGCTTTTCGAACTTCCGATATTCGATGTTTCTAGAAAATACCAGAAGCACGGAACGGCTATAAAAGCAGCTGGCCGGCAGTTGTATAGGCAGTATTGGTTTAGCACAAGTAGTGGTCAGTATTAAATAGAGAAACGAACAAGCCAATAGTAAAAGCCTTGTATTAGTGTTATTTTTGTAGTTAGTTGATGCCTGTAAACGTAGTATCACATCTCTGAACCGACTTAAGCGACAGTATAAAAATATCTAAATAAAAAATAGAAACGTGGCTGTGGTTTTGCTACATATGTGGTCAGTTTACCCCTAAATCGCAGAAAAAGACAATTAACAAAATAACAAAAGCAGCTTATCATAAGTATTTTGGATGTCTTGTTGGCAATCAAGGTCGGAACTGGGCTCCTCACATATGTTGCCAAATCTGTGCAGCATATGTAAGTAACTTGTTAAATGGCAAACGCTCTTCAATGCTTTTTTGCAGTTCCAATGATTTGACGAGAACCAACAAATCATTTTAACGACTGTTACTTTTACATGACAAAAGTATCTGGTTTTTTAAGATACAGCAAACAAATATTGAATATCCAGATATTCCTTCAACAATAAAACTGGTTCTTCATGGAAAAGGTTTACCAGTTCCAGCGCCCCCAGTAAAATTTTTATAGCCATATTCACTAAGAAGGTATCAGACTTAGACCCGATCTATTTGCCTTGGAAATTAGTTTTTCTAGATGACCAGTTTTGTTTTTCTTATGATAATATTTTAATTGTATTTTAAAGGTTCAAAACTTGCATGACGTATTATTGCCCTTGTCATTTTAAATTCTCTACACTCAATCTAGACCGGTTTTAAAATTAAACCATGTTAGTGAATTAAGGGGTTAATTTTTAATTTATTTAAAACCATTCACAAATCATTACATAATTTATTTTACAAATGCTCTAGTAGAATCAATGACATAATTATCTTAGTAGCACCTAGGTGTGCAAATACCTGGGTGTGCCAAAAAAACAGAGATCCCATATAAACACAAAGATTCTGTTTTACAATTACATTTGGGTATTAAATTCTTAAAGTCACTTTTCTATACTAGACACGTACAGCGTACAGCCTTATATTCAAATTTGTCCACATAGTACTAATATACAAATGATCTAACTCTTATATTAACTTTTTTGCCTACTTTATATCTTTAATTTGTTTTGGTAAGATGTTGTAAATTTTAGGTCCTAAGTAAGTAATAAATTCGGAGTCTATGTTGTTGTGACTCGGAGGTATTTCCACAAATTGATCCGCTCTACCACGTATTATGCTTGTGATTGACATAATTTAAATGAGTTTTATTTTTGTATATATATATATATATATATATATATATATATATATATATATATATGAAGTAAAAAGCGAACAGTAAATGCAAACTTCTCTCCATCATATCCTTTCTGTGTTAAAGGTTGCACAGTTAGAATAAATTGTAATAAAACGCAATTTATCCCATTCCACCACCATTGAGATGATGGCCCACCTGTACCACCATACCGAGAAGAAAGTCAAAACTTACCCTCCCCGCCACAGTCATTCGGCAGAGGTACATGTTTCGTCTCTACTAGACTCATCAGGGTACCGACATGCACCTGGCTGTGCAAAGGACAGATCAGAAGGAAGCATGCAAATACTGAACGCGGCTTCGTCGACTTCCCGCCGGATGGCGTATATGTGTTTATTCGGCTTTCACGAATTCCCCCGTGTGAGATGCAATAGCAGTGGATATATCCACATTATGCCGTTGTAGTGCTGAAATCACATACAGCAAACATACAACTACATGCAGCTCCGTATTTGAATGAAGTAAAAAGCGAACAGTAAATGCAAACTTCTCTCCATCATATCCTTTCTGTGTTAGAGGTTGCTGAATGTGATTTCAGCACTACAACGGCATAATGTGGATATATCCACTGCTATTGCATCTCACACGGGGGAATCCGTGAAAGCCGCATAAACACATATACGCCATCCGGCGGGAAGTCGGCGAAGCCGCGTTCAGTATTTTCATGCTTCCTTCTGATCTGTCCTTTGCACAGCCAGGTGCATGTCGGTACCCTGATGAGTCTAGTAGAGACGAAACATGTACCTCTGCCGTATCACTGTGGCGGGGAGGGTAAGTTTTGACTTTCTTCTAGGTATGGTGGTATAGGTGGGCCATCATCTCAATGGTGGTGGAATGGGATAAATTGCGTTTTTTTACAATTTATTCTAACTGTGCAACCTCTAACACAGAAAGAATATGATGGAGAGAAGTTTGCATTTACTGTTCGCTTTTTACTTCATTCAAATACGGAGCTGCATATAGTTGTATGTTTGCTGAATGTGATTTCAGCACTACAACGGCATAATGTGGATATATCCACTGCTATTGCATCTCACACGGGGGACTCCGTGAAAGCCGCATAAACATATATATATATATATATATATATATATATATATATATATATATATATATATATATATATGGAAACCGCATGAATTTATATACTTCTTGCATTTTGAATTTCTTTAGAAAAAAGCAAGTTGGATATTCGTAACAAAATCAATATGAAGCCCCATTTCAGGTATTTGTCGATTACAATCCCAAGGTATTTAGTTTGTGAAACTTCTATAATCTGGTCATTATCTATCATCATAGTTAAGAAGGGAGGTCTATTGGTTTCGGTCAAGGAAAAAGCTATATAATTGGTCTTGGAAAGATTTAATTATAATTTGTACATACAAAGTCAATTTTTAATAACCCTGAAGCCTTCTGTTGCTTTTTGTTGAGCCTCTTTTCAAGTATTTCCGGTGAAAATTAATGCAGTATCATCGGCGAATGAAATTGACGTTCCATCAATACCTAGTTTTAACATAGAATTAATGTACTCCAAGAAAAGACTGGGGCGAAGAACAGTGTTCTGTGGTACACCCATTTCAATTCTCAACTCACTACTTAGCGTCTTATTGACTCAAACCACCTGACATCTCTCCATATAACTTTTTAAGAGTTGCAGCACCGTCCCTTTAACGCCATAATTTTCAGTAGATCAGAAGCCTTTTATGGGAGGCAGTTTCAAAAGCTTTAGCCAAATCGATAAACACCGCAATGCTTTTTTTTTCCCAAATTTAAATTTTTAACAATCTCAAAAGTCAAAGTCATCATCGCATCGCTGGCACTACAACCCTCCATAAAAACATTTTTATGTGGTGAGAGAACATTGTTAGCTATCAGAAATCCAACCAATTTCCTCTTGAGGCTCTTTTCATGCATTTTAGAAAAATTTGTAATTAAGCTGATTGGACTGTAATTCTTAACACCAGTGGCAGTACCAAACTTTAGTATTGGAGTCACGATGGATGTTTTAAAGCTACTCGGCACTTTCCCGGGGGAAGGGAGGTTTAGAAAGGTATGATGATAAGGCAGAACCTGATAATGTATCAGAAAAGGGGGATTCTTATTTTCCCGAAAGTAAAGAAAAAGCACCCCATTTAATCGAACAACCTGAATTAAATGATCTAGCTCGAGACATCCACTTGTCAAAAGAGCATGGTGAAGTATTAGGGTCTAGATGACAACAATGGAATTTACTAGCCACTGAAACTAAAGTTACAATATTTAAGAACCGTAACAAGGAGCCATCCTCATTTTTTACTCTGCAGGATAAAATGTCTGTTTGTGTTAATCCAAATAGTGTTATGGAAAATTATGATTTGAACATAACTCAGATGAATGGCACTTATTTGGAGATTCTTCTAAAATGAGTTGAAAAGCAGTTCTGCTCTATAATGGCAACAAAAGACCCTCTATTCCTCTTGCACATACAGTTGATATGAAGGAAACATACGAAAGTATGTTACTTATTCTAAATACAATTAGCTGATATGTATAAGTGGCAAATATGTAGTGACCTAAAAGTCATAGGACGATTACTACGGTTTCAGGGTAGATTTACGAAGTATTGCTGTTTTCCTTGTCTCTGAAACAGTAGAGCAACACAGAGCCATTACCAAATAAAAGAATGGCTTCAAGTTAACGTAAAGAATATACCTCTAGTTGATCCAAAAAAGTACTGTTACCTCCATTACACATTAAACTGGGATTGATTAAAAAATTCGTTAAAGCATTAGATAGAGGAGGAGATGAATTTAAATACCTTAAACCAATTTTTCCTAAATTAAGTGATGCTAAGCTTAAGGAAGAAATATTTGTTGGACCACAAATTAGAAAAAAAATACGAAAGGAAGAATAGTTTGATCTAAAATTAAGTGATGTTGAATTAACTGCGTGAAGTTCTTTTAAAATTATTGTTTCGAAGTTTTTAGGAAACAAAAAAGTGATAAACTACGAAAAACTTGTGGAAGAACTACTTGAAAGCTACTGTAAAATAAGCTCTCTCATATCTCTTAAAATACACTTCTAGCACTACCATTTAAATGTTTTTTCAGAAAATTCCACCAAGACATATTAACAATGGAGCAACGCTACGAAGGTAGATGGAATCCAGCAATAACAAGACAAGAAATTGTTTCCTTTAATAATCAAAATAGCAACGATAGAAAATTCAGTATATTTTATGGAAACAAGTAACGTTCTTTAGTGAATCAGGTGGTTAATGGAGTAAGAAAACTTAGATAAAAGGATTTATGGTACTCTATTTATTTTACCTGTTAATTAAAGGACAATTCATTAAATCATCTAGAAAATCCAATATGTTCCGTTTAGTAAACAACTTCTTTAAACGGCTAATGTCATTGGCAAGGTCAAAAATTTCGTAGTTCTTTTCTGGGTTCGATTGTTTCAGTGCATTAAGAACGGCATTGATTAGTTCCCTAACTTTTTCGTTTAGCAAAATCCTCGCCGCCAATCGTCCATCATTTATCAAATCAATCGGTTCAAATTTTTTACCAAATTCAGTGACTTCTATAAAAAAAAAATAGATGTTAAATACAGGGTGTCCAGCAAGCAATATCGAAATCTCGGCAGTACACAGAAGGCGTTAAATTAACGCTAATATTTCATAATTTCATATAATTTTTTTCCTAACATGCCCCATAACGGAGATATGGAGCCTAAATTGGATACCCAGTGACGCCTTTTGGGCAGCAAGAAAGTCTAGGATGGACTCGCCAGTAAATTCGTAGATCCAAAAGTGTGACAAGTGTCAGTTTTCAAAGCAAAAACTCGATTTTTTAGACAATTATCTAAAAAAAAAAAGATATTTCACATTTATTTTGAAAAAATCAAACATTTTCGAGAAAATCTGAATCATACACACCGTAGTAATCGCACAGTAATTGCATATTATTCCAAATTAATTAAGCTCTTTATTATCACCTAATTAAATTACTATAACTAAGTGAAATCTAATAATCTATTACACCATTACTTAAGGGAAACATTGCTGTGACAGGTGGAAAGAATTAATTTTTTTTATTGCATTTTCAGAAAGGACCTATTTTTAAAAATATCTAAAAAAATAATATCAAAATTCACGAAGATAACGGAGTTGTGCCTGAACATCATATTTTAAAATAATATGGACTGATCACATGGGCGGATCCAGCCTCTCTTTAGATCGTGCGGCGATGTTACAAAAGTACTGTATGACAAGCAAAAGCAAATTGTCGACGGAGGGGTGGGAAAGGTGTTAGCGGCATTAAAACATTCACGTTCTTCATGCACCAGGCAGGGGTGAGTCTATTTTTCTTAATTCGCAGCTCTTGGGAGGGAAGGACAATCACTCCCACAGCAACACTTTAGGCAACATCATCGTGCATAAACCACATCTGCGTTCTAACTTGCAGGGGTACATCTTTTAAAAGATTATTTAAATTTTGGTACACCAGTTAATTTTTCTTGCAAAATATATGGCTCAAATAATCTCAATGGTTCC
The DNA here is from genome assembly GCA_034092305.1 of Diaprepes abbreviatus. NCBI lineage: Eukaryota > Metazoa > Arthropoda > Insecta > Coleoptera > Curculionidae > Diaprepes > Diaprepes abbreviatus. Next base: position 1,404,005 of record JASJET010000280.1, read on the forward strand.
TGCCCAAATATCAAACTATAAATCTTTCTTGGTGCCTAGTATGTATTACTGCATAAGAATTTTTTCACACCAAACTTGAAAATTCTGAGAATTCATAACGCCGTCCCTTGTGAAGTCCGTAAACATCACCTGGATCAAAAAGTTCCCGAAATTTATTCTAAATACAAGTTTATTCATCAAAATTAATATGGTCCCCTTCAAAGAACTCCCCATCGACTGCAGCGTACTTATGTCGTCTTCGATTTTTCCATTAACTTCTTTCAGTTGCTAAAACGCGTTCTTCGCAGTGTTTTTTTGACTCAACAGAACAAAAAAAGTCACAGGGAGCTATATCAGGTGAATTCAATGGCTGTTGGATGGTATTCAATTTGTTCTTGGTCAAAAATTCACGGATAATGATGGCATTGGGCGACAGTGCGTTATCATGGTGTAAAATCCAGGCATTGTTTCCGCACAAATCCTTGCTCTTCTGGTGAATTGCTTCACGCAGACATCTCATAACGCTTAAATAATACTCCTTGTTAAATATCTTACCTTCTGGCAAAAATTCGTGATGCACAATATCGTTGTAATCCATGAAAACCGTGAGTTTCTTTTTCGACTCACAACGACGTGTTTGTTTTGGTCTTGGCTAATTTGGAGCTCTCTTTCACTCGTCTAATGTCTGGACTGTGTGTCGTACTCATAAAATCACATCTTGCCTTCTGTAATGAAGCGTTTGATGAATGTTGGGTAAGATTTAGCCTTGGAAATCATGTTTTTGGCGATGTCAACGCGGTTCCTTTTTTACATGAAATTCAGGTCCTTTGAGGCCAACTTTACAGCAACACAGCGGAAACCCAAATCATTCCCTGGTTATTCATCAACATGTCTCTCACTTTATTGATGTTTCCGTCAGTTTTCGATGTCGACGGACTGCCACTGCGTTCGTCATCCTTGACGGACCCCCGATCACTTCTGAAGTATTCATGCCACTGGTAAAAGATTTCCAACATTTCCAAAGTTTTCTGTTTTTTCTTCAAACTCGATTTTTGAGACTGTAAAAAATCGAAAACATGTGCGGAGGTAGATGTACTCAAGACGGTGTAATTTTTACTAATCTGAAACTACTACGATAAAATTTGGTGGGAATGTCAATGATAAAATGAATAACCCTAAACAAAATAAGAGAACTCAAATTAGACGACTTAGAACGCCGCCTGGTGGTAATTCGAGGAACTTTTTGGTCAAGGTGGTAAAACAATTCTAATAATTAAGTCTTGCATTTTAACGGTCTGAAGACATTGGGTGTTCCTTTGGAACACTAAAAAGATGAAGCAATTTTTCTTGGAAAGTTTAATGGACAACCCATTTTGTTGTGCCTATTTGAACTGCGAGCTTCCTTATGCTGTTAGAAGAATTATCAACAGTGACGTAGCTAGATCTGACGGCGCTGGTTGCCAAAGGTTACTTTGACGCCTTAAGTATTGAGAAAAATCGCGGTACTGTACAGGGTGAGTCAACGATTGGATGAAGTAGGTTTGTGCCTTTTCGGTGAAATTTACAAAGAAACTATATTTATTGTTTGATACAGTTTATTTTTACGCAGATTTTAAAAATATTTAGGACTCTACAGGGTGAGCCGAAAAACTAGGACAGCATAAAGTTGTATTTTTTTAAATAGAACACCCTATATACGAATCGTATTTTCGATTTAGCTTATAATTCTAAATCTTTTTTATTAAGGGTTTACTATAACAAAACTTTATAGTTTCTGAGATAATTAAGTTTAAAGAAAAAAAGTCACATTTTCAAGCATCAATTCAATCCTAAATAACGTTTTCAATTTTGTGACAAATATATTCAAATTTGGAATTTAGCAATTCCAAGGACAAGTTAACATAATTTTTACCTAATATTTGCAATAAAAGCTACAGGGTGTTGAACACATCGGCTCAAATTTGAACAAGTTTAAATGAATAAATATCTTTTTTTTTTAAATGGTACACCCTGTATATTTTCATGTTATTTAATAGAGTAATAAAAACCCTAAAAGTTTTGTTCAATATATCCTATACCTATTTATAATAGTTTTTGAGATATTTCAGTTTTTCTTATTTTCCATACTTTTTTACAGAAATAGTCTTCATTATCATAGTAGCCATGGCAAAAACAATGTAAAAGAACATTTTTCTGTGTTTCCAAAGAATGAGTTAATAGATATGATTTATAAAATCGGAGAGGCTCAAAAAAATTGCCTTCTTGCTCAAAGAATTTACAAAATGAGGTATCCTGATCGACGCCAGCCTAATACCCATACTTTTCAAAACTTAATGCAAAGATTTGATTCTTCTGGTACTGTTGATTATCCAAAACGTAAAGTGGTCAACAAACCAGTAACTAATGAAGAAAAAGAACTACAAGTATTGTTAAATGTTCAGGAAAATCCTTATATTGGTAGCCGTCAGTTAGCAGCATTATGTGAAACATCACAATCCACCGCTAATCGTACTACCAAGAAATATAGGTATCATCCATATCACATGGAATTACACCAAGAATTGCATGGATAGGATTTTGAAAGTCGTGTAAACTTTTGTCGTACAATAAATGCGGAGATTCAATTAAATCCAAATTTATTATGCAAGGTAATGTTTAGTGATGACACTACTTTTAGAAGTTACGGTGCCGTAAATAGACGCAACATGCATTATTATGCCACAGAAAACCCATTTTGGATTAGAGAGGTGCAACATCAAAACCACTGGTCATTAAATGTTTGGTGTGGTATTCATCATAATCGAATTATTGGACCCCACTTTTTTAATGAACCACTAAATGGCCATAGTTACCTGAACTTTCTACAAGAAGAACTACCCCAACTGCTTCAAGGTCTCGATAGGAATGAGCTCAACAGTATGTGGTTCCAGCACGATGGTGCTCCTCCGCATTACCATCGTGAAGTTCGTGCGTTTTTGGACCAACGATATCCGCAAAAATGGATTGGACGTGGGGGTTTCATTGAGTGGCCACCAAGGTTTTGCGACATCACCCCATTAGATTTCTTCCTATTAAGAATAAGGTGTATGTTAATCCACCAACAACAGTGGAAGATATGCGAAACAGGATTAGGGATACCTGTAGAATAATAACGCCACTAATTTTGTTCAGGGTCCGAGAAAATCTGCAAAAAAGACTAAATTTGTGCATTGCACAAGAGGGTCGTTTATTCGAACACTTATTAAAAAGAAATAATTAATCTCAGTATTTAATAGGTAATTTTTTTGTTTCAATTTAGTATAAAGGTAAATATGTATTTGCCTTGTCGTTATTGTTGTGTTAATTTTTTCACATTATGTTTAATTAAACTATTGCCGTTGTAATATAACGAATAATGTATTTCATCATATTTAACCACATTCTGTTTGTTTCTGTAGTTTCTTTTTATTATTTTACATGGCTATTATGATAATGAAGACTATTTCTGTAAAAAAGTATGGAAAATAAGAAAAACTGAAATATCTCAAAAACTATAATAAATAGGTATAGGATATATTGAACAAAACTTCTAGGGTTTTTATTACTCTATTAAATAACATGAAAATATACAGGGTGTACCGTTTAAAAAAAAAAGGTATTTATTCATTTAAACTTGTTCAAATTTGAGCCGATGTGTTTAACACCCTGTAGCTTTTATTGCAAATATTAGGTAAAAATTATGTTAACTTGTCCTTGGCCTTGCTAAATTCCAAATTTGAATATATTTGTCACAAAATTGAAAACGTTATTTAGGATTGAATTGATGCTTGAAAATGTGACTTCTTTTCTTTAAACTTAATTATCTCAGAAACTATAAAGTTTTGTTATAGTAAACCCTTAATAAAAAATATTTAAAATTATAAGCTAAATCGAAAATACGATTCGTATATAGGATGTTCTATTTAAAAAAATACAACTTTATGCTGTCCTAGTTTTTTGGCTCACCCTGTAGAGTCCTAAATATTTCTAAAATCTGCGTAAAAATAAACTGTATCAAACAATAAATATAGTTTCTTTGTTAATTTCACCGAAAAGGCACAAACCTACTTCATCCAATCGTTGACTCACCCTAGTACCTAATTTTTTTACTTAGGTATAAAAAAAATTATACCAACTTGTTTTAAATTTATTTTGTCTACACTTTAATCGTAAAAATTTATAATTATTATATTTTACTTCCACTTTCATTTTTTTAGGGTATTTCATATTTTTTAATTATAAAAAGCATATAAAAATTAGACTTTAATTTTTTTAACAAAAATTCATAATCTCTTTGAATCTTTCTTCTGCTGTGATTTTGTATCGGAGACAAGCTCATCAAAAAATTCATTTGTAGTAATAAAATAAAGGGATTGGCACGGCGCCCAAGGCGCCTAATATGACGTAGCGCCGAGTCGTACTGCCATCCCTGCCACCCCGGTGGTATGCCACTGATTATTAGCTCCAGAACGTGCTCTTCTAATTCAGGATAGCTCGATTTTCTTGAACGCAAACAATTTGATTTTTCTCGAAAATATTTTTTTCAAAATAAAGGTAGAAATTTTTTATAGATAATTGTTTATATTATTGACTTTTTGCTCTAAAACTGACACAAAATTTTGATATATACTTAAAGGACACTCTGTATATTATAGAATGATATGGCTTTTTGAATGACATGAAGAAAATGTTCCTAGATAACTGATTGTGATTAATAAAGACTTATATGTGCTTCTGGTCCCTAAAATGATTAAGGCCGTGCAAAAATACTTATAGATAGAATTACTATGAATTTACCAATGGTATAAATGGGCAACATATTGGTCATTTTCTGTTCCTGGTGTATATTTTTCCTTTTAGATCGCTCGAGTAGTCGTTCCAGAGGAGAATGAATCTTGCACATGAAGGCATTCTTTTTTTTGGCCGGGGTGAGGCTTTCGGTCCTATGGGCGGAAATGAGATGCAAACATAATAGTTTTTCAATATCTATTTCGTCATTGGTGAAAAGCATATTGTGAATTTGCTGTAAGGAAAAATATGTTATTAATATGTAGCATTAAAATCAAAGTAAGAATAGTGGCGGACTAAGGCTGAAGAACTAAATGATGCTCCCCGGTCTGCTTAGAAAGTGATGTATTTGTCAGGGACGGATCCATGGGAGGGCAGTCCTCCCCAAGAGCTTCGAATTCGTAAAAATAAACTCGCCTTCCTACTGCATTTGGAAAGTGGATTTCGCTCTCCCCCTCCCTCCTTACTAGCTTATTTTGGTAGTCTGGCGTTAGGACACATTGAATTAATTTTCTCAAATCGCTTTCGCTTGTCATACGGTACTGTTCTGTATACGAATGGGGTGGGGAGTCATTTCCAACTTTTCTTTGCTTTAGTAATATCGCTCCCCTTCCCCAAAGAGAGAGACTGGATCTGCCCCTGGTATTTGCAGTGTATATTTCGTAAAATATTGATGTAATGGCTTAAAAAAATTAAGTATTTATAATGTATACGCTCTAGAAATTGTAATATACATAAATAGAGATATAGGTGAGAAAGTAATACAATTCAGCACAGCAACCAGCAGGTAGAAGGCAGAAAAATAATGAAGAATATGGTAGAATAAGAGAGTAAACATGTATAGGATGTCCCATTGTCGACACTTTTAGGGGATATTGGAGTTATTATTAAAGATATAGTGTTGCGATTTTACTTTTTAACGAAACGAAAAATTCCGCTGTCAAATTAGTTTGTAATCTACAGGATGATTTCGAAATCATTCCGTTTTGCGTCAATTTATCAAAAAGGTAAAAACTGATTCTTATAGTTTTTTGCGTAGAGTTCAGTGACGCAGTCAAATTTTTTTCCTAAAAAGTTTAGTTTTTTTAAGATATTAACCAAACTTTTGATTTTTTAAATGGGAAACCCTGTATATTATTTTAAATTTTGAATTAGTATAATTTAGAATTTTCAAAAATATATAACGTGTTTAGATACCTTAAATAAATTTTCCCTAAACTAAGTGATTCTAAACTTAACGAAGAAATATTTGTTAAACCACAAATTAGAAAAATACTAAGTCTGATCAAAAATTAAGTGATGTTGAATTAGCTGCGTGGGGTTCTTTTAAAGCATTTTTTTCGAAGTTTTTAGGAAAAAAAAACAGAAAACAACGAAAAACTTGTAGAAGAACTACTTGAAAGCTACTGCAATATGGGCTGTCGCTTGTCTCTTAAAATACACTTCTTGCAATCTCATTTAAAGAACCCAGCACCAATCAAATGGAAATTGGATCCCGGTCAAATTCGTTGAAAATTCAGTATGTTGTAAGTCTAGATGTCCTGATTAAAAGTTCCCATGGGCACAAAGTCGAAAAGTTAATAGTTCTCGAGATACAGAGGGATGACTTGCGCCCGCACCAACCAAATTGAAATTGGATCCCGGTCAAATTCGTTGAAAATTCAATATGTTGTAGGTCTAGTTGTCCTGATGGAAAGTTATCATGGGCAGAAAGTTCAAAAGTTAATAGTTCTCGAGATACAGAAGGATGAGTTGCACCCGCACCAACCAAATGGAAATTGGATCCCGGTCAAATTCGTTGAAAATTCAATATGTTGTAGGTCTAGTTGTCCTGATGGAAAGTTATCATGGGCAGAAAGTTCAAAAGTTAATAGTTCTCGAGATACAGAAGGATGAGTTGCACCCGCACCAACCAAATGGAAATTGGATCCCAGTCAAATTCGCTAAAAATTTAATATGTTGTAGGTCTAGATGTCCTGATCAAAAGTTCTCATGGACACAAAGTCCAAAAGTTAATTGTTCTCGAGATACAGGGGGATGAGTTGCGCCCGATCCACAATTTACATAGGCAAGGCGTAAAGGTCAATTTTCTCTATCTATCGATAGGTTTAGGATGATGAAGGAGATCACCAATTGTAACCTTGACTATGACCTTTAGATCAAGGGTCAAGATCAAACATTGTCAAGATGTCATTTTTTATGGAAAAACTTTTTTTTAAGAAGTAGATTTAAAAGATAAAAACCCAGGATATGATTTTCAACTTCACTTTCTTCAAACTCTATTTACTCATTTTCTTCATCTAACGTTTTAATGAATAAGAAAACTACCAAAAAAATAGTTTTTGCATACAAAAAATCATCCAAACTACAAGCTTCACCTTGACCATTGACCTCAAGGTCATATAAGGTTCAAATATTACGAAAATCTAAAAATATCTCATAAAAAACGTTTTTATCTTTTAAATCTACTTCTTAAAAAAAAGTTTTTCCATAATAAATGACATCTTGACAATGTTTGACCTTGACCCTTGATCTAAAGGTCATCGTCAAGATTACAATTGGTGATCTCCTTCATTATCCTAAACCTATCGATAGATAGAGAAAATTGGTCCTTACGCCTTGCCTATGTAAATGGTGGATCAGGCGCAACTCATCCCTCTGTATTTCGAAAACTATTAACTTTTGGACTTTATGCCCACGGGAACTTTTGATCAGGACATCTAGACCTACAACATACTGAATTTTCAACGAATTTGACCGGGATACAATTTCCATTTGGTTGGTGCGGGCGCAAGTCATCCCCCTGTATCTCGAGAACTATTAAGTTTTAGACTTTGTGCCCATGGGAACTTTTGATCAGGACATCTAGACCTACAACATATTAAATTTTCAACGAATTTGACTGGGATTCAATTTCCATTTGGTTGGTGCGGGTGCAACTCATCCTTCTGTATCTCGAGAACTATTAACTTTTGAACTTTGTGCCCATGATAACTTTTTATCAGGACATCTAGATCTACAACATACTGAATTTTCAACGAATTTGACCGGGATACAATTTCCATTTGGTTGGTGCGGGCGCAAGTCATCCCCCTGTATCTCGAGAACTATTAACTTTTAGACTTTGAGCCTATGGGAACTTTTGATTAGGACATCTAGACCTACAACATACTGAATTTTCAACGAATTTGACCGGGATCCAATTTCCATTTGATTGATGCGGGGTCCTTTTTTCGTAGAAAATTTAGATGCGGTTAGTGACGAGCCAGGAGAGAGATTCCACCAAGACATATTAACAATGGTGCAACGCTATCGAGGCAAATGGAATCCAGCAATGATGAGGGATTATTATTGGTTTCTTATAAGAGAAAGCGATAAAGAATATAAGTGAAAGCCAACATTTGCAAAAATGTTATGTACAGGGTGAGTCAACGATTGGATGAAGTAAGTTTGTGCCTTTTCGGTGAAATTTACAAAGAAACTATATTTATTGTTTGATACAGTTTATTTTTACGCAGATTTTAAAAGTATTTAGGACTCTACAGGGTGAGCCAAAAAACTAGGACAGCATAAAGTTGTATTTTTTTAAATAGAACACCCTATATACGAATCGTATTTTCGATTTAACTTATAATTTTAAATCTTTTTTATTATGAGTTTACTATAACAAAACTTTATAGTTTCTGAGATAATTAAGTTTAAAGAAAAAAAGTCACATTTTCAAGCATCAATTCAATCCTAAATAACGTTTTCAATTTTGTGACAAATATATTCAAATTTGGAATATATCAAGGCCAAGGACAAGTTAACATAATTTTTACCTAATATTTGCAATAAAAGCTACAGGGTCTTGAACACATCGGCTCAAATTTGAACAAGTTTAAATGAATAAATATCTTTTTTTTTAAATGGTACACCCTGTATATTTTCATGTTATTTAATAGAGTAATAAAAACCCTAAAAGTTTTGTTCAATATATCCTATACCTATTTATAATAGTTTTTGAGATATTTCAGTTTTTCTTATTTTCCATACTTTTTTACAGAAATAGTCTTCATTATCATAGTAGCCATGTAAAATAATAAAAAGAAACTACAGAAACAAACAGAATGTGGTTAAATATTATGAAATACATTATTCGTTATATTACAATGGCAATAGTTTAATTAAACATAATGTGAAAAAATTAACACAACAATAACGACAAGGCAAATACATATTTACTTTTATACTAAATTGAAACAAAAAAAATACCTATTAAATACTGAGATTAATTATTTCTTTTTAATAAGTGTTCGAATAAACGACCCTCTTGTGCAATGCACAAATTTAGTCTTTTTTGCAGATTTTCTCGGACCCTGGACAAAATTAGTGGCGTTATTGTTCTACAGGTATCCCTAATCCTGTTTCGCATACCTTTCACTGTTGTTGGTGGATTAACATACACCTTATTTTTAATATAACCCCATAGGAAGAAATCTAATGGGGTGATGTCGCAAGACCTTGGTGGCCACTCAATGAAACCCCCACGTCCAATCCATTTTTGCTGATATCGTTGGTCCAAAAACACACGAACTTCACGATGGTAATGCGGAGGCGCACCATCGTGCTGGAACCACATACTGTCGAGCTCATCCCTATCGAAACCTTGAAGCAGTTGGGGTAGTTCTTCTTGTAGAAAGTTCAGGTAACTATGGCCATTTAGTGGTTCATTAAAAAAGTGGGGTCCAATAATTCGATTATCATGAATACCACACCAAACATTTAATGACTAGTGGTTTTGATGTTGCACCTCTCTAATCCAAAATGGGTTTTCTGTGGCATAATAATGCATGTTGCGTCTATTTACGGCACCGTTACTTCTAAAAGTAGCTTCATCACTAAACATTACCTTGCATAATAAATTTGGATTTAATTGAATCTCCGCATTTATTGTACGACAAAAGTTTACACGACTTTCAAAATCCTGTCCATGCAATTCTTGGTGTAATTCCATGTGATATGGATGATACCTATATTTCTTGGTAGTACGATTAGCGGTGGATTGTGATGTTTCACATAATGCTGCTAACTGACGGCTACCAATATAAGGATTTTCCTGAACATTTAACAACACTTGTGGTTCTTTTTCTTCATTAGTTACTGGTTTGTTGACCACTTTACGTTTTGGATAATCAACAGTACCAGAAGAATCAAATCTTTGCATTAAGTTTTGAAAAGTATAAGTATTAGGCTGGCGTCGATCAGGATACTTCATTTTGTAAATTCTTTGAGCAAGAAGGCAATTTTTTTGAGCCTCTCCTATTGTATAAATCATACCTATTAACTCATTCTTTGGAAAATTCATTTTACAATATAAGATGAATGCAAAAAAAACCAAACTACACTACATAAAAACCAAAAGAAGCGATTGCGGTTATAAATTTGACACACAGAAAAATGTTCTTTTACATTGTTTTTGTCATGGCTACTATGATAATGAAGACTATTTCTGTAAAAAAGTATGGAAAATAAGAAAAACTGAAATATCTCAAAAACTATTATAAATAGGTATAGGATATATTGAACAAAACTTTTAGGGTTTTTATTACTCTATTAAATAACATGAAAATATACAGGGTGTACCATTTAAAAAAAAAAAAAGATATTTATTCATTTAAACTTGTTCAAATTTGAGCCGATGTGTTCAACACCCTGTAGCTTCTATTGCAAATATTAGGTAAAAATTATGTTAACTTGTCCTTGGCCTTGCTAAATTCCAAATTTGAATATATATGTCACAAAATTGAAAACGTTATTTAGGATTGAATTGATGCTTGAAAATGTGACTTTTTTTCTTTAAACTTAATTATCTCAGAAACTATAAAGTTTTGTTATAGTAAATCCATAACAAAAAAGATTTAAAATTATAAGCTAAATCGAAAATATGATTCGTATATAGGGTGTTCTATTTAAAAAAATACAACTTTATGCTGTCCTAGTTTTCTGGCTCACCCTGTAGAGTCCTAAATATTTTTAAAATCTGCGTAAAAATGAACTGTATCAAACAATAAATATAGTTTCTTTGTTAATTTCACCGAAAAGGCACAAACTTACTTCATCCAATCGTTGACCCACCCTGTACAAAAGACTTTCTATAAATGTATTTTCATGTGTATTTTTGTAAATAAATCCTATTATCCTTAAAATAACCTAAACTTACGCATAAATATTATATAAAAATATTTGTATTAAATAAAAATTACTGATACATTCTATAACTCAAAATTTATACGGGATGGAAAATTGTCGTTATTGAATTCGCAATCAAGATGCTTTAAACTCCCACAAACAAGCATTATACCATCAGTCTCATTTTTTTTGTATTTGCTGACTTGTTATTAGGAAAAATATTTACAAAAAAGTTTTAAAAAATTATAATTTTGATACTCTGTATTTCAGAAAAAAAAATTAACTTTTGGGCAAGGGTAAATTGGGCTAAATTGTTATATTTTAATGTTTTGAAGACCCCCTGTATACCTTTAACAATAATACTTAACAAATTAAATAAGTTTTACCTGAAAATCGATAAGAATATTTTTGCTGCTTGTGTCACCAATAGACGAATCCAGAACTTCACCACCTACATCAGATGGTATGTAGTATTTGCTTAATGTCTAAAAAAAAATCATCGATAATCTTTAAATAATCCAGTCGGTATAGTGAAAAAAGATCCATTTCACAGAAAGATTTATTACAGATTTTTCAAGATTTTAAGTCATACGGGGGTGGGGGACTAGTAAATGATAAATACGTGGCGGTGGGGGCGATCGCCCCCCCCCCCCCCCCCAAGAGCTTGGAGTTCAGGAAAATAGACCCGATTTTGCCTCTTATACTATAGTTTATTCAAGAACTAGGGAGAGTTTTTCTTCGCAAACTACCTGTGTTCTTTAGTCCGGTGACTTTGGCAAAATCTGTTAGATACATATATTTTTCATAGGAATGGGTTAGAAATTTTATAATCAAAAATACTGGTCTATAATAATGGACTATTAAGGTTGGATAGCAATAGATATTTGGATGTGTGAAGAGTTAAAAAGGATTTTAATCCTTGTTATAGGCATCGGAAGGCGTCAAAAGGAGGTATATTTTATCACTAAATATTTATGGCATAGAGTATTATTTCAGTAATAAACTTAAAATAAAAAGTTTTTATAATATTATTTTATTCTTATGATTTTTTAATAATTCGCATATATTAGAAAATATAGATAATTTTGACATATTTAACACAAATCACAACTGTAGTTTTATTATTTTTAATTTTGGCATAGAAACCGTTTTAGGCACATTCAGACTAAAACGTAGCGTTTTTCTCTCAAAAAATTCTAAATTATAATTTAAATACTTACAAAATACCCATTATCAAAAATACAAGAAGTTAAACATATATAAAAAAAATAAATTCGTCAATATAATATTAAAATTTTTTTGGGGCTGTTAGTCATTTTATTATTAATTAAAAACATTTTTGGGATATTTGACGTTTCAGTTTATTTATTTCTTAAACCATCTGCAGAATTACAATTAAACACTAAAAAGGCATTCTAATGTCATTAATTTTTATATTTTACAGAAAATTTAAATAATAAATTATGTTAACGCTGGTAAAGATTACGTATCTTATTCGTCTTCAAAGTTAGTGAAGCTATCTTCGCTCAAATTAATTATAATTGATTCGTCTCTCACCGATCATGAGATCGAGTTTCCACATTTTCTTTTATTTTTTTATTATATGGATTTTTCGCAATTATCTGCAGTAACTTTATTCAAAAAAATCTTTCAAAAGTCCAGTTAAATAATTAATTTTGTAAGTTGTGTTATTTCCAGCAACACTACCTTTTATTTGAGAGAGATATTTCCTTCACCAACGGACATTTTCCGGACGATCTATAAGAACAGATTTCCTATCTGGTTTTTCCCAACAAAAATTAAGTTTTCTGAGCAATTTCCAGAGCTCAGTTCTTTTAATTTCAGGCAAATCCCGATCTTCATTGATTTTAGTTAGAATTTTCGACGGTTGAGATCTGCTTCTCATAATAAAATGTATGTATAACTCCTTTTACTACAGTTTACATCTCTTCTTCCAACGAGGTTTTTCGTCTGCCCGTGATCGAATATAGCTTGGAATTACTAACAATTCCAGTCGTTTTTTTCTCCGTCAGTATTCGGTACATGATAGATTTTCGAACTCCTGGTATATTGGAATACATCTCAACATAGCTTTTAACATTATTATCTAGATATTAATATCTTAAGGCATCATAAACATTCATCGTAATAAGTTTTTCGTTGAGGAAAAAATGCCCTCCATCTTTTGGGTATCTCAATAATCTCAAATAATATATAAAAACTAGCACAAACAAAATAAATCCCTAAGGACACATTGTAAGATGTACTTTGCTCACTGACAGAAATTAAATTGAATTATCAGAAATTTTATTGTTGCAGTAAATTTATAAAAGCTTATAATATTTAAATATAATTAGATTTACGGCAGTTCTTAGTTACCGGGGGCACTGAAGCAGGTACGTTGGAGGTTTCGGTAACAGTTTTATTACTCTCTCTAGTTCTTGAATAGAGTCTAGGAATGTGTATGCTTGCGATGGCCTCTCCCATTCCCAAGGGCTTTGAGTTCAGGAACATAGAACCGATTCTGCCTTTTATATCAGGAATGTGTATGCTGTTGGCCTCCCCCCCCCCCCCCGTTGATAACTTGTTTTTTTTTGCGATAGCACCCTCCCAGGAGTTTTGAACTCAGGAAAATAGACCCGATTCTGCCTCTTATACGAGGAATGTGTATGTTGATCGCATCTTCCCACCCCCTGTCGGAAACTTGTTTTTTCTTGTGATCGCCCCCCCCCCCTCTCCAAGAGCTTCAAATTCAAAAAAATAGCCCTGTCCCTGCCTTTTACACTAGAAATGGGAATGTTGCTGGTGTCCCCCCCCCCCCCCCGGGGGACAACTTGCTTTCGCTTGCCATACTGTACTTTTGTGATATCACCGCCCCCCCCCCCCCAAGGAGAGAGGCTGGATCCGCCTCTGGCCACTATAGGTCTTTGTAGGCGAGCGGCCAACCACTAAAAAGATGCATAAAAATACAAGTTAACCGATCAAAGGCGGGCGCTGAGAAGAAACCTTTTGCAATAGATCCATTTTATCATTGCCAACAAAAAAAACCTAAATAACATTTTTCTATGCGAATGGTCCTTAATTTGTTAATAACAAAAAACTTGCAAAATTATGAAACAGTTGAAAAATGCTACGCATAAAGCTTTTTTGGGTTAATTGGATAAAAAGAATTATGTTTTGTTCTTTGATATTTTTTTGAAAAACGTATACCTTTCGAATTATTTTGTCACAATCAAGGTTTAATTTTAGAAGGGGAGATTTTCCCCTGCTTTACGACAGTTTACTGGGGGTGAATTGGGCAGATTTGTATGTTATCGATGACGTAAATATAGCTTGTGCAGAGTTTTATAGCAAGTTGCTCAATATATTCGATGTATGTATACCCAAATCTATAATCAAGAAAAGAAATTTTCTAGCTTGGTATACTTCGGAAATAATTAAATTAATTAAACGGAAGCACAGAATTTTTAAAAAATTAAAAAGGGCTACGAACAAAATCTCAAAAATCAGTATGACGAATTGCGGGCATTGGTGAAAAGAAAATTGGATATCGCTTATAAAAATTATAAAGTAAAGGCAGAGGAAACCTTATCTAATGATCCTAATACCTTTTGGTCATATAAAGGGTGTTTTTTATAGAGGTATAAAACTTTAAGTTGGCAACACTTTTTTAACTGGCGGCCATTTTGTCAGCTGTCAAGTGATTTATGTTTAATTTGATTTGGCATTTCAACATGAATAGACTGACGCCTGAACAACGCTTCCAAATTCTGCAAATTCATTTTGAAAATCATGGTTCTGTTCGAAATACGTATCGCGCATTACGTCCATTTTACGGTCAACATAATCGTCCATCAGAGCAATTAATTCGATTAACTATGGAACGTTTTCGCACCACGTTTATTCTAAATGATAATACGCATCCACAGAGTACAGTGCGTACAGAAGAAGTCATTGCTGCTGTAATGGGTAGCGTAGAGGAAGACCCGAATCAGTCTATCCGCCATCGTGCACAGGAATTGGATGTGTCCATTCACTTTATGGAAGATTTTGCGGAAAGATCTTGGTTTGCGTGCTTACAAAATCCAACCCGTGCAAGAATTGAAGCCACACGATCACCTAGCAAGGCGTAGATTCGGTGAATGGGCCCAAAACAAGATTGCCGTTGATCCCGATTTTCATAAGCGAATTTTGTTAAGCGATGAAGCTCTCTTTTGTTTTAATGGATACGTCAATAAACAAAACTGCCGTATTTGGAGTGATGATAATCCTCAAGTGTATGTTGAGACACCGTTACATCCAGGAAAACTGACTGTTTGGTGTGCTTTATGGCCTGGTGGAATCATTGGTCCGTACTTCTTTAAAAACCATGCTGGTCAGAACGTTACAGTCAATGGTGACCGCTATAGAGCCATGATTACTGACTTTTTCGTTCATCAATTGAACAACCATGATGTGCAGGAGCTGTGGTTTCAACAAGACGGCGCAACATGTCACACAGCTCGTGCCACAATTGATTTATTGAAGGAAACGTTTGGTAACCGCATAGTTTCACGTTTCGGACCCGTGAATTGGCCTCCAAGATCGTGCGACTTAACGCCGCTAGACTATTTTCTGTGGGGATATGTGAAGTGGCTAGTCTACGCCGATAAGCCCGAAACGATTGATCACTTGGAGGACAACATTCGCCGCGTTAGTGCCGATATACGGCCACAAATGTTGGAAAAAGTCATCGAAAATTGGACCTCCAGATTAGACTGCGTCCGAGCCAGCCGTGGCGGTCATATGCCAGAAGTCATATTTAAATTATAATGCCAGAAGGTATCTTTCAAATAAAGTAAATTTCATGTCAATTTAAAAAATTCATCTTTGTTTTATTCCATTTAAAAGTTCTATACCTCTATAAAAAACAACCTTTATTAAATCTAAATAGTCTTCAACAATCGTACCTGAAGTTTTGATAAATGGTTTCAATCATTTCTTGGATCCTGAGGATATTGTGAGTGCATTTGCTGACTTTTTCAGTAGTATTTATGCGCGTCCTAAAAATATTGTATCTTTTGACAATGCGGTTTGGAGCCAGCACATTTCAATTGAGCACATTCCGGAACAAATAGTTATGAGCGCGTTGAAAAAATCAAAGGATAGAATGACACAGGGGCCAGAAAACGATTCTTGTTTTTTTGTTAAATACTGTACCCACCGATTTAAATAAAAATTTTTACGTTATGTTCAGAGACTGCAGTGGTCCCATATTTTTTTGGATGAAATTGGTGCAGTAAAATCCAAGATAGCGCTGATAATATGACGGTCAAAAAAATTAATTTTGTCCGATTTTCTTCAAAATTGATATGGGGGAGTTTTCGGGGCCGCACATAACGCGAATCCAAAATTTTTTTTAAAAATTCAATATGGCGGACAAAAAATCAATTTTGTCCGATTCTCTCCAAAGAGTACGAGGATGACACATAATGAATTTAAAATTATTTTTAAAAAATTCAATATGGCAGCAAACAAAAAAATTAATTTTGTCCAATTTTCTCCAAAATTGGTATGGGGCAGTTTTCGGGGTCGCACATAACGAATCTGAAATTATTTTTAAAAAATACGATATGGCTGATCCAATATGGCGAACAAAAACATCAATTTTGTACGATTTTTTTCAAAATTGGTATGGGGGAGTTTTCGAGATCGGACATAACGAATCTGAAATTATTTTTAAAAGATTCAATATGGCGGATAAAAAATTAATTTTGTCCGATTTCTTGCAAAATTGATATGAGGGGGTTTTTGGATCGCAACTTACGATTATGGTTTATCAACGGCAATAAATCATACAAATTCCATTTTATATTATATGTCAAATAAGAATAAAAAATCTAAAACGAAATAATCACAAAATATCACAAGTCACATCAGTAATAAAAGAATAACAATTAACTAAAACAATAATACTATCATTACAGTCTATTATGTATAAAATTCAATTACTTAAAAATTCTTTAATACAACCCTTAAATGAGTTCAGAGAGAGTATAAATGAGTCAACTTTCCTAGGCAGTGAATTCATTTCCCTACTCATTCTGGACATTGGGGTGTTAAACGCATAGTTTTTCCTATGGTATAGTTCATTAAAAAGACTAAAGACTATGGACCCGAAGCACCCTCTGAGGTACAGAGAATCCAACAGCCCCCAACAATTCAGGAGCATCAACCATAGAGTTTATGATCTTATAAAATAATATTAGGTCAAGATAGATGCGTCTATTATATAACGATAACAAGCTCATATAATCCCGTATTACACTGAATGGCACATCTTACTTACAAGCAACAAACTTCAAGAAACGGACCTGTACCTTCTCGATTTTATTTTTGTATATTTCATAGTTTGGTGCCCAGACTGGAGATGCATACTCCAAGACAGATCGAACCATTGAGCAGTATACAGATTTAAAACACTGCACAGTGCTGAAATCAGCTAATGTGCGTTTAATAAGACCAACAAGCCTTAAACCACGGCTCGAAATACTATTAACGTGCAGGTCAAAAGAAAGACCCTCATCAAATATCACCGCAAGATCCTTTATATGATCTGAACGAGTCAGCAGCGTATTTTGCAATGTGTAATTATAAACTATACTATCTTTTTTCTTTGAGAAAGTAATGGCAGAACATTTTGTTAAATTAAGTTGCATGAAATTGCGGTCACACCACTTAGTAAAACTATCCAGGTCACCCTGCAGGGCCACACAGTCCCCTATCTCTCCAACAACCTTAAATATCTTTAAGTCGTCAGCATATAAAAGACATCTGCTTGAGATTATAGAATCCTCTATGTCATTCAAGAAACAATTAAAAAGAAGGGGTGCCAAATGTGGGACTCCAGAAGTGACAGGTATATCAGCAGATTCAACGCCATCAATCTTCACCCTTTGTATTCTATTGGAAAGATAACTTTCAAACCACTTAAGAAAAACCTCGTGGATACCCATACTACTTAGCTTCATCAAGAGAAGCTGATGATCCACCTTGTCAAAGACCTTGGAGAAGTCAGTGTAAATAGCATCCACCTGAAAACACCTCTCCAACGCCTCCAACAAGACCTGCTCATAAGCCAAAAGATTAGTGACTGCAGAGCGACCACGGAAAAAGCCATGTTGGGCAGTAGAAAAAATACTTATAAATAGAGGATATATTTTTTGATAGATTATGAAATTATTTAAAAAAAAATTAAAGATGGCGGATTAAAGATTCTACATCTCTCGATTTTGTCTAAAATCAGTATTGGGGGATCTTTGTTAATGTTAAGTACGAATTTGAAAAACTCAATCTGGCGGATTCAATATGGGGTCCTAAAAATGTTACATTTTTCGATTTTTCGAAGTCTGATATATAACTTTTTAGTGCATCTTTAAAAGTCGGTTCAATTTTTTTTTATGAAAATTGTATTTTGCATCTTTTTATAGGTTGGCCGCTCGCTTACTATAAGTGTGCGAAAGTTCAGCCATATCGGATGAATAGTTTATAAGGTAACGTCAATTATTTATTAAAAACACCAAAATTGTAAACAATTGTTCCACAGAATATTAGTCATAGCACGGTTTTTCTTTTCTAAAACCCGGGGTTTTCAACCATCTTTGCAGTCCACATAATAACAAATCTGTAATTGTTTATAGGTAAAAAAACACCTTTTCTTTGACCCACTTTTTTAACAACAATTTTGGAATAAATATATTATTTTTTTAACTTTCCTTGCAATTTGACATTTCAAGAACCCATTTCACTTTTAAAAATGTCTCTAGAAGCATTATCCTCTGAGCAATAGTTGTTTAAACTTCTAGTATTTTAAAGAAATAATTGACATTACTCATAAACTAGTTTACCGATCTGGCTGAACCTTTACACACTTATAAAGACCCATAATGACCTCATCATCAAGGTATTATATGTCACTTTCGGCCATTATTGTAAAAGTTATTAACATTTGGAAAATAGTACATAAAAGAGGGTTTTTCGCCATTATCTCGATAAATTGTTTATCGATTTTGACGTATAAAACATGAAATTAAAGATATTTTCAATACCTATAAATTTTACCAATACAACTTTTCTCTAAAGTAGTGAACATAACCCGATTCTCTCAATCCCCCCACTCCTCGACCTTGACCTTGACCTTGCTTCACCCCTCTTTGGCCCCGCCCACATGTCCTTGTCATTGACCTTGAAAGTGCACGTGTGCTTTGGCCTTGGCCTTGTGTTCAAGGTTGTGTGTGTGACCTTGACCTTGACCTTGGTGGAGACGACCTTGACTTTGTTGAAGGTCATCTTGGGTGTGTGACCTTGAAGATATGTTACGTGGTTGGGGGTGACCTTGAATGGTTTTATATAGAGTATGGGGCAGTTTCATTCATCAGTTGGCTCTGACTTGTATAGGTAGTACATGTGTTAATATTTGACAAATCATGGCATATGTTTGTGAAAATTGCGGTTCCAAGTTTACTAAGAGTTATAATATGAGACGTCATAAAAGAGAATCGTGTGCGGCGAGATTTAATGAAGTGCCTGGAGGAAAACGGCTCCGAATTGAAGAGTATACATCGACGATTCCGGTAATTAATTGCGCTACATGTAATGTAGATGTTCCAATAAATCATATGTCAGCGCATAAACGAACACAACAACATAAAAATAATTCATGTTTGCCGGTATGTCATGGTGTGCAACTCGTTCAATGTGCCTTCAAAAGAAGAATTGCAACCTATCGGGTTAGCAGTGATATGGAGCATTCCGATTACGTAATGTTCTTTGCAGACATTAAATCCAAGGTGGTGGAACTTGTTAATAATTTATTGCGTGTGCATCATGCTTTAAAAGTTAACATGACAGCTGTTGGCGAGTACATGCTTCCGTCACAAGAAATATTCAGTGAAAAATCCTTCAACACTGCTAATCAAATAATTAGTGTAGAAAGTGATTTGGATGCCGTTTACCATTCTTTCACCGAATCAATAAAAACGCAGGCGACAGAGTTCCAGGAGAAAGATTCAGGTATGGAAAAATCAAAACCCGATATATTAAACTGATTTTTATATATTATTTTTCTTGTTATAGGATGGGCTCTTGTGCGAATTTTATACTTGGAAGTTGGTATCAACAAGTATATGCCTATGGGTGGCTCATCATACATCAAGTTGCCGTGTTCTATTGAAAAGAAAGGAGCTGTCGTCAATGTGATTAACCAGGACGAATTTTGCTTTGCGTGGGCTGTAACATCAGCATTGTTTCCTCCAACAGCAGAGCCTTCACAGAAGACATCCTACCCCCATTTTTCTAGAGTGCTAAATGTAACAGGTATGGATTTTCCAGTAAAATTACGTGACATTAAAAAATTTGAGGAAATGAACAACATATCAATTAACGTATACGGTCTGGAATCTAAATATGAAAATAATGAAATAATACATGAAGTTATTGGTCCACTGAGGTATGCGTCAAAAAAGTTGGATAGGCATGTAAATTTATTGTTAATTACAAAAGACTGTAGTAGTAAAGATGGCGGTGAACATTTTTGCGATACGACTTGTTCAAAGAGTCATTATTGTTGGATTCGGGATTTATCACGTTTAGTTTCAAGTCAAATTAGTTGTCAACAACATAAAATATATTTCTGTGATGGTTGCCTCATTTATTTTAGTACACCGTCAGCTTTAACTTTACATCAAAGCTACGATTGTAACCACATTTTCACGCAAACACCCTCAGTGGATTTAAAAATCGATAAATTTGGAAAGAGTGTGCCGGAAAATATTTTAAAATTCGAGGGTATAGAAAAGCAAATGCGCGTTCCATTCGTGGTTTATGCAGATTTCGAATCTGTTTTAAAACCCATTGAAACGGTACAACCAAACCCACAAAATTCTTACACTGTAAAAAGTTTTAAACATGAACCATATTCTTTTGCTTATTTAATTAAATGCTCTTTTGACGACTCACTTTCGAAATTTGAGCTATTTCGGGGGAATAATGCAGCTCAAGTCTTTGTGGATCGTATCGAGTGTGATTTAAGGGCTCTATACAACACATATTTAAAAGACATTAAGCCTATGAAACCGTTAACGCCTGAAGAAAAAAGGGAGTTTAATGATGCTAAAATATGTGGTATATGTGAAGGCCCTTTTGAAGAGGGTGAGATTAAAGTACGAGACCACTGTCACATAACTGGTGCAAAAAGATTTGGTGCTGCACATTCCGTTTGTAATTTAAATTATAAATTACCCTCTTTTATCCCTATCATATTTCATAACTTAAGCGGCTACGACAGCCATTTATTTATAAAAGAGTTATGTAAATATGGGGATAAAATTGGTGTTTTGGCTCAAAGTAAGGAAAAGTACATATCATTTACCAAAAGCATTTATGTGCACGATTATTTTGATAGTAAATGTGGAAAAGTCAAGAGGAAATATTTAAAGTTGCGATTTATTGATAGTTTTAAATTTCTGTCAACGTCTTTGGAAAATTTAGGCAGCGGTTTAAACGACGACGATTTTATTGAAACGCGGAAACATTTTTCAAATATCAACCAATTTAATTTGATGCGTCAAAAGGGTGTTTTTCCCTATAGCTTTATTGACTCTATAGAAAAAATGGAAAATACATGTCTTCCAAGTAAAGATGAATTTTATGATAATTTACGGGAAGAACATATTAGCGATGAAAGCTATAGAAGAGCAAAAGAAGTATGGCGCTTGTTTGGGTGTAAAACTTTGGGGGACTATTCGGACGTGTATTTAAAATCAGATGTGTTGCTATTGTGTGATGTTTTTGAGCAATTTCGGAATAATTGCTTAAAATTCGATAAACTTGATCCAGCACATTACTATACCCTTCCAAGTTTATCATTTGATTGTATGCTACGTATGACTAAGGTAGAGTTAGAGCTCTTAACTGATATAGACATGATACATTTTTTTAAGAAAGGTATACGCGGCGGCATAAGCCAGTGTACAGAAAGGAAGCACATCGCTAATAATATTTTTTTACCAGACTATGACCCAACAAAACCTTCTTCATTTATAACATACCTTGATGCTACAAATCTATATGGTCATAGTATGTCACAAGCATTACCATATGGTGGTTTTCGATGGTTAAGCGAGCGCGAAATTCTGGATTTAAATATTATGGCTGTTGGTGATGATAGTTTACATGGCTACGTTTTGGAAGTGGATGTGCATTATCCGACTGAGTTGCATGATGCACATTCTGATCTTCCATTTCTAGTAGAAAATATCATACCGCCAACAGAAAACGCTAAATTACCGAAATTAATTCCCAATTTACAAGATAAAAAAAAATACATTGTACACTATAGAACTTTAAAACAAGCCATCGCCAACGGCTTAGTGGTAATGCAAACCCATCGAGTATTACAGTTTGAGCAATCAAAATGGCTAAAATCGTATATTGATTTTAATACCAATTTACGTAACAAGGCCACCACAAAATTTGCGAAGGACACTTTTAAATTAAAAAATAACGCGATATTTGGTAAAACTATGGAAAATGTGGAAAATCGAAAGGATATAAAATTAGTAACACATTGGGAGAACAGTGTAGGCAGAAATGGAGCTAGAGCACTAATATCCCGCCCCAATTTCAATAGTAGCTCGATATTTACCGAGAACTTTGTTGCTATACATATGAATAAAGTTAAAATATTGTACAATAAACCAATTTATATCGGTTTTTCCATATTAGATATATCAAAGACTGTAATATACGATTTTTATTATAATTTTATTAAATCCAAGTTTGGCGATGATGCTTCGTTACTTTACACCGATACTGACTCGCTTATATTAAAAGTGTATACGGAAAACTTTTATCAAACTATATCAGAAAACCCCGAAAAATTCGATACATCAAATTACCCCGAAATTAATAATTTCAACATAATTAAAAGTAATTCTGTAGTTGGTAGAATGAAAGATGAGTTTCCTGGTGATCCGATAATAAGTTTTTATGGTACCGGCGCGAAGGCTTATTATGTAAAGTCCATTAATAATGAATTAAAAAAAGCCAAAGGTATCAAAAAATGTGTTATCGAGAAAGACCTTCATCAGGAAGACTACCAAAGAATTGTTGAACGGGGTGGTTTGATATTAAGAAAGATGAAGACATTTAGAAGTGAATTACATAACATTTATACCAACATAATAAATAAAGTAGCACTGTCACATAGCGATGATAAACGTTATGTAATTCCCAGTTCAACCAAAACTCTACCTTGGGGGCATGCAGACATAGATTTTTACAAAACAGACCCGGAAGAAAACTTAGCAAATTTAGTCACCGTGTTGGAATCATTTCTAAGTCAGGACAGCACGTAATCTGGAAAATCCATATTTCATTATTTGTATTGTTTTTATTATTTCTATTAAACATACAACATTAATATGTAACGATAGTATTGTAATTTTTTTTTTTTTTTTTTTTTTTTTTTTTAAATAAAAAACATGTATTCATTGATTGATTGCTTTTTTATTGAACCTTTATTTTAAAATTATAAATATAATGAAGTGTCGACAAATAACAAACTGTAAAAGTTATTGTTGAAAAATTTGTCTAATAGTAAATTAAACGCACAGGTCTACGAGTAAATGTTTAATGTGAAACAGGTTTGCTGACAAGATCCTCCATAGTCTTTTCAATTTTCAACATTCTAGAGTTAAGTTCATCACGCAGTTCGTCTTGCCTAAGTTCATATATTGCAATAACAGTATCATCAATGTATCCTCTAAGTTCTTGACCGGTTTCAATTAATTTCTTGCGTACGTAACCTTCAAGTTGGTTTCTGAATATATCTTTAATAACAATTGTTGAGTCATGTAAAGCTTTCTGCGTATCTTGCACACACTGAGCAAGGTTATTATCAACATAATTTCGTGTGGTCGCATCGTCTCCTTCAAGAGGTTCTGCTAAATAGCACAATCTTTTGCTTCCCATGTCGTAATCTCCATTAGGTGTAAGTTTAAAACCTATTCCTGAAGGACCTCGCATAAAGTTAAAATCCTTAAATTTTCTTTTGCGACCGAACTTATCAATAGTGTTTACTTCTGACATTGTTATGTGAGACTGATTTGAAACCATTAGATTTCACCCTAATATATGGTTCTATTTCATTAATAAACGGACTCTGCAGAAAAATATGGATTGCAAAACGTATTTTAGGTGATGTTTAATAAATACACATACAGATTCATTTTACTATTGTTTTATTGAAAAAAAATTAAAATATAACAAAAGATTGAGTTTACTTTTTATTATTAAAAAAAAATAAAAAAAATAACAAACAAAAAATTAAAAATTAAGAAATAAAATACATGTTAATTTCTTCTGTACAGGTAAGCTTCTTCTATGACCCAATTTCTTCTCTGGATGGCACGTTCATTAATGTCCTTGTTTTTAAAATAACCTTGACAGGACCAAAAAAAAATCCTTGAAAATTACAACCTCGAAAACGACCCTGACATTGACGGGTACTTTGACCTTGGCCTTGGCCTCGCATCTAACAAGTTTAGTACTATATTTATATGCTTCTTTAAAATAACCTTGACAGGGACAAAAAAAAATCCATGAAAATTACAGCCCTGAAAACGACCCTGGTATTGCCGGTTACGTCGGCCTTGGCCTTGGCCTTGCATCTGACAAGTTTAAATATTATACTTAATGCATCGAACAAAAGGAATAAAGGCGGTGTAGTGGGGGAAATGGGCATAAAAGCAGACTTGCTGGCTCGAGCTCTTCACAGTTCGTCAGAACAGCAAACAGTACAGTGCTAAGAAAAAGTTAATTGTGTGAGTTGGAATATCGAAAATGTCTAGTGTACGGTCTCTTTTAGATGCTCTTGACGTGAGCTGCGGTTCACAGCAAGGCATGCTCGATAACATGAGTGGTTTAGAGGTGCTAAGTCCGGGGGTGTTCGAGAACTGGAATGGCGTGGAGCATGAAGATGCCGAAGACCGAGCCCTCAACGATGGTCGCGACGAGGAGTTGGTTCAGTCGGCAGCGCAATTCCTGGAATGCTGGACGGAGGAGAAAGAGCCAAAAATTAATGTGATTAGTGATGTGGTTGTGCGAAAAGCATCGCGGCCTAGGGAATCTTCTCCGAAAGCGTCGAAACTGCAAAAGCTCTTGACTATGCGGAA
The DNA here is from genome assembly GCA_034092305.1 of Diaprepes abbreviatus. Classification (NCBI taxonomy): domain Eukaryota; kingdom Metazoa; phylum Arthropoda; class Insecta; order Coleoptera; family Curculionidae; genus Diaprepes; species Diaprepes abbreviatus. Next base: position 1,429,174 of record JASJET010000280.1, read on the forward strand.
GTCGGAAATCGCCGATAAAAAAACATTTTATTCGGCGATTAAAGGTGTGGGACAAGGGAAGAAGAAAAAGTTTAACTTTAAGCGTCCCTCCACCCCTGTTCCATTACCCGACTTCCTAAAAACAGCACCGCAAGAGCCACTGTCAGTAGAAGTGGAAGTCATAGAAGGCCCCGATGGACCAACACCACCAACGCCACCAACACCGGCCAGCGTCGAGAATGTAATAGTGTCGGAGGTGAAGTCTTCCCCAGCGCCAGCACCACTGTCGCCGATATTGGGGTGCCGGAAACCCATGAAGAAGCGGTTTAAGCGGTGTTTTGAAGGCGATGAAGTTTCCGCTGCTTCGTCGTCGTCGTCGTCGTCATCGTCTTCACCAAATAAAACCGCGTCTTCTTCCGAGCCATCACAACCGGAGTGGGTCGAAGACTTCACCAACTCTCAGAAGACCAAATTGACTGACATTTATGCCATGAAAAAACGGTTAGTGAATGAAGTGAACGAGTGTGCCAGTGACATTATAGAACTTGAAAAACAATTAGAGATAAAAAAGGTGAAATCTGCGCGGTTAAAAAGACAATTAGAGGACTTTAATAAATTATGTAGTAGGTGTTAGGTAGTTGTAGATATTAGCTTTTAATTTATAGTATTAAGTTTGTAAATATATATATATATATATATATATATATATATATTGTAGTTAATAAAAAAGTGTTTGATCAAATTTTTTATATTTTATAATGAGAATAAAAATGACTTGAAAATTTATTTTTGTGTGTTATTTCATATAGGCCCTGTCCCACATAATATTAGGTAATAAAAAAAAAAAAAAAAAAAAAAAAAAAGTGAATAATCCACTAAAACTACGCAATAGCAATAGTTGTAAATATTTTCTGATAATATTTACAAGTATGCTAAAACATGGTTCGGTTTATGAAGTTAAGGTTCTGTCGCCAGAACTTCTAATACTTTGTATCTCAATATTGTATGTTTTTATGAAAAAAACATAAAATATTGGTTACAAAGTATTATAACCAACTAAAACTACGATCAAATTATTTTGTGGTCCTGAAAAGGACCGTTTGGTTTTAAAACATGCGACTCTTTTATTGAGTTGTGGAGTCGCACGGCCCGTCATCATCATCAGCGGGGGTGGCGGTGCTGTCCTCTGTGTATTCGATGATGAACCGCCAAAGTTCATCCCATCTAGGATCGTTCGGCTCCCACTCCAAACAATTCTCTGTGGTAGAATCTACCACAGGGCATTGGATGGGTTGTTGTTGTTGTTGTTGTTGTTGTTGTTGAGTCCCTGACATGTTGAACTAAAATGATTGTAATAAGTATTGATGGTCGTATATATAGAGACAAATTAATGGTGGGGGGTGAAAACAAATGTCATATTACGTATTGAGACCAAAAGTTGTTTGTGGTCTCAAATACGAACGAACGATTTAGCTGGGTTCCACCAGCACTTAAAGTTTTAATACTTTGTATCTAATATTGTATATTCTATACATACAATATTAGTAACAAAGTACTAATATGTACTAAAACTACGATCAAAGTATTTTGTGGTCCTGAAAAGGACCGTTGTTGTGTGCCCTTAAAAAGGGCCAGGGAGAGTGTGGGGCTTATGGTGCCCCATCCTCGCTGGTCGACCACCAGCTTGACGAATCGCAGGGGCCTTGTGGGTCGTCGGGTGTTGGTGATGCTGGAATTTCCAGCACCGCATCTTCCGTCGAGTCCGGCTCTGGCTGCGGCGACGGAGTTTCGAGTCTTTGTAAGACCCAATCACCCGCGTCGTCTAATTCCACTAGACCCGGATCATGGTCATATACTAGCGGAATCGGCTCATCCAAGTCGTCCCAACGTAGGACGTCAATTTCAAAATCCACCTCGTCGTCGTCGTCGAAGACTTGCAGGTCTCCAACGTTGTCGGCTACGGTGTCATCACTAAAGATGGATGAGCCTCGGCTGGCGGGTCTTTCTTCCTCCATGTTTATCGTATGAGGGTTGATGAATATATGACTGTGTAACTGACCCAGTCTCATATATATAGAACTACCCCCACCCCACCAACGGATTCTAAATGTTATGTATTGGTGAGAGCTTATAGAATTATTGATTTATTATAGAATACATTACAAAAAAAAAAAAATAATAGAAACCTTGTTTGAACTGTTAACATTTTCATAGGTTCTCAAGCATATAACTTGGCACTTAAGCTACGAGACAAATCGTCGTTAAACGAATATCTCGCCCCATAAGTGACGATTACTAAACTACGATCAAAATATAATGTGGTCCTGAAAAGGACCGTTTTTGTGGCCCTAAAAGGGCCTGGGGGGAGGGTGGGGTGCCTACCGTGGAGTAATACCCAACGATATTAACACCGACCTAGGTGCAGCCCTTGGTCTTCTCATTGGCGGCACCGTCGTCGTCGCTGGTGGTGTCGGCGTTGCAGGCGGTGCCGAAGGTGCCGCTCCTGGTGCGGTACCCCCGCACTCCTCACACTTGCATATTTTGCCGGGCACGAATGGCCTGACAATGCCAATGATCCTTTTTGGTATATCTTCCATCTTGCCGATCGAATGTGTAATGATGAAATAATTCTAATACCGGCCTCTATATACATTCAAAAAGTTGGAGGGGGTAAGGTGGAGTGCATATATGCATTATATAAGTTTGAGAATAATATGATTTTATAACTCACCGTATCTCTGGTATGGACACAAACTACCCCCCTCCACTTTTCTAGCATATAGTACTAGACTTTCTCTACATTTTTTTCAAATAAATTTTTTTGATATTTCTAACCATTACTTTGCTACATATTTACAAAAAATGCAAATTATGCATATATTTTAATTATTTTCAGGCAAGGTAAGGAAAATTTTGAAAATGTTTTGACGGAATCGTAATAAGGAAGAGTTGAAGTATATCACACTATTTTTCCCGATTCGCTAATATAAAAAAAATTTTTTCATCGCATTTTGGATGGGCTCTGGCATCGTAACGGTTGACGATAAAAAATTGGAAAAATACATATATTGTGGGAAATTTTCTCTAGAATCCAAAAAAAAAATTTCCGAACTTCTGTCACCGCAAATAAAAAAATCGATACCTCAAAAATTGCGAGAAAATGGTGAAGGAGCCGCGCAATCGCTCTGAAACCATCAAAAATCGATTTTTTTTCCCTCCGCGGGTGGGAGGGTGGGGGAGGCGGTGGTGGAGTGCATATATGCATTATATAAGTTTGAGAATAATATGATTTTATAACTCACCGTATCTCTGGTATGGACACAAACTACCCCCCTCCACTTTTCTAGCATATAGTACTAGACTTTCTCTACATTTTTAAAAAAAAAAAAAAAAAAAAAAAAAAAAAAAAAAAAAAAAAAAAAACCTCCCCCTACAACTTCCACATACTCCCGTTCGGCGGCCCTAGCCTCATAACTCGAGAATTTCAATTTTTTCGTCTAAATTTTTTGTCATTTTTAAGATTTTCCAAATTTTTTTTTCACCATTGTATTCTACTCAAAATTCTAGGTAATTAAAGTGCTTTTATTTTTTCTCTATCTTGAACGGTTCCCGAGCTACAGCGCTTTAAAGAATTCAAATTACTAACTTTCTATAACCCTTTTTTTCAAATTTCATTTTTTCGAATTTTCAAAAATACTACAATATGTAGAAAAAAGTTCTCTCTTTAATTTCCCAATACCGTTTTTCTCTAAATCTTCAACTTTAGCGCGTATTCAGCATTTTCAAAAAAAAAAAAAATTATAATTTTTTTTACACCATCGCATTCTCCTCAAAATTTTGGGCTATCAAAGTGCTTTTATTTTTTTTCTATCTTGAACGGTTCCCGAGCTACAGCGCTTTAAAAAATCCAAATTACTAACTTACTATAACCCTTTTCTTAAAATTTCATCTTTCCGAATTTTGAAAAGTACTACCATATGTAGAAAAAAATTCTCTTTCTAATTTCCTAATATCATTTTGCTCCAAAACTTCAACTTTGGCGCGCATTCACCATTTTTCAATTTTTTTTTGAAAAAATTTTTTTTTTACGTTTTTACTATCGAGAAAAATGCTTGCTTATAGTACTCGATTTCCTCTATAATTTTTTCTTATAACTTTTTTCCCTATTCCTAACCGTCACTTTCCTACAAATTTTCTAAATCGTTGTTTTCATATTTTGCCTTAAAAATTTTTTCTTGTGTTATTTAAGCTCTTTTTTCCACTTAATAAACCACCATTTTCTAAATTCCCGTACTCTTTTCTTAAAGAGCGGGCTTTTCCGCCAGCTTTTTTTTTTTTTGGTTGGGTTTCAAATAAATATAAAACTACTACTTCACTCATTACAAATTTATTGATTCAAGAACATTATTTTGTGTTACATATAATAGATACATTAAAATATAGATTTATTGGTCACCGAACCGTTTAATACATTATAACTAAAAAATGAGTCGTGAATAACTAATGCGTACACTTTAGTGTCTTTGGGGAATTTATTCTTTCTCGTTTGGAACTCCAATTTTACATCCACTGTCGATGAGTTAATCGCCTCTGGTTGATGACTGCAATTGATAATAAAAACGGGGTTTTTCATATATTCCGCGAACGTTATCATCGGATCGTTTATCTCGCGCCCGTAGTAGCTGCTTTGGAAGTTTTCGTAATTGTAATAGGCTGCTGCGTACAGTTTCTTGGCGAAATCTAAATTCCATCTTTCGTATGGATAAACGGTTGAATTCAGATACAGTCTAATGTCGCATACGTCGGCGTGGGTAAACTGGGTTGCGTTTTTTTCTTTCTTGTCGCAATTATTGCTGTCTTGAAACCCGACGATTATATAGCGCGGTCTTTCCAGACTTGTACTCGTTCTCAAGGCCCACACGTCGGAAGATGTTTGCCTTAAAGCTGGTAATTCGTACAGATCCCATTTACGATATGCCATTTGAATACTGGCATTGTTTCCTCCTTTATTAATGCGAGACAGTATTTTCAATTTTTGCTTGTCGTCTGGAATGATGTGACGAATTTTCCATTCGATTTTGTCGATACTAATTTCTGCCTCTACTTCGCCGACGTAACAATTGGTAAAAGTGCGAGCTATAATCATAATAAGCTCTTGTTTTACGTTGAAAACACCTTTTGCGTAATCTTCGGCGAATCCCATAAGATATTTTAAGGGTAATTTCCCGGAGAATACGTTACTTGCCGTGTCTACGATATCTTGGTTTGCTTCGTCGAGACCCCATCCGCACGTCATGAGAGATCTTTGTTGCAAACTTCCGAATGAAACCATGGTTTTTAATGTCGTCGTAACTCCAGGTTTACGAACCACGGCGACCTGTTCACCTCCCATCTCGTAGCGAATTTCATCGAACAAAAATGCGAGGGCATTATTTGATAAAAAACATCTTTTCGTTGCGTCTATGGGTTTAAATTTTCCTTCGATATATATGTAACTTTCGGCGATATCCAGTATAATATCTTGAAAATTAATGGGGATACGGACTTCATCCGAATTGTTGAATGATGGAGATCCGTATGGTTTATACGTATGCTCTTCTAGACTAATAATGGAATTGTCCAAGATGGGCTCGGAGAAAACCTCTATTTTATCGCTGGTGGTGGAAATCATTTTCGCACTTTAAGACCGATTGATTTTAAAAATTTATAGTCTTCGGCAGATAACTGTTGAGATGTTTGTGATCTAACGTCTGGACGACGACTAACCTTGACGTTAACTCTTCTTTTACTTTTATTATGTTTCGGCGGTTCCCCCATCTTAGTCGACAGCACACACAATTGACGATTGAAGCAAAAACCCATTTCTATGAAAGTTTCTTCAGTTCCAATTTCACGATTATTTTCTCGCCTTGAAAATTGATTAGATCACCGCTATCGTCCAAGATGCGAAGAGTAATGTTGTCGATAAACTGACGTCCTGCCGGCATTAACGGCATATAAATATTATTTTGTGGTTCTTTACTGATTTTGTAACCGGGCTCCACGTCGATATCGAATTCGAACAAGGTATGACCTTCCACCGAATTCATATATGCTCCGGAAATTATATTACAATCTACGCGTATGATGCGTACTTTCATTATTTCCACCATCTCGGTTGATTCGTGCTTTTTGTCTCTTTTTAACACTGTATGATTAAATCCTAACATTTTACCGATACTCGCCTCTCCCCGGAAATCTATAGTATATTGGGATTTCAGTTCACATTTCAACGTATTATTATTAGCAACCAAGTAAAAGATTCCATCGTTCTTTTCTTCAGTTGAAATCCTCAAAGCCTCCAACATAGCTTTACCTATCTCATCTATTTCATAGGCCCCAGGTGGAATCTGCAATTGTATCGGCTCGGTGGTGTAACCCTCCTTCATGTAGGCAAACTTATTGTTGCTTTCGTCCACATTAAAAATTGAATTGTATGTGTAAAATCCCAGCAATGCCAGACCATATTTGTTTTCTCTATTTAATTCGACTGGTGGATAAAAATCGGCGCTTAAGACGCTCGAGTGTCCTGTTAGTGTGAACGTATAAGACATGACTAACCATTAAAACATCACACATCTCGGTTTTATTCTTAGCGGCAACATTTAAAAAGATTCATCGTCACACCTTTTCTCACTGCATTAGATAGTGATGTTTTTATGCTATTTTCTGCTTTTATGCGCACATCGCTGATTTTGCAATAACAACAAAATATTTTTCTAGCCGTAAGATCCTCATCAGTCATAACCTCGTTTAAATTGCTGCTGCTGCTGCTGAAATAATGTTTGCAACCGCACTGATATTTTAATATATCGATATCGCTTTTAAGGTGCTCGGGCAACTTTTCCCAAACGAATGGAATTTCATTTGGGGCTAATGCAATCATTACTTCCTTGGGCATGTTTTCTAACTGTTTCACGGTCATTTTCCTTAATCCACCGGCTAGATGAAATGCTTTCAGTGATTGCAACATTTTAGTATAGTTATTGCGATCCATTTGCGGTGTTAATGGTGACGATGATGATGATGACATCTTTTACGCTGATGATTCGACAAGAAACTTTAAGCACAAATGTCCACACCAGACTGTTCCAAAATCCTGCTGACGATCGTATGTATAGTAAATAATTTTTGATGGTTCCGATCCCGTTTGTAGATATCGTACCAATTCGATCGGTGGGGGTAAATCGCCGAAGCTGTCATAATATGTTACTTTAGAATTATTTTTTCTATAAGCTACCCAATGAGTCCCTGCACCACGCGTACTATCCAAATTCACTATTGCTGCTTCGTAACGTCGAGGACCTTGTCTAGGTAATAAATCCCTCATATAAACGCCTCGAAAGTGTCCTATTCTTTTCTTTTTGGCATATTTTTCTATATCGATGTTAGATAGTGGTCTTCGAGGTAGGGATTCAATTAGTTTTTTGATCTACGATTTAAAAATAATCCCATACCTTTACGATATGGCTTTAGAAACAAACCATTTCCTTTCGATTTTAAATACAGGCCGGCACCGGTTTTATCTTCGCTGCTTTTTTTTACTGCTTTTATGGCACGCACAATTCCCGCTGCCCCACCGGCTAATGAACCCAAAGCTGATAACCCGGCAAAAATTGGTATTAATGGTAATATTCCACCAGTTTTAGGAATCGGTATTATTCTCGGTGTACGAACCTTCCTTTTGCCACCTGCCGCTTTTACCGATCTACGTGCTGCCGACAGAGCTATTTTAGATGCATTCATGACATTTTTTTCCAACACATTTTTACTTCCGGCTTTTAATAATTCCCTTCGAACTGCTTGTCGAATAGCTGTTCCGAAACTGGCTTTCCGAACATGTCGATTTTTATTAACACCTTTCCTTTTTGTATGACGCGTGCCTTTACTAGATGTTTTTTTTGTTGATAATGATGATGATGGTACACCCGTACCAAAACGTTGTTTTCCTTTCATAATGTTTGTAACTAACCAAGCTGCTGTTTTTTCACCTAAACTGGAATCTTTCGATTTTACTCTATTCCAAGCACTTTGTTCGAGCTCGTAATCCGCTCGATGTCTCGCACTTATGTTGTCTTTATTATGTAAATAGGCTAAATCGTGTTTTTTGCATGCGGCATCCAAAGGATTAATGCCTGGATCACCTCTTGTTACACGTTTTATTACTTTTGTTCCGGGTCCGCAATATTGATAACCAGGAATGTGTACCTCGAATGGTAATTTATTTATTAACGAATTCACAATACCGTATCCAGTTTTGTTGGAAACGTGAGACCGTCCACTTCGTTTGACGCTCGGCATCTGAATGACAGTTTTTGTGAAAAATTGCCTATAAAATATCAAATTTTCCTAAGATGCGCGTTATCGATCTTAAACAAAAACTTCCTATTGACAATCTCGATGAAAAAGTCGGACTTGGATTTGAAAAGAAGATAATGAAGAGACACGGTCCTCTACTTCCTTCCTCTATTCGCGGCCTGTTAATTGGTCCATCCAATTGTGGAAAAACTAATGTCATGATTTCGCTGCTTACACACCCCCTTGGGCTACGTTTCGAAAATGTCTATATTTACTCGAAATCTCTGTATCAACCGAAATATGAGTATTTAAGGAAAATTTTAGCGCCCATCAAAGGTTTAGGCTACTATGCCTTTAGTGATTCCAGTAATATTGTGGTACCGTCCGATGCAAAACCAAACTCTATATTTATCTTTGATGATGTTATATGTGAAAAACAAGATGTTATAAGATCGTACTTTAGCATGGGACGTCATAAAAATATCGACTCCTTTTACCTAGCGCAAACATATTCGCGAGTGCCTAAACAGCTTGTGCGAGACAACGCCAATTTTATTATTATGTTTAAACAAGATGAGTTGAATATGAAACACATATTTTCCGACCACGTTTCACCGGATCTAACTTTTACTCAATTTCAAGAAATGTGCTCAAAATGTTGGGATAATAAGTATGGATTTTTAGTAATTGATAAAGACAGTGATGTGAAATCGGGAAGATACCGCAAAGGATTTGATAGCTATATATTACTGTAATAATAAGGGAAAATGCTCATTTGATTGTTGAAACGTCCTTTGTTAACATCATGAATAACGCGATCGACTTAAAACGTAAACTAGTGGAAGCTACCAATGCCGTCAGAAAAAAATTTAAACAAATTAAAGCGGCTAAAGAGTTTAATGTTGTGGAATTGGAAAAGTTTTACGAACCCATTTCTAAGCCGTTGACAACTATATCTGATGTGGTTAAGCAACGTCAGCAGCAGCAGCAGCAGCAGCAGCAACAACAACAGCAACAACATTATCCAGCTACAAAGTCACATAGTCTCAGTACATCAGTGCAGTCGACTCAAATATCAGGTTTTCCCCAACCTACACATTCCTTTCAAACCTCCACACCTATTCAGCAGCAGCAGCAGCAGCATCGCATTTCAAAAGAAGATATTAGCCAATCGGTGTTTGATACACCCTCAACTTCAACTAATACATCTCTCGCATCCGCTGACACCACAACTTCCGATACTTTAAACGCACACCTGAAAGGATTACGTTCGAAACCATCTCTATACGATACTGTATATGGTGTACGTTTTGGTTCAAAAACAGATAACAAAAATTTTATTGGTAATTTAGAGGTGCGTTTTCGAAATGGAAATATTGTCTTATACAAAAAAGGGAAAAATATTGCAGAATATGGTGGATCACCGGCACTTTATGATTTGTTATTTCTTAAAACACCCCCAAGTGTAGGCAAGGAGCAACAACAATTAAGTGATAATGTACTTTCAACGTACAAGGAAATTTTGGAATCAACGAGTGCTGTCTACAACAATTTTAAAAAAAGTGATGGTTTACGGGAGACCAGATGGAACAAATATTTACGAATTATTAAACCTCTGATAATGGGCACAAAATTAGGTGGTACTATTACAAGAAAAAATCTCTCGGAAAAACTACAGTTACCCACAAAAAAGAAATTATCTTCGAAAAAATTTCAATATGTCTACTGGAACAAAGCTAAAGAGTTGGTGGATCGTTTACGTTTGTTGTGGAGTTCCAAAATGGCCGGTCACACTGGACACGAAAATGAAATTATGTCAATCATAGAGGAATTACGAGAAGAAGATATAATATATTAAGCTCAATATTTAATGATATTATTCAGTTCTTCCTTCGATCTGAAACCTTTAGTATTACTAATAATATGGAGCCCAGTCTAGAAAAAATCAAGATTGTTAATGAACTACATAGAACGGCTAGAAAAAATTTTGTAAGACGGCGCACGATAATAAAAGGATACAGAGATTTGTGGCAAATTGATTTGGCTGAAATGCAACAGTATGCTGATGAAAACGATGGTTATCGTTATATTTTGGTCTGTATAAATTGTTACTCGAAATTTGTCTATACCAAAGCCATAAAAAACAAGACTGGTATAGAAGTTACTAATGCGATGAAAAGCATCATTGAAGAGGCATCATATACACCAATAAATCTGCAAAGTGATCAAGGAAAGGAGTTCTATAATACAAACTTTCAAGCCCTGATGAAAAAATATAATATAAATCATTATTCCACTTACAGCACAAAGAAAGCTGCAATTGTTGAGCGAGTCATAAGGACTTTAAAAAATAATTTATATAAACAATTCTCGACAAGAGGATCTTACAAATGGATACATATATTATCGGCAGTAACAAAAACCTATAACCATTCGAAACATCGCACCATTGGAATGAAGCCTGCAGACGTGCAAGAAAAAACACATATTAAAGCATATGATTATTTAAAAATTGTACCTAAAAAATTTAAGTTTTCCATGGGTGACATTGTGCGTATTAGCAAGTACAAAAGCTTATTCGAGAAAGGATATACGCCCTCTTGGTCAACCGAATTGTTTAAAGTTGTAAAAGTTAACGTTACAAATCCACCTACTTACTTGTTGGAATCGTTAGAAGGTCAGCCTATAAGAGGGTGTTTTTACGAATCAGAACTACAAAAAACAAGCAGTCCTGACGTTTATCTAGTAGAAAAGGTCCTTAGACAACGCAAGAAAAATCACATCGAACAATTATTTGTCAAATGGCTAGGATTTCCCAACCACTTCAACTCTTGGATAGATAAAGCTAATATTGTTTAAATAACATATTGTATGACTAAATTTTTTATTTAAAATGTAAAATAAATAAACAATATATTGTAAAATAAAGTTTTTTATTTCAATCTTCATTATTAAAAACAATGACAATAAAACATCATACACATAAATAACATTTCAATATTCTTGGAGGGAAGGTCCAATTCACCGACGACTACGACGTTATCTTCAAGGCTATGCCACTCGGAGTGCGTTCTCCTATTCTTTAACCTGCTTTTTTTAGATTTTTTTTGAAGTCGAGTCGTACGACAGTGCGCTTAATGAGTCATTTAAAGGCTGATGATAGAGTATTTTCTGCATAACTTCAATTTTTGTTTTAAGCTCACTATTATTTTTGTATATCATGGGGAGGACATCCTTGTTAAATATGTCACATATTACAGCTGCAAAATTGTAAAACTTTCTATTAACAAAGTGTTTTGTCACAGCATCGTCATCATCTTTAGGTTCGCCTAAGTTGGTTATGATTTTTCCACCCATATCATACTGCCCATCCGCTGTAAGTTTAAAACCAATCCCTTGTGGCCCAGATAATATATGATATTTTTCATTATATTTCTGACGACCAAATTTATCAATTGTGTTGTTTCCTCGACTCATTTTCAATCTTTACTAAACTATTTTATTTTTATTTGCCCTACTTATATTAAATATTTCAGCTGAGAAAAAGAAACACTGACTATGATCTACTGGGTTGGTATGTTTATAAAAGAAATAAAATAAAACTGTGATTGTAACAGATATTTATTTACAGTTATTTAATTGCACAAATACAAAAATTATAAAAAATTAATTTTCCATGTCTTCGTTTTCGTTGCTCAAAATTCTATCCCATCCGACACTATTTCGATCGTCAACGTCTTGGGCTGTTGCTGTTGCAGAAACCAATTCATATTTTGCAGCAAGCTCACCTGGTAAATGTGGAATATTGACGAGGTATTCTTTTAATTCTTCTTCAACCATTTCAGCACAAAATGTATCCATGTCTATGGAACCATATAAAAATTTGTCGCACAAGTGTGCCCCAGCCATAAAATTGATTGTATCCCTGATCTCGTTCTTATATTGATCTTTGGTTACATCAATATGCGACCAATCATTTACGCTATCTAACATATCGTGAGCCCTATTTCTTAATTCTCTCCCCAACCAAAATATGTATCTATCTACACATTCGTTGGCGGTCGTCGTCGTCGTCGTCGCATCAGCAGACATCTTTAACAGAAATAATGAACACGCGTAAGTATTCTGACATGTGCAACTATATTTTAAATTTAATTACATCCTTTTTTTCAAACAATTTACATACAATTTACTCCAATGAGCCAAAACGTAATAATGTTCGAGTATTGTTTCCAAAAACTCTAGTGCCCTGTCCCAAATAAGTTAGAGTGTATTTATCTTTAGTTTTACTCATAATATCTACAATATCGTCAGATAGTGTTTCGGCCACACGTTTTGGTAAAAAAGTCTCAAATGTGCTATTATCACCATCATCGTGTAAAGCCACTAAAAGAGTTTTACCAAATCGTGTAGTCATTGAAACCATCTTTACAATTTTATACACTTTGCCTACAATCATTTCGGTAACCTTTTTTTTCTCTAAAACCTCGAAATCTTTGCTAAACATTTCATTAATTTCATCTAGAGTTTCTTTTGCAATACTCATTATTGAAAAAATGGTATATAAATCCAAAAATTACCGTGAATATAAAAGCACTTTCAGAACACTACACGAACACAATATTTGATGTTTATGCCACTGATATCTGCGACTGTTTGAAGTCACTTCTTCTCCCACGAACCTTTATAGCGAGGTTTCAAGGTCGAATTGTAACAATGGTGGGGGTAGCTTAACGATAGAAATAGTGGGAGGAGTATTCAAGGTCAAATGACGTCACACATTTAAATTGGTATAAGGATAACTTCAAGGACAAAATATAATGAAACAAATAACTACATTTTATGTACTTTATTCATTGATTTTTTTCTGCCATTCTTCTATGCGTTTAACATTATCACCTAAACCTAATTTCCTTAATTTGTTCAATAATAAGTATTTATTTTTATTTCTAAGAAAATTCTTACAAACTATACTAGCTAAAAGACACACTTCGGCATGGTCCATATACTTAAAAAATACACTAAAGTCCTGAGCCTCCGAATCTTGCATTTCATATGCGTAAAATTCCGAACAGGCTGCAGAAATTAGAAATTCCTCGTACATTTCTCGCACTAAACTTTCCATATTAACTACTACTACGTTAAACTTAAGTCCTACACTCTAATTTCATCTAACACAACCGGATCTGCAATGAACCTAATCAGTTTTTCCAAACAGTCACTAAACCCCAACTTTTTTATCTCACGAACAAAGTCTTGTAAATTTATTGTTTTGCTGCAATATTTACGACATGCATTCGCAGCCTTTTCATATTCATAAGCCAAATCACAATAGCGCGACGCCCATTCTGCTCGACTTTTCATTGCATCATTGAAATAATTATTAGCCGTTTCAGTGAACTCATCGCCCAATTTTTTTACTGTCTCTTGCAAAGCACTATTCATATTATTCACTCATTTTTACATTCACGACACTTTTTTATTGCTGGTGGTGGCCCATCTATATGATGACGATATATTTGTTCATAGTGAATGTAACAGGGTAAGCTTAACTGTAGTTCCTTGTTACACCGATATGACGCAGGCAGCTTATCCCAAATTTGCCGTAAACTCAGCGTATCAACGCAAGTTTTTAAATATTCGAGAGGAAAAAATGCTAGATCCTTCTCTTCAAAATCACACAAACTTTTTAAATTACTCTGATATAAACAAATTACTCTGCCGACTTGCTCTATAATTTTTTCTTTAGATAGTTCCGTATCTGACATTTCACACTGAATGAATGCAAGTAGACTCACACAATTTATAGAACAATTTGCAAGGTCAAAATCATTTCAAGATCATCCCACACTATTACAATGCACAAATAACTACTTCAAGGTCACACACCCAAGATGACCTTCAACAAAGTCAAGGTCGTCTCGACCAAGGTCAAGGTCACACACACAACCTTGAACGCAAGGCCAAGGCCAAAGCACACGTGCACTTTCAAGGTCAATGACAAGGACATGTGGGCGGGGCCAAAGAGGGGTGAAGCAAGGTCAAGGTCAAGGTCGAGGAGTGGGGGGATTGAGAGAATCGGGTTATGTTCACTACTCTCTAAAGTGTCATCGAAAAATTCTACGAGCAGAAAATCGAATTTTCCGGCACTGGCCGTTTATAAAAAACAGAGCCAGTTTGCCCGTACCTCTTTACATATTTATCATTTATTAGCCCCTCCCCCCTATGATTTAAAGCCTTTACATAAAGGGACAGTATTACAGTACTCTTATTTTATATAAGTTAATATGGACATCTCGTGGATATATCTAATAAAACGTTGAGAGGATGTTTACTTCAATTTCTTAAGTAAAATGTAGATAAAACGTTCATAAAACATATTGTACTTTCCAGATTCATGAAAATCGAACATCCTCTATTAATTACCTCATTTTGATTACCAATACCAATATCACTATACGCACTACTTCTAGAATACTTCAACTTAAACCATTGTTTATCATTCTGCAACATTCTCAAGGCAGTTTTCTTCTCCTTTTCCATATGCCCCAATTCAATATTGAGGTAGTTTTGTTCGGCTTTGTTTTTGACGTATGCAACTGAAAATCTACTATTCCTTTCCAAGGATTTCGTTGGGACCAGCTTCATTTTCCAAGCTGGGAACTTTCCTAATGCGTTTTTATATGTGGAACTGTCATAAAATGTATGAAAGTGACACACTTCTGTGTTAGATGACATATTGTTGAGATTTAAATGTAGACTGACAAGAATTTAGGGTGTCTGGTAGATGTTCTCAAAGAATATGTTCTTGTAGAATCTTTGATTAAAATGTCAAATGATATTATTTTTGACATTAGTCAAGTTCGGAACGGTAAAAATGTCCAGGTAGTATTGAAAGGAATGATTTATTTGGAGCAGTAGGCATGTGTTATCTCATATTGTTGAACTGGAACAACTTGTTTCGACATTTCACTAATTGGAATTGCGATTTATGAACAATTGGAATTAAATTTTAATAAAATAGTACAAAAACTTGTAATGCCAATAAATAAAAACCTTCAAAGTTTTAGTACCCTAAGAACGAAAGCTTTCACAGCTTTGATCAAGTTGAAAATCATGGTTCTTGGGTTTAGACCGTGTTAAATTGGAATTATTATCCGACGTTTCGCCTACGATTGCACGAAGCCTCTTCAAGGAACTTTACTCCGGGAGATTAGAACACTGAATGCACACATGCACAGTTTTGTATGCAGCCTAAGATAAAAATGAAAAGATCTTTCATCATGAACACATTTACATGATCAGCCATTTCCGCTTTTCTTTTCCTTCTACCGAAATCTTCAACACCTTTTATTTCATCTTCTTTGGTGTCAAGTTACAAAACTTTCTATTGACATTTCATCAAATAATAAAACTGCATACCGATCCAAAATGTTCATTTTTCGGACTATCTTTTCCATTATATTAAACAGGTATTCATTTATATCAGCCTTAAAGGTTGTTCAGCCCGAAACTTATTAATTTGGTTGTTTTTTTTATTGACTAATTCTCGGAACTTAACTGCCACGCCTTGTATGCCAAAGAGACTCATTTTAATGAACGCATTCACCACGATGCCAAGAAATCTATTTAAATCTGCGTATTTACTGTGGTTTTACTATTTTTAATCATGAGCATTCACTATAGTGTCAAGAATATTTATCTATTTATATATCCTAATAAATTATAATCATTATAATATTTGTTTAATTGTAGTGTAGTATAGTTTTTAACACAGCGTAAGTAAGTAAAATGTTGCACACATTATTTGAATATAAAATTTAATGTTACTTATTTAAATTAAAGTTTCAAATATCATACAAAATGTTATTTCTCAAATTTTTTTTAAGTTGTATTGATGAAAACAATTAGACTTAACTCTTTAAAAGTAAGATACTCGGCTGTTATGGACATATGGACAGAACTGTTTATGTTAAATCCATAATCAGAACTAGCCGTAGAAAAACATTTTTAAATAGCACGTTCATACTATTGAAATATGAATAGAATTTCGTATAATAATTTTGTATGTCTATAATCTGAAATTTATTTGAAATTTGCGAAACACATTCAACTTTCTAAGGATATTTTAATTAAAAATTGATAATACCAAAAATAAGGGGGCATCACCTAATTAACCTTACAACTGTTTTTTCAAAAAATAAAAAGTTTTGAAGAAACGATTCGTCAACATATTGCTTTTTTTAATGACGAGTTATTTTTGACAACCAAAAATATTCTTAAGAGTAATTATCAAATGATCAAAGTAAAAAAAGTGTAACTGATGATAACTTCATGTTCTTTTGAATATAGGGCTATTCTTTTGAGTCATAATCACTTTCACTTCTATCACTTGAAGTAATCATGATCACTTCGACCCAATGACAAGTAAGTGCATATTCAAAAAACATGAAGTTATCAGTTTCACTTTGTTCACTTTGATCAATTGATAATTACTCAAAAGAATATAGCCTATGCATTTACTTAAGGTTATTCTTTTAAGTTATTATCAGTTTCACTTCTATCACTTAAAGTAATCATGATCACTTCGACCCAATGACAAGTAAATGTATATTCAAAAGAACATGAAGTTATCAGTTTCACATTTTTCACTTTGATCAGTGATAATTTACTCAAAAGAATACAGCCCTTGTCATTGGGTTGAAGTGATCATGATTACTTCAAGTAATAGAAGTGAACGTGATAATGACTCATAAGAATAGCCCTCATAGTATCGCAGATATCGATAGATTATCATCAATTGATACGAACTGGAATAGTCGGGTGAGTTTAAAACATAATCCTATCATTTTATCTCTTTCTATTATCAATTTCGTTCAACTACTTATGTCGATATAAATTCGGAAAGCTATGCAAATTGCTTCTACTCTTGTCAGTTAGAGATAACCGATCATATTTAGCACGTATAATTTTCCTACTGTTACACCATATTCACTGCTGTAATAAGTGAACTTTCCCCAATATGGCCGATAGCATGGTCCAAACTGGGGTCCGAACATTTTCCGTCTAACTTTTTTTGTTCTGGGTTTTGAGTTTATTACACAGTTACTCTACACGTGCGTGCGTTTGGGTTATAATTTATTACATATTTATTTAAAGTAATTATTATGTATAATATCATCGACTGTATTCTTTAGAGTAGTTATCAAATGATCAAAGTGAAAAAAGTAAAACTGATAACATCATGTTCTTTTGAATATGCATTTATCTGTCATTAGGTCGAAGTGATCATGATTACTTCAAGTGATACAACTGAGAGTGAGTCCACACGATACCAAAAATTTCGGCGTAGGCGTATTACGCCCATTTATGTTAAAAATGTCTCGTCCACACGGGGAACTTTTATCGTGCAGTCGTGCAGTCGTAATGTTTTTTTTTGTGGTAACCTAACTTTTTTCTGAATTTTTGATAATATTTATTTATGTATAAATTAAAATGAAATAAAATAATTGCAGCAATGTTGTTATGTAGAAAAAGAAAACTAAAGAAAAAATTACAAAAGATAAGGATATTATTAATATATTCTTTATTAAAGAAACGGAAAAGTCGTCGCTACTAGGTCCGATCTGTTTTTGAGAAAAACATTTGAGAAAGGCTTGGACATACTAATGATTTAATTCAAGAAATGCGAGAAAGTGATCCTGATTTTTTAAAAATATTTTCCTGTTACTCTTGGTGAGTTTGAAAACCTGTTGTTGGGCCAAGAAATAGGAAACACGCTATGGAAATGTGTACAGCTTTACCCTTATTACAAGGTTTGAAAAAACATTGTGATATTTAGCTGATGAAATCAGCATGTGAAAGCAACAGTGTGAATTCCGAGTCGGTAAACAGTGTTTTTGAAATTAGTCATGTTACTTGTGCGATAATATGAGACTCTTTAAAGCAAGTTTTATTTCCGAAGTTTGCCACTTCTACCTGGTAAAGAATTGCTAAAGAGTTCAAAGACGAGAGTTTTAATATAAAGTGTCATTTTAACAATCGTTTTAATAATTACAATTGTTTGTAGTTTTTAGAAGAATATATTACGTATAACACTAACTGGATTTCTGTTATTAAATTTCCATTAATGTTAATTTTTACTTTTTCATTGTTTATAATAGGTTTATATAAAATTTGCTAAGGGTAGGGTTACCAGACGACAGGAATTTTCCTGACATGTCTGAAATTTTAGCCCCTCGTTAGGGAGAAAGAGGAAAAAACTGCAATTGTCAGTATTTTTTTGAAATTAAAAGAGGAAAATATAAGTAATGAAAAAATATTTATTAATCATTCTAGTGAGAAAAAATAAATTGATTAAACGTTACCAAAATGAGTGAATTGTTAATTTAGTATATTAATAAATTTAGTTTCATACTTTTTATTGTTTGATGTTTCTTTTGGCAATTGCTGGACTTTTTTAACTATTTCATGACATTCTTCACATGATATGTTCTTTAAGTTAAATTGTGTCTAGAGTAGAACCTTAACAGAAGACATTGTTGTAAACCAACTATTACTACAAATTATTAATTATTAAATTAGTATATATATTTTTAAGTTACTCTTATGGATTAATAGATAATTATAGTCTAATATTTAATACTCCCTTAAGAAATAGTTATATCTTAAGTAAATTTATGTTCTAATAGGTTCAAACAAAAGCATGCCTTAATCTCTGAAACTCTAAAACTTTACTTTTTACAGAGACGATTAGTTTTGTTCGTATTGTCATCGTCCCATAAATATACACTTTTTCATTTAAGTAATCATGTAAATAGTTATAAGTTATATTTGTTAGTACGCCTATGACTGTCAAATCTATAATTTAGATTCAGAATAGAATGTAACTAGGACATGAACATTGAAACGAGAGGAACTAAAATCAAAAAACTACAATAAAAACATTAAATTAGTAAGTAAGAACAAAAACTGTTGTTACCTCATGATTTAGTGAACATTATAATAAAATATTAAAAAAGTAATATTAGAAGATTTATTTGAATTCATCGAACTAGCCAAGTTATAACATTGATGGCAGCGAAAGGCAAAGCTTATAACAATATAGACAGTCTGTCTCTCCTTAGTCCACTACGCTCCCATTAATGAGAAGACTCACTCGATATTGGCATTTGATGCTTTGATTGCAAAAATTTTGAAAATCTCACTGCCTTAACATACAACATTCAGATAAAATGTCCGGATATTTACAGAAACATTAGGGATATTGTCAGGAAAACTCATTATTTGATCTGGTAACCATAGCTAAGGGCATGTCTGTGGATTAGCGTCTCGATATCACAGATTGTCGTTGAATAGAAATTGTATTATATAATGGCCTTTATTTCATAAGCTTTAATTTATATAATGAACACTTGTATTATTGCAATTGTTATAAAATTAATAAAAAAATGAATTAAAATCGTTTTTTTTTTTTTTTTTTTTTTTTTTGAGGACCAAGCAGTAATGATCTTCGGTAACAAGCATTTTTAATAAATTAAAACAATTTAACATAATTCATAAATATCTATTATTTCAAAACTCGCTAAATAAAATATATAAATAAAACAACAAAGTTTAAAAAAAAACATAGGTTATGTTTTCATACAAAATATTGAAAATAAACAATTTCCACCATTTTGAAAGCAGTCCGCTGAAAAGTTAAACATGATTTGGCGTAATGACCTTGGAAAAGGCGGATTTAGGCGGGAAATCTTCGGTCTTTGTCTTTTTTTAAATCTAACAAATCACAATGCTTGAAATTTGACATATGTCTTATTACGCTACGCTGCCGCCGAAATTTTTGGTATCGTGTGGACTCACTCTGAAAGTGATAATAGTTATATTCTTTTGAATAATGATCACTTTCAGTTCTGTCACTTGAAGTAATCATGATCACTTCGACCCAATGACAAGTAAATGCATATTCAAAAGAACATGAAGTTATCAGTTTCACTTTTTTCATTTTGATCAGTGATAATTTACTCAAAAGAATACAGCCAATGACTCAAAAGAATAGCCCTACTAATTGTAAAGGTACGTTACGGAGTCTACACGATTTCATGTACCACAAATTTTTTTCAAATCACTAGGTGACGTTATGCCGCACACTTATGGCCTTTATTGCTCTTTCCTTGTTTAGCAGTACATAACAAAAAAGAACAGACATAAATCTCACTTTATGAGATTTTATATATAGAGGATTGGTAGAAATTAGGCAAATAATATTTTCTATTCATCTTCTTCAAAAACAAAATAAAAAATAACGAGTGAGATTAGTGAAAGTAATAGTAACGTAACTTTGTAAGTTAATTCAAAAAAATGAATAAAACCCATTAGTATTCATATTGAGTTTTTAATTTAAAGGTAATCTAATGTCTAATTTTTAACAAAAATATTAATATATCTAACGTTTTTTTCAAAATATACCATATTTTCTGAACGGGCTACCGATTTTCGAAGAGGTTGGTTGGCAACGCTGGTGTCAGATGACGTCGTGCATCAAAACAAATCGGAGTTTGAGATTTAAAAATTAGTTTTTTTTTTCATTATTTTCACCGGGGATTAAATTTAAAATTAAACTAAAATGGAAATTTCGTCAGGGTCTACCGTGTACCTGAAAGTTTTAGTTTTAATGTTATGTTTAGTAGAATTTGGTAATTAACGAATATTATAATATAACCTCTAAATAACCACTCCCATAATAGGCATTATCGCTATATTCCTTAATTCATCATTAATTAGTGTATTTAATTGTATTAATTTAAAATACTGTCTAATTGCCCTTATATCTCTAATAATTACATTTTAAAGAGGTGTAACCAAGCAAGATCACGATCTACCAAAATATTTTTATCATTAATTTTCTACCATTTGTTATGAATCCAATTTTCTGCCAAGAAAATGAAATTTTGATAAATAACAACTTTGTTTTAGGAGATGCAATTAAGTGTTGGGATTGTCGATCAGATGCTGATTCCAAGTGTGCAGATCCTTTTGACAACACAACTTTTGCCATTACGGACTGTAATCAAGTAAAACCAATTCCATATATCTACGATAAAGATAATTATAAGACTCAAAAATCTACAATGTGTAGAAAAATAAGACAAAAAGGTTAGTGATAAAATCAATATCAAATTTAAGTAGCTTTTAATTTTCGAAAACATGGATAAATTTTTACAGATATTTGGTACTTTTATCGTACTCTATCATAAACCTTATTCATGCATAAATGGATAAAAGTATAAAATCTGTCATATTTGAAAATATTAAAAGTTTGTCCATCGAAGGAGGCCTCTTCAGTAATTATCTAATTTTCTGTGTTTACGCGCTCAGCGTGAACTTAATTACTATTCAAATAATTAGTGACTATATCTTAAAAACAGTTATTATTCATATTAGTGAAAACATTGAAGTTTTTGCTGACTTTAGCTTGCCCATATTTTGGGATCGTAAAACATAACTTTGTAAGTTTTATTTTTTGTGATCTCATATAGTTAACCCATAAAAAATTTTCACTCTTACACTGTATTTTTTAAACCTATTCCTTTAAATTTTGTTATTTACACTAAAACACATTTGCACTTGTTGTATAAAACTAGTATAACCAAAAACACTAAAATCAAGTCAAATAAAAAACACAAATTGTACTTGTTCTAATAGCAGTTCAGTGAGTCTCTTCATTAACTCTTTTTACCCTAAAATTGAATGCTAAATAAAGGACAGATTGGTTTTTGGAAAGAGATTAATAGATGTAAAACTGATATTACAGAACTGAAATTCGCTCTGGCAGCAATTTACATTACATTTGGTCTTCTAATTTCCTAAATATAATTAAGATTATTTTCTCAAAAATTGAAAGAAAATTTTGTGAATTTTTCTTGGATTTTAGAAAAAATCTCATCCGCCATATACAAAAATCAGAAACAAACTCATCCTTTATTGACCTTTTAATTCACCAACATTATCTAACTTTACAGCTACTGTAAGCTGAAAATAACTTACTTAATTGCATAAGTACAACAATAAGTAAACCAAATTTTGAATCTCAAAAGTACAAGAATAAAAAACTGGTTTTCCTTTTTTACTACGCTGCCCAAAATGAAAAATTTTATTCATTTAGGGAGGCTTTAACTGTAGTTTTTTTTCTTAATTTTCCTATATAAAGTGTTGCTGGTAGGCATATGTAATATAGATTTTTACAATGTTGTAAGCAAGACAAAACCGACCAGTTGGAAGATCCAGCTTCCATACCAGTTATATTCAGTTTAAACCTTGAACCTTTTTACTAAATCAGGTTGTAAGTTTTGTTTTTTTTTTTGAGAACCTAGCTTGGTGTCTTTTATAATCTGTTTGATATTAGTCTTATTAAGAGTAATTTTCATAATGGAATATAGATGGGTGTAGATATGGGTAAGTCTGCCAAGAAAAAGTTGATTGTAGAGGTCTTATTTTTAGTGTTTTAGACCAAAATAAAAAACTGAAGACAGTTTTGAGATACAAAAGCTTTCTCCCTATAGTTAAGGGCTAGAGAGCCAAATAAAAAAAAGGGTTAAGTTTTGAGTTTGTTACATTTAAAAACATTTATATGAATTATAATAATAATCTTCTCAAATTACACAAAAATTACTAGGACAGCCAAATTTGTGGTCCAGAGCATTCCGCGTTTTGGATAACAACTGTTACAAAATCCACAAATTATTCATTTATTGGTATTAAATATAAGACAGTATGTACACAAGTCAAAAGAAAATTATTATAAAAATCGTCATAAAATTTGTACGATTGCTATGAATAAGAAATAGTTCAAAATAATACTAGATATAAGATTCTAATTTACTTATAAAAAATTGTCTGAAATAATAAACACAACTACACATTAAAATCTTGGCTAAAGTTTAGAAAGTCATCTAGATTATAAAGGGCATTCTTACATAAAAACTTTCTCTTTGTTTTTTTGAAATTTTTAACACTTTACTGTCTAAAATGTAGAAGTACTTTATTATATAAGTTGACAGCTAAATTCCGGTCGATTCTGATATTTTCTGTCTGCAGTAGCATATTAGAGTGTTATTTCTCCCTCTGGTGGTATAGTTATGTATATCACTATGAGATGATTTCTGTATGTGTGCCAGATGTTCTTAATGGAGAGTATATTTTCTAGAATAAAAACTGATGGAAAGGTCAATAAATGCATGCCTGCATTCACTCCTGAACCGCAAACCACCAAGCACTGTAATAGCCTTACACTGTAGACCAAAAATTATTTGCACCCCTCCCCGACTATAAAGGAATATGACACAACAGAATGAAAGAGTTCAAAATTGGTAGATTTCTTTTCAATTTTGAGCAGATATAGGTATACACCCAGACACTTGACACTGCCTGGGCAGTCACCAATACCCCTAAGGTCTTTCATTGAAAACACCAGCTTTTATGTTTTATCAGCATTAGAATGAGGCTTATTTGCATCAAACCATAGCTAAGACCTTGATCATCCTTGTCCCATCACTCCAGATAAATACATTGCCAGCAAAAGAGATTATCATGTCATTAGCATAGAGAGTATATCTTGCTCTTTGTTTTTAAGCAGGCAGATCATTGATGTAAAAAAGAAAAAGAATTGCCCCCAGGACTGAGGCACACCTATATTAACTACTCTCTTAGCTAATACCAAATTAATCATTTGACAGATTTTTTTATATGTAAATTATTTTAGCAAATGGAGTCTGGAAATACTTCCGTAGCTGTGCCTTCTTGGGCGAAGTTGGAATAAAAGGAGATGAACGATTTTGCCTTATGAGGACAGGAACATACAATATTTTCATGGAATATTGTACTTGTAACAGTAAAGATGGATGCAATACATCATCCCATATGAGTAATTCAGTTGTAATGATGGTGGTTTCACTGATTGGTGGTTATTTTCTCGTAAATATTCTTAGGTAACTTGTAAAGTTTTGGTTATGTTAAAAAAGTGAATAGATTTAAGTATAATACATTATATATATATATATATATATATATATATATATATATATATATATATATATATTAGTTTTAATTTTTTTGGACATACTGTACCTTTATTTTTTTTTAACCACATAGATGTTATATATGCCATCTAGAGAGTTTATAAAAAAAAAAGTTAAACGTACTATAAAATTACCTAATGCAGTGTAAGACGTGGTACAGAATGTCCAAAGTACAGGACGTATTATTTGAATCTCAAAAATGATGTATTTAGTTTGGTTTTTAAGATTAAGAAATTTTAGGCACACTGTGATTGAAATTAATAAGACACAAGACAAAGGTCAAATTAAAGACCTGTACGTCACTTTTTACTGTTGGATTTACCATCCAAAATAAATAAAATAACCAAAGGTCTGGTAACATTGCATGTTGTCTAAAATAAAAAGTTGAAACTGAAAACAAAGAATGTTTTCTTTCCTTTACTTGTTGTTTACATTCACATTTCTAAACATTAGGTAGCTTTTGATATACTTCATTTATTTCATCCATGATCAAAAAAAAAGACTAATGTTGCCATACCTTTGAAAATAACTAACTTTTCTACAACCATTTTTAATTCAAGTCATATTTTATCTGTTGAATATCAGTTATTATGCTAAAGATGAAATATCAGCATGAAAGTACAATTTTACTCTAATAGAAAAAAAATTAATATTAATTTGTAAAAGTTATTTACACCTAAGACGCAGTTTCACAAGTGATTGAGTAACCAACCAGGGACGGATTCAGCCTCTCTCTTTGGGTAGGTGATATCACAGTATATAAAACAGTACAGTGTGGCACTCCGAATCAATCAGTGAGGCGAGGGGGGTGTTAATGAAATCCACTTTTCAAATACAGCAGGATGGCAAGTCTATTTTTTACTAAATTCAAAGCCTTCTGGATATGTCCCTGCATCCAACACTGTGATGTTAACCACGAGATTTCAAAAGCAAATAAAAACTGAATGTTGGTTAAGAAACCACTGGCTCAATTTTATTTCTCAATGTGATACTTGAATTTATAGAAATAGGTTTAATGCAGTTATTAAAGCAATAAAAAAATTTTGTCTTTCACAGTGAATCCGTATTTTTTCGTCAGTATTTTTAAAAAATAGATCCAAAAATATCTTGTTATTTATATAACAGTAATGGAGATTATCCTATGTATAAACCCGGAAAAAGAAAGTGAGTTGAAGTTAGCTTATAAAACATTGTTCTTAGAAATTTGGTTTAAAAGGAGAACTGTGTTTTATTTTAAATCTAAAAATTAAATATTTAATAGTGATTTCCAAAAATCTTCCTAGGAAGTAGTTTATACTGTTGTTTAAATTAAATTTCCAAAGTTTGGCCTGTATAAAATTAACTTTCATAATAAACACAATTTCGGTTTTACAATTTTAGATACTAATTATATAGAAGCCAAATAACATAAATACAAAAAGCGCAAAAAAAGTAATGAGGTTATATTTTCTCAGTTAAGCAACGTCCACTAGCAAATTTTACTCACAGTTAATTTCTGGTACAATCATCAATTATGAAACAGTTGTTTATAAATAACCAAAAATTTTTATCCTAACCTTTTGGTAATCACATATGAAATTGGGCCTTAATAGAGTTCAGAACGATTCTTGACACAGGAGAGATTTTTTTTAATTTAATTATTTTTTAGATTTAATTTTAATTTAAGCAATATTAGTTTAAGGTAATTTTTTAAGAAATCAATAATAATTTTTTTTCAGGGCAAGTTGTTCTAATTTAAACAGTCCGTCCGTGAACATAACACACTTGTATATATTGTTAGTTCAGATCAAAAATTGCTCCATAAATAGAAAGTGAAATTTTTATGTATATTAAACCACAATGAAATAAAATCGTATATCTCTGTCGGTTTTAGGTCCGAAATTTTATTCTGTCTTCTTCTTTTTCAGCCTATATTTGTCCACCCCTAAATATAGGTCTCTCTTAATCTTTTTCACATCTCCCTGTCCTGTGCCACACCCATCCATTGTTTACCATCTACCAGACTGAAATCATCCACCCATCACTTCTGTGGTAGTCCATAATTCTTTTTGTCTGCCTAGGTCTCCATTCTATGATTCTGTATGCCTAGCTGTCTGTGGGTAGTCTGGCAACATGTCCTGCCCATCTCCACTTGGTCCTCTTTGCTTCATAAATATATACATTTTTAAGATATTATATATTAAATCTCTTGGTGAAACTGTTATTAAGCATACCAAACCTCCGTGTCTTTGAAGTTAAGACTGATTGTTTGGCCTTATTATAGAATATACCAGACAGGGTTTTGATCCATTAAATTTTATCGTCCTTTTTTTGCAAGATGCCAGTAAGTCATTGTATTCATATTATTATAGCCTTGCAACGAAAAGTACGACAACTTGGATATTAAGATGTGACACTGCTGCTTTTTTAATTATATTGCAATAAATAATCGTATATAATTTTGTTAAATTAATCCTGTTGTATGTTAATAATTTTTAATTGCCTTTAGATTGAAAATGTAAAAGGAGTTAAAAATTGACTTGAAAGGGTCAGTTTGAAAATAAATATCACAAAATGTCCGTTTTAAATACTGTAAAAAGAGTTGCTCTACACTTTGCTTTTAATCTGGTATGCTGTGGTTCCTATTACTTTACGTCTTCTATGAATGGTATACAGTAAAAAACGTAGTAATTCTCTGCAATTGGTCATTTTTTTCATTCACCAGCACTTGCCGAAATTATAACCTATGCATTTCTATGGTTTAAACAATTGATGCTATCAGACAAATTCCAGAGTATTGCTACGACTTTTACTGTATTCTATGAATAGAAGACTTTAATAGGGGACTTCAAATAAATCGATGTACTAGGTTAAAGGCACTTTAAAGAATCTTGACTGCTTCGTCCTGATTAATTTATATTGTAGTAACTTGGAAGTATTCTTTCTTCCTTAGGCCACTGATCTGGTTCATAAGAATAATTGACGTATTAATAATAATTATTTTAAGTGCGCTTACTTATAAGATCCGTCCATTTGTACAATATTTTTTTATAGATTTTTAATTGTGTTAACGTTTTATTCTATACATCTTTTTAAAGAAATTTAGTGAAATAAAGATTTACAAAAAACTTTGGTGCTTTCGTTATTCCTAAAAAAAAGTTGCAATGGTTTAGCCGAAATTGCTAACATTTAGTATTTTGAAACTTTTTCGACTAGTGTTTTGGAATTAAAAATATCTGTTATTTTGGTTGTTTTTGCATGAGTAATTGTACATTTTATTATCACATAGCAGAGGACGTTTTATGGATAGTTATTTGAGTCCATCTTATGTCTGAAATACCTTAGAGACTTTAAATAGTAGTGTAAATATTCGGATGATGTTGATGTCCGAATGCGGATGAGTTTAATACAATTCCACATCACTTTTCGATTTACTGCAATTTCATCCGTAATACAATGGTAATAGGTACTTTTTCTGCTAATATGGATGCTCAACTGAGGATAAGTCCAGAC
Organism: Diaprepes abbreviatus; assembly: GCA_034092305.1. Taxonomy (NCBI): domain Eukaryota; kingdom Metazoa; phylum Arthropoda; class Insecta; order Coleoptera; family Curculionidae; genus Diaprepes; species Diaprepes abbreviatus. The sequence goes on from JASJET010000280.1 coordinate 1,457,058, forward strand.
GACAAGAAATCGGCGTAAGTATGTTACGTCCTTGTAAGTTAAAAATGAATCGTTCATACGAGCCATTTTGTTTCGTAGTCGTGAAGTATGTGTGTGTTGTTTTTTTTGTCTTAATTTAACTTTTATTTAAATTTTTAATATTATTTCCCACACAGCACTAGACGTCTTATAGACGTCATTTTTATATCCAGATTATGTCTGAACGTCTTAAGACATAAATAAAGTGTCTTATATACGTTGTTTTAAAGACGTCTATATACAACGTCTTTAAGATATCTTTTAAAAGTCTACATACTACATTTTATATGAAAATAAATACAGTTGTGAATAATTTAGTTGATAAAAACTAAAAAGCATTTCCTTCCCTATGGATTTTGTCGCAGTTGGGTAATAAATAAGTTTGCAACGCCGCACAGAGCTCAGCTGAATACAAGTTGAGGTTAAAATTTTTGATCGAACGACAAATTTTTCGTAGCCTCGCTACGACCTTGGTTAATAGAACTTTTGCGTGATCTTTTTTATCAATACTTTGGTGCTTTTTGTCACAGACTGTTTGATGTACCGATAACAATGACACACATAAATATGAAGCCAGCGAAACTACAACTTTAAAAAACCCGCCTTTTGTTTCTGTCAACTGTCATTTTCAGTTTTGTATTTGTGTTTCGTCATGTCGTTATTCATTTTTAATGTTGTTGGGGTGCCGACTGAAAATTTATCTTTTGAAAGAAAAATAGTTGATTTATCTATGTGCCTCTGAAAATCTTTTTTATTCGTGTTTATGTAATACTTAAGGTAAGATCGAGAATCATATGTACTTAGGAAAAACAATAACGTTATTTATAGGTTGTGTTACAGGAAATTCCCGAATGCTTTACCACTTATATTTTTGTAGTAACTCTATGTTATAAGAAATATGAAATGAAATTTTCAAAAATATTATTTGTGCAAAAAAGGCTTGCACAGCTCATCCAGACTCGGTCCTAAAACAAGAATTATTACTAATGAAGTGGAAGGCGAAATGTTTGTTTATGGAGTGCTCCACTAATGAAACCTGTAAGATTTAATTTGTTCCTGATGATTGGTTTATATTTAAAGAACATAGAAAATAAAGTTTTGTTAATTACAAGAAGTAATTTTGTTTAAGGTTTTAGAAATTTCAAAACTGAGAGTAGGGAGCATTTACGACTTTGTAAAGCGAGCTTGTAAAATTACCATGTACAGTTGATTAGTACGAAAAGGAAAGAGAAAATTCTACGTTTCCAACTTGGTGAGACTTATGAGTAAGTTCTGTCTTTCATTATACATATTAACCTTGAAATAGCATAAGTCACGATTCTATAGTAGAGGACAATTATAAAAATTCGCAAAAATATCAAAAAATTTACTCCCACAAATGATAAACTTTATTCTATAAAATTAAAATCAGTTTGTTATTAGGATCTACAGAGACAACAGGACTGGCAAAAAGTTAGAAGAATGAGGAAATTTCATTCCAAACATAGCTGAAAAGGGCATCAGACCAGATTTGTTATTCGACTAAATAAAAATTCTTGTTTTTAAAACTATTTAAAGATTTGTGTACTTTTTATTTTAATAAACTTTTATTTTGTTGATAGTCTACCTTTTAGAGTTATTATATCGAAGGGGTAAACCAAGGCTTAAATTTGATAGGTTCACTTATAGTTCCAACAGTAGTAGTTTTGAAAATATTTGCTCTTCTACCTCACTTGTTAAATTTCAAATTAGAAAAAGTTTACATTATGCTTAAGTTATGTATTTTTTTGTATAAAGAGATTATGTTGAACATATTTTTTAAAGCAAATTATTCATGCGGAACTTGTAGTTATTTAAAATGGTAGTGTATATTTTGCTCTTGATTTTTTCTTAATTAAAGTTATTTCTTGGACTTTTGAATAATCACGGTTTAACTTTGTAAATAAGACAAACAAAAAAATTAAAGGGACCCTTTTTATTGTACATAATTTTAATGGTGGAATATGTTTGGAAAGGACGTCCATAAGACGTTGTAAGCAAATGTCTTAAAGACGTTACCTTTTGTAACATAAGACGTCTATACAACGTCTTATGGACGTCATTCGACTTTAATGGACATCCATAAGACGTCCTAAATGTTGAGATCAAACGTTTTATGGACGTCTTTAAGACGTATTTGTGCTGTTTAGGTTCCTTTATCCAAAAATTAAAACAAAATAGAAAAATGGTGCATTGTTGTTATCGGAAAAAAGAAATCTAACGAAAATGTTTGACAATGTACGGTCAATTATTGATATATTTCTTATTAAAAGAACAGAAAAGTCGTCATGACTGGGTCTGGTCTTAAGATGGTTAAATGATTCTAAATTGGGATGTCAATTATCTCAGTTATTGTAATTTAATATATATATGTATATTTTAATGATATACCTTTCTCGAAAGTTAAGATCATTTTAATCATTACAATTGTTTGTAGTTTTCAGAAGAATATGTTAAATATGTATAACTGCATTTCTGTTATTAAATTTTTATCAGTGTTAATTGTTATTTTTAATAGTATACAATAGGTATATATAAAGTTTGCTAAAGGCATGCCTGTGGATAAACATTCCTATATCAGAGACAGTCGCTGAATAGAAATTTTATTATATAACGGTTTTTATTACCCAAGATTTAATTTATATAATGTACAAATGCACCATTGCAATTTTTATATCGATTAATAAAAAAATTAACAAGATTTCTTTTTTTGGGAATGATCTTCGGTAACAAGCATTTTTAATAAAGGAAAATGAATTAACATATCTCATAAACAGCCACTATCTCAAAATTGGCAAAATAAAAAAAATAAATAGGGCAAACAACTTAAGAAAAAAAAAGTTATGTTTATGTAAAATATTGAAAATAAAAGGTTCCCACCATTTTTAAAGTAGTACACTGAAAGTCTTTCTTGGAAACGGCATATGTCTTATTATGCTACGCTTATGCTCCGCAGTTTTCCCGCCGTTAGGACTCGCCCCAAAAATGTAGAATACGTATTTTTGAGGGTGTGTCTACACGACAATAAAAATTTGAGCGTAGGTGTATAACGCCCTTCTAAGTTAAAAATGTATCGTCCATACGGGATATTTCGTTCCGCGGTCATAAGGGCTGTGGTTTTGTTTGTCTCAACCTAACTTTTATCAGGATTTTTGTTTATATTTTATCTAAAAATTAAAACAAAGCAAAATAAAACATTAATTGCGGCAGTATTGTAATCTAGAAAAAAAGTTACAAAATGTGAGATTATTGATATATTCTTTATTAAAAAACAGGAAAGTCGCTGCTCCTAGGTCCGGTCCATATTTGAGGAAAACATTAGAGAAAGGCTTGGACATAATAATTTAATTCAAGAAATGCGAGAAAATGATCCTGATTTTTAAAAAATATTTTCCTGTTATTATTGATGAATTTGAGAAACTCTTCGTTGTTGTTGGGCTAATAATTAGGAAACACAATATGGAAATGTGTACAGCTATACCCTTATTACTAGGTTGGAAATGACATTCTGATATTTAGCTGATGAAATCAGCATGTGAAAGCAACAGTGCGAATTCCGAGTCGGTGAACAGTGTTTCTGTAATTATTCAGGTTACTTTTGCGGTAATATGGGACCACGCACTTATAAAGTATATGTACTGATCGTCAAATAAACAGAAAATGTCCGGACCATGCTATGCGCCATTTTGGGTAAGGTGAAGTTATAATAACAGTGAATACGCTGTCGCCACTGAAAAATTAATAAGGACTAAACGTAATCGTTTACCTCCCACTGACAAGGTTTGAAGCAATTTGCATACCTTTCCGAAATTTCATTGACATAAGTAGTTGAACGAAACGAATGGTAGAAAGAGATAAAATGACAGTATTACGTTATAACCTTATCCAATTTGTGTCAATTGATTGTTATGTGTGGACGTCTGTCATATTATTGGTCGGTCGTAAAAATAAATTAAAAATTTTTATTATATTTTTGGTTGTTAAAAATAACTAGTCCTTAAAAAAAGCAATATGTTGACGAACCGTTTCTTCAAAACGTTTTATTTTTTGAAAAACAGTTGAAATGTTAATTAGGTAGTACCCCGTTATTTTCAGTATTTTCTAATTAAAATTTCCTTAGAAACTTGAATGTTTCGCAAATTTCAAGTAAATTTGAGATTATAGACATACAAAATTATCACACTAAATTCTGTTCATATCTCAATAGTATGAGCGTGTTGTTTAAAAATTGTTTTTCTACGGCTAGTTCTAATTATGGATTTAACATAAACACTTGTGTCCCTATATCCCCAAACGGTCGAGTATCTTACTTTGAAACAGTTAAGTGTAACATAATTGTTTTCATCAACACAACTTATCAAAAATTTGAGAAGTAACAATTTGTAAGATATTTAAAACTTGTATTTAAATAAGTAACATTCAATTTTATATTCAAATAATATTAAATGCAACATTTTACTTTCTTAGACTGTGTTATATATACTACACTACAACTAAATAAATATTATTGATTATAATTTATTAGGACATATAAATTTGAACCCTATAAGCCAACAAACGAGGTCTTTCAGAATAAAAAGCTTATTTATAGTACGTTTGGTCTTCAAGCCCCTACAAATCTTCACAAAATAATAAAAAAAAGTATATTAAAGGTTGAATAGTATCATTAATGGGGGGTCTTCGGGCTGGCCTATGGTTCCGGCCCCTGGTCGTACACAGTTCCTCTATCACCGGTCAAGTTTCAGGTTTTCTTTCAAACTTACTTGTCAGGACAGGAAGTCTTGCAATAATCGGCTGGATGTTTAGTGAATTCATACAATAATTGATTGGTGGATAGCTAGGACGATGGATTTTAGTAATACTACATAGAGCAGTGGTTTCTACCGTTTCAAGTTTTATGAGTGCTGGTTTCCTGCAATTACTGTATATAGGAGGTATGTATTCCTGTTGAAGTTAGTACATTGCTTTGTATATATGAGTTGCTTTTCTTGATATGCCTTTTTCTTTGTATATTAGACTCCTAAGGTATTTGGCCCTTTGTATACATTTTTTGTTTAACAGTTCCAAACTGCCAATTGAAGATAATTTTGTGGTCTATATTTACACCTAAATATTTGACTGATGGCTTGGTGCATATTACTTGGTAATTAAGTTATTTAAAATAAATTTAATCCAAGGAAAAGCAAAGATTATTTCACAATAATAACAACAATGACACTATTTTTTGACTTTTGACGGTTAATTTGACGTGCCAAAATGTCACTTTACCCAAAATGGCGCAGAGCATACTCCGGACATTTTTCGTTTGACAGCTCCATTACCACCTGTCATCCATTTATTTTCAGAAATCCGTGTATGGGACTCTTTAAAAGAAGTTTTATTTCCAAAGTATACCACTTCTACCTGGGAAAGAATTGCCAAGGAGTTCCAAGGCAAGAATTTCAATATAACAGGGTAATTCTAACAAACAAATTGTTTGTAGTTTTTAGAAGAATAGATTACATATGATACTAACTGGATTTCTGTTATTAAATTTCCTTCAATGTTAATTTTTACTTTTTAATTGTTTATAATAGGTTTCTATAAAGTTTGCTAAGGGTACGGTTACTAGACGACAGGAATTTTCCTGACATGTCTGAAATTTTAGCCCCCTATTAGGGAAACAGGAAAAAACTGCAATTGCCAGTATTTTTTTTGAAATTAAATTATAGCGTCTCGATATCAGAGATTGTCGTTGACTAGAAATTGTATTATATAACGGCCTTTATTTCATAAGCTTTAATTTATATAACGAAGGACTGTATTATTGCAATTGTTATAGAATTAATAAAAAAATTAACAAGAATTATATTTTTTGAGGACCAAACAGTAATGATCTTCGCTCAAAACTCGCAAAATAAAAAAAAATATAAATTAAACAACAAACTTCTGAAAAAAAAAACACATAGGTTATGTTCATACAAAATATTAAAAATAAACAATTTCCTCCATATTTAAAGCAGTCCGTTGAAAAGTTAAACGTTATTTTGCGTAATGACTTTGGAAAAAGTGGATTTAGGCGGGAAATATTAGGTTTTTGTCATTTTTAAAATTTATCAAATCACAATGCTTGAAATTTGACATATGTCTTATTCAACGAAGTTGGAAGGGTTAAAAGGAAGGAGAATACCCTAAACTAAATTTGGTTTCTCATGTAACTCTGTACTCCCCTCAATGTGGCTATGCGGCACTTGCGCAGTAGGTCAAGGGACAGGACTGGATTTGAGAAACCTCTTATTTATGTTGTTATATTGAAAAATTACAATTTAAAGTTCAAGTTATAAAACGACTAATGAAATAAACACTGCCTTAAAAGAAATTTAAACATAATTCGAAATAAAATCTTATCTTATCTACAATGTTAAAAAGGATCTGGCCATAGGGATTAACTATATGTTACTCCTCTTTTATGTTATTATTAAGTAAAGTGTTTTCCATGTACGTTCTAAACTTTAAAATAATTAATTTCTGATCAAAAAAAAAAAAATGAAATGAAAAAAATTATAAAACTGTACACTAGCGCAAACAAAACTTTAAAATCATTGATCTGTTAAAAGATCTTCAGTATAATCTTACATATTGATGTAATACAAAAAACGTAGGTACTTATCGAAAATAATGAATTTCCGGGATCGAACCACGCGATTTACAAAACAATACCATACACTGATACATTGTTATAAATTAAAGTCTATACAAATGTCTTGACAACATACACAAATATAAATTCCGAAATTTAACTAATGATAAGGCGAGTTCTTTTATTCCATCAATAAAAAAGCGCTGAATTAAGCCGATGGGTTCTTGTGGCGTCATAAATGGATTTTCAATGCAATTTTGTTGAATTTAAAAACGCTCATTCCTAAGTGACATATGATATTTTTCTAAAAACCTAACCTTAAAAACCCATAAACAAATATTTTATTTGGGAGTTTGTTCTTCAGCATATTGTTACGGTTTTAATTTTCCTATCTAATTTTCTATCTAAAATTTAGTAATGTTTACGCTTACCTCTTTCATCATTTATGTGTTTTGTTTTATTTTGTTTTGGGAACAGATTTACTACAAATGAAAGAAAACATTGGCAATATATCTTGTTTATTAGAATTAAGTTCACAATTATGTTATTGTAATGGATGGTAATTGTTCGATAGCCCTTGTTGTTATTATGTTGAGTTCCTAAGACTTCTCTCCTTTGTACCTAAAATATAGAACTACATTAGTCTTGTACAGAGTGGCTCGGTATAGAATATTTAGTCAGAAATTATTAATTTAAATTGTCTTTTACGGTTATTGTTACCTTCATCGAGAGATCTCAAGTGAGCAGATAATCATTTGGCTGCAGGATCGACAGATTTCTGAGTGGAAGCTCTCTGGACTCTGTTGGATCTTCTGTGTCTTCTAGGCAGTTTAAGTTTCCCATTTTGTCAGTTATCATAACTATTACAGATTCTATTAAGCTAAAAACGGAAAACTACCTTAATGTCAAATGTAAATAAAGTTTAAGGTTAGAATCTACTCGACTTTTCTTGTTTAGTTTCACTTCAACAAAGCCTTTTTACTGATATAAATTCTTGAACGTACCACAATTGTCTTAGGTAATTGCTAATAAAAATTTCTTGTCATAATTTTAAAATTTCATATTTCTATTTTTTTATTGTTTTGAAGCTTGTCAGTTGTCAGTCAATATACAGATCCCTGTATCTTTTCCCGCCGTTTCCGTGGACGTTTTTCTGGGGGGACATGAAAAAAAAATTTGAGAGTGATAAGAACTTTCCATGCAGAGTTGCACCGGAAAGGTCACTTGGCAATTTTGCTAGTTTTTTTTAATTGAAAGTTTCGGGTCCTTGACCAAGTTGATAGTAACTGTGTTGTTAACAGCTGTATGCTGATTTAGTTTGGTCAATTCGGGGGACAAACCCGACATCAAGTTTAGCTATTTTTTTTGTTCCACCACGAAAAGGCCACATAACATCACTGGCCTTTTTTTTTTCCTCTTTTTCCCCTTTTGCAGTTGATATCTTTCACATATGTAAAAGGGGCACATTTGTTAACTCAGGTAAACAGGCCTATTTACGCGGGTAAAGTGTACTTAATACTATCATTATTATATATATAGTTGCCATTTATATTAAATCACTTTTGTATAATTAGTAATATAGCCAAAACACTGATTAAATTAAAATCTCTCATTTTGTTAGACTAATAATTTAGTTCGAATTGTCAAAAACCAGCTGACTGTCCGAAGCGCTGGGCCACTCTCGGTGGTTACGTTTACACTATAACACGTAATATAGATGCTTGGTTGTTTTAAATCTTTTTGGGTGTTTTTCTTATAATTTAATTAAATTTCCTGTTTTTTTTGTTAGATCGGTCTCTGCCTTGACCTTTAGGGCACATAAAACAGGTGGCGCATATACCCACACCACTCTCCGTTCCCTTGGAGGCTAGCCGGGGGGGAGCCCTAAAAGGTAGAGACCAACTACAGAGCCACCTGACAAGTTTAGAAAACATTTCGTTCATTCTTACATCTTTTTATATTTTTTTTATAACAACTTTGTCGCTGGTGAGTTATAGACCATTTAGAGATTTAGAGATTTATTTATTTTATTTATTTATTTAATTTTTTCTATTACAATATTTATATTATTATAAAATTATGGGCTAAAAAAATTAGCATATTAATACTTAGTTTTGGTAACCTCATTTTAAGTGTCTTCCATACATTATAATCTGAAATGTATTTCGTGTAGGTCAGATTTAATAGAAGAAATCCATCATTTTTACAAAAAAATCTGTTCTATATAATAACTTAATCAAAAATAGTGACAAAATGTTTTTTTTTTTAAGTGACAAATAGTAAACATAACCTCCAAAACTAATACTTATTTTTTCCCCCACTACCTATTCATCGCATTCATCGGGGTCTGAAGCCGATAAATTCGATGGATTGTTGATGCGTTCATCGATAAAAAAAAGAACGGTTTAATGATTAATCGCATTTTTATCACTTTATTCTAAGAACGCTTTGATGGATTTTAGGTTAGTGCGCAAAACCATCGATGGAATAAAAGAACTCGCCTATACTGCACCGCACAACAAAGAAAATAAGCGTCTAGGACGATGACAAACAACCGCATTAAACATAAAGAATACGCCGGGACGCCGATCGTGTCGCAAACCCAGCCCTGGTTTCCTGTTCTCACATTGCTAACTTCATGCAACAAATTTACTACGAAATTTCTTTTTGCGCTTGCTCCACATAGCCAGTCGATGTCAATTCATGACATTTATTTTCTGCATGGTGGAACACTTTTTTACGCATTTAGCCTATTTTTGTAGTTTTCCTATCCCTTCCAAGTTCCTTGGTCTTATTACGCTACGCATACGCTCAGATTTTTCTTGTCGTGTGGACTCAGAGTGAGTCAACTTTTTTATTTATTTATAAAATTGCGAAGTACTGTACGTGTTTGCCAATATAGGTATGAACATTTTATGATACCTCTAATCTAAATACAAAATGGCAGACAAAAATAAATCAGGGAAAATATAAAATGTTTTTGGTCGACTTTGTCTTTGTCTGCCACAATTTTCCCAACATCCAGTTTGTCTGCCCTCATAAATTAGTATTATCTTCTAGCAGCCACATCAGCAGACAAATTCTGATCGCGAGAACTTGGTCGAAATTTTCTCATAATTTTCCACCGAAAAAAATATTTCGTTATAGGCAAAACGTAATTTTTTTACACAAAATTTGTTACTCTATCTTTCATATTGTTCATTGACAGACGAAAATAAATCAGGCTTTTTTTTGATTTTTTTTGTTACTTCACCCCCCACCTTTTACCCTTCGACCTGTGCAACTTGTCTGCTGTTTTTTTTTTCCGCGAATTAAATTTGGGTGACTATTCTTTCATTTTAATAGCAGACAATTTAAAACCAGGAAAAAACAGATTTTTTTTGCGAATGAAAATTGTTTTTCCAAATTTTCGAAGGGGCTGCCATTGTTGAACCAATGGACTCTTTTCATGAATTTACTTAGATTTTTTAGTCCTCCAAAGGGCAGGCAAGAAAAAAATTTCACCTTATTGACAGCTGACGGTCTATAATGCAGTCACTTCCAGAAGATATCGAAGCTACCGTTTACGTTTTGTATTATATTTTTTAGATTTCTCAACATTCTATAAAAAATATAAACTTGTCGCTATAATTTTATCCAGCCATTTTCCGAAATTTATTTTTATTTTTTTGTATGATTATATAATTTTCATTTATAATCGATTTTTTATAAGAGGCATATGGCATATCTATGAAAAATATAGAACAATAAACAATAATTGTGTTTCTTGTTATACTTTTGTGTCGTATTACGTATCCATCTTCAATATGTTTTTATCGACCAGCGTCAACAAAAATAAAGAAATTTTATTTAAAATAGCATTTATTTTACATTTAACTTGTACAATACATACTTAATAAGTTTAAACACATATATTAAATCTGAAAATTAGAAAGTTGAACATTTATAACTAATTTTAAAGTAAACTTTTCTTAATGCATTTTTAACATTTACGTGCTAAGTACGCTAATATTTTTGTTTAAGTATATCTCGCATCCTTTCCCTTAAACTCAGTGGCGGATCTAGAATAAATTTAACGGGGGCCTTAAATAATTACATGTCACGAAAAATGTTTTATATCAGTTAAAGTAATAAAATTGTTATTATTTGAAGTAAAATTTTTTTTCTTTGTACCTTTCATAGGTCTGCCTCTGATTTAAAAAATAAATTGCCATTATTATGGGAGTTTTTATAGTATAATTCGTTTTCTACTACCCTATTTTAGAAACAAAAGTTTTTATTTTGTATTAAGTAATTCTGTGTAATTGCTTTTAAGTAGTATTTATTGATGATCCGAGGTCAATTATTATTATTTTAAAAGCAATACTTTTTAATGGTTTTATTTCATAAACTTACATGTATATAATAACACCATTTACAAGCTTAAACTATGTAACATTTGCTATATATATTTTAAAATAAAATTTCTAATGAGAAAATCAATCAACAAAGGTTACTATAGTTTATATAAATATGTAAACAAAAATTCACTTATAACTAAACACACTAAATAATCTAAAAGAAGTACCAGGTTTCTTATGAAAGTAATATTTAATAAGATCAAAATTAACACATAGTTAAAATAAAGTATCATTTATGTTTTACTTTTTGATTATATTGTGGCTATTTTTTTAAATATTTTTGAACGTTAATCGATGTGAGTGTTGTCGATTTTTTTTGTATCTATAGAGTAAAATGAAGCAATACCCACATAGGTGATAGAGTAAAGAGGATAAAATATAGGTATATTCTTTTGAGTAATTATCACTTTCAGTTCTGTCACTTGAAGTAATTATTATCACTTCGGCCAAATGACAAGTAAATGTATATTCAAAAGAACATGAAGTTATTAGTTTCACTTTGTTCACTTTGATCGGTGATAATTTACTCAAAAGAATACAGCTTATGGCTGTTCTTTTGAATATGCATTTACTTGCCATTGGATCGAGGTGATCATGATTACTTCAAGTGACAGAACTGAATGTGATAATTACTCAAACGAATATACCTTATGTCAGCAGGGTATATAAATTATCTGGGAGGGTTGCTCCAGCAGTGAGAAAGCGCCACTTGGGGAATAATTCTACTGAATGTAAAATATATAGTGAGGGTTCCATCAGGTAGCATAACGAACTCAATACACGTGGTAAGTTAATGTTTTTATATAAAATACCGAGTACACACTCCAGCATCTTGAATGGAGGTCCCAGGGAACCAAAGAATATGGCTTTTTTCTAGAAGGGTAGCGCTAGCTCTAAATAAGCACCAGACAGGTGTAATTGAGCACGATGCCATTGTAATTAGAAAAAGAAAATATGCAATACATTAAGTCAATCTTGGAACCCTTAAAAAAACCTAAAAAACAATAATATTTTATCAATTCCGTTTCCGTTGTTAAAGTAATAACACGTACATGGATACATTCTCGCGAAAAGTGAGAAAAAATGTGATTTGGATCTTCGGGGACGAAAATCGGGCTCCAGGCTCTTTGTACGCGAGGAACATTCATTATAGGAAGAGCTATATACATTGAGGGAAGTTTAAGCATGGGTTCGTGCTCTATAAAGAAAATGGTGAATTTCGTTCTTCAAGTTGGATCTTTGTTTAGTAAAAGAGAAGACTCTACTTATGGTTGGTGGTCAACTCTTCATTCGACAGGAGTGTGTAATTTATAATAGATAACCAGATTTGTGGCAAGAGAAAATGCATATAAGATAGAGGCGATCTGGTTTGCTTTCTTGCGAGCTTGGTTTCCCTCTTAATAAAAGTTGGACAGACCTTATTTTATCCTAGATCTTACAAATTGGAAGTAACAATGACGGTAGTTCTGTACTTTAGGTTTACCTTTTATTTTAACAATGGATAATATTAGTTTGGCGCTTCAAAAATTAATAACGAACAGTAAAGTAAAATAAATGAATAACTAAGAAATCAAGAAGTACTGGTAAGCGAGGACATCTAGTTTATTTCGATTCACCTATAAGTAGTATTGTTGGTTGCATATTCTGATACCAATTTGGTCGACTTGGTTTTCTTATATTTTAAATATATAACCTGTTTAATATAATTGGCACTGTAAAATTCATGTTTTACTTATTGTTAAACAAAACTTACGTAGATACCTTTTTATAATTATTGCCATTACTTCAAGTTTTGATTAGAGTGTTAGAATTTCTAACATTAGAAACCTCGTTTATTTGAATTAGATGTTAAAGAAATTAACCAAAACTTAAAATACCAGCCCTTAGAATACGTTTTGGACAAAATAATTTCTGTTAAACTATATTTGCAGCTAGTTGCTCTACAAGAGAAAAAATCGCTTTTTTTATGCTATTTTTTAATACAAAAATTCAATTTTCCTTTAAATAGATAATCAGTGACTGCAAAATAGATGAGACAGAAATTTAGGTAATAAAAATATTAATTTTTTATGACTCATGGCATGTAAAGTAATATTAGAATATTTTTATATTTATTACAATGTTAACACAAAAAGAAATTAAATTTATTTAAGATATTTTCTTTTATAACAGAAGATGTTTTGTGCTACGTATTATATTTCTTAACAAGAACACATTTTTTAGTATGTCATATATTGTACTTACATACAATTCACAAAAATCATATATTTTAACATTTTTACATTTTTTTACATTGGGCACAAATAAAAAGGGGAACAAGATACTCAGAAATAAGAATGTAAATAATATATTAATAAAATAACTCAAGTTTTATAACTCGTCGTACTTTCAAATGATATAAATATTATTTTTTAACCTGTATGTATATGTATACTCATTCTCTTTATCTGTGCCCTCAAAGTATTCAGTAGCATTAGAGTCTTTATGCATAAAAACTAGTTCTTAAGATAAGAACGCCCACAAAAGTGCCACAGGCACTAAACTGGCTAAGGCAATGTTGAACTTCAATCCTGTAGCTGAGTTGCAACCGTCCCGTTCACAGTATTCGCAGAAATCCAACGAGATTCCTCTGGAGACCGGATCGTAGCATGTTCCGATGTCTTTTTCGTATGAGATCATTTCACAGCGGCGGATGTAGGTGAGTTGGTTATCTCCGACTAGAAAAACAAATAATTGTTTTATAATTTGGAATTAAATGTTAAAGGTCAAATTAAAATATTTTTTTAAAATAACAAAATTGCATTGAAGAAGTTACTCATCTAAAAAAAATTACAAAATAAACTTGATTTGATACTAGCGACCCGCCGTGGCTTCCCATGGAATTTGCTTTTATGTTACTGTATAATTAACAAATTTTATATCTAAACCTTCCTCGTTAAACACTCTCTCCATTAGTGAAAACTTGAATAAGATCGGTTTAGTAGTTTCTGAAAAAAGTGTTTACAGAGTGGCAGGCAGACAGACGTAGCGTGAGGGGGAAGGGGTTTAGATTCATGGTCTAAAAAATTTCGACTTTTTTCTCTCTCAAGAAATTTAAATGTTGTTTTTGGTGTCATATCAAGTTTTTGAGACGAAAGAAGAAGGGCCAATAAACAGCGCTTTTGACACTCTTTGTTCCCATATGTGTGTAATGGAACAAATATTAATTATTTTACACCATCCAATGTTAATTATATTCTGTTAAAATGAATAATTAAATAATCACTCTGTGAATAGATTTCCCGTGGGAATAGGGTAGTTATATTTTTTATCACTATCCACGAAAGTCTAAAGAAAAAGTAAATCAGTTATTGAACTTAACTTTTATTATCTTTGTCGTTTAAATGTTTTCTTAAAAATATATAAACTCAGTAAATTTATGAAGACATAAAACTAAAAGACCCTTTCTAAGATTTGGCTATAAATCTGTCTAAGTAATCCTGCCCTGGTTATGTAAATAAAACCGAAAGATAAGGGAGGTTTATAACATATGGTATATGCACAAACCGTTAAAATGTCTTAGAATATTGAACGATTTTCCTATTAGTAGGAAACAAAAGAATGATCAAATAAACTCACTATAATACAAATATATTGTTTGGCCATTTGTAAAAAGAATTTTGATTAATCACTGTTTTTTCTATTCATAAGAAATAACGAGTTAAGATGTTTATTGCCAAAACAGCCAAGAAAAGTGAATAGTTTTTTTTTACAGTCTAACATATATTCTTTTCGTTATAGGAAGACGTAGGTTAGTTTGTTTTACTACTCTGTTATATAAAAATTAGGATTTAGATGCTCAGAGGCCAATTCGGGAATCAAACATCCGGTATAGAATAGCTAACGCCCTCAGCACGTAACGATCGAAACCTTCGAACTTTAAGGGAAAGAAATTGACGTTTACAGGGTTCCATCGGCTAATATGGGTACAAACGGGAATCAGAGGGGTGTTGAGGGGGTGTAAGATTCGAAGGCACTCTTTTAAGGAATAGTAAATTTCAGTCATATTTTGAATGTCGTTAGAACGGTACCGTGAGTACCAGTGCCGTAGAATAATTACGTCACGGGTGTAATCGTCGGGAAAGAAGGTTATCTTTGTTTAATTTGGGAAACTAAGGGATTATCGTGTGTTATTTTAGTGGGGCATTTCGCAATTTTCATATGGTTGGATTAAGGAATATAAATAACTGTTTTTTCGGGTTTTATTTCTTTTTTTGTTTAATATTTTATTAAGCTATTTATACGTGTTTTTTCAAAATTGGGTTTTACGTTTTTGGTTAAAATAACGGCCGAGAACAGCAATTATGTTAGTTTTTTCGTAATTGTTATTAGTTTTAAGTTTCTCACTGTAAATAGTTCGTTTTTCTATTTATTTTTGTTAAATAGATTTAAGTGTGTTGAGAAACTTGATTTATTCAATTTAATTAAAACCTTCACGCGAATTAAGTTGCGGGCGCGCTGTTGCGAGACCTACAAGATCAAATAATTAGCTGCCTTTCCTGAGTCCTGAAGTTCTGAGTCATGGTTTTGGTAAGCTTAAATAATCGCAGTTGTTTGGTACTAAAGCTGCAAGAGAGAAGTTGAACGACCAGACTTCCAGAGTGTCTTTATTACTGTGAAATTTAATTATAGGTTATCCAAATAGTTACAAATTAATGTGTGGCAACAATTTGGTTATAGATAGACTGGCTAACGCTACCTCAATATGTCATTGGCAGGAGTCTATGATCAAATTTTGTTACATGTGTATGTGCGTACAGTTGGGAGTTTGTACATTGCGACGTGGTAGATCTATTGTACCCCCTTGTTCCCCTACAACTGTGTTGTGGTACAGATTAGAGCGATCTACGATGGTTTAGATTAAAGAGCAAGGCTTTTAATTTTCAATACATTCAAGAGATTTGCGCAGAAGTTTTGAACAAAATTTGTAGGATACATTTTAGGACCCATCAAATATTGTATTTGTGCTGTTGTGTAGTTCTGATATATTTTTGAATCTCCTTCCCTATACTGTTTTACTATTATCCTCAGAGATGGAAGGTGCACCTAATCGTATTTTAAAAAATACACGCCAAGTATGAAGCATGCAAAATTTCCTAATATTGCAGGTAAATTAGAGTTTGAAAAAAAATTAATCGCAAATGGAATATATTTTTTTGAAAATTATTCTTACTTGAGATACAAAAGACTTTCATCTTTAACGTCTCCCATTTAGTTTGGATTTTTTTTATTAACAATTATGAACGAGAAATCGGTTTTGTTCATTTAATAGAAAACTGTTATTTTTACTCGAAAACATGCTATTACAAAATAGGTAATAAAAAAACTTTCAAATTTCTTTTTTGTTTGTCAAAATCCCTTCACTGGTTACCGAGATATTTGCAAAAAAAAACATTAAAAAATTGCCATTTTGCCTCTGCCTCTGACTGGCTTTTTTTTTTAACAATTTTACATCACACAAGCCATTCTCTATACATAGAGAAGGAGGCCTCGAAGACTGTTTATTGTGTCAGTTGTCTAGAGCATCTCGGAACTTGAATGGGGGGCTACTCCGGTGTCTGGGAAAGTATGGTGGAGAGGTGTCTATCACTCTCTATGCAGACAGATTGCATGGGGCCGCTTTTATAACTCAACTACCCTCTGGAGATATTTCTGTCGAGTAGGGAAAGCAAAATCTTCCGTAAAATGGATCCTGGTGGTATACAAATGGACCTCGATAAGATGAGAGACCTGGAGCCGAAGTGTTTGGCAGGAGCATGGGAGTCAGAGAGTTATACTTTATCAGACAACGAGCGATGATCTTCACAGCGGAAATTTATGCTTTTCTGCAGTGTGGCCATCTCTGTGAGAGGAACATAAACAAGAATAGGGTAAGGAACATATGTTCTGAGAGTGAAGATGCGATAATGACTCTGCAGTTCTTTGTCGTAACTCCGCGACTGGTGTCTGAGTGTTAGGATATACTGAATTGTCTGACAAGAAAGGGTTGGACAGTCAAACTCTTGTGGATCCTCAGGCATATGCGGGAATGACGACGCGGACCGTATGGCAAAGATGAGGTCGGCAAATGAACTATATGGATCCCAACCAATTCTATATATAAAAGGGAATTAAAATTGCTGCTGGAAAGCAAATTTATTGAATTGTGGAGAGAAGCTCGTGGAATGAGGAGTGCCAAGGAACATATAACTGGACCTAGCGCACGACTTACTAGGGAGCTTTTCGCCTTAGGAAAGGAAAGAGCTGCGAATTGTGGTGGGATTGTTGACAGGACATTGTCACCGGAGGGGCTACCTTCATAAGATCGGTGTCATAGACGTCCCGATGTGCAGATGGTGTCTGGAGAAGGATGAAACTATTGACCATATTTTCAGAGAGTGTCCAGCACTCAACGGATTGAGACAGAGACATTTCGGAGATACAATTTTGTTACCGGAAGCAGCTAAGCAAGTTCAATTAACGAGGCCGCTTGGATTTGCAAACGCGATGGACCTCGAATGACTTCCAGCTATGGTGGAATGTAAACGGCCCAATGAGGCCTAGGCATCGACGATCAAGTATCACCACCTTTTGTTCATTCATTCAATCACGACATTCTTTGAACTTTGGCTAGGTCACCATACAATAGCGGCGTATGCGATCAAGGGGGGATCACCATAGTGTATATCCAAAATGGCATTCTCGGACTCAGCCCCCATGTGTACTCAAAGACTCGTTTACAAGCTCAGTTGTGAGTTTAGAATTACTTCCAGGTATTTAATTGTTCCCTTGTATTGATGGGTCCTTCCTGTTAATGTAGTCGTAAAATTAATAATGCAATTTTTTTATTAACAATTTTTTGCAAGGTTATTAACAATAATAAAATATATCATTTTGATATTTTTTTTTACAATTATCTCGGTATTTGACGTATTTATTTAGAGAAAATCAATACAACATTTTAAAAAAATGACCATTGAATATCTAAAGAGTGTCTGTGTATAGACAAAAGTGCGTTTTTTTTCCAAGATAAGCCATTTGGAAAGGAAAAACGTCAAAAATATATCACTGATTTTTTAATAAGCACAAAAAATTACTTTCCGTATTCATGCGCCGATAATTCCCAGACTATTTAACTAAAATACTGTTTTTATACTTTAATTTTCTGCGAAATATTCCTTTAGAATCAGATTAAAAAAAGTACAGTTATAAGAATTATTCAAGAATATTACCGAAATCGGAGCAACGACCGCTATCTAACCAGTGTAGTAAAATTGACCCTCGAAGCACGTAACAAAATAATTATTTTTTTCGTCTTGTCTTGAATTTGTATATGAAATATCTACAGGTGTGTCAAAGATTTTCAAGGAGGGAAGAAGGTAATTTACAATTAAATAAACGGTAAGTTTACGTGTCATATCAAAGAGATTTTAGGTTTAAACAGAGACAGGCATAGGCAAGAAAAATCATGTCGAAAATTCTCACGAGTACGAAAATACATACAATATATACATATATATATATATATATATATATATATATATATATATATATATATATATATATATATATACAGGGGCGGATCCAGCCTCTCTCTTTGGGGGGGGGGGGCGGTGACATCACAAAAGTACATTATGGCAAGCGAAAGCAAGTTGTGGAAGGGGGGGGGGGGACACCGGAGATATTCCTATTTCTAGTGTAAATGGCAGGGTCGTGCCTATTTTTCTGAATTTGAAGCTCTTGGAGAGGAGGGGATGCCAGCAACATACACATTCCTAGTATAAGAGGCAGAATCGGGTCTATTTTCCTTAACTCAAAGCTATTGGGGGGCGGCTATCGCAAGAAAAACAAGTTGTCAACGGGGAAGGAGTGTCAGCAGCATACACATTCCTAATATAAGAGGCAGAATCGGTTCTATTTTCCTGACTCAGAGCTCTTGAGAGGGTGGGGGGGGGGCGATCGCAAGCATACACATTCCTATACTCTATTCAAGAACCAGAGAGAGTAATAAACCTGTTACCGAAATCCCCAACGTACTTGCTCCAGTACCGCAGGTAACGGAGGACTGCCGTAAATATAATTATATTTAAATATTATAAGCTTTTATAAATTTACTGCAATAATAAAATCTCTGATAGTTCATTTTTATTTCTGTCAGTGAGAAAAGTACAGGGTGAGTCAACGATTGGATGAAGTAGGTTTGTGTCTTTTCGGTGAAATTAACAAAGAAACTATATTTATTGTTTGATACAGTTTATTTTTACGCAGATTTTAAAAATATTTAGGACTCTACAGGGTGAGCCAAAAAACTAGGACAGCATAAAGTTGTATTTTTTTAAATAGAACACCCTATATACGAATCGTATTTTCGATTTAGCTTATAATTTTAAATCTTTTTTATTAAGGGTTTGCTATAACAAAACTTTATAGTTTCTGAGATAATTAAGTTTAAAGAAAAAAAGTCACATTTTCAAGCATCAATTCAATCCTAAATAACGTTTTCAATTTTGTGACAAATATATTCAAATTTGGAATTTAGCAAGGCCAAGGACAAGTTAACATAATTTTTACCTAATATTTGCAATAAAAGCTACAGGGTGTTGAACACATCGACCCAAATTTGAACAAGTTTAAATGAATAAATATCTTTTTTTTTAAATGGTACATCCTGTATATTTTCATGTTATTTAATAGAGTAATAAAAACCCTAAAAGTTTTGTTCAATATATCCTATACCTATTTATAATAGTTTTTGAGATATTTCAGTTTTTATTATTTTCCATACTTTTTTACAGAAATAGCCATCATTATTATAGTAGCCATGGCAAAAACAATGTAAAAGAACATTTTTCTGTGTGTCAAATTTATAACCGCATCGCTTCTTTTGGTTTTTATGTAGTGTAGTTTAGTTTTTTTTGCATTCATCTTATATTGTAAAATGAATTTTCCAAAGAATGAGTTAATAGATATGATTTATACAATAGGAGAGGCTCAAAAAAATTGCCTTCTTGCTCAAAGAATTTACAAAATGAAGTATCCTGATCGACGCCAGCCTAATACCCATACTTTTCAAAACTTAATGCAAAGATTTGATTCTTCAGGTACTGTTGATTATCCAAAACGTAAAGTGGTCAACAAACCAGTAACTAATGAAGAAAAAGAACTACAAGTATTGTTAAATGTTCAGGAAAATCCTTATATTGGTAGCCGTCAGTTAGCAGCATTATGTGAAACATCACAATCCACCGCTAATCGTACTACCAAGAAATATAGGTATCATCCATATCACATGGAATTACACCAAGAATTGCATGGACAGGATTTTGAAAGTCGTGTAAACTTTTGTCGTACAATAAATGCGGAGATTCAATTAAATCCAAATTTATTATGCAAGGTAATGTTTAGTGATGAAGCTACTTTTAGAAGTAACGGTGCCGTAAATAGACGCAACATGCATTATTATGCCACAGAAAACCCATTTTGGATTAGAGAGGTGCAACATCAAAACCACTGGTCATTAAATGTTTGGTATGGTATTCATCATAATCGAATTATTGGACCCCACTTTTTTAATGAACCACTAAATGGCCATAGTTACCTGAACTTTCTACAAGAAAAACTACCCCAACTGCTTCAAGGTCTCGATAGGGATGAGCTCGACAGTATGTGGTTCCAGCACGATGGTGCGCCTCCGCATTACCATCGTGAAGTTCGTGCGTTTTTGGATCAACGATATCCGCAAAAATGGATTGGATGTGGGGGTTTCATTGTGTGGCCACCTAGGTCTTGCGACATCACCCCATTAGATTTCTTCCTATGGGGTTATATTAAAAATAAGGTGTATGTTAATCCACCAACAACAGTGGAAGATATGCGAAACAGGATTAGGGATACCTGTAGAACAATAACGCCACTAATTTTGTCCAGGGTCCGAGAAAATCTGCAAAAAAGACTAAATTTGTGCATTGCACAAGAGGGTCGTTTATTCGAACACTTATTAAAAAGAAATAATTAATCTCAGTATTTAATAGGTAATTTTTTTGTTTCAATTTAGTATGAAAGTAAATATGTATTTGCCTTGTCGTTATTGTTGTGTTAATTTTTTCACATTATGTTTAATTAAACTATTGCCGTTGTAATATAACGAATAATGTATTTCATCATATTTAACCACATTCTGTTTGTTTCTGCAGTTTCTTTTTATTATTTTACATGGCTACTATGATAATGAAGACTATTTCTGTAAAAAAGTATGGAAAATAAGAAAAACTGAAATATCTCAAAAACTATTATAAATAGGTATAGGATATATTGAACAAAACTTTTAGGGTTTTTATTACTCTATTAAATAACATGAAAATATACCAATGTACCATTTAAAAAAAAAAGATATTTATTCATTTAAACTTGTTCAAATTTGAGCCGATGTGTTCAACACCCTGTAGCTTTTATTGCAAATATTAGGTAAAAATTATATTAACTTGTCCTTGGCCTTGCTAAATTCCAAATTTGAATATATTTGTCACAAAATTGAAAACGTTATTTAGGATTGAATTGATGCTTGAAAATGTGACTTTTTTTCTTTAAACTTAATTATCTCAGAAACTATAAAGTTTTGTTATAGTAAACCCTTAATAAAAAAGATTTAAAATTATAAGCTAAATCGAAAATACGATTCGTATATAGGGTGTTCTATTTAAAAAAATACAACTTTATGCTGTCCTAGTTTTTTGGCTCACCCTGTAGAGTCCTAAATATTTTTAAAATCTGCGTAAAAATAAACTGTATCAAACAATAAATATAGTTTCTTTGTTAATTTCATCGAAAAGGCACAAACCTACTTCATTCAATCGTTGACTCACCCTGTACACCTTACAGTGTGTTCTTAGTGATTTATCTTGTTTGTGCTTGTTTTTATATATTATTTGAGATTAGTGAGATACCCAAAAGATATGGCCTCCACTTCTATATTTATTCCAAAATCGTTAAACCAAGGCATTTTTCCCCAATGAAAAATTTATTACGATGAATGCTTATGATGCCCTAAGATATCAATATCTAGATAATAATGTTAAAAGCTCTGTTGAGATGTGTTCCAATATGACAGGAAAATCTACTATGAACCGAATACTGAAGGAGAAAAAACGACTGGAATGTTTTGTACTCCCCCATTCGATCACAGGCAGATGAAAAACCTCGTTGGAAGCAGAAATGAAAATTGCAATAAAAGGAATTGTACATACATTTTATTATGAGAAGCAGATCCCAACCGTCAACAAAATTCTTACTAAAATCAATGAAGATCGGGATTTACCTAGAAATTGCTCAGAGAACTTAATTTTTGATGGAAAAAACCAGATAGGAAATCTGTTCTTATAGATCGTTCGGAAACTGTCTTGCTAGAAATAATACAATGTACAAAATTAGTAATTTAACTGAACTTTTGAAAGATTTTTTTGAACAAAGTTACTGCGGAAAATTGGGAAAAATCCATATAATAAAAGAATAAAACAACATGTGGAAAATCAATTAATTGAGCGACGATAGCTTCACTGAATTTGATTACTAATTAGATACGTAATGTTTACCAGTGTAAACACAATTTGTTTTTGATGAATTAAATTGTTTAATGTTGTTTATATATTTTATTTTTTTTTATATATTTTTATTTTAGTGTGTCCCATTCTTTAATTTTATATATGTTTAATTCCAATTAGCCGTAATTTTTTTATTATTTTATTATTATATTTGTGTCTTTTTCTTAAGCGTGTAGAATTAACACGTTTATTTTATTTTTTTAAGCCTATCAGATATTTTATATAATAAAGGAAATTAAATTAAGATGCCAGTGCAATAGAAATAAAAATAAGTAGATCTAATTTTAACTGTAACATATAAAAATTAATTACATTTGAAACCCTTTTTAGTGTTTAATTTAAGAAATAAATAAACTGAAACGTCAAATTTCTTAAAAATGTTTATAATTAATAATAAAATGACCGATAGCCCCCCAAAAAAATTTTAATATTATATGGACGAATTTATTTTTTTATATATGTTTAACTTCTTTTCTTTTTGACAATGAGTATTTTGTAAGTATTTAAATTGTAACTCCGAATTTTTTGAAAGAATAAGGCTACGTTTTGGTCTGAATGTGCCTAAAACGGTTTTTATGCCAAAATTAAAAATAATAAAAATACAGTTGTGATTTGTGTTAAATATGTCAAAATTATCTAAGAAATTATAAGAAATAAAATAATAATATAAAAACTTTTTATTTTAAATTTATTACCGAAATAATATTCTATGCCATAAATACTTAGCGATAAAATAAACCTCTTTCCGACGCCTATGACAAAGATTAAAATCCTTTTTAACACTTCCAAATGTCTATTGTTATCCAACCCAAATAGTCCATTATTATAGACCGGTATTTTTGATTATAAAATTTCTAACCCATTCCTAGGATAAAAATATATATCTAATAGATTTTGCCAAGGACACCGAACTAAAGAACACAAGTAGTTTGCGAAGGAAAAAGGGTAAAAAATTATTTATTACTCTCTCTAGTCTTTGAATTAACTATAGTATAAGAG
The DNA here is from genome assembly GCA_034092305.1 of Diaprepes abbreviatus. Lineage (NCBI taxonomy): Eukaryota > Metazoa > Arthropoda > Insecta > Coleoptera > Curculionidae > Diaprepes > Diaprepes abbreviatus. The sequence continues at coordinate 1,480,727 of JASJET010000280.1, forward strand.
GTAAAACCGGGTATATTTTCCTAAACTCAAAGCTCTTGGGGGGGGGCGATATATATATATATATATATATATATATATATATATATATATATATATATATATATATATATATATATAAAGTTATTTGCCCTATACGGCACGGAATATTGCGGCCAAAATACGTGACTTTCAAAAAGTTTTACTTTTGGGTTATATGAGGGTCTAAAATACTTACCTTTTAAAATTATTTTCATAGTATACAGGGTGTCCCAAATACAAAATATCAAACCGGTCTAGACTGACAGTAGATAATTCAAATTGACAAGGGTAACAATACGTCACGCAAGTTTTGAATTACAATACAATTAAAACAATATCATAAGAAAAACAATTCTGGTCATCTAGAAAATCTAATTTCCAAGGCAACTAAGTCTGTCTTAAACCTTTTTAGTGAATCTGGCTATAAGAGTTTTTAAATAATTTGAATTTTGACAAAATCTAACCAAATTTTCATGTTCCAAATACTTAAAAAGTATTTCAGTTATGTACTTGAAATTTACAGTGTAGTGTAACAATAAATCGTATTTTATATCCTAATTATAATAAACTTGCTATATTATACAGGGTGTCCTAAAACTAAAACTAATCAAATAAGCACTTTAAGTGGCTATAACTTGATTAATTTAAATACGAGGTATGTCCAGAAAGTAAGTTCATTTTGTATTTCCCGCCATTGCAACGATGTGATCGCAGTTCCGTGCATGCACAGCAATAACCTTGTATCGTTACGAAGCGATTGACTCCATTTTGAGTTAGTTATCTGTTGTTGTCGTGTCGCAGTGCTTGTTTATAATGACGAAGGTAGTTGAAAATCCCGCCGATTGTGAGATTAGATCAGTGATTCGGTTTCTCAATGCGAAAAATGTGAAACCAGTAGACATTCATCAATAGCTTTCTGAACTGTATGGATAGAATGTAATGAGTTATTCCATGGTTGTGAGATGGGTGAAACAACTCAACAATGGCCGTGTAAACGTGCACGATGAAGGAATAAGTGGACGTCCATCACTGGTTAATGATGAACTTGTTCATGCAGTGAATGAAAAAATTAGAGGAAACCGTAAGTTCACGATTTCTCTTCTTTCTATGGAACCTCCTCAAATTTCACGATCCCTTCTTCATAAAATTGTTCATGACAAACTGGGGTATCGAAAGCTTTGTGCACGCTGGGTACCGAAAGCTCTTACCAAGGATCACAAGAAAAAACGCTTAGGTGGACTTTCTACCACGGGGCGGAACAATTACCGCTATTGCTTATTGTGATACGCTAGGGAAACTGCGTCGTGCAATTCAGAATAGGCTCCGTGGAAAGCTCACTAGTGGCATTTTGTTGATTCATGACAATGCTCGGCCCCACACTGCAAAGCTGACACAGTAACTTTTGACTCAATTGAGATGGGAACAATTTGACCACCCACTGTATAGTCCGGACCTTGCTCCCAGCGACTTCTCGTTTTTACGCCTTAAAGCGAACCTCGCTGGCAAGAACTTCAATGACGACGATGAGATTAAAGAATATGTTGCAACTTGGTTACAGGCACAGGCGTCAACGTTTTATGACGAAAGAATACAAAAATTAGTGCCACGCTACGATAAATGCTTACAAAATGGTGGTAATTATGTTGAAAAATAGTTTTAAGTGTACTGATTCTCTTGCAATAAATTATTTTTCTTAATATACATTTGCTTTATTTTACCAGTAAAAATTAACTTAGTTTTTGGACGTACCTCGTAGAACGCTATATTTTACCAGACAATGTAAAGTCAAGCCACATAGTTGCACTAATATTTAAAAGGACATCTTCTAATAACACTGGTAGTTGGTGTAAAAGAAAATCGTGAAAGGTCAAACCACTTAAAGGTCTTTCCAATAAGTAGGGTTAAATTAAGTATGGACCCAGTATTCCTCCCCGCACATTAATCGATCTCCTATTCTGGTCAATCAGAATATTTATGGAAGTCGTGTCTATTCACGAAACCATTGTTATAAAAAGTACCTTCATCACTAAACAACACATTATCAAAAAAGTGTTCATTTTCTGCCATTTTATCTAATACTCACAACCAGAATTCAGTTCAGTTGTCAAAATCATTTCCGTGAAGCTGTTGACAAAGCTGGATTTTATAAGAATGAAATCTGTATTTGTTAATAATCCTTGAAACACTTGCTTGGGTAATATTAGTATTTTCGGATATAGGATTCTGGCTAATATTGGTATTTTCAATCACTAAACCAAGTACATTAAAAATATTTTCTTCATCCTCGATGAATTGATACTTCCACTTTCCCGAAACTGGTTTAAGAGTCTCACAAAGACTGCTGGTTTAGGATGGTTTCTTTCAGGAAACCTTTGAGCATAGACTTGAGAAGCCAAAAAACAATTTTGATGACATTCTCCAAGGATAAAAATCATATCAATACGCTCTTCCTTTGGATAAATCTTCATTTTGACAAAGCAATAACATAAAAATATTCAAATAATTCAATTCAATAAATGAAGTTTCACAGTTACAAAAAATAATACCGGTATTATAGCAACAGGCTTTGCAGATTAAAATGACAGATTAAATGAATTTTCTGACGTTTTTAAATACCATACATTAGAACATCTATTCAAAAAACACAAAAAGATGCAGAAAATGATTATTTGGCGTATTCTGTGAAAACGCGAAGACTTAGCTATAGAATAGCCTTATACCATTCGATAGGTATTTAAAAGGTACATTTTCTGGTAAGTTAAAAAGTATAGCGTCCTATTTAAATTAATCAAGTTATAGCCACCCAAATTTCTTATTTAATTAGTTTTAATTTTTGGACACTCTGCATAATGTAGCAAGTTTATTATAATTGGGATATAAAAAATAATTTATTGTTACACTTCACTGTAAATTTCGAGTACATGACTGAAATACTTCTTAAATATTTGAAATATGAAAATTAGGTTAGATTTTGTCAAAATTCAAATTATTTAAAGACTCCTAAGTTTTAGATACCATAAACCTTAATAAAATAGGCACTTGTTTGAAAGTTTAAAAAAACTCAACTTTGATACCTTCAGAGCTTTTGGAACACCCTGTAACTATATTAGACCCCCATACATCCCAAAAGTAAAACGTTTTGGAAGTCATGTATTTTGGCCGCAATATTCCGTGCTGTATAGGGTAAATATTGTAACAAACTAATTTTGATTAAATAAAATTATACCAAATGTCAAAATGGCAAAACATTGTTTTGCCTTTGTAAAATCAGCAAATTAACACTTGTTTACAAATCTTAAAGCGATAGATAAAATAAAATGTAGCATATATCAAGAACTTATAAATTAGTGTTAATTAGGATCCATTTTCTTAGGAAATCTAGTTATATCTATTACAACCTTTCGACTAAATCGGTATTTTATAATAGTAAAAAATCGACCTCTCTTAATTCTCACAAATTTTGTTAACCTTCTTAGGTAAGTAGCACAGGCACTAACGGTATAAAAGTGAAAAGTACCTTTAAAAACATTAATATTTATATGGGAACATCACCATTGTTTCGTAATATTTAGGCATTAAAACATTATACAGGATGCTACAAAGTTAAACAACATTGTTTAACATAACGCAATACAACATATAATTAAGGAGGTCGTTCGCCACAGAAATAAATGTAATTCTAATAACAAGAAAAAGATTTTGGCAAGTTAGGTAGCCATATAATATCAAATATATATTATGTGTTAGCAAATAACATTTCCTCTTTTTGACTTATTTGCGATGTAAGGTTACAATTCCATCTTCGATCATACCCTAGATTTAAACAACAATAGATTTGTTTAAAGGTTGTTTATGATCGGTGGGGGAGACGCTTTTTTGATGTTTGACAAACATAAACATATTTACTTATCTTGCCTTTTAGTTTAATTGTTTGTTGTGACTTTTTTCGGTGTTTTTAAGTGTTAGAAATTACTATAAATGCGAAGTTTACAATTAATATTAACAAAAAGAGGATTTAAAAACTTATTTCTACCAGTAAATATTGTTAGATATTGTTTACATATTGAAAATAACAATAATAATAATAATTTAGGCAACTATATATTCATACTTTGTTTTCAGAATTGACGTACCGATGATACTTGTTTAAATAATGCAAATAGAAAAGGGTATCATAAAATTGGTATGTCTGTACCAAGAAATTAAATATCTACTGTTTATCAACACTTTTTCAAATATAAATAAAAATATTATTACGTTATTCAGCGTTCAAACAACCGGGCCCTAGTTTTGACGTTATGCTACTTCTACAGGGGTATGTTCGAAGAACTCTATCTACACTTGCTCAATATACAGTGGGTGTTGTGCTTTGTTTTTGTGACTTCTTTTAAAAATTACCTATTAAGTTAATTATTTCAGTTAATAATAATACAGTAATTATTCGGATTACTGGAAATACCAAATTTTTCATCGATTTTTTGCTTATTCCCTATTTAGGAAGTTTTTTGGCGGTCGTAAATAGTTTTCTTTTAAAAATATTTTTCATTTTCACTTGTCACTTTTTAGTGTAGGTGCCAGGGGGTCCGCAGTGGCTTCTTTAATTTATATAAACCCACCTAATTTTTTTATGTATTTTAAGTGTATGAACAATAATTTTTAGGGTGGAAGTTCGTCAGGGTGGGGAGAAAGGTTTTATAAACAAATAATTGTTTAAACCTTTAAATATGCAATTTGCGCAAAACCAATTGGGTCATATTCTTTAAGTGATTTTAAGCAAAAAAGGTCCTTATTAACATTTATGTACGATGCTTAGTTTTCTAGATAATTGATGTTAAATAATTAAAAAATGTGATTTTTTCGATTTTTAATCGACTTCTAAAAGAAGGAGATTCTCAGTTCGTCGACTATGTATTTTTTTATATATGTATACTGATTACTCTGGACCGGCTGCACCCCTTTGAATGAAATTTTTTACGTTATGTTCAGGAAGTTGCTGCGATGGTCCCATATTTTTTTGGACGAAATTGGTGCAGCAGAATCCAAGATGGAGCTGAGAATAATGCGGCTAAAAAAGTTATTTTTGTCTGATTTTTTTCAAAATTGGTATAGCGGAATTTTCGGAGTCGTACACAACGAATCTAGAATTATTTTTAAAAAATTCAATATGGCGGATCCAATATGGCCGACAAAAAATTTAATTTTGTCCGGTTTTTTCCAAAATTGGTGTGGAGAAGTTTTCGGGATCGCACATAACGATTTCAAAATATTTTTAAAAAATTCAATAAGGCCGAAAAAAAATTTTTTTTATCCGATTTTCTCCAAAATTCGTACGGGGGAGTTTTCGGGGTCGCACATGACGAATCTAAAATAATTTTTAAAAAATTCAATATGGCGGACGAAAATATCAATTTTGTCCGATTTTCTCCAAAATTGGTTTGGGGGAGTTTTGGGGGTCGCTTATAAGGAATCTGAAACTATTTAAAAAAAATTCAATATTCAATATGGCGTATCCAATAGGGCAATTAATTTTGTCCGATTTTTTCAAAATTGATACGGAATCGCACATTAAGAATCTGAAATTATTTAAAATAAAATTACATATGGAGGATCCAAGATGGCGGATTAAAGATTCTACATCAGTCTAAAATCAGTATTGGGAGATTTTAGTTAGTGTTAATTACGAATTTACAATATTTTCTGAAAAACTTAATCTGGCGGATTCAATATAGTGTCCTAAAAATTTTACAATTTTCGATTTTCTCCAAAACTGATATAGGGGGTTTTTTGAGGGTGTAAATTATGAATTTAAAAGAATTTTTTTGGGATTCAATATGGCGATCCAATATAGCGGACTAAAAATTTTACATTTTTCGATTTTGTTCAAAGGTGAGACTTCTTGAGATGTTTTACGAACATAATTTTGTTCTAATGTTCTATGAACTTTTAACTCGTTTTGCTGTAAAACGTTTCCTACATAAAGGACAGAATGATTTTTAAAATGGGATCAACAGAAACAAAACATCGGTAATGGTTAGTTCAGGTTTAAATTATAAATTACCGAATTGGCCTAATAAAATTTGCCGTCTTAATTTTTTAATGTCCTGCTATTTGCTGTATTAACAACAGTATTGCTTTAGCTGTTTAGCGTCCGCTTCTCCAAAACAATGGCCATGGATTGACAAGAAATTTGCAACGGTTGTTCTTTGCACTTCATAGAAGTACGGGGTCTTCCATTTTCGACACTTTTAGGGGGTATTGGAGTTATTATCAAAGATATAGTGTTGCGGTTTTCACTTTAATATCCTACTTTTTAACAAAACGAAAGATTCCTGTGTCAATTTTGTCGTGGCTACAGGGTGATTTTAAAAAATCTTCGTTTTTTAGGCACATCTCGTAATTCCGTTGTGCGATAATTAATCAAAAAGGAAATTTTTATAGAGTTTTCTACGTAGAGTTCAGTGTCGCAGTCAGTTTTTTCTAAAAAGTTTAATTTTCAAGGTATTACCCAAACCTTTTTTTAAATAACCCTGTATATTATTTTAAATATTGATTAAGTATAATTTAGGCTTTTCAAAAATATGGAATGTATTTTATTTTGAAAAACAAGGTCAGAATTCGATATTTTCAATAATTTACTTTATTTGTAACAGTAAGCCAAGGTCAACTTATAGGAAACAAATGCAAAATTTTGACAATAATAATTATATCAAAGATTATACACTTTAAAAGTTAATTGTAATGTTTTTCTATATATTCTAAATGCTTAATTATTATATTTTTTACTTTAAACAACACTGTTATTATAAAACTAGAATATTGAAATTTGATTGCAAAGAAACAAGAACATTATTTTATAAAACCAAAGCAACAAAAATAAAAAGAAACACTGAAACTAAAAACAACCAAGAGTTTTTTAAAAGATGGTTTTCAAAATGACGGCCGTTTTCTCGAATGCAACATCGGCACAGTTTTGTTATTCTTCTAATTGAATTTAAAAGAATCATATCTATTATGAAGAGTTTGGAAGGCCAAACTAATTGCCTCACGAAGTTTCACTATAGATTCATGTCGTGTCCTATACACTTAATGTTGCATAAAACCTCACAAAAAAAATCCAAAACGGAAAGATCGGGAGATGGTGGCGACCATCTCACTGGTCCATTGATGCCTATCCATATTTGAGGAACGTTGTTGTCCAGAAATGGCCTTAACAGCTCAGAGTTGCAGCTAGCGGCACCGTCTTATGGAAGATTCTAGGTATCTATGTGCTGTGAGAGCCCCTTCATACATCCTGTAGGCTATGCGTAAGGTCAAATTAAAACACGAGACACCAACCCCGAAGCGCCCTTGTTGTGCCCTTTCGAAAATTTAATGGTAATTTTCTGCAGACCAATGCCTCGGGTTGTGATGATTAAAAATTCCCGTACTTGAAAATTAACATTCGTCAGACTAGATGAGAAATCTGTCAAACGATTCGTTGGTGCGGATTTGTTCTAAATACTATTGGCAAAACGTTACTCGTCGCTCATCATCCCTGGGGTGTCAATGTTTCACTATTTTAAGTTTATATGGATGATATTTACATTTTTTCAAAATTCTTTCAGTGTCAGATTTTGCCAACTTCTTCCTCTATTTTTCTACAGGATGATGAAGTTGTTGCTGTTGCGTAAAATAACACATTTGTTTCTTTTCTCACCCTCTCTTATTTGACTTTTTTTTGGAACGCGGCTGAATAAAAGATCCGTGTTCAACTAGATAGATTTCTTTTTAAACGAGCAAATGTGTCTGGAAAGACTTGTCTTCTTTCTGAATACGTAACAAGTTATCCTAATGATAACTCTTTAAATACAGGGTGTCTCAAAAGAAAGTACACATTTGTTTTGCTTACTGCGTGAACGCAACTATTCCGAGCGGCGCGGGGGGTATGTCAATCGGTAGCCTGGCTCTTGGGAATTTAGTCGCTATGGAGCGTTTCTCGGGAGCGGACCGTGCTTTGTGCGTACGTGAGTTTTACAAAAACGGTAATTTGGCGATTGTAGCGCGTAGAAAATTCTGCAATTTTCGACATATTCGTCACTTAATTGATGCGCCAAGCGCTCGGCTTATTGGAAAATGGGTCCAGAAGTTTGAAGAGACCGGTTCAACACTAGATAAACCAAAATCCGGGCGTCCGAGGTCTTCGAGAACGGTCGAAAACGTAGAGAGTGTTACTCAGTCTGTTCGTGACGACCCAAACGTTTCGATTCGTAAGCGTGCTGTTGCCTGAAATGTGCATAGGTCATCATTATTCTGCATTTTACACAAAGATTTAAAGCTGAACCCCTATAAAATTCAATTGGTGCAAGAATTGAAGCCTCAGGATGCTGGTCAGAGGCTTGACTTCGTAAACCAGATGACTGAACGCTTTTCAACGTTTACCAACATCTTCTTTTCGGATGAAGCCCATTTTCATCTTAATGGTCATGTAAACAAGTAAAATTGCAGCTATTGGAGTGCAAACAATCCAAAACACAAACATCAGAAACCTCTACATTCGCCGAAAGTGACTGTATGGGCTGCGATGTCGGTGCGAGGAATTATCGGCCCGTACATTTTTGAAGATGAAAGGGAACGCACAGTAACAGTGACTTCAGAGCGGTATGTGGAGATGTTAGATGATTTCTTCGTGCCTGAACTGCAAAATTTTCCTAGCTATAACCAAAGAACATGGTTCCAGCAAGACGGAGCAACTTCACACACGTCCAACATGTCTCTGCCACGAGTGCGTGAAATTTTTCCTGGCAAATTGATCTCAAAGAAAGGTGACATAAGTTGGACTCCACGCAGTCCTGATTTATCACCTATGGACTTTTTCCTATGGGGTTATGTCAAATCAAAAGTTTACGCCAACAAACCGACTTCCCTGGTACAATTAAAAGAAAATATCCGCAACGAAATGGCAGACATCACGGAGAATACCTGCCGAGTCGTCATGGGCAATTTTAGTGCTCGATTAAATGAATGCCGTGAGCGCAACGGATTACATTTGGACGATATCATTTTAAAAAAATAAATTCCCAAACAATGTATTTTAATATGTAATAAACATTTTTTCAATAAAGTCCTGACTTTTTTTTAAATCGATTTTTTAAATGTAAACTTTCTTTTGAGACACCCTGTACATTACCTATTGAAATATAATTCAGAATCTACTTGGAGACTTGCATTGCTTTGTATAAAACATACTAACATATTATTCTTTTAATTCTACACATTTCGTGAACATTATTAGTTGCATCAATCTAGAGCCAGACGACAGATTAATAAGCGTTGATGCGGAAAATCTGTTTACTAATGTACCATTAGGGGAATCACTAGACATAATCAAAACCTGACTTTCAAATGATACTACTTTATCAGATCCAACCACATTATTACTGGATGGGGTGATGGACCTTTTGGAGTGTTGCCTGCTTAGCACGATAGACTTCCGATGGGCTCTTCACTCTCTCCAGTCGTCGCCAATATATATATATATATATATATATATATATATATATATATATATATATATATATATATATGGAATGGTTCGAAACTCATGCCATAGAAACGGCAACAGTAAAACCGAAAGTCTGGTTGAGATATGTCGATAATACCTTCATCGTATGGAAGGGAAATGATCAAAAACTTAATAATTCCTTGAAACATTTAAATACCGTTCGACCTACAATTAAGTTTACCATGGAAAAAGAGGTAAATGATCAATTGCCCTTCTTAGATGTCATGGTGAACCGTTCAAACCAAACTATTAAAACTTCAGTGTACAGAAAGCCAACACATATTGGACGATATCTTAATCATAGTTCCAATCATTCTGTTGAAACAAAACGGGGAATTATACGTAACCTCTATAATCGCGCTATATCTATATGCAGTAATGCTAATTCATTGGAAAAAGAGCTAGCAAATATTAAATCTGATTTACAACAGAATGGTTATCCTTTGAAACTAATTGACGATGTTATAAATAACTTCAGAACAACGAACACAGGACAACAAGAAACACATTCCTTTTTCACAATTCTGTCCATTAAGGGAACTTCGGAGAAAATAAGACGAATTGCCAGTAGTTATAATATAAAAACAGCCTTTAAATCAATAAATACAATTAGAGCTCATTTAACAAAAACAAAACCAAAAACTACCGATAAGAAAGAATGTGTTTACAAAGTTCCATGTGAGTGTGGTGAAACGTATATTGGAGAAACAAAACCACCACTAGAAGATATAATTAAGGAACATAAAACTCATACAGAAAAAGGGAAAACGTTGCGATCAGGTATTGCAGAACACTCCTGGGACAAACAACACCATACAAAATGGCCTGAAGCTGCGGCAATATTTATGGAACCCAATATGAAAAAAAGAAAATTTATAGAAGCAGCTTACATTAAAAACAATAATGGAATCTTCAGCAAACCAAGTGTTAAAATACCTAATCTTTGGCAACCACTACTTTGTAACATCAAATCATTGATGTGTGTACAGTGAAGCGAAACTTGGCGCTTCAGTAAAAACAATCCCTATATAAGCTCGTAATCTTAAGACAAAACATTCAGTTTATACTTGATAACGATTAGAGATACAACCTAATCGAAACGTCGTAAAAATAAACAAAAATAAAGACAATGCAAGTCCGATAACCACATTTTAGTCAGTCTTCAACATTGTGTACAACCTTCAAACAAATATTAGATTTAATATAAAATTTATTAAATTTAATGCATTAACATTAAAGGAATTTACCAAACGGTTTATGAAATTTGTTGCATGCCCTTTACGTTGAAATTAATGTGAAGTTTTTTACAGTGTACAGTATTGAAATTAATATAATTAATTTACAGTTTAACGCCTACGTTCTCCATTCAAAATAAGTTTTAAAACCACGTCAATGAGACAACGTGGCATTACGTTAATGATCAACAAGCTGACAATTTTTCTTAGTTTTTATGGAAAATTCACTTATTTTCGCAGATTTTTAATGTTACTTTGGTTAAATGTTTAACTCTTGCGTCTTGTATGTATATTTTATTAGAAGTAGCAACGTTTAAAAGTGGAGATTGGAAAATATGACTTACTTATGTAAAAGAGAAAAAAATTTTTTGATGAAACTATTTGCCATCCGTAAAAAAAACTTCAGATTCGGGTTTTACGGCCGAAAAATTAGAGGTATACAAAAATCGTCAAAAATTCGGTGTTTCCAGTAATTCGAATAATTAACAATAGTATTCTAGATTTACGAAAATACTATTGTCTCTTCGATAAATTTCGTCGGGTAACTGCACTGAATACCTTCAAAAAATGGTTTCCTACATCGCAATTTTGAACAACATTAATTGAAATTGGTTATTTTATTTTTTAAAAAACCAATATTTAAACAGGAATCTAATTATAATAAAATAACTGTCTGCAAGGTCTTGTTAACCTTGAATGACTTTTAACGGACTTTTCAAAGAAACACTGTAACTTTTTCGCAAAAGATCTAATGTAACCTGTTTGTTTGTTTAATTTAGCTAAATAAAGCAAATCGTAAAAAATTACTGACCTTCCAAGTGATACTTGCAGCTTTTGTTAATTTCTTTTTTAAATAATATTGCCGGTGTCTTGATATTTTTTTAAAATGTGAGTAATAACCCAGACACCAAGCAATATGCATTAGATATTTACACTTCCAGCTAAAAACAGACCATAATGTTGAGAGTTTGTAGTAAAGGAAGTATCATCTGTTAATTTTTCGCTTACTACATTAGGCGGGAAATTTAAATACTTATATTCATTTATTTCTCGATCACTCTATTAAAAGAGGCCCATGAATGGAGCAAAATTTATGTTATTCCTAAAAATTATAAAATATATTTTTGTGTTCATGTACTCCAGCGTTTACTGACATATAGTTCTTGATAATTTAAGAACACTACATTATAATATCTCACCAATTGAACACAAGAAGTTAAGTTCAATAATACTCTATCTAAACTGATAAATGTAACATTCGGTGTACCTCAAGGGTCGCACCTGAGACCTATCTTCTTTCTCATCTTTATAAATGATCTTAGCAGTGAATTTGAAAACTGCCAATTTCTCTTCTATGCTGACGACTTGAAGGCATTTAACAGAGTAAACGATACTGATGATTGCCTGCTCCCAGTCTGAAATTGACAAATTAATGAAATGGTGTGAAGCAAACCAGATGCAACTCAACATTTCAAAATGTAAAATCATTTTATGGCGGCTACTCAGATATCTGGGAAGGCGTGGTGGAGAGGTGTCCATCACTCCCATGCGGAGAGATTACATGACGCTGTTTTTAAAACCCATCCTCTCCCTGGAGATATTTCTGCCAAGTAAAGAGGATTGGGAGGAAGAACAAAATCTTCCGAAAAATGGATTCTAGTGGTATACTAATGGATCTCAACAAGATGGAAGAGCTGGAGTTGGGGTGTTCGACAAGAGCACGGGAATCAGAGAGTACTACCCTCTCCGACAATGTGCGACAATTTTTACAGCGGAAATTTATGCTATTCTACAGTGTGCCCATCTTTGTGAGAGGGACATAGACAAGAATAGAGTAATAAATATATGCTCAGGCAGTAAGGCTGCGATGTTGACACTGAAGTCCATTGTCGCGACTTCGCGACTGGTGTCTGATTACAAGGATGTACTTAATAGTATGACAAGGAAAGGTTGCACAGTCACACTCGTATGGGTCCCGAGACACTCAGGCATACGCGGGAATGAGGAAGCAGACCGTTTGACAAAGTTGGGTTCGGCGATCGAACCGTATGGACCCCAACCAATATTACCAGTCCCAATTGCTATTGGCAAAAGGAAATAAAAATCTTTGCTGGAAAGCAAATTTATTTAATCATCGTGGGGAGCTCCTGGAATGAGGTGTGCTAAGGAACATATAACTGGGCCTAGTGCACCGCGTACTAAGGAGCTTCTGTCCTTGGAAAGAAAAGAGCTGCGAATTGTGGTGGGATTGTTGACAGAACATTGTCCCCTCAGGGGCCATCTTCATAGAATCGATGTCGAAGACGACCTGACATGCAGATGGTGTTTGGAGGAGGATGAAACTGTTGGACATGTTCTCAGAGTACCCAGTACTCAACGGACTGAGGCAGAGATACTTCGGAGATACAATTTTATTACCGGAAGCAGTTAGGCAAGTTCAACTAACGAGGCTGCTTGGATTCGCAAAGGCGATAGGCCTCGAATAACTTGCAGATGTGGTGGGATGTAAAGGGCTCAATGGAGGCCTAGGCATCGATGATCTAGTATCACCACCCATTATTCACTTGTGCGTAGCTATTTAGAATATTGCTGCGTTCTTTGGAGCCGTTGTTACATAACGCATATTAAGCGGATTAAACTTATACAGTTAAAGTTTGTGAATTGTATGCCCTATAAACTCGGCGTCGACAGAAATCTTCTTTCCCATTCTGAGAGATTGCAGCTAATATATATGGAAAGTCTGGAATTGCGTAGAACTTATTTAACTCTTCTTTTTGTATTTAATATAATTAGGAATAGCATTGACTATTTTTTAGAGTATATTACTAAAGGGTGTTTTTTTATAGCGATATAGAACTTTAAGTTGGCAACACTTTTTTTAAATGGCGGCCATTTTGTCAGCTGTCAAGTGATTTATGTTTAGTTTGGTTTGGCATTTTAACATGAATAGACTGACGCCTGAACAGCGCTTCCAAATTGTGCAAATTTATTTTGAAAATCATGGTTCTGTTCGAAATACGTATCGCGCACTACGTCCATTTTACGGTCAACATAATCGTCCATCAGAGCAATTAATTCGATTAACTATGGAACGTTTTCGCACCACGTTTACTCTAAATGATAATACGCATCCACAGAGACGTCGTACAGTGCGTACAGAAGAAGTCATTGCTGCTGTAGAGCGTAGCGTAGAGGAAGACCCGAATCAGTCTATCCGCTATCGTGCACAGGAATTGGATATATGTCCATTCACTTTATGGAAGATTTTGCGGAAAGATCTTGGTTTGCGTGCTTACAAAGAAAACTGACTGTTTGGTGTGCTTTATGGGCTGGTGAAATCATTGGTCCGTACTTCTTTAAAAACGATGCTGGTCAGAACGTTACAGTCAATGGTGACCGCTATAAAGCCATGATTAGTAACTTTTTCGTTCATCAATTGAACAACCATGATGTGCAGGAGCTGTGGTTTCAACAAGACGGCGCAACATGTCACACAGCTCGTGCCATAATTGATTTATTGAAGGAAACGTTTGGTAACCGCATAGTTTCACTTTTTGGACCCGCGAATTGGCCTCCAAGATTGTACGACTTAACGCCGCTAGACTATTTTCTGTGGGGATATGTGAAGTCGCTAGTCTACGCCGATAAGCCCGAAACGATTGATCACTTGGAGAACAACATTCGCCGTTATTGCCGATATACGGCCACAAATGTTGGAAAAAGTCATCGAAAATTGAACCTCCAGATTAGACTACGTCCGAGCCAGCCGTGGCGGTTATATGCCAGATCTTTCGAATAAAGTAAATTTCATGTCAATTTAAAAAATTCATCTTTGTTTTATTCCATTTAAAAGTTCTATACCTCTATAAAAGACACCCTTTACATAATTTTTTTTTCTTTTGTTTTGTGTGTAGTCCTTTTTTCTTCTTTCTGAGTGTGTATTCTTTGTTCAAGGTTTGTATCACCGTTAAGCATTAGATAAATTATTTTATTTTATTTGTGTAACATACATTAAGGAATGTATTAATTGGATTTGCTCTTTGATGTACCGTTTGAGATAAATAAATAAAAAATATATTCCAAAAAAAATCAAAAGCTGGGTTATATCTCAAAATATCGAAAAAAATTATTAGAAAAAGTATTTCTAAATGCAATTTTTAATCTACATGCAAAATTTAACTTTTTTATCTGTTTTTGGTAAGTTGCACCACTGTTTTAAAATAAGACTCAACGCAACCGACATAAAACATTTTAGTTTTACCAATGCTTCATTTCAGACATATTTTATTTAAAGTAGCGCCATATTAAATATGTATTTTTCTACAAAATCCAAATAGGACTATTAAAATTTGGTCACATGTGATGCAAAGTTTGTTTGTTTTTGACACTGTATAAGGTAAATTCATAAAATGACTATCTTTGAAAACGTGTTTGCAGTAGACTCATCAGGGTACCGACATGCACCTGTTTGGGCAAAGGACAGATCGGAAGGAAGCGTGCAACACTGAACGCGGCTTCGCCGACTTCTCACCCGATGGCGTATATATGTTTATGCGGCTTTCACGCCTTGACTTCCTTCTTGGTATGATAGTACAGGTGGGCCATCATCTCGATGGTGGTGGAATAGAATAAATTGTGATTTATAGCAATTTATTTCAACTGTGCAACCTCTAACACAGAAAGGATATGATGGAGCGAAGTTTGCATTTACTGTTTCGCATTTTTCTTCATTTACGTACGAAATCGCATATAGTTGTACGTTTGTTGAATGTGATTTCAGCACTACAACAGCATAATATGGATATAACCACTGTTATTGCATCTTACACGGAGGAATCCGTGAAAGCCGCATAAACATATATACGCCATACGGCGAGAAGTCGGCGAAGCCGCGTTCAGTGTGGCATACTTCCTTCCAATCTGTCTTTTGCACAAAGAGGTGCATGTATGAGTCTAGTGAAAGACGAAACATGTACCTCTGCCGTATCACTGTGGCGGGGAAAGTAAGCCTTGATTTTCTTCTTGGTATGGTGGTACAAGTAGGCCATCATCTCGATGATGGTGGAATAGGATAAATTGGGATTTATAGCAATTTATTTCAACTGTGCAACCTCTAACACAGAAAGAATATGATGGAGCGAAGTTTGCATTTAATGTTTCGCATTTTACTTCTTTTACATACGAAATTGCATATAGTTGTACGTTTGCTGAATGTGATTTCAACAATACAACAGCATAATGTGGATATAGCCACTGCTGTTCCATCTCACACGCAGGATTCCGTGAAAGCCACATATATATATATATATATATATATATATATATATATATATATATATATATATATATATATATATATATATATATATATATATATATATATAATAGATACACACCCTGTATATATATTTTGATTTATTAATTGTAAGCACTCAATCATAAAATAATCAATACATTAGCATAAGGAACTTCAGTTATTATAACTATATTTGCATGTGTTCGTGCGCTGCTTCGGTATTTTTTTTAAAATTTTAATACTTTTCATATATTTTTTAATTCGTTTAATTGATGATACGCTAATAAGTTATAGTGTTAAAAAGCGACAAAACCTTACACCTGGACGTGGATTATCACTTGCTGCGCCCAAAATTTAAAAAAATATATTTAATCAAAAGTTATACATGTTGAAAAGTGAAAAGAATTTTTCAAATTTCTGTTCGAATTCCATTGTCTTTATTTTTGTTGAATATCACGACGTTTCGGCTAGTAGTTATCTCTAGTCGTTTTCAAGTAAAACTAAATAAATTCCGAAGCTTCACAACTATTTATACTAAAAGTAAATGCAGTGGAGTGTGACTGAGATGGGTGCAGTCATGTGTGTTACGCCAAAGTCCCATTTATATTTTATTTAGTTTTAATTTACAATTATTAAGAAATGATTTCCACACTTCTCTTATATCTAAAGATGGTTTACTAAAGCAACTCGGGTTCTGATGTATAATCACGGCTTCTTTGAATTTCCGTTTCCTTCGATGTTGTTCTTTGTGTAGAATTTTAGCTTCAGACCATTTTATGTGGTGTCCATGAGTCCAGGCATGTTTGGAGGCATCAGACTTTTCTGTTTCTCCTCGAGATGTGTATTTTTGATGTTCTTTGATTCTTACGTCAAGGGTTTCTTTGTTTCGCCAATGTATGAGTTGACACATTCACATGGTATCTGATATACACAGTTCTTCATGTCCCTTTGAGTTGTTGGTTTGACCCTAGTAAGCCGAGAGTTACTTGAATTGAAAACAACGTTGATTTTATATTGTTTTCCTATTCTTCTAATTTTTTTCGAAATGCCTATAACATAGGGGATGTTCAATACTGGTTTTCGTTCTTCGTTCGTTGTCGATATTGTTCTATTTCTGTGTTGTTCCGGAATTTTATCCACCAGATCTACTGGGTATTCGTTAGCTGTCAGGTGATTTTTAATATGATGTATCTCTTTCATTAAATTCTCGTTGAAGTTGCACAGAGTTAAGGCTCTATCTATGAGATTTCTTATAAATCCTCGTTTGGTCTTGTCGAGGGGATTGGATAAGTAGTTTAAGTATTGTCACGTGTGTGCGGCTTTTCTGTAAACTGAGGTTGGAATTTGTTTGCCATTTCTTTCAACCAAAACATCTAAAAAGAGTAATTTATTTTTTACCTCTTTCTCCATGGTGAGTTTAATGGTTAGGCTGATATTGTTGAAATGAGAGGAAATTTTGAAGTAGTTTTTCGTTTTCATTCTAGATACTAAAGGTATCGTCTACATATCTAAGCCACAACTTTGGTTTCTTAATTGCGAATTCAACTGCAAAAGTCTCGAACCATTGTATGAAAATATTTGCGACCACCGGTGAGAGTGAGGATTCCATCGGTAGTCCATCATCCTGGATGTAGAATTTTACCTTTTCCTGAAAGTAGGAATTAGTCAAACAACTTTCCAACAAATCCATGACGGCATGCGGTGACAAAGATGTTCTTTCTGCTAAGATCTGGTCTTCAAGTTTCTTTCAAAAATATACATCCAGAGGAGAAACAGAAAAATCTGGTGCCGCCAACCATGCCTGGACTCTCGGACACCACGTAAAATTGTCTGAAGCTAAAATTCTACACAGTGAACAACACTGGAGAAAACGAAAATTCATCGCGATTATACATCAGAACCCGAGTTGCTTTAGTAAACCATCTTTAGATATAAGAGAAGTGTGGAAACCATTTCTTAATAATTGTAAATTAAAACTAAATCCGGCTTAGCACGCATGACTCTACCCATCTCAGTCACATTCTACTGCATTTAGTTTTAGTATAAATAGTACTGTAGCTTAGAATTTTTTTTTAGTTTCACTTGAAGCGGTAGGGATAACTACTAGCCGAAACGTCGTGATATTCGACAAAAATAAAGACAATGGAAGTCCAGCAGATATCTACTACTTCGCAGGAAACATCGTTTTCTATGACCTTCAAACCAATTTTTCAAATGTTTAATGATTTTTAACTAAAAAATTCTGTCGTGGACGGAAAAATCACGAGAGACGCTTTTTGGCTTAGAACTAAGAGTTTCTAAGATATCGAGTGGGTGTTAACAGAAATACACTTATTGTACTTAATACAGTAGTCTAAATATTGTGATGGCCTGTTCACAACTAAATATCCAATTGCATATCCTGAAACTATCTATATTTTATTAGATCACTCTGTATATTTGTCTCCACATTTTTCAGAAGTGAAAGTACTATTAATACATTTGAATCGCTAAGAAACATTTGACCTAAATAATGGTAGATATGCGTAGGTATCGATGGTACTACCTCGAGTACTAGTATACTGAAATTAAATGAAAGTTGTGGACATAGGTCAAATACCTATTCGAGCTTTGTGATTTTATTTAAGGAAACGTACAACGGCATTATTTTGGTGATGATAAATGATTTTGAACAATAAAAATGAAACAATAAGAACTAAACTATAGTTATGTAGGGGATGTCCCATTTTCCACAGTATTAGGGGGTATTGGAGTTATTATCAAAGATAAGGTATTGCAATTTTCACTTTAGTCCTACTTTTTAACGAAACGAAAAATTCCGGTGTCAAATTTGTCATGGCTCTCTTAGTTTTTAATCTACAGAGTGATTTTAAAAATCTTCGTTTTTTAGGAACATCTCGTATTTCCGGTATGCGCTAATTTATCAAAAAGGTCAGTAGCGCAGTCAGTTTTTTCTAAAGAGTTTAGTATTTAAGACATTAATTAAACTTATAATTACATACTATCTAAAATAATTACGGGACACCCTGTATATTATTTTAGATAGTAACTAAGCATAATTTAGGTTTTTGAAAAATATATGATTTGTTTATTTTATTTAGAAAAACAAGGTCAGTATTCGATATTTTCGATAATTTATTTGTAACAGTAGACAATGGTTAACTTATAAGAAATAAACGGCAAATGTCCAAAACTTTACAGTTTTGTCAGTTTGTTATTATTTCTGAAATATTTTTGTCACGTGTTTTTTTAATTTATTTTGCATTTACAATGGCCGTGTATGAAAAGTATGTTATATCAGTATGTTTTATACAAATTAATGAAAGTTCCTAAAAAGCTTCTGAATTATATTTCAATAGGTAATGTATTTAAAGCGTTAGCAACTTTTCTTAGGAATGTGATTGAATTTGAATATATAGTTTACAAAATTGTCTGTGTGACGAAATATTAACAATTAAAATATGCATAATTAACATGCTGCAGGTCACTACATATAACAAAGTGCCAATACATTTTGGAATATCTCAAAACGATTTTTACCATATTTTTTAAAAACTAATGCAACATCGATCCAAAAATTATGAATTTTTTAGAAAAAAAAAACGGAATTTCTTGACCGTTTTGTTTAGAAAATACAGATTTTTTTAAATAAAAATAACTTGAAAACATCTGACGCATAGTGGGGTATAGTGATCACAACTTGGCAATGCCCGATAATTCAAACCTAAGTTAGTTAGATTAGTTCTTCAGAATGTGGCATTTTTTTAAATATATTTCTCGATATTTTTATTGATTTTCTCAATATGTTGGGATGTCAACATAACAAACTGTATAGGTATAAGACTCACACTATATGAACGTTACTATACACACGTTTACTCTAGAGATCATTCGATATAGGCTATATTCTTTTGAGTAATTATCAATTGATCAAAGTGGACAAAGTGAAACTGATAACTTCATGTTCTTTTGAATATGCATTTACTTGTCATTGGGCTGAAGTGATCATGATTACTTCAGGTGATAGAAGTGAAAGTGATAATGACTCAAAAGAATAGCTCTATAGATATTTGCGGCGCTGCCAGATTTATTATATTTAAATTTATTACGGTATAAGAATGTGTCTGTATATTGAAAGTTAACGTATCTTGGGTACAGTCTCGTACAAAAATAAAATTCTTTAGGCCTGAGAATTTTTAACTTTTGGTACTTACTTAAAGGCTATAATTTTGTCTACGACTGAACTACGTTAAAGAAAAATCTAGTTGAACACGGATCTTTTATTCAGCCGCGTCATGAAACATACGTCAAAGAAGACAGGGAGAGATAATAAACAAATCTGTTATTTTACACAGCAGTAACAACTATAGAGGAAAAAGTCGATGTAGCAAAATCTGGCGCTGAAAGAATTTTGAAAACATATAAATATCATCCATATAAATTCAAAATAGTGCAATTTACACCCCGAAGATGATGAGCGCTGAGTAACTTTTTTTTTAATGTTTTTTTTAGAACAAATCCGCACCACTGAATTTTTAATCGTCACAACACGAGGCAGTCTGCAGAAAATCACCATTTAATTTTCGAAACGACATACCAAGAGCGCTTCGGGGTTGGTTTTATTTTGGGTCGATGCATAGCCTACAGGATGTATAAAGGAATAGCAAGTAGATACCTAAAAATCCTTGAGGAAATTATTTCAGAATTTCTTGAAAATGTCCCATTGGTTCATTTCAATTTCATTTATCTTCAACAAGACGGTGTCCCGAGCCACTCTGGGCTGTTAAAGTCATTTCTGGATAACAAATTTCCTCAAAAAGGGATAGGTATCAATGAGCCAATGAGATGCCCTCCATGATCTCCCGATCTTTTCCGTTTTGGATTTTTTTTTGTGGGGTTTTATGCAAAATCACATGTATAAGACACAACATGAAGCTATAGAGGAATTTCGTGAGGCAATTGATTTGGCCTTCTAAGTTCTTCATAATAGACCTATGATTCTTTTAAGGTAGTTCACTCGCGACAGTTGTAGACAAAAGTATAGCCTTTAAGTAAGTAAGTAAGCACCAAAAGTTAAAGATTCTCAAGCCTAAAGGATTTTGTTTTTGTATGAGACTGTACCCAACACATTTTAACTTTCAATATACAAACACATTCTTATACAGTCCTAACTTTAAATATAATAAATCTGGCAGCGCCGCAAGTGTCTATAGGTATATTCTTTTTAATAATTATCACTTTCGGTTCTGACACTTGAAGTAATTATGATCACTTCAGCCCAATGACAAGTAAATCCATATTCAAAAGAACATGAAGTTATCAGTTTCACTTTGTTCACTTCGATCAATTGATAATTACTCAAAAGAATATAGCCTATTTTGAATGGTCTATAGAGTATGTAACGTTCATATAGTGTAAGTCTCATACCAATACAGTTTGTTATGTTGACATCCCAACACATTGAGAAAATAAAAAAAAAGTATCGAAAAATATATTTAAAAAAATGTCACATTCTGAAAAACTAACCTAACAAACTAAGATTTGAATCATTGCGCATTGCCAAGTTGTGATCACTGTACCCCACTACGTGTCAGATGTTTGCAAATTATTTTTATTTAAAAAATCTGTTTTTTCTAAACAAAACGATAAAGAAATTCCGAGTTTTCTCTAAAAAATTCGTCAATTTTGGATCTACGTTGCATTTTAAAAAATATGGTAAAAACCGTTTTTTAGATATTCCAAAATGTATTGGCATTTTGTTATATGTAGTGACCTCCAGCATATTAATTATTCATATTTTAATTGTTAATATTTCGTCTCACAGACGATTAAAAATTTTCGTTTTTTTAAAATTAAATAAAAGACACTTCAAATTCGATCACATTCCCAACAAAAGCCGTTTCATGAGTGAACTACCTCAAATTCAATTAGAAGAATAACAAAACTCTGCCGATATTGCATTCGAGAAAGCCGTCATTTTGAAAACCATCTTAAAAAAATTTTTGGTTGTGTTTAGTGTTTCTTTTTGTTTTTGTTACTTTAGTTTTATGAGATAATGTTGTCCTTGTTTCTTTCCAATCAAATTTCAATATTTTGGTTTTATAATAACAGTGTTGTTTAAAGTAAAAAATGTAAAAATAAGTGTTTATAATTGAAAATATAGAAAAATATTAAAGTTAACTTTTAAAGTGTCTAATCTTTGATATAATTTTTATTGTCAAAATTTTGCATTTATTTCTTATAAATTGGCCACGATCTATTGTTACAAATAAAGTAAATTATTGAAAATATCGAGTTCTGACCTTGTTTTTCAAAATGAAATAAACACATTATATATTTTTGAAAAGCTTAACATACTTAATCAATATCTTAAATAATATACATGATGTTCTATCTAAAAAATTATAAGTTTGGGTAATATCTCAAAAACTAAACTTTTTAAAAAAAAAACTGACTGCGCCACTGAATCTCTACGTAAAAAACTCTACAAAAATCAGTTTTTACCTTTTTTGATAAATTAACGCATAACGAAAATACAAGATGTGCTTAGAAAACGAAGATTTTCAAAATCACCCTATAGAATAAAAACTAAGAGAGCCAAGACAAATTTGACATTGGAATCTTTCGTTTCGTGAAAAAGTAGTACATCAAAAGGGAAAGTCGCAACACTATATCTTTGATAATAACTCCAATACCCCCTAAAAGTGTCGAAAATGGGACACTCCGTACATTATCCGTCATAAAAACAATAAAAGAAAGTCTTAAACTTTTATAACTATTTGTAAACAAAAAATTATTACTTACTTCTCTGAACCTTCTTGATGCAAACATTCCTCATCCTCCTCAACCTGGCTTCTTCCTCGTTGCAAGTCACCATCCTTGGTCCCGACTGACTAGAAGCAAATGCCTGCGACCCTTGGTAGGTGTAGTCCCTTGTGGGGTAGTTAGAATCGTAACTTCTTCCCTGCTGGTTATAATCCCTATTGGAATCCCTAGGAGGGTAATCACGATTATTCGGGTCTCTGTTGTAGGGATTTCTATTGTCCCTGTCAAAATAAGGGTCCCTAGAACCGTCTCGTGCGTTGTAGTCCCGGTTGTTATAGTCTCTGTTGTACTGATCCCTGTTTCGGTCCCTATCGTAATTGGGATCTCTGGAGTTGGGATCTCTGCTGTTATAGTCGCGGTTTCTGTAGTCTCTGTTGTTGTAGTCCCTATCAAAATCACGACCATTAGGGTCCCTAGTAGTAGATTCCCGATAGCTAGGGTTACGATTATTTGGGTCACGGTTATTGTAGTCCCTGGGATTATCGTAGTTCCTATCGCGATTAAGGTCCCTATTATCGTTGTATCTATCCCGATTTAAGTCCCTATTATCGTTGTACCTATCCCGATTTAAGTCCCTATTAGTCGAGTCTCTATCATCAGGATTTCTATTAGAATAATCTCTTTCGCGATTGTTATAGTCACGGTTTTGATAATCTCTATTTCTGGAGTCCTGATTACTATAGTATTGATCCCTATTGGCCCACGGATCCAAATTAGTTGGACCCCTGGTAGTGTTAGTAAGATTTCTAGAATATTCGTCTCTATAATTATATTTACTATTATTATACCGATCATATGGGTAATCTCTGTTAGTACCATTATAATCTCGAGTAGAATAAAAGTCTCTATCTCTTCCGCTACTATAGTTTCGATAATCAGGATGATTAGGATCTCTATAACGCGAATCTCTATCATCGTATCGTCGGTAATTTAAGTCTTGTCCATCGCGATAAGACGGATCTCTATTTCTGTCTCTATCATCTAGACGTCCATAATTAGAGTCTCTATTATCTGGATTCCCATAACGAGAATCTCTATCTTCGGGTCGTCTGTAATCGTGATTTTGGTCCCTATAATTGGATCCGGTATAGTTTGGATCCCTATTATCATGAGGATCTCTATCGTTAGAGTTCCTATAATTTTCGGTGGATCGATAGTTGTCGTTTCGATTCGTTGAATAGTCTCTATAAAAAAAGTTTCGTGTAAGTTTTCTAACTACTTAACAGAGTGTTGCGTGGAGTAGAGTAACCGGGGACTACAATTACCGGTTGTGTGGTAGAGTCGGTTAGGTTATTGGTACTGTTTGGGAGACTTCTCTAGGTCGTACGATCCGGAAAATAAACAAAGACTATTAAGCCAATATTGTTGTAAATTTTGAAATAATTAATAATGTTCAAATATTCTCCTAAATGTAAAATTTGGAATTTGTACCTTTTTGGACCAAGTTAAGTCATCCTATATTTACTTCAGTAGGTATAGTGTATGTATACCTCTTTATCAGCGTTCTGCATTACAAAAAAAATGTGATATTAGTAAATTGGATAAATGGTAAAACTTGAAAAGACAAGAATTTGCATCAAACAGGAGTTAAAATATACTCTTGGATCACATTCACTATATCTAAACTCCATAATTTCTGTCAGTGACTCATTTAATACCGGTCACCAAAGCGACTAAGCGGCGGAATAAACTTCTCATGGAGATATAAATGATTCTAAACTTTGCCGCTCCATTAACAAGGCAGGGACTTAAAGCTTAAAACGCGTTGTTGTCATATTTTGCGACCCTTATATTGCAATCAGCTGACCGTATTTAAAATAGTACGGTAATGCCCATGTATTTGGTTTCTTATTGCGAAATGTCCATCTTGAATAGACTTGAAAATGAGTGCCCTGGCTGAGTTTTAGCAATGTTTGAGTATCTTATTGATTTATTATTAATTCATGGATAGATTCTGTGAGTTCACATTCTAATTACTATACTTTCGTTGTATACAGGGTGATTTTTCGGGAATTTTATAGATCGTCTGTAGGAAAACTATAATTAGGAAGAATCTGAAAATTTGACAGTGTACTAACGTGTATCGGGGACTGCCGGCTAAAATATTTTCAAGATGGCGGCACTTTCAGTTATACCAGAAGTAGATGTCAATTTCCTTATTTTAAGTAGAATACCCTATATATTATTGCATTTTTGATTTCTAATCATAATGTTCTATACTTAAGTCTCACCGTTTTGGACATATTTAAATTTTTATGTCAAAAATGACGTTTGCGGACCAAAACTTAACTATAAATTTTTCCTATAAGAAAGTCTTTATTATTTAATATGGGTTAGTTTTCTTGTAGACGAAGATCGACTTTAGTAGTCTTTTTATGATATTTTGAAAATTGGTACAGAGTGGTCAAAAAAGAAGAATAAAAATTATATTTAAAAAATCGTCAAAAGTCAATTTTTTCAAATAGAAACCACCTATTTTATCATATTAAGCATTAAAAATAAGGGTAACTTTGTATAAGGTTTTCTATTCCAAAAATTTGTAGTTTTCAAAATATAGACAATTCAAGATTCAGATATGCTTTTGACAGCAATTCAACTGATGAATCATTGTGACCTAAGTACTTTACATTACCTACGTCAGACTCATAAGGATGACATTAGACGGACCCTATTTGTTCCGAAACGAACAAATCAGAAGGGAAATGCACTGCACGCCACTCAGCAGCAGGTAAGCAACAAACTTTTAATTAATATGCATAAAATACCTTAAGGGAATCTAAAGTGCATGTAAAATATCTTAAAATGAAAACCCTACATTATAAGCAAAATGTAGGAAGAGTGCGAAGCAATGGGTACAACCGGCGCCTGAAGCAGCTATACTGAATGAAGACCAAAGTGTGTTAAGGTTTAATTGTCTGGAAACCGGAGGCCTCACGGAATAACCTTAGGCTACCAGCAGCCGCGGCTAACGACAGAGAAGGATCGGTATGCAAAGTTTCACCTCCAGGAAAAATATTGTAAGGGTTGATAAAAATGTGAGAAAATAAATTTAACTTAAAAAAAAATTTTTTTGATATTCCCACGAAATTTCATCATTTATTATTTTCCGAAACGCACACGCCACTGGAATTGATTCTTCTAAGGGCACATAACCCGAGGCACTCTATATGCGAGCGATGAGTCACTGACAGAAAAGTTTAGGTATAAAAAAGTTCGAAGGTAGATGTTTCTGTCGGCCAACTTTATTTTGTTTATGACGTTGTTACAACTTGTAGTTCAACATGCCAACCTTAATATAGGAAAATTCAGGATAAAAATTAGATAAAGTCTGGGAATCGATAAAGGAAATAATTGCCTTCCGAAAATTTACGAAATTTTTTGTTCTCACAGATTTATTAACAAAAAACAATTTTTTTATTCTTTAATTTTTGAGGTTGAAAATTCGGTTGAGCTCGTCAATTTAAACTCGTCACCGTCTCCGTCTACCAGTTTTCATATTAGCTGATGATAATGAATTAAGAGGCAAATGTTATCATCTTCTTTTTAGATGTTTGCTACTCTATAAACGTCCCTCATGTTGCTTTATATTTCTCTGTTCTGGATTGTCTGTTACGTTCAATATGATATTATATCTCCATTTCACTCTATTGGTTTAATAATTTCTTTCTTTTTGATATTCTCTATTTGGAATATTTTTATTCCTATGGTCATCAATTTTTGCATTATTTGGTATATGTTATTGGGTAGTTTTGCTACTTTTCTTATAGCTCTGTTTATTTTCATATTTAATATAGTTAAGTTAAAAGATCAGGAACT
This sequence comes from Diaprepes abbreviatus, assembly GCA_034092305.1. Classification (NCBI taxonomy): domain Eukaryota; kingdom Metazoa; phylum Arthropoda; class Insecta; order Coleoptera; family Curculionidae; genus Diaprepes; species Diaprepes abbreviatus. The sequence goes on from JASJET010000280.1 coordinate 1,507,458, forward strand.
TCTAATAAAAGTTAAATAACTCACAATTAAGCTAGATAAATAAGTTCCTCCTAGATATCTTATCATTTTGGGTCAGTTTGGAAACAATTTATTGAAACCGTAAGCAAACTCCTAAGTCGATTTTCATATTGGCTAGAGCTGTTTTTTTCTCAACAGCAATATAGAGGCGTAATTTAAAAATCATCATGAAAAAAAGATCCTTTTTAATCTCAGATAAGGGCAAATAATGTTTTTCAACAGTTTTCGATCTAAAAAAATTAAATTCAAGGATGTTTTAGATAGACACTGATCCGCTCTACATAGTGGGTGATTGAGCACTGCCACAAATAAAAATATTTTTTTGATGTAACATAGGACGTTTTTTTGGTAGATAATATTCCACAATTTGTCTTTAAAAGTTACAGTAATTTGCAAGTCTTGCTCTGCCCGTATGATTTTTAGGGAATCAGATTCGCTTTCAATTCATTTGAAACATTTATTATGGCAATTTCAACGGGAAACTTTTTGCAAGTTATCTATTCCAATATTTTTCCTGAAAATTTGGTAATATACATAATTCATGTATATACCTATCCCTAATTCTAACTGTTTTTAACATATCTTAAATTTTATGTCAAAAATGGGATTTGCAGGTCTAAACATAACTACCGATTTCTCCTATAAGAAAGTATTATTTAATTGGGCAAAATTGCACTTTTTTGGGCAAATCGTTATCTGTTAGATGTTGAATTAAATATAAGGATGGAAGTTGTGTTTCAACAGAATTCTATGTATTGAGCTCTTCGAGATTTCTGTTTGTAGGGCCACTTGTCTTAACGATGTCATAGGACTTCACTATGCATTTTCAAAGCCACCCAGCACTCAGTGATTTTAAGAGAAGCTTTAAAAGGGTCTTAGGTATCTGCAAAATATTCATAGTTCAACAATTATAACGCTAACAATTTATTTTAATAGGGTATATCCAATGACGTTAAAAATTTTTTTTAATGTTAATTTAAAAATTCACTATGCATTTTAGAAGCCACCCAGCAAACAGGTATTTTAAGAGAAGCTTTAAAAGTGTCTTATCCATATATCCCAGAATTGCAATTTCGACATCTTCATCATTGAGAATAGGTTTACTTTCATGCATTTTTGTCTTAATGGTGCCAAATTTTTTTTCGTTTAACACTGTTCCATGAAGGTTTCTGTTTATCTGGATATCTATCAGCAAATGTCTGACATGTCCTGGGTTAAACTTTGTTACATTCGCCATAGATAATAAACAAACTTAAATAATCTTTATACACATATGTCCATGATTTTTATTAATAATTGTCAACTAGGAAGAAATAGTGACATTTCTGTAGTGTTCTATTGTTCTCTTTCTTCACGTTTTGCCGTCATGGCCACTTAAAAACAAATCTTAAAAGCTCTATCGCGTTGTAACAATACAAAAATGTCAATTTGCTAATAATTGAAAAACTACAAATTTTTCGAATAGACAACCTCATTTATAGTCACCCTTATTTTTAATACTAAATAAGATAACATTATAAAAATACGGGGGTTCATATTTGGAAAAATTGACTTTTACTGATTTTTAATATTTACTGTTAGTTTTTGATTACCCTGTTCCTATTTATTATCAAAATATCAAAACTGTGCACTGAAGTAGATTCCCTTCTAGAAAGAAACCAACACAATTAAGTACTTAAGGGTTTTCATATAGGAAAAATTGATAATAATGTTTAGGCCTGTAAACGCCACTTTTGACATAAAATTTAAAATATGTCAAAAAGAATTAGACTTAGGTATAGGACATTATACATGAAATATGTCTATAATTTTGCATAGAATCCAAAAATGAAATAACATATGGGATGTTCCATTTCAAATAAGCAAGAAGGCATCAACTTCCCGTATGACCGGAAGTGCCACCATCTTGAAAAAATTTTAGCCGAATTGTCAAATTTTAAAAACGTTTCAAGTTCTATTTTCCGAAAAATCGATCGCGTCAGTTTATTGTGGGACACACTGTATAGAAAATTCGAATTGATGTTTAGGGATCTTGAAAACAGTAAGAAATAGAAAGAGAGCTGTAAAATTTAGACTCAATTATAAACCATATTAAGAAAAAATGGAATGGTTTCATTTTTGTGATCATTTTGGACGAGTTTTTTTTTTAGATAATGAACTTTTTTTTTCAATAATACGTCTTTTGGATTCTATCAATAAGTTCCTGTCTTATATTTGTACTTATCATGTTTTGAAAACACATTGATGATAGATAAATCATATTAACTGGCTGTCTGTTTCTAGCACGCACTTCTCCAACAAGAATTAAGATGCTTATTAGATATCCTTATCCATAAAAAAATTATATCCTTAATTTTTTTTGCTGTCTTAAAATGTTTCGTAGTTTTTAGCCAGAGCTTCTAGTGAGAGGGTCATGTTTTAGCTAAAAGCTTTTACGTTGTAAAACAGTACAACTCCTACTAAAAATACTTAAAACTGTTGTTATAAAATAATACCCAGTTTGCTATATATACGTTAGACTTCTCAAAAGTCTTGCGACATGGCTATTCTGTTATTGTTTATGCAAGAATTTCGGAAGAGATGGATTGATTTTTGACCATCCTAAGCGAACTGTCATCAGCTTAGCTATATATTAGTCTCAAATTGCATGGATCCGTAAGCAATGTTGGAAGTTAGTATCAATTCTCACTTGAAAAGAATGTTTTCTTGAAAAATCGGAAGCCATTAACAAATTTTATCTTCCATACCACAAGAACTACACTTTGGCCAATCACTGACCATATAATTATTTTGGAGAGAGTAAACGCAATATTTTGAGACTATCTGTGTTTTTCAGTTGCGTTGATTTCCAGTATTTAAAGTCATACTAGTGATAGTAATGTTAAAGCTTGCATTCTATATAGGGTAACATTTTTCCCCGTGATTTTGCAATAATTCTTTGCCACTCTTTTAGTCATTCTTGGTATTACTTAGTTAAGTGACCAGCAGCAAACAAGTATCCTGTCTTTGATACATGATGAATCTTCAGAGAAATTCTGTTGTTAACAGAGAGTTAATGTCTTAATTCATCTAAAAAAGCTGTAAATATTCCTAAAGAGCTTTTTATATTATACTCAATTCCACTGTCGTTCCAATACTGTTGGTAAATCTAAGGTTATGTAGCTAAACACAGTCTAAGCTTACATAATTTCATGGAAAATGGTTCATTTATGACAGCTGATTTAACAGGGATGATTTAATGATGGTTTACTGACTTTCATGGGAAATGTTATTTGCATTTTTAAGTATTTTGTTAGGAACACCATGATTACCAAAGTACTTTTGAGGAAATGACATAATATCCTCGTGATACATATTTAATCACTGAAATTTGTGTGGTGCAATATTCTTTAATGAGTGAATAAATTAAACATATCCACAACAGGTGATTAGTGAAAGAAGCTTTTTGTGATGCAGAACGTGTAACATTAGCACAATTAACCTAACCGATCCTACATTTTGTTAGCTTAATCAAAAATTAAAAGAACAAAATATTTAAAAAACTTTTCTGAAATTATTTAAATTTTTAGTTAATTTTAAATTATTAAGAAACATATACTTTCACAAAGTTAACGAAAAGTAATAAAAAAAATATTAGGAAACATGAAGAAAAATAAAATAAATATTTTTACAAATATCCTTTGTTATCAGGGCCGTTTGCAGGAGCAAGCAAAGGGAACAATTATCTTGTTCTTGGAACCTCTGGACACGTACCTTGGAAGATGTCATTAGAATTAATGTTTATTTAAAATGTTTATATGATAATTTTCTCTATACATTTTTAATTCTCGTTTGAATTTTGAAGTTTCAGTAAATATTTAGTTTTGGTAATCTTTGTGTCAATCCGATGCAATAATTTATTAACTGACTTCTAACAACTTGGGTGAGACATCGACAGGTGAAAGTTTATGAGACGCGGAGCTGAGAATTCTGGTTCTTTGATATTGGGGGTCCAAAGAACGTAGATCAAAAAAAAAAAATTAAATAAGGATTTGTATGTCTGGAGATCTAGAGATTAAGTTTAAAAAAAGGTTTTATTAAAAAGGCCATTAAATTTTTATAAATTTGCTTAAATTAGTGTTTTTTTTTTTTGGAATCTGTTGCTATGTACTTATAAGAATACTAAAGTTTAGTTGCTTCTTTTTCCTAACAACGAATTAATTGCTTATCATTTTGACCAATTAGATCTTGAACCATATGTGTGAAGTTTTTTTAACTTAAATCCAGGATGAAAAATTTGTATTGCAAATATTATGAAGGTGAATATTAGGAAACTCGTAGAAATATTTTGAGGGCTTTTAATACGATAGTTATATCACGTTCAGATTAAAGTTAACTGTTTATTTCTTCTTCGGATGCATATCCATTAATGGATGTTTGCGATCACATGCTCCATTGCTTCTCTATCTCGGGCGGTGTGGATCAGTGTTTGTAGATCACGTAACCCTGTCCATTGTCTTATGTTCCGAAGCCAAGACATTTTCTTCCTCCCCATTCCCCTTCTGCCCTCAATTTTGCCCTCAATCATCAACTGTAAGAACTCATATTTTTCGTTTCGCATGATTTGTCCCAGATAGGCTGTTTTTCTTTTCTTAACTACTTCGAATAGTTCACGCTCTCTTCCTACACACCCTAGAACTTCCTCATTTGTCTTCTTCTCCATCCGTGAGATTTTAAGAATTCTGCGATACAGCCACATCTCGAAGGCTTCCAGTTTATTGATATTACTCGTTTTTAGGCTCCAACCCTCCACGCCATAAAGAAGCACTGACCATATGTAGCATTTCATAAACCTCACCCTCAAGTCAATATCGAATTCTGAGCAGGTAAGCACATTTTTAAGCTTTAGGAAAGCCTGTCGGACTTGCTCAACATGGCTTTTTATTTCTCTGTCCGATGTCCAATCCTCACAAAGCCATGTTATTGCCATGAATATAGATTAAATAGGAGCGGAGATAGTACGCACCCCTGTCTCACTCTCCTCTCAATTTGTACAGTATTGGACATACCATTTTCAATTTTTACCTATGCATTCTGGTTCCAATACAAATTTTGGATGCATCGGATGTCCTTTTGATCGATGTCGAGCCTCTCGAGGAGTTGTATTAACTTTTGACGTTGAAGACGGTCGAAAGCCTTCTCATAATCTATGAAATAGGCACACATCTTTTTTTTGGTCATAGCAATTTTGTACCAGTACCTGTGTTGCGACTATCGCCTCCCTTGTACCTAATCCCTGTCTAAATCCAAACTGGGAGTCGTTTACGTCTCTTTCACATTTCTTGTATATTTTTTGGTGTCTTATTTTTAATAAAAGCTTTAATGTATGACACATTAAACTCATAAGTCTGTGATCTTCGCATCTTTTTGCATTGAGTTTCTTTAGTTACGGGATAAAAGTAGAACATAGCCATTATTTGGGGTATAGACCCGTATTGTAGATGATGTTAAAAACTTTATGCAATGCCGCAACACCTCTTTCATCTAGGAGTTTGAGTATTTCTGACGGGATTTTGTCTGGTCCAGCTGCTTTGTTGTATTTTAAGTTATGGATAGCTTTTTCAATCTCTTCTTTTGTAATTGAAGGGCCAGTCAAACTATCACTTAAATCAGTCTCTCTTGGTGGTCTGTTATCTTGAAAAAGTTCTCCGATGTATTCCTCCCAAATGTCAATTTTTTCTTTGCTTTCGAGGACTATCTTGTTGTTCTGGTCTACTATTAAACTTGGTTTCCATCCTCTATATAATCCAGCAGCTTTTTGTGCAAATTTAAATGATCGTGTCTATTTTGCAGTTGTTCTATTTCAGTGCATTCATGTCTAAGCCAGTCATTCTTCGCTATTCTTCTTTTTGTTTTTATTAATTTATGGATGTTTCTATAGATGTTTTCATCTGCGTCGTTCTTGTGTCTCCGTCGTTCGTCCATTAATAGCAGAATTTCATCGGTCATCCATTTCTGCTCTTTGTTTCTTGATTTGTATCCCAGTCTTGTCTGTAGAGTATTCATTACGACATCTGTTATCTTCGCCCAAGACTGGGTTAGTTCTACTCCAACGTTTGATGTTATCGTTTGAAGTCCTGTGTTTATTTTATTACTGATTTCCGTCCTTATCCCAGAATCCTTCAACTTATCCAGTGCCAGCCTTACTTGTGTTGTTGGCTTTTTTATGCTTGATAGTGCGATCTTTACAACGGTCATCAGCAGAACATGGTCAGAGGGTACGTCTGCTCCAGGGTATGTGCAAGTTCTTTTTACAGTTGAACCAAATCTTTTTACAGTTGAAACAATACTCTGTGTTTAGTCTGCTGGGGATTTCCACGTATAAAGACGGCGAGGATGAAGTTTAAACCATGTATTTGTGATTTTTAGTTCTTGTTCTTGGCAAAATTCTAGAAGTCGATCACCTCTTTTATTCCTCACACTTAGTCTATATGGCCCAACTATATTCTCAAAGCTGCCGTTTCCGATTTTGGCATTAAAATCGCCCATAATTATATTGAGTTCGTGTTTTTTAATTAGCCTAAGCAACTCTTTGATCTCAGCATAAAACTGTTCTATGTCTCGTTGAGTCCTTTGTCGGTGCGTTGTTTATTTAATGAACTACATATGAAGAGCGATTCTGGACAGAAATAATGGAAGTGCTTGGATTTGACACGTTTACGAAATGAATTTTTAAAAGTACGTGGCTTCTGAGAATGATATTTTGCGTACGGCCCTGTTTGTTATTCATATTGACTATACAGAATTATAAAAATTGTTCTAATTTTTAATTTGATTAAGCTTACAAAGAAAATAAAGAGTAAATCAAAATTAAAGATCCAAATTGATTTCATATATCAATCTGATGATGTTTCAGTTATAGTGGAAAATATTTTAAAAATAGAGAATTTTTATTCTATTTACCACTCCCTCGTAATTATTGGAAAAAAATTTTAAGTAAAATTATTTCTAGATATACGGGATTGCACATAAAAATGGAACGTTATGAATATTATATTAGTTTCAGGCTGCCCGATATCTTGCCATTCATTTAATATGGGGTTATTGCGGCTTATATAGATTCATTTAATACTTTTGGCCATTTTTCTAAAGAAAATGCACATTTGACGACCTTTATATTTTTAAATAAGTCAATAAAATATCAATTCATTTTGGAAAACACTTTTCATTTTAGATACCTTTTTTTTTAGAAAAATTCTAGGTTAAGATTTTCTAGAAAAATTCAAATTCTCTCTATATTATATTTAATTTGGATACCTCTACTAAAGTTCTTTTAGTTTTATTAAACATTCCGGGCCCATATCACGATACGGTCACAGGTATTTCGGATTTTTTGTAATATCATCAAAAACTACCTATTTTTAATAAAAAATTATGAGAAAATTGCGGAATTTCCAGTATTTCTTTTTAAAATTAATTTGGAAATGCCAGCTATTGCGGCTATCTTGCAATGTTGTTAGGTTTTTGATGCTTTCACTAATAGAAAAAGAGGACTAATGCTATTTCAATATATTTGCCAACGGTTAGTTGTAAATGAAAATTAAACCACTTATACGGAAAATTAAGAAAACCTGAACTAACCGGGATTGATCTTAACTAACGTGACTAACATTACTTAGAATTAACTTGAACCAACCTAAACTAACAAAAGCAAACCTGAAGTAACCCTCACAAATCAGATAAAAAACCAGAACAACCAAAATAGACCTGAACTAACTTTTTGAACTTTCACTACTGGGTAACGCATACAGAACACTATATGCTACCTTTAGTAGTTTATGCTTGAAGAACTAACCAGAACTAACTTTTAACCTGACCTGAAATAGTATATGTTCGAAAAAACTACCCTGACTTACCTAATCGATATAATTAATACCTATTTATTGTTTTTCTAAATCTGAATAATTAAGAAGAAAAAACTAATCCTGTCAACTCTACAACTTATTAAAGCAGTACTTCGATATTGTACAGGGTGAGTCAACGATTGGATGAAGTAGGTTTGTGCCTTTTCGGTGAAATTAACAAAGAAACTATATTTATTGTTTGATACAGTTTATTTTTACGCAGATTTTAAAAATATTTAGGACTCTACAGGGTGAGCCAAAAAACTAGGACAGCATAAAGTTGTATTTTTTTAAATAGAACACCCTATATACGTAGCTTATAATTTTAAATCTTTTTTATTTAGGGTTTACTATTAGAAAACTTTATAGTTTCTGAGATAATTAAGTTTAAATAAAAAAAGTCACATTTTCAAGCATCAATTCAATCCTAAATAACGTTTTCAATTTTGTGACAAATATATTCAAATTTGGAATTTAGCAAGGCCAAGGACAAGTTAACATAATTTTTACCTAATATTTGCAATAGAAGCTACAGGGTGTTGAACACATCGGCTCAAATTTGAACAAGTTTAAATGAATAAATATCTTTTTTTTTTTAAATGGTACACCCTGTATATTTTCATGTTATTTAATAGAGTAATAAAAACCCTAAAAGTTTTGTTCAATATATCCTATACCTATTTATAATAGTTTTTGAGATATTTCAGTTTTTCTTATTTTCCATATTTTTTTACAGAAATAGTCTTCATTATCATAGTAGCCATGGCAAAAACAATGTAAAAGAACATTTTTCTGTGTGTCAAATTTATAACCGCAATCGCTTCTTCTGGTTTTTATGTAGTGTAGTTTGGTTTTTTTTGCATTCATGTTATATTGTAAAATGAATTTTTCAAAGAATGAGTTAATAGATATGATTTATACAATAGGAGAGGCTCAAAAAAATTGCCTTCTTGCTCAAAAAAGTTACAAAATGAAGTATCCTGATCGACGCTAGCCTAATACCCATACTTTTCAAAACTTAATGCAAAGATTTGATTCTTCTGGTACTGTTGATTATCCAAAACGTAAAGTGGTCAACAAACCAGTAACTAATGAAGAAAAAGAACTACAAGTATTGTTAAATGTTCAGGAAAATCCTTATATTGGTAGCCGTCAGTTAGCAGCATTATTTGAAACATCATAATCCACCGCTAATCGTACTACCAAGAAATATAGGTATCATCCATATCACATGGAATTACACCAAGAATTGCATGGACAGGATTTTGAAAGTCGTGTAAACTTTTGTCGTACAATAAATGCGAAGATTCAATTAAATCCAAATTTATTATGCAAGGTAATGTTAAGTGATGAAGCTACTTTTAGAAGTAACGGTGCCGTAAATAGACGAAACATGCATTATTATGCCACAGAAAACCCATTTTGGATTAGAGAGGTGCAACATCAAAACCACTGGTCATTAAATGTTTGGTGTGGTATTCACCATAATCGAATTATTGAACCCCACTTTTTTAATGAACCACTAAATGGCCATAGTTACCTGAACTTTCTACAAGAAGAACTACCCCAACTGCTTCAAGGTCTCGATAGGGATGAGCTCGACAGTATGTGGTTCCAGCACGATGGTGCGACTCCGCATTACCATCGTGAAGTTCGTGCGTTTTTGGACCAACGATATCCGCAAAAATGGATTGGACGTGGGGGTTTCATTGAGTGGCCACCAAGGTCTTGCGACATCACCCCATTAGATTTCTTCCTATGGGGTTATATTAAAAATAAGGTGTATGTTAATCCACCAACAACAGTGGAAGATATGCGAAACAGGATTAGGGATACCTGTACAACAATAACGCCACTAATTTTGTCCAGGGTCCGAGAAAATCTGCAAAAAAGACTAAATTTGTGCATTGCACAAGAGGGTCGTTTATTCGAACACTTATTAAAAAGAAATAATTAATCTCAGTATTTAATAGGTATTTTTTTTGTTTCAATTTAGTATAAAAGTAGATATGTATTTGCCTTGTCGTTATTGTTGTGTTAATTTTTTCACATTATGTTTAATTAAACCATTGCCGTTGTAATATAACGAATAATATATTTCATCATATTTAACCACATTCTGTTTGTTTCTGTAGTTTCTTTTTATTATTTTACATGGCTACTATGATAATGAAGACTATTTCTGTAAAAAAGTATGGAAAATAAGAAAAACTGAAATATCTCAAGAACTATTATAAATAGGTATAGAATATATTGAACAAAACTTTTAGGGTTTTTATTACTCTATTAAATAACATGAAAATATACAGGGTGTGCCATTTAAAAAAAGATATTTATTCATTTAAACTTGTTGAAATTTGAGCCGATGTGTTCAACACCCTGTAGCTTTTATTGTAAATATTAGGTAAAAATTATGTTAACTTGTCCTTGGCCTTGCTAAATTCCAAATTTGAATATATTTGTCACAAAAGTGAAAACGTTATTTAGGATTGAATTGATGCTTGAAAATGTGACTTTTTTTCTTTAAACTTAATTATCTCAGAAACTATAAAGTTTTGTTATAGTAAACCCTAAGTCAAAAAGATTTAAAATTATAAGCTAAATCGAAAATACGATTCGTATATAGGGTGTTCTATTTAAAAAAATACAACTTTATGCTGTCCTAGTTATTTGGCTCACCCTGTAGAGTCCTAAATATTTTTAAAATCTGCGTAAAAATAAACTGTATCAAACAATAAATATAGTTTCTTTGTAAGTTTCACTGAAAAGGCACAAACTTACTTCATCCAATCGTTGACTCACCCGGTACATATAACATTCGTAGTACGAATTTATGTTTTTGATTTTTTTTTTTAAATTTTTACATAAAAAATGATAATTATATAAGAGCAATTTGGCTCTCAACCAATTGAAAAAACCTTATGCTATAAGGACCAACGTACTCTGTTCTAACATAGTTAGAGACAAAGTACTATCTCAGATTGCAAGAATACTAGGAAAGGGTGGAAGCTTTTCCTACGGTAGTGCACCGCCATCTATAGGCCGGTGTCGAACTTGTTAGTTCTCGCCAGTACAGAATAGGCCAGCGCACTTCAGCACCGAAAAAGTAAATCCTTTAAGCTCAGTTATTAACCGGTTCAGGATATCTTTTTACCGCGAACGATTTTGGAACTTTGAATCGTCCACTCTGGTATGCATACGGTGTTAAATGCTGATTAAACTAGTTGTTTTTTTTTGTTTTAAATAACTTAAAACTGTCTTTTATTAGGTTTTATTATTTTAAAGAAATATTGAATTATAGTTGTTATTCTTATATAATATAAAGTCTAACTGTCAGTTCTCTTTGGAATAAAACGTCTTGTTTTTTGAGGAATAGAATTTTTGATAAATATATATTTTAACAGATATCTATTGTTTACTCTTTATTTTGTGTTAAGTTCATATTTCGGGAGCCTCAAAGTAAATCTAATTCTAAACATACGCCTAATAAAAAGATGGGGGGTTTTCTAAACAAAAAATAAAACGCAATAGTTTTAGTTCCATTTCTTTTTGATTCAAAAAACATTTTTAATAAAACTAAAAATCGGTCTGATACACGCCAGTTCTTGTCCATTTCTCAGCTTAACTGAAAATGGGGGGCAAAATTTCCTCAAAATAATTAGCACTTTTAGGAATTTTGAGTAACTCTAAAATTTCTTGTAAGTCCTCATCGCTGGATGATAAATAATTTGAAATAATGGGAGTATTCACTAAAAATATATATTTTTTTTAGGTTCAAACTAACACTTTTTTAACTTATTATTTAAGATTCTAGGTCGATTAACACTAATTAAAGTAAAACCAATATAATATATTAAAATATATACTGGAATATCAAATGCAACGAATGACATAAACAAGAGAAAAACCTAAAATAAAATAAAAACAATTGTCAAATAGTTGCACATTGCGGCCGCAGCATGAAAGCTGGCACTGCATAAAATTCCGAACTTACAGTTCTTCTTCAATCCTTAGAACCGGTAGGACTGGTTCAGAATCGATTTCGAACCGAATTATTTTCTCCGCGAACATGGGACTGTAACTAAAAATTCTGAACTTTGTTATCCGCGAACGCTGCTATTTCAACTGCGCATGCATATTAGTTCAGAATCGGTTCTAAATCCTTACCGCGAACAAAGCTTATATCAGACAAAATATGAAATCACAAGCGGCGCCATTTCCCAGCATTCCACGCAATAGATTGCGATAGTATAAGGTTTTTTCAGTTGGTTGAGAGTTAAGTTTCTCTTATATAATTGCATTTTATACACCCAACTGCAAATATATTATTCACTTTTGGTATAAAAAATGACTGCTTTCGGCACAGAAATTTATTTAAAGGAGTAAAATTATAGTTACAAGAAAATCTGTAAAAAATATGTTATTTAATGTGTCTTTCATAAACGTTTCTGTGTGGTTGATGTGTCAAGATAATATTCATGATTAATTCTAAAATCCTGTATATCCAGATATAATTTTAATTTGTAGCAACATGGAGCTATTGCATTTGAACGCATTTTTGGAGTACCCTCTATGTAGGTGTCATTATAGTGTTCATATTTTGCAGTCTGACCTCAAATCAGTAGATATAACGTGTTATTAACAAATTATGGGATAACAATGTTAAAGTGGCAATGATTTCTTGCAAATTTCGTTTTTGGTTAAATAGAGCTTTATTGAAGAGGCTGTAAAGTGGCCGAAACATGTTAAGAGTGCCAAATCACAGTAAAATTCTCGAAAAATAGGTATTATCTTACCGCAAACAGTCAATAGGAGTTTCCTTGGATGTCCTCAAGGAGAGTAAAGCTTTTTTATTTTAAAAAGTAAAACCATATATTTAGTATAAATAAAGCAGTATTGACCGAAAAATTACTGAAGATATTTATCAATCAAAATGTTTAAATTATTAACATATAATTCAGTGAAAGCTTAGACTACATCTATTGCTCAATAAATCCTTTCTATATTAAAGAACCGTGAAAGAAATGAACCAAAAAATAGCAGTTATAGAAATAACATAAAAAATTTGTATAATCAATTTGGATCTTATGTTCTTTAATATGATTGTCATTACGATTAAATGTTTGTGATAAGCGCTGTTATAAAATAGTGACATAATAATTACCTGTTGTCGTATGGTCTTGAGTTATAAGGATCGTAGGGCTGTTGTTGGTTACTTGAATAGTAACTGGCTTGATAGAATCCACCTCCATATCTTAAAATGTCAGTGGAGTTGAACTGATCAGCGCAACTTCGGTCTATGTCGCTGGAGCATGCCCAACATTGTAGAGCGTAACCTAAAAATTTAAAAACAGGGCATCAATATACAGGGTGTTAATTAAGTATCTCGACAAACTTTACGGAATAAATCTATAAGTAATTCAAAGACAAAGAGGTCATATAAACATGGAGTCGCAATAGTGAGTTGAAGTTTTTAAGTAATTTATTTGTTTTTTGAGAAGTGTAGTATACACACAGATATAATTGCTTTTGTCAGCGACAACAATAGAAACAAATTAACTGATATTAACGTAAATTTTCAATTACAGAAAGGATAGTAAGCAACATTTTGATGTTTTCTCAAAAGATAAAGTTTTCAATCAAGATAATTTTTTGAAATTTATTTTATATGAGTCATTAGAGATGGTTGATAGACTCAAAACTGTTTAAGAAACAGCCCTTGTTTCGGGAAGAAATAAAATCGCATGCATTTGCACGTCAATATTTAAGGATATTTAGTAACGTCGTGAAGAGCTGAAGGCATACCGACCTCATCAGCAACCTCTCTGATTGGGCGATCTTTCAGAATGATTTTTTTTCACCTGGTGGACGCCGTCGTCTGTTATTGATGTACTAAGGTATCTAAGGCGGTCATCATCTTCAACGTTTTCACAGCCCTCTCTGGAACTTCTGTACCAATCGTAAACTCTTACCTTGTTCTTAGTAAATTCAGCAAAAGCCACTATCAACATTTCGAATGCGGTGCTGAACTTTATTCCATTTTTTAAACAAAATTTCTCTCTCTCTCTCTCTCTCTCTCTCTCAACGATATATTATTTTGGTTTTTGCCAGGTTCATGCTTAATCCAACTTTCTCTGAAGCATTTTTCAAATCAGAGAGCATTTCCTGTAAGTTGTCTAGATCTTTACTTATTAATACCACGTCATCCGCAAAACATAAATGACTGAGATATCTACATCGATGTTCATGCCCTTATGTTTCCAGTTTAGTTGTTTAAAGTAAAGAGTTTAGGGGAAATCGTATCTCTTTGTGACACCAGTGAACATCCTTAATTATTAATATAATAATAATTGTAATTCTTAAATGCGTTTATTGTTTAAAATACTGTTGAAAATAAATTTTCGTAATTAAAAATATTTGTCAAAAATTTATCAAAGAAAAATGTTACCAAGATTGTTGAGAGAATAACATTTTATTCAAATCTGCTCTACTTTTGTTCAGTAGTGTATTTTCAGCAATATATCTAACACTATTCGACGTAAAGTTCTGAGAAAAATAGTTTTAGAATTCTAACTAACCGTTTCAAATTATAACCCATATGACCAACTGCGAGAGAAAATTTTGAGGATACCAAACTTGGCTCCCCTCGAAATTCACCAAAAAGTATTTTTAAATTCCAAACCCTTGAAATATACGTAAGTTGATAAGCATTATAAAGCTTCAATAAGAACTTTTAAAACTCAGCAAAATATTTTTTAAAAAACTTTTACCAAAAATTAATTAAAATCTCTTTTATTTCTTGGACATTTATAACTATGTAGGCACCAAATGTTAATAGTCGTAAATGAATAAGCTAAAACATAAATACTTTTAATTTGTGAATCATTCTCCTTATTATTCATTCACATTCGCATGATTTAAAGCATACTCACTGGTATTTCAATGACTTTAGATATCATTATTAAAAGGTAGACCATGATAAACTACACATTTTGTAGGAATAATACGTCAATTTTTTTTTTAAAATGACGGTTTTCTTAGGTATTGTTGAGTGTTTATCTTTCCACATAAAATTATGTGAACGGTTCCCATAATATGATTAATTAAAAATAATATTTAAATAAATTATTGCTTAATTGCTTGTTAGAGCAAGTTCATCATGAAATACTTAATGTGGCCTTCGGATAATGTAAAAGAATTAAACAGTATTAAAGGGTGGAAAAGCTGGAAAGCCTAAATATTAGAAACAAAATGTGGGATGTAAAATGTAAAATTTTAAACAAAGCTCTGATAAATTTGGAGTTGAAAGCACACTTAAATTTTATCAAAATGATGATCACATGTGTAATACTACGAAAATTAAATACGGAATACTTTATATATATATATATATATATATATATATATATATATATATATATATATATATATATATATATAAAGACAACAATTTTTCTGACGTTTCGCTCTACATAGTGAGCTTTTTCAAAGTTATGGTATATTTATCTTGAATCTTGAAAGTAGCTTTGTGCGTATACTATGTAGAGCGAAATGTCAGAAAAATTGTTCCTCTTTTGAATTTACAAATGGAAAAACCTATACGCAAGAAAATATTAACAAAAGGTTTAATATACAAAAATAAATTCTATAATTATATGTATATATATATATATATATATATATATATATATATATATATATATATATATATATATATATATATATAACATTAAAAAACCGAAAATCACCAGGTCCCGAATATATCCCGCCTGAGCTACTTAAATACGGTACAGAGAAGTTATACAGATTATTGACAAACCTCTACCAAAAATGTATAAACGGAGAAAAGATACCCGAAGAGTGGAAAATATCCTATATTACCACTATACACAAAAAAGGAAGTAAAGACGTCTGTGATAACTATCGAGGAATTGCGGTTCTCTGCACAATCTCGAGAGTGTATTGAAAACTAGTCAAAAAGAGGATTGAGAGCGAATACTCAGATATGGAGGCCGAAGGACAGGCTGGATTTAGAACAGGTAGATCTACTATTGACCATCTCTTTACAATAACCCAACTCATTGAGAAAAAATCAGCACGGAACCAAGAAATACACCTGCTCTACGTGGATCTCAAAAAAGCCTATGACAGCGTACCACAACAAAAACTCTGAGAATCCCTAGAAAAAACAAATATAAAAATTAATACTTATCAAGGCTGTTCAAGAGCTCTACTCAAATAATACAAGCAAAATAAAGAAAGGGCATAATATTTCAAAAGGATTCACAGTTAACAAAGGGTTCAAGCAGGGATGTTGTTTGTCTCCAACCTTGTTTAAAATCTACTTGGAACAAGCGTTAAAAACATGGAAAAGAAAGTGCGACAATATGGGCATTCCACTAAACGATTCCATACTATACACATTGTGTTTCACAGACGACCAAATAGTTCTGGCACAAGACTACGAAGATCTAGAATACATGGCTCGTAAACTAATAGAAGAATATCAAAAGTGGGGGTTAAAAGTTAACATAAAAAAAAAAACGGGATACATATGTATTGGGGGACAGCAACAAAACTTGATTCTGGACAACAGCAGTAGGAAATATATCACTGTGAGAAATATAAGTATCTCGGAATGCATATAACCAACGACGGCAAACTTGGCGAAGAAATCAAGCATAGAAATAACCAGGGACGACAAGCTATTTGACAGTTGAACAGCATATTGTGGGATAAAACAGTATCCAAAGAAAACAAACACAAAATCTTTAATAGTATTGTTAAAAGCATTGTCACCTATGGAAGTGAAGTATGGCCATTGAAAGAAAGAACTGGAAGCTACAGAAATGGATTATTGGAGAAGAGCGGCTGGAAAATCCAGAATGGACAGAGGCAGAAATGAAAGAATTTAAGAAATTATGGGCGTTAAGCACAAGATAACAGGAGATATTAAAATCAACCAACTTAGATGGTACGGACATGTTCAACGAATGGACGATACTAGACTTCCAAAAAAAGTTTTAAATTGGGCACCACAGGGAAGAAGAAAGAGAGATAGACCCAGACTGAGTTGGAGAGAAGGAGTAGATAAAGATATAAGAACAAGAGGAATGGATTAAAACCTATGGACAAACCGAGATCAATGGAGACTGGAAATCAGAAGACGACGTAGAACGTTATAAACTGATGTTATATATATATATATATATATATATATATATATATATATAAACATCTCAAAAGAAATTAAAACTCCGCAGTCATGATCACAACATATTAGAAAACTTATGGCTTTTCTAGAAAATAATGGGCAAAAATTTGAAAAATTAATTATGTCTAGATGAAACAGAGAGATTATATTAGGAACAAAAGATTGCCAACAATTTTTTTAAATCAACTTGTTATGGCATAAGTGTAGGAGTTTACTTTGACATTTAAAATAAAATTTTGTTAATTTGTGTGAATCATCGTTATGTATATTTCCAATTTTTGGTGGCATTAGATGTAATTCCCCAAGTGTTAATATTTCATTTTGTTTTCGTAAGTATTGTATTTTTAATTTGTAACTGAATGAAAATTGGCAAATGAAAAATTTCATTTTGACTGACGGTATGTAATAATAATCATATTTTTTTTTAGATAAATGCTATAGTTTGTTTCATCTGAATGGCAGTAAAAGTAAAATCATCAGTAGTCTATTAATAACCTCGATAAGCATTTTTTGAGACAGTTGCATTTTTTGAATCCTTGACTTCCAGTCAAAGACAATTTTCCGATAATTTCACGATGAGTCACTTTTTTTATCTTTAACAACTTCTTCTATCTTTATAAAATCTTCAGAGCATGAGGTAAACTGATTCTGTGTGTAAAGCTGCTTTAGTACTCCAATTTTGGTACCCAGTTGGTAAAACTCATTGTCCTTTACATCTACCACAACGGAAATAATGCTTTTCGGGTCAGTTTTAGCTCTATTAATGTCAGGTACTTTCAGTTTTACATTTTGACCAACCTTCACATTTGGATATTTATCGGCCGACATGCCTTTCATTTTTTCAGCTTGATTTTCCAATTTCAATTTTGCTTTTTTTCTTATTGTCTGGACAGATTTTATGTTTTTCGGCATTGGATCTTCTTGCGCTTGAGTTACATTTTCTGTCTCTGAATCGGTATATCTCTGAATCGCTACATTTATATCATTGGTTATTTGCTTCTCCTTCATCTTTTCCGTTACAATCATTTCGTTTTTTGTGTTTTTGTCACTGTTTATGTCCTCTTCTGACTTATTTTCAACAACGTTGTCTTCCTTGCCCTGTTCAATTATGTTTGATATTTTGTTCCGTATTTTTTTTTGCGAATGCAACAAATTCTCTAAATATTCTTCAGATTCTAATAGTCCAATCATATCTTTAGAAATTGCTGATGTCGCAATGCCAATTTTCATTGGACTACCAAACATTGCTTCGTAGGGGAGCACTTAATTTCCTCGTGATATGCTCTATTTTTCTTGGCCTGGATGAATTTCAAACCCTCTGACCACTTTGACGACTGATTGGCTGACCATATTCTCGATGTCTTGATTGTCACGCTCCACTGATCCTTGACTCTGACTGTCTTGGCTTTCCTTGTACGATTTTAACATTCGGACACATAAAGCATAAATTTTCAATTACTTGGTTACAAAGTTCCCGACCATTATCGGATTGAAGGATGTTCGGCGCTTCAAAGATGGTGAAAATATTCAAGAGATGGTATACAACTTCTGCTGCGCTTTTAGTTCGAAGTACATGAAGGATCACAAATTTAGTAAGATGGTCTCGGTAACCTAATATGAATTAATAATTTCCACCAGGGATGGTTTGTGTTTGTACATGATATCTACTTGACAACGTGAGTTCATTTCACTATATATACGCTTGATGACAATGCCCTAGTTCAAAATGTTCTGTTTCGTTTGATAAGGTTGGCATAGCTTCAAAAACATCATGATAGCCTCAGCTGTTGTGTTTTTATACTTGCGATTGCATTCCTTAAGCATCCTTGTCCTTCCACCGTGTCCAACAGCCACATGAGTTTCTTCGAGAATATTGAATAAGTCGTCATAACAAACATAATATCTTCATTTTGTTCCTTCATTGACTCAATTAGCTTATCTTCGCCGTCTATAGTCAAAATATCAGCGTTTTATACGCCTGTAATAAACAACTTTCCTCTTTTTCACGTTCTCTGCAGTTTTTACGTCCGTGTTCAAATGTGTCAAACGATTGACTGAGGCGAGCAGAGGCGGTACGGATAGCAGACTGTCCATGAGTACGAGACGAGTAATCCAAAAGTTCTCGTTTAGGAAAATTATTATTTTGTACCGAATTAACAAAAAAATTATTTATTTCGTTGGCGTCCGTCAGATAATCTGGAAGAATGCGTTGTTTCTCTTTAGCATTAAGCTTTTTATCTCACTCAATTTTTTTTTGGAGCTTGAATTCTGACATTTTATTCTTAAGGTTGCCCTCTTTTCTGATCTATTGGCAGCCATAGTATAATTTTTTATTTGTTTATAATACTCATAATTAAATATATATATATATATATATATATATATATATATATATATATATATATATATATATATAATGGCACTCCTTAAAACTGTCGAGATAGATAGATACAACAAACAGTATATGTGCATGCAATACTCATATTACCGGAAAATTAAATATTGTAATTATTAATATTTGACCTTTAATTAATTTTATAAACTAGAAGTATTTCCCAGGAAAATAACATTGCATGCATTTCCTGTATCACCAAGTCATATGCTAGATATACAGAGTGTCAACGATAAAGTAGTTTTATTATTCAGGAATAATTGTTGCTCAAAGTAATCGAATGAGTTTGTTAGTTTTTGTTGGGATTAGCAGAAACGTGGAGAGGTAACCGCGGATTTCTTTAATCTAGTTTTACCAGATGTTTACGTAAAATTCTGTCACGGGATAAGTTTGATACGTGTTTCTCACACAAATAATACTGATATAGTATTTTTCCGAAGAACTATGTTTCTGTTAACACGAGTATATCTTTTTGAGCAGTCAGGTAGATTTTAGAACAGAATAACTTACGTCTTCCTGCGCGCTGGAAAATTGCAGAAATATTTGAAGTCTATAAAGGACAAGTCTGTAGCAAACTGAGTATTTTAATGCATTAACATGAATAAACTCTGTGAAAATCTTGATGATTTTACTCTGGAGCTTCTCTCTATAGGAAGGAAAGAGTAGCGAATTGTTTTGGGATTGTTGACAGGACATTGTCACCTGACGGGCCATTTTCATAAGATCGGTGTCGTAGATGATCCAACGTGCGGATGGTATCTGGAGGAGGATGAAACTATTGACTCTGTCCTCAGAGAGTACCTAGTACTCAATGGACTGAGGCACAGAAATTCCGGAGTTACATTTTTGTTACCGGAAACAATTAGGCAAGCTCAATTAACGAGGCTGCTTGGATTTGCAAAGGTGTTCAGCCTCGAATGACCTGCAGCTATGGTGGGATGTAAATGGCCTAACGAGACACAGATATTGGTGATCAAGTATCACTACCTTCTGTTCATTTATTTATTCAGTTTGTCTCCCTATTGTTTTTGTTTTATTTTATATCTTGTTGCTTTTCCGATTAAAAAAGAAAATATGAATATTATTTACTAATTTTTTCGAGAAGAAACTTCAAAACACTGCCAACTGAAATACTGTTGGTTAATATAATTTTTTATCAAGAATAAAACAGGTGCTCGAGAATATAATATGTTCTTAATAGAGATAAAGGGGATAGTTCAATAATTAAGCAAATTATACTTATCAATTAATTTATCAAGAATCTGCAATACAATGAGATACTTTTCTTGAGACTCGTACTTTAAAATAAAAATGTTTTCTGAAAGATCAAAGTCGCACGCGCGAAGCTTTGCAATCGATATTCATTGGGGTGTACCTAAACGCGTGTCCTTATTTTAAGATCTGTCATTTTGCTTTTATCCAAATAAAATTGACACAGGGTATTAAACAGCATATTATGCCCATGTGACAAATTTTAAGACAATTTAGTAAGTGAGAGTGGTTAAAATATAAATAGCAGTATTTCACATAAGTATACAATTCAATTCAATTTTAATTTTCAAATTTCTTTATTATCGTATGAGTTTACAATAATATATGTATATAATTTTTACGTCCTAATAGATGGCAGCAATCACCCAATTAGGAATGTGTTACCGGTACGACCGGCGGGCTGTTTTAGACCAATGGGTAAACAACAGACAGCTTAATAGGCCGGCGAAGTTAGCCTCATATGAGGTGATTGTTAGTAGACTTCTGATTACGTAGAAGCCTTCAGAATGATAATAGTAATTATGTAGTGGCTTATGTCTCATTTTCTTTTTGGGGCAAAATTTCTTATTTAACAATGAAGATGCGAAACAACAGTTTTTTCGAGTTTTAGAAAAAACTATTGTTTTTCAATAAAAAAAGTTTCAAACAAAAGTTATGCGTATTAAAAATACCTACAAAATGAGCTTAAACTCATCCAAATCGGATAATTTTTTCTTTAGTTATTGTAAAAAAAAACTACTAAAATGGCTGTTTTTTTTTTTCAATTGTTTATGAACAATAGAAAAATATACTGCATAAAATTAATACCTCAACTAAGGGAGCCTCTTGTTGCATACAACAAATGTGCAAAATGTCAAGTAAAAATATTCAATAGTTTTTTACACAGTGAATTTGTAAATAACTTTTTATGTTTTTATTTATTAAGTTGATGCTGGTAGCCGTTACTATGTGGTAGTTAATCATCTTCGGGAAATGTTTAAAAGGAACTATTATGTTTTATACCACTAAATTTATTTAGAAAACAGCGACTGCAGTTTCAACTCACAGAATCATTT
Source organism: Diaprepes abbreviatus (assembly GCA_034092305.1). Classification (NCBI taxonomy): domain Eukaryota; kingdom Metazoa; phylum Arthropoda; class Insecta; order Coleoptera; family Curculionidae; genus Diaprepes; species Diaprepes abbreviatus. The sequence continues at coordinate 1,529,292 of JASJET010000280.1, forward strand.
TCAAACTGAATTACAAAAGTAGACTAAGTATTCAATACAGAAACATGAGAAAATTTAACAATAAATAAAAACTACCTGGGACATTACATTATTACAAAGGGGAGGTACTAAATTTTGGGAACTAATTATTATTTGGCAACAACAAATAACGGGAAAACCCAAGTTCTGTCTGGTCATTAAGTAAATTTACATTTTTATTTTTACTATGTTTATATATTTCTAAAGATTCAAGAATATTTAACTTTTGGCCCTTTGTTGAATAATGTAATATGTCAGTGTTGCTTAAATTAGGAAAACTATGGTTGTGTTCTAAGCAATGGTTGGCCAAGCTCGAGTCTGTTTTTTGTAGTCTATATGATCGGTAGTGTTCTGAAAAGCGAGTTTCAAAGCTTCTACCACTTTGTCCAATATACAAGCTATCACACTCTGAACATTTTAACTTATAAACTCCTGATTTATCAAATTTATTAATTTTATCTTTAGCATTGTAAAGGATAGTGGACAGATTGTGTTGAGATTTAAAGGCTACTTTTATGTTATGTTTGGAAAGAGTATTAGCTATGTTTTCTGATAGGGTACTACAGTATGACAAAGATATATAAGATGAACTATCTTTATAGTTTTTTATTTTGGGATATATTGAATTAAAAGCTAGTTGTTTTTGTTTTTTAGTTATTAATTTCTTTATGGTTTGTTGGGAGAAATTGATTGATATTGCAATTCTTTCAATGATATTTAGTTCTTCTTGAAGATCTTCTTCAGAGAGAGGCAAAGAGAATGTTCTATGTATCATTGAATTGTATGCAGCCATTTTGTGTTGTAAGGGGTGAAAAGAATCATTAGATATAGTATTACCTGTAAGCGTTGGTTTTATAAAAATTTTAAAATTACACTGATTATTGAGGTGAGATATGGTGAGATCTAGAAAGTTTATTTTATGGTTATTTTCAGTTTTCAGAGTAAATTGAATTTTTGGATGGCAATTATTAATGTATTGTAAGAATTTTTGAAGCTGTCTAGTAGTGCCTTTAAAACATGTTAGAACATCATCCACATATCTGTACCAAAATTGAACATGGTTTTTGCTTAAAGGGGAATTAAGAATTTTGTTTTCTATGTTTGACATGAAAATGTCTGCTAGGAGAGGGCTGAGGGGAGAACCCATTGGTAGACATGAATTTTGCAAATTGCATTTTATTTGCCTGATAACTGAAGTCAACTAATAATGATTTTTTTCCAGGTGGTAATTCCGTTGGCCTATAAGTAGAGTTTCTTTGCGGACCTTTCGACGTGATTTTAAACCGTTTTACTAAAGAAAGCTTTGCGACGCTTTAAAGAAATTTATTGATATAATGATCATATATTAGTCTTTTTTATATTTTGGCTTCGAAGAAAAAAATTGCCAAAAAACTTTCATGGAGTTTAGGCTAAATATACAAATATATGAAGTTAAAGCAAAGCTTGTAAAAGTTTGTGGTTCTTGATAAAAATTAGTAAAAGAGCATTAAAAGGCGTGGCAGGGTAAAATCTAAAATATGCATAGTAAATACCTTTAGTTGTTCTAATGTCTTTTTACACGATTTAAATAAAAAATGTTAAATTTTTTAGTTAAGTCGCCATATTAATGATTGTTATCTAAAATAATGGCGTCTCTCTATAGTATTTACTTTCAGGTGTGTGGTTACCAGTTAAATGAAACAATAATAACAAACATTATGCAATGAAATAAGAATTCAAGGTAAAACCGCCAGTAAAATGTTATGTTGCTTGCGTCCAACGTACGTGAACCATTAGGTTTGCACGACCATTTTAAAAATTGTACTAAGTTCAGATAAAATATGGTGGGTTTGTTAATAAACTAGATTCATTAAAAAAAAAATTATTAGTTAGTGAAATTATAATTTTTTAGCAGTATTTTGATCGTTATTTCTATTTCACAATATTGTACTGAAATTCTGATGATGAATTTCCGATAATACAGATTTTATACTGATTTATTTTAAATTGTACTAACTTGAGTACAATTGCGTAGAAACGGTAACACCAGAATGTTGAGGTTACCGCAATATACCTTGATGGTATTTTAAATTTTAAACAACCATATAACATATTTATTTTATTACTTTTATGTGCTGTAATGTTTTTGTACGTTGAAATACCATTTCAGATGAAGTTGATTTCGCTTTGTGTTTATATCGGACAACAATTTTATTACGGTTTACGATTTTTATTTGATTGACTATACAGAGTGTCCGGTCAGTACCTCTTAATTTCTCCGGAGTATACAGGGGAGGTCAAAATGACCCGACTTTGTCAAAGAAACAAAATCCTAAAGTGCCCGTTAACCGAAATACAGAGCCCTAAATGGGTACCTACAGGCGCGGATCCAAGGGGGGGGGCGGTGGGGGCGATCGCCCCCCCCCCCCCCCCCCCAAGCGCTTGGAGTTCAGGAAAATAGACCCGATTTTGCCTATTATACTACAGTTTAATCAAGAACTAGGGAGAGTTTTTCATTTTTTACCTTTTTTTTCTTCGCAAACTACCTGTGTTCTTTAGTCCGGTGTCTTTGGCAAAATCTATTAGACACATATATTTTTCATAGGAATGGGTTAGAAATTTTATAATCAAAAATATTGGTCTATAATAATGGACTATTTGGGTTGGGTAGCAATAGATATTTGGATGTGTGAAGTGTTAAAAAGGATTTTAATCCTTGTCATAGGCATCGGAAGGCGTCTAGAGGAGGTCTATTTTATCACTAAATATTTATGGCATATTATTTTATTCCTTATGATTTTTTAATAATTCACATATATTAGAAAATATAGATAATTTTGATATATTTAACACAAAACACAACTGTAGTTTTATTATTTTTAATTTTGGCATAGAAACCGTTTTAGGCACATTCAGACTAAAACGTAACCTTTTTCTCTCAAAAAATTCTAAGTTATAATTTAAATACTTACAAAATACCCATTATCAAAAATACAAGAAGTTAAACATATATATATATATATATATATATATATATATATATATATATATATATATATATATATATATATACATACATATATATAATAAATTCGTCAATATAATATTAAAATTTTTTTGGGGCTATTGGTCATTTTATTATTAATTAAAAAACATTTTTGGGATATTTGACGTTCCAGTTTATTTATTTCTTAAACCATCTGCAGAATTACAATTAAACACTAAAAAGGGATTCAAATGTCATTAATTTTTATATGTTACAGAAAATTTAAATAATAAATTGTGTTAACGCTGGTAAACATTACGTATCTTATTCGTCATCAAAGTCAGTGAAACTATCTTCGCTCAAATTAATTATAATTGATTCCACTCTCACCGATCACGAGATCGAGTTTCCACATTTTCTTTTATTCTTTTATTATATGGATTTTTCGCAATTATTCAAAAAAATCTTTCAGAAGTCCAGTTAAATTATTAATTTTGTAAGTTGTGTTATTTCCAGCAACTCTACCTTTTATTTGAGAGAGATATTTCCTTCACCAACGGACATTTTCCGGACGATCTATAAGAACAGATTTCCTATCTGGTTTTTCCCAACAAAAATTAAGTTCTCTGAGCAATTTCCAGAGCTCGGTTCTTTTAATTTCAGGTAAATCCCGATCTTCATTGATTTTAGTTTTAGAATTTTGTCGATGGTTGAGATCTGCTTCTCATAATAAAATGTATGTACAACTCCTTTTATTACAGTCTACATCTCTTCTTCCAATGAGGTTTTTCGTCTGCCTGTGATCGAATTTAGCTTGGAATTACTAACAATTCCAGTCGTTTTTTTCTCCGTCAGTGTTCGGTACATGATAGATTTTTGAACTCCTGTTATATTGGAACACATCTTAACAGAGCTTTTAACATTATTATCTAGATATTAAAGCATCATAAACATTCATCGCAATAAGTTTTTTGTTGAGGAAAAAGTGCCCTCCTTCTTTTGCGTATCTCACTAATCTCAAATAATATGTAAAAACAAACACAAGCAAAATAAATTACTAAGGACACACTGTAAGGTGTACTTTGCTCACTGACAGAAATTAAATTGAACTATCAGAAATTTTATTGTTGCAGTAAATTTATAAAAGCTTATAATATTTAAATATAATTATATTTACGGCAATTCTCAGTTACTGGGGGCACTGAAGCAGGTACGTTGGAGGTTTCGGTAATAGTTTTATTACTCTCTCTAGTTTTTGAATAGAGTATAGGAATGTGTATGCTTGCGATCGCCCCTTCCCTTCCCAAGGGCTTTGAGTTCAGGAACATAGAACCGATTCTGTCTTTTATATTAGGAATGTGTATGCTGCTGGTAACCCCCCCCCCCCCTCCGTTGACAACTTGTTTTTTTTTTGCGATAGCACCCCCCGAGGAGCCTTGAACTCAGGAAAATAGACCTGATTCTGCCTCTTATACGAGGAATGTGTATGTTGATCGCATCTTCCCACCCCCTGTCGGAAACTTGTTTTTTCTTATGATCGCCCCCTCTCTCCAAGAGCTTCAAATTCAGAAAAATATCCCCGTCCCTGCCTTTTAAACTAGAAATGGGAATATTGCTGGTGTCTCCCTTCCCCCCGTCGACAACTTGCTTTCGCTTGCCATACTGTACTTTTGTGATATCACCGCCCCCCCGCCCAAGAAGAGAGGCTGGATCCGCCCCTGGGTACCTAGCGATTTACCATATCGGTTCTAAGTTTTGAACCGACTTCAGATGAAATTTTAATAATAAATAATTATAAATAATACTTTATAGAGGTCATAGGGACTCATTAAACCATACTATAGTAGACTTTTTAAATCATCACAGAAGTCAGAAACGGACTTACAGCCACACTCGAGCTTAATTTTGGACAGATATCATTTTACAGAACTGAAAACCGATTTTTTAAATACTATAATTATTCCTCTTCAAAAAAGGTATTCTTAATTTATTTCGATATACTGGTAGTTTTTGAGATAAATCGGTTTTTATGCGTCAGACTTAAAAGTTACTAATGCTAAACACAAATAGATAAAAATCAGGTTGTTATTGGTAATACCTACTTAACTCTTGACGGAACTGGTCAAAACCGCATTCAAGTAAAATAATTTTAATAAATGGAAGAATATTCTTACACAGAGTGTGCTGATATGCATTTAATTTATGGTGAAGCCTTGTCAAATTCTTCGCAGGTAAGAAGACTTTATCCTGAAAGATTTCCAGCTCGATCATTCCGAAACCTTTCAAAGGAATGATCGAAGCTTAAGGGAAGTTGGTAAAAGATGATTATTAAATAATTATTAGAATTAACGAATTAACTTTTTCATGTTTTATTCAGGGTCATTTTTGCAGCGACGTGGCGGTGAGGGTCCTCCCAGGAGTGCATGAGACTCTCACGTAGAGGAACAAATCCTGCAAAATATTGTTGACAACCCTTCAAACAGCATAAGAAAGCTCGCGACACAAAACAAAGTTACAAAATGGATTGTACATGAGACTCTAACAGAACAGTTACTTCACCCGTACCAGACTGAAAAAGTACACGCTATGTCTCCGGATGATTATCTCGACTTCAACACTTCAATTGGTTTATACAACAACAAAACCTAAATCTAAATTTTTCTAACCTTATTTTGTTTACCGATGAGGCCGGTTTACAAGAGATGGAATAATAAACTCACACAATTTACATTTTTGGGCTGATGAAAATCACCAAACACCAACAAAAGTTTTTTGTAAATGTGTGGGCTGGCATCGTCGGAAATAACCTTGTAGGTCCCTTTGTTGTGGAAGGAAGACTTAATGGTGAGATTTTTTACAATTTTGTTGCAAAATTAAAATAATTTTCACGTTTAACAATACTACAATACTTGAACGTGACCATAAATATAACAAATTGAGTGTAAAGGAGATGATGGAAATAAAAAAAGAAAAAAACGCAGTTAACAACAATACGGATATAAGTAACCTAAGCCACATTTACACAAATCTGAATAAAAATTAATATACCCATTTAGAAGTCAATAGATGGGAATATCCTCTTAAAACATTTATATGTTATCCATTTTAATATAAAAAAACAAATACTCCCAAAGTAATGATTCAAAAAATAATGTTATAAAAAAGGAATTGTTTTTCCAATACCACAATCAATACATTTTATCAGTCAATATCGAAATTAAAATGGCAAGCTCAAGGTGCGCATATACACATTTTTGTAAAGATTTAAATAATTTTAAAAATATATAAGTTTTTAATTGTAAAATAAATTAAAAAAAAATTTTTATATTATCTTTTAACTTTTAACTTTTTCTGTTAATGTGTGGAATTTTAACCATAATTTGTATATTTTTAATTTTAGGTTATTAAAATAAAGAAAATAGTATAAAAAAAACTTTTTGAAAATGCCTTAAACAAAAGGCGAAATGTCAAAACACGTTGTTTTTTTTTTAACATCCACGTATGTACCTGACCCAAAATAATAAAATAACATATTGATACATATCATATAATAAATGCATATATATATATATATATATATATATATATATATATATATATATATATATATATATATATATATATATATTGTTAAGGACTTTATAGCGTAGTATATTTCATAGTATTAGTTTGTGCTTGTAGTTTGTAGGATTTTATATATTTTCTAATGTAACGAACTTTGTAGCGTTTTTTATTTCATATTATTAGTTTGTGTTTGTAGTTTGTAGGGTTTTAGGTCTATTTTCTACGAGTTCATAATTTATTTAAGTAATTTTACCTTTGTTAATTTCCTCAGGAGCCGTCTATGAAAGAAGGTCTGGAACTTTTTAGAAAATTCTATTTCCTTATTTTTAACAGGGAACGCCTATGATGGAAGGTCTAGAAATCGCCGGATTATTCCTTTTTCTGATTTTTAGTACTCCATGTAGTATGGAAATCCTTCTAGAGGATTAGAAAATCTACCGGTATCGACCAAAAGGGTACATAAAGGGTCGAGATCGACTTTCGTGGTCAGTTTTGCTTGAGAGTTCGTCGACGCAACTTAAAATTGTTTGAGAAGTGTCAAAAGTAAGGTTGCCAATAAAAATATTTTGAAATAATAGTGTGTTCAATAATACAGTGTGTGTTCGAAGATCGGCCGTGCAAACTTCTCTCCATCATATCCTTTCTGTGTTAGAGGTTGCACAGTTAGAATAAATTGTTACAAAACGCAATTCATCCTATTCCACCACCATCGAGATGATGGCCTACCTGTACCACCATGCCCAGAAGAAAGTCAAAACTTACCCTCCCCGCCACAGTGATACGGCAGAGGTACATGTTTCGTCTCTACTAGACTCATCAGGGTACCGACATGCACCTGGCTGTGCATGCTTCCTTCCGATCTGTCCTTTGCATTTATATGTAGAGTTTGTTTTTGATAAGAATATTGATTTCAGTTCAATACAAACCAGAAGTTTAAGTATGTTCAGTTCCCTGCCATTGAATCTCACTATTAGAAAAGGAATTCAACCATAGGGAAATATTCTTCTTTTCGCTTTCTGTTTATGGATAGGGATATGAACAGTGAGACCAAGTTTAAAATTATATTTAAAAAAAAAATTTGGAAAAGCTATATTGTGGAACCTTTGAATAATTTAAGAAATATTTATTGTGTGGTTGTGAAACATTCAACTTAGGACTTAATTGTAATCTATTTATAATAAAATTTTAAAATATAGTTTATTATTAGCCAGTAACATCTCATGCCAAAATTAAATCCTTTAATAAGAATTCCATGTGAAATAAATAATCTCCAAAATCTGTTCCTAGTTTCTACAGGTGATTTCGATGAGACACGCATTTCTCCATATAATGACTTTAGTTTGGATATAGTCTTAAATCAGGAACAACTCTTCAATGTCCAGTTTTAACCTTTCGGAGTTCACGTGCGGTCTTTTGCATCGCATGACCCGATATCTGCCTATATTTCTCGAACATGACACGGAGACAGAACAAGATATTGATGCTTTTCCAGAAGATCCAGAGCTTTCCGGCAATGATGATATGCAGGCTGTACCAAGGGTACCGTATTTTGTAGGCGAAGATGGAAAAACTCGATGGAAAAGACATAATAGGTCAAATCGTCGAATACGCACGCGTACTGAAAATATAGTTAAGTATTAGCCTGGAGTTAAGGAAGCTGTC